>CM053783.1:126814752-127554752 GCA_028749045.1 Cupressus sempervirens
TGGTTGCTACCGTGCATTCCGTAGTATGCCTCGTTAGTATGAGAGGATACTAGTGGCTGCATGAGATCAGTATGGACCCGTGGAGTTTGGCTAACTGCTAGGGTAACTTGTACGTGATAAATGTGATGACACTTTCCCACTTGCAGATTAGGTTTCCTACATGTCATTGTTGTGCCTCTGAGAATTAGATGTCAATTTTTTGTGATGGAACCTTTGAGTAGTATAATTTTAGGATTCCTGAACTTATAGAGATTTGTGCTTTGTGAATTGATATCCTATTTGGGACTTGAGATTATCTCCTTAGCACGGTGGGAGTGGACCACTTAGGTTCTACACGGTCGGGTGGTAGTGTATTTCCACTCTTATCATTTGAGATCTGTTCGAGACACCGTGGCTGGAGCATTCTTGGTTGGTATTTATCTTCATCATGTTCTTGGATCATTATGGTAGATGATATACCTATGATAGATGTATATACTAGTATGTTTCTTGTATTGATGATTTGCATATGTTAGATGATGATATCTTATGCTTTACTTTTCATGTTAGTAGGATGTGTTTAGGAGTGACATTCCTACTATGTTTATACCGATGATCTCTTCGGTGCTTTGGAATGTTACACATAGAGGGATGGCTAGAATCTATGATGGTCTAATGATGCTATTTACGATTGGGAGGAACCATGCACTTAGTTAATTATGTTTGTGATATATGGTTATCTCTTATAATGGATGTTTATATCTTTTATGATGATGATGTATCATGTATGACATGTGGTTTCATTTATGTTATTACATCATAGATTAATATTGGATGATGATATACTTTATTTACATGGATGTTTATTCTTTTAAGCCTTTTATACCTTGTAACATGTACAGTGGATGATTGAGCAATTGAAAATGAAATTTAAGAATAAGGATGTGATGTGAGATGAATGGTTAATTTAGATGTGATACAATGTTAAGAGATCTTTAAAGAATGTAATCTATTATATTATGTTCACTTCCAGTTGAATTGATGTTAATGCTTCCGTTACTATGTGTAAGTTGTAAATATTTTTACTTTCATATTTTAAAAAAAAATTTGTTTCGTAAACTTAGTGTAATTTCTTTGGATCCCTTGGCAGGGCATTACACATACCCTGTGACATGTACAATGGATGATTGAGTATTTGAAATGTAATGTATAAACATTGGACTTATCATTATTATTTCATGTAGATGTTGTACTAGATGGATTCATGTATGTAATTCAACGTTAATGGATTTTAAAGAATGTAATCTGTTATGTATGTTATGATGGACAATGCTATTGCTTCCGTTATTGTGCATGAGTTATATATATGGTATTAATATTCAAAAAAAAAAATGCTACTAAACTTAGTGAAATTCTAGGTTAATTCTTTGGAACACTTGGTGGGGCATTACATCAAGCTTGACCAAAAGTTGACTAGATTTAACTACGATTGACTTGAGTTGACTAATTTCGATAAGAATTTTGAAATAATTAAACGAAATTATTTAATTAAATGGAGTACTTACTTTTAATTAATTAAACAAAGTTATTTACTTAAATGAGAAGACATTTCTAATTAATTAAATGAAGTTATTTAATTAAATAACAAAAGTGTCTCTAATTAATTAAAGATTATTTAATTAAATAGAAAAAGTAATTATGAGAGCATATCTCATTTTATTAAATTAAATATCTCAACAAAATCTCTCTTCAATTTAAAAAGGAAAATTTCCAGTTCACTATTGATAAAAAATGAGTTAAATCAGTTAACTCCTTTCTCTGCTTAAATTGATTCAGTTAACTCCTTATTTTACTCAAATTAAATCTATTAACTCCCTTTAATTTTGAAATCTCCCTTTATGACTAAACTTCACCTTTAATCCTGACCGTTGATTGAAATCGATCTCAACTGTTGATGAATTCCAAAAAAATCTATTTAAGAGACCCTCATCTCTTCATTTTGAAAGGTTGAATGAGAATTTGCATCGAATTGTTGTTGGAATTAATACTCACATTTGCTCATATTTACATACACAAAGATCAAGTTTGACCAAAAGTTGACCAAATTTAGCCACAGTTGACTTGAGTTGACTAGTTTCGAAAAGAATTTTGAAATAATTAAACGAAATTATTTAATTAAATCGAGTACTTACTTCTAATTAATTAAACAAAGTTATTTAATTAAATGAGAAGCCATTCCTAATTAATTAAATAAAGTTATTTAATTAAATAAGAAAAGTGGCTCTAATTAATTAAAGATTATTTAATTAAATAAAAAAAGTAATTATGAGAGCATATCTCATTTTATTAAATTAAATATCTCAACAAAATCTCTCTTCAGTTCAAAAAGGGAAATTTCCAGTTCACTATTGATAAAAAATGAGTTAAATCAGTTAACTCCTTTCTTTACTCAAATTGAATCAGTTAACTCTTTATTTTACTCAAATTAAATCTATTAACTCCTTTTAATTTGGAAATCTACCTTTATGACTGAACCTCACCTTTAATCATGACCGTTGATTGAAATCGATCTCAACCGTTGATGAATTCCAAGAAAGTCTATTTAAGAGACCCTCATCTCTTCATTTTGAAAGGTTGAATAAGAATTTCCATCGAATTGTTCCTGGAATTCATAATAAAATTTGCTCATATTCACATATGCAAAGATGAAGTTTTACCAAAAGTTGACCAGATTTAACCACGGTTGACTTGAGTTGACTAGTTTCGAAAAGAATTTTGAAATAAGTAAACGAAATTATTTAATTAAATGGAGTACTTAATTCTAATTAATTAAACAAAGTTATTTAATTAAATGAGAAGCCATTTCTAATTAATTAAATGAAGTTATTTAATTAAATAAGAAAAGTGTCTCTAATTAATTAAAGATTATTCAATTAAATAGAAAAAGTAATTATGAGAGCATATCTCATTTTATTAAATTAAATATCTCAACAAAATCTCTCTTCAGTTCAAAAAGGGAAATTTTCAATTCAATATTGATCAAAAATGAGTTAAATCAGTTAACTCCTTTCTCTACTCAAATTGAATTAGTTAAATTCTTATTTTACTAAAATTAAATCTGTTAACTCCCTTTAATTTGGAAATCTACCTTTATGACTGAACTTCACCTTTAATCCTAACCATTGATTGAAATCGATCTCAACCGTTGATGAATTTCAAGAAAGTCTATTTAAGAGACCCTCATCTCTTCATTTTGAAAGGTTGAATGAGAATTTGCATCGAATTGTTGCTGGAATTCATACTCACATTTGCTCATATTCACATACGCAAAGATCAAGTTTGACAAAAAGTTGACCAGATTTAACCACGGTAGACTTGAGTTGACTAGTTTCGAAAAGAATTTTAAAATAATTAAACAAAATTATTTAATTAAATGGAGTACTTACTTCTAATAAATTAAACAAATTTATTTAATTAAATGAGAAGCCATTCCTAATTAATTAAATGAAGTTATTTAATTAAATAAGAAAAGAGTCTCTAATTAATTAAAGATTATTTAATTAAATAGAAAAAGTAATTATGAGAGCATATCTCATTTTATTAAATTAAATATCTCAACAAAATCTCTCTTTAGTTCAAAATAGGAAATTTTCAGTTCACTATTGATCAAAAATGAGTTAAATCAGTTAACTCCTTTCTTTACTCAAATCGAATCAGTTAACTCCTTATTTTACTCAAATTAAATCTGTTAACTCCCTTTAATTTGGAAATCTCCCTTTATGACTGAACTTCACCTTTAATCCAGAGCGTTGATTGAAATCGATCTCAACCGTTGATGAATTCTAAGAAAGTCTATTTAAGAGACCCTCATCTCTTCATTTTGAAAGGTTGAATGAGAATTTGCATCGAATTGTTGCTGGAATTCATACTCACATTTGCTCATATTCACATATGCAAAGATGAAGTTTGACCAAAACTTGACTAGATTTAACCACAGTTGACTTGAGTTGACTAGTTTCAAATTTTTTTTTGAAATAATTAAACGAAATTATTTAATTAAATGGAGTACTTACCTCTAATTAATTAAACAAAGTTAATTAAATGAGAAGCCATTCCTAATTAATTAAATGAAGTTATTTAATTAAATAAGAAAAGTGTCTCTAATTAATTAAAGATTATTTAATTAAATAGAAAAAGTAGTTATGAGAGCATATCTCATTTTATTAAATTAAATATCTCAACAAAATCTCTATTCAGTTCAAAAAGGGAAATTTCCAGTTCACTATTGATCAACAATGAGTTAAATCAGTTAACTCCTTTTTCTACTCAAATTGAATCAGTTCACTCTTTATTTTACTCAAATTAAATCTATTAATTCCCTTTAATTTGGAAATCTCCCTTTATGACTAAACTTCACCTTTAATACTGACCGTTGTTTGAAATCGATCTCAATTGTTGATGAATTCCAGGAAAGTCTATTTAAGAGACCCTCATCTCCTCAATTTGAAAGGTTGAATGAGAATTTGCATCGAATTGTTGCTAGAATTCATACTCACATTTTCTCATATTCATATACGCAAAAATCAAGTTTGAGCAAAAGTTGACCAGATTTAACCACGGTTGACTTGAGTTGACTAGTTTCAAAAAGAATTTTGAAATAATTAAACGAAATTATTTAATTAAATGGAGTACTTACTTCTAATTAATTAAACAAAGTTATTTAATTAAATGAGAAGCCATTCCTAATTAATTAAATGAAGTTATTTAATTAAATAAGAAACGTGTCTCTAATTAATTAAAGATTAATTAATTAAATGGAAAAAGTAATTATGAGAGCATATCTCATTTTATTAAATTAAATATCTCAACAAAATCTCTCTTTAGTTCAAAAAGGGAAATTTCCAGTTCACTATTGTTAAAAAATGAGTTAAATCAGTTAACTCTTTTTTCTACTATTGATGAATTTCAGGAAAGGCTATTTAAGAGACCCTCATCTCTTCATTTTTAAAGGTTGAATGAGAATTTCCATCGAATTATTGCTGGAATTCATACTCACATTTGCTCATATTCATAGACGCAAAGATCAAGTTTCAGAAAAAGTTGACCAGATTTAACTACGATTGACTCTAGTTCACTAGTTTTGAAAAGAATTTTGAAATAATTAACTGAAATTATTTAATTAAATGGAGTACTTACTTCTAATTAATTAAACAAAGTTATTTAATTAAATGACAAGCATTTCCTAATTAATTAAATGAAGTTATTTAATTAAATAAGAAAAGTATCTCTAATTAATTAAAGATTATTTAATTAAATGGAAAAAGTCACTATGAGAACATATCTCATTTTATTAAATTAAATATCTCAACAAAATCTCTCTTCAGTTCAAAAAGGGAAATTTCCAGTTCACTATCGATCTAAAATGAGTTAAACCAATTAACTCCTTTTTCTACTCAAATTGAATCAGTTAACTCCTTATTCTACTCAAATTAAATCTGTTAACTCTCTTTAATTTGAAAATCTCCCTTTATGACTGAACTTCACCTTTAATTCTGACCATTGGTTGAAATCGATCTTAACCGTTGATGAATTTCATGAAAATCTATTTAAGAGACCCTCATCTCTTCATTTTGAAAGGTTAAATGAGAATTTGCATTGAATTG
The DNA here is from genome assembly GCA_028749045.1 of Cupressus sempervirens. Taxonomy (NCBI): domain Eukaryota; kingdom Viridiplantae; phylum Streptophyta; class Pinopsida; order Cupressales; family Cupressaceae; genus Cupressus; species Cupressus sempervirens. Next base: position 126,820,395 of record CM053783.1, read on the forward strand.
TTGCTAGAATTCATACTCACATTTGCTCATATTCACATATGCAAAGATCAAGTTTGACCAAAAGTTGACCAGATTTAACCACGGTTGACTTGAGTTGACTAGTTTCGAAAAGAATTTTGAAATAATTAAACGAAATTATTTAATTAAATGGAGTACTTACTTCTAATTAATTAAATAAAGTTATTTAATTAAATGAGAAGCCATTCCTAATTAATTAAATGAAGTTATTTAATTAAATAAGAAAAGTGTCTCTAATTAATTAAAGATTATTTAATTAAATAGAAAAAGCAATTATGAGAGCATATCTCATTTTATTAAATTAAATATCTCAACAAAATCTCTCTTTAGTTCAAAAAGGGAAATTTTCAATTCACTATTGATAAAAAATGAGTTAAATCAGTTAACTCCTTTTTCTACTCTAATTGAATCAGTTAACTCATTATTTTACTCAAATTAAATCTGTAACCCTCTTTAATTTGGTAATCTCCCTTTATGACTGAACTTCACCTTTAATCCTGATTGTTGATTGAAATCGATCTCAACCATTGATGAATTCTAGAAAAGTCTATTTAAGATACCCTCATCTCTTCATTTTGAAAGGTTGAATGAGAATTTGCATCGAATTGTTGCTAGAATTCATACTCACATTTGCTCATATTCACATATGCAAAGATCAAGTTTGACCAAAAGTTGACCAGATTTAACCACGATTGACTTGAGTTGACTAGTTTCAAAAGGAATTTTGAAATAATTAAATGAAATTATTTTATTAAATGGAGTACTTACTTCTAATTAATCAAACAAAGTTATTTAATTAAATGAGAAGCCATTCCTAATTAATTAAATGAAGTTATTTAATTAAATAAGAAAAGTGTCTCTAATTAATTAAAGATTATTTAATTAAATAGAAAACTTAATTATGAGAGCATATCTCATTTTATTAAATTAAATATCTCAACAAAATCTCTCTTCAGTTCAAAAAGGAAAATTTCCAGTTCACTATTGATCAAAAATGAGTTAAATGAGTTAACTCCTTTTTCTACTCAAATTGAATGAGTTGACTCCTTATTTTACCCAAATTAAACCCGTTAACTCCCTTTAATTTGGAAATCTCCTTTTATGACTGAACTTCACCTTTAATCACGAGCCTTGATTGAAATCGATGTCAACCATTGATGAATTTCAAGAAAGTCTATTTAAGAGACCCTCATCTCTTCATTTTGAAAGGTTGAATGAGAATTTGCATCGAATTGTTGCTGGAAATCATACTCACATTTTCTCATATTCACATACGCAAACATAAAGTTTGACCAAAAGTTGACTAGATTTAACCACGGTTGACTTGAGTTGACTAGTTTCGAAAAGAATTTTGAAATAATTAAATAAAATTATTTAATTAAATGGAGTACTTACTTCTAATTAGTTAAACCAAGTTATTTAATTAAATGAGAAGCCATTCCTAATTAATTAAATGAAGTTATTTAATTAAATAAGAAAAGTGTCTCTAAATAAGTAAAGATTATTTAGTTAAATAGAAAAAGTAATTGTGAGAGCATATCTCATTTTATTAAATTAAATACCTCAACAAAATCTTTTTTCAGTTCAAAAAGGAAAATTTCCATTTCACTATTGATAAAAAATGAGTTAAATGAGTTAACTCATTTTTCTACTCAAGTTGAATCAATTAACTCCTTATTTTACTGAAATTAAATCCGTTAACTTTGTATAATTTGAAAATCTTCCTTTACAACTGAACTTCTTCTTTAATCCTGACCGTTGATTGAAATTGATCTCAACCATTGATGAATTCCAGGAAAGTCTATTTAAGAGACCCTTATCTATTCATTTTGAATGGTTGAATGAGAGTTTGTATCGAATTGTTGTTGGAATTCATACTCACATTTGCTCATATTCACATACACAAATATTAGGTTTGACCAAAAGTTGAACAGATTTAACCACAGTTGACTAGTTTTGAAAATAATTTTAAAATAATTAAACGAAAGTATTTAATTAAATGGAGTACTTACTTCTAATTAATTAAAAAAAGTTATTTAATTATATTAGAAGCCATTCCTAATTAATTAAATGAAGTTATTCAATTAAATAGAAAAAGTAATTATGAGAGCATATCTCATTTTATTAAATTAAATATCTCAACAAAATCTCTCTTCAGTACAAAAAGGGAAATTTTCAGTTCACTATTGATCAAAAATGAGTTAAATCAGTTAACTCCTTTTTATACTCAAATTGAATCAGTTAACTCCTTATTTTACTCAAATTAAATCCGTTAACTCACTTTAATTTGGAAATCTCCTTTTATGACTGAACTTCACCTTTAATCCTGACCGTTGATTGAAATCGATCTCAACCGTTGATGAATTCCAGAAAAGTCTATATAAGAGACCCTCGTCCCTTCATTTTGAAAGGTTGAATCAGAATTTGCATCGAATTGTTGCTTGAATTCATACTCACATTTGCTCATATTCACATACGCATGGATCAAGTTTTACCAAAAATTGACTAAATTTAACCACGGTTGACTTGAGTTGACTAGTTTCGAAAAGAATTTTGAAATAAGTAAACGAAATTATTTAATTAAATGAAGTACTTAATTCTAATTATTTAAACAAAGATATTTAATTAAATGAGAAGCCATTCCTAATTAATTAAATGAGGTTATTTAATTAAATAAGAAAAGTGTCTCTTATTAATTAAAGATTATTTAATTAAATGAAAAAAGTAATTATGAGAGCATATCTCATTTTATTAAATTAAATATCTCAACAAAATCTCTCTTCAGTTCAAAAAGGGAAATTTCCAGTTCACTATTGATCAAAAATGAGTTAAATAAGTTAACTCCTTTTTCTACTCAAATTGAATCAGTTAACTCTTTATTTTACTCAAATTAAATCTGTTAACTCCCTTTAATTTCGAAATCTCCCTTTATGACTGAACTTCACCTTTAAGCCTGACTGTCGATTGAAATCGATCTCAACCGTTGATGGATTCAAAGAAAGTCTATTTAAGAGACCCTCATCTCTTCATTTTGAAACGTTGAATGATAATTTGAATCGAATTGTTGCTGGAATTCACACTCACATTTTTTCATATTCACATACGCAAAGATAAAGTTTGACCAAAAGTTGACTAGATTTAACCACGGTTGACTTGAGTTGACTAATTTCAAAAAAACAATTTTGAAATATTTAAACGAAACTATTTAATTAAATGGAGTACTTACTTCTAATTAATTAAACAAAGTTATTTAATTACATGAGAAGCCATTCCTAATTAATTAAATAAATTTATTTAATTAAATAAGAAAAGTGTCTCTAATTACTTCAAGATTATTTAATTAAATGGAAAAAGTAATTATGAGAGCATATCTCATTTTATTAAATTAAATATCTCAACAAAATCTCTCTTCAGTAGAAAAAGGGAAATTTCTAGTTCACTATTGATAAAAAATGAGTTAAATCAGTTAACGCCTTTTTCTACTACAATTGAATCAGTTAATTCTGTTTTTTACTCAAATTAAATCTGTTAACTCCCTTTAATTTGGAAATCTCCCTTTATGACTGAACTTCAGCTTTAATCCTGACCGTTGATTGAAATCGATCTCAACCGTTGATGAATTCCAGGAAAGTATATTTGAGAGACCCTCATCTCTTCATTTTGAAAGGTTGAATAAGAATTTGTATCGAATTGTATCTAGAATTCATACTCACATTTTCCCATATTCATATACGCAAAGATCAAGTTTGACCAAAAGTTGATCAGATTTAACCACAGCTAACTTGAGTTGACTAGTTTCGAAAAGAATTTTGAAATAATTAAACATAATTATTTAATTAAATGGAGTATTTCTAATTAATTAAACAAAGTTATTTAATTAAATGAGAAGCCATTCCTAACTAATTAAATCAATTTATATAATTAAATAAGAAAAGTGTCTCTAATTAATTACAGATTATTTAATTAAATAGAAAAAGTAATTATGAGAGCATATCTCATTTTATTAAATTTAATATCTCAACAAAATCTCTCTTCAATTCAAAAAGGGAATTTTTTAGTTCACTATTGATAAAAAAATGAGTTAAAATAGCTAACTCCTTTTTCTACTCAAATTCAATCAGTTAACTCCTTATTTTACTCAAATTAATTCTGTTACCTCTCTTTAATTTAGAAATCTTCCTTTATGACTGAACTTGACCTTTAATCCTGATCGCTGATTGAAATCGATCTCAACCGTTGATGAATTTCAGGAAAGTCCATTTAAGAGACCCTCATCTCTTAATTTTGAAAGGTTGAATGAGAATTTGCATCGAATTGTTGCTTGAATTCATACTCACATTTGCTCATATTCACATACGTAAAGATGAAGTTTGACCAAAAGTTGACCAGATTTAACCACAATTGACTTGAGTTGACTAGTTTTGAAAAGAATTTTGAAATAATTAAACAAAATTATTTTAATTAAATGGAGTACTTAGTTCTAATTAATTAAACAAAGTTATTTAATTAAAAGAGAAGCCATTCCTAATTAATTAAATGAAGTTATTTAATTAAATAAGAAAAGTGTCTCTAATTAATTAAATATTATTTAATTAAATAGAAAAAGTTTTTATGAGAGCATATCTGATTTTATTAAATTAAATATCTCAAAAAAATCTCTCTTCAGTTCAAAAAGGGAAATTTTCAGTTCACTATTAATCAAAAATGAGTTAAATTAGTTAACTCATTTTTCTACTCAAATTGACTTAGTTAACTCTTTATTTTACTCAAATTAAATCTGTTAACACCCTTTACTTTGGAAATCTCCCTTTCTGACTGAACTTCACATTTAATCGTGACCGCTGATTAAAATCGATCTCAACCGTTGATGAATTCTAGGAAAGTCTATTTAAGAGACCCTCATCTCTTCATTTTGAAAGGTTGAATGAGAATTTGCATCGAATTGTTGCTGGAATTGATACTCACATTCGCTCATATTCACATATGCAAAGGTCAAGTTTGATCAAAAGTTGACCAGATTTAACCACGGTTGACTTGAGTTGACTAGTTTCAAAATGAATTTTGAAATAATTATACGAAATTATTTAATTAAATGGAGTACTTACTTCTAATTACCTAAACAAAGTTATTTAATTAAATGAGAAGCCATTCCTAATTAATTAAATGAAGTTATTTAATTAAATAAGAAAAGTGTCTCTAATTAATTAAAGATTATTTAATTAAATAGAAAAAGTAATTATGAGAGCATATCTCATTTTATTAAATTAAATATCTCAACAAAATCTCTCTTCAGTTCATAAAGGGAAATTTTCAGTTCACTATTGATAAAAAATTAGTTAAATCAGTTAACTCTTTTTTCTACTCAAATTGAATCAGTTAACTCCTTATTTTACTCAAATTAAACCTGTTACCTCCCTTTAATTTGAAAATCTCGCTTTATGATTGAACTTCACCTGTAACCCTGATCGTTGATTGAAATCGATCTCAACCGTTGATGAATTTCAGGAAAGTCTATTTAAGACACCCTCATCTCTTCATTTTGAATGGTTGAATGAGAATTGGCATCGAATTGTTGCTGAAATTCATACTCACATTCGCTCATATTCACATACGAAAAGATCAATTTTAACCAAAAGATCACCAGATTTAACCACGGTTGACTAGTTTCGAAAATAATTTTAAAATATTTAAACAAATTTAATTAATTAAATGGAGTACTTACTTCTAACTAATTAAAAAAAGTTATTTAATTAACTGAGAAGCCATTCCTAATTAATTAAATGAATTTATTTAATTAAATGAGAAAAGTGTCTCTAATTAATTAAAGATTATTTAATTAAATAGAAAATGTAATTATGAGAGCATATCTCATTTTACTAAATTAAATATCTCAATAAAATCTCTCTTAAGTTCAAAAAGGGAAATTTCCAATTCACTATTGATCAAAAATGAGTTAAATCAGTTGACTCATTTTTCTACTCAAATTGAATCAGTTAACTCCTTATATTACTCAAATTAAATCTATTAACTCCTTTTAATTTGCAAATCTCCCTTTATGACTGAACTTCAAATTTAATCCTAACCGTTGATTGAAATCGATCTCAACCGTTGATGAATTTCAGGAAAGTCTATTTAAGAGACCCTCATCTCTTCATTTTGAAAGGTTGAATGAGAATTTGCATCAAATTGTTGCTGGAATTCATACTCACATTTGCTCATATTGACATACAAAAAGATCAAGTTTGACAAAAAGTTGACCAAATTTAACCACGGTTGACTTGAGTTGACTAATTTTGAAAAGAATTTTGAAATAGTTAAACGAAATTATTTAATTAAATGGAGTACTTAATTCTAATTAATTAAACAAAGTTATTTAATTAAATGAGAAGCCATTCCTAATTAATTAAATCAAGTTATTTAATTAAATAAGAAAAGTGTCTCTAATTAATTAAAGATTATTTAATTAAATAGAAAAAGTAATTATGAGAGCATATCTCATTTTATTAAATTAAATATCTCAACAAAATCTCTCTTCAGTTCAAAAAGGGAAATTTCGAGTTCACTATTGATCAAAACTGAGTTAAATCAGTTGACTTCTTTTTCTATGGAAATTGAATCAGTTAACTCGTTATTTTAATCAAATTAAATCTGTTAACTCACTTTAATTTGGAAATCTCCCTTTATGAATGAACTTCACCTTTAATCTTGACCGTTGATTGAAATCGATCTCAACTATTGATGAATTCTGGGAAAGTCTATTTAAGAGACCATCATCTCTTCATTTTGAAAGGTTGAATGAGAATTTGCACCGAATTGTTGCTGGAATTCATACTCACATTTTCTCATATTCACATATGCAAAAATCAAGTTTGACCAAAAGTTGACTATATTTAACCACGATTGACTTGAGTTGACTAGTTTTGAAAAGAATTTTAAAATAATTAAACGAAATTATTTAATTAAATGGAGTAATTACTTCTAATTAATTAATCAAAGTTATTTAATTAAATGAGAAGCCATTCCTAATTAATTAAATGAAGTTATTTAATTAAATAAGAAAAGAATTTCTAATTAATTAAAGATTATTTAATTAAATAGAAAAAGTAATTATGAGAGTATATCTTATTTTATTAAATTAAATATCTCAACAAAATATCTCTTCTGTTCAAAAATGGAAATTTCCAGTTCAATATTGGTCAAAAATGAGTTAAATCAGTTGACTCCTTTTTCTACACAAATTGAATCAGTTAACTCCTTATTTTACTCAAATTAAATCTGTTAATTCCCTTTAATTTGGAAATCTCCTTTTATGACTGAACTTCACCTTTAATCCTGACCGTTGATTGAAATCGATCTCAACCGTTGATGAATTCCAGTAAAGTCTATTTAAGAGACCCTCATCTCTTCATTTTGAAAGGTTGAATGAGAATTTGCATCGAATTGTTGCTGGAATTCATACTCACATTTGCTCATATTCACATACGCAAAGATAGAGTTTGACCAAAAGTTGACCAGATTTAACCACGGTTGACTAGTTTCAAAATTTTTTTTGAAATAATTAAACAAAATTATTTAATTAAATGGAGTACTTACTTCTAATTAATTTAAAAAAGTTATTTATTTAAATGTGAAGCCATTCTTAATTGATTAAATGAAGTTATTTAATTAAATAAGAAAAGTGTCTCTAATTAATTATAGATTATTTAATTAAATAGAAAAAGTAATTATGAGAGCATATCTCATTTTATTAAATTAAATATTTCAACAAAATCATTCTTCAGTTCAAAAAGGGAAATTCCCAGTTCACTATTGATGCAAAATGAGATAAATAAGTTGACTCCTTTTTTTACTCAAATTGAATCAGTTAACTCCTTATTCAGGAAAGTGTATTTAAGAGATCCTCATCTCTTTATTTTGAAAGGTTGAATGAGAATTTGCATCGAATTGTTGCTTGAATTCATACTCACATTTTGTCATATTCATATACGCAAAGATCAAGTTTGACCAAAAGTTGACCAAATTTAACCACAGTTGACTTGAGTTGACTAATTTTGAAAAGAATTTTGAAATAATTAAATGAAATTATTTAATTAAATGGAGTACTTACTTCTAATTAATTAAACAAAGTTATTTAATTAAATGAGAAGCCATTGTTATTTAATTAAATGAAGTTATTTAATTAAATAAGAAAACTGTCTCTAATTAATTAAAGATTATTTAATTAAATAGAAAAAGTAATTATGAGAACATATCTCATTTTATTAAATTAAATATCTCAACAAAATCTCTCTTCAGTTCAGAAAGGGAAATTCCCAGTTCACTATAGATAAAAAATGAGTTCAATAAGTTAACTCTTTTTTCTACTCAAACTGAATCGGTTAACTCATTATTTTACTCAAATTAAATCTATCAAATCTCTTAAATTTGGAAATCTCCCTTTATGACTGAACTTCACCTTTAATCCTGACCGTTGATTGAAATCGATCTCAACCATTGATGAATTTCAGGAAAGTCTATTTAAGAGACCCTCATCTCTTCATTTTGAAAGGTTGAATGAGTATTTGCATTGAATTGTTGCTAGAATTTATACTCGCGTTTGCTCATATTCACATACGCAAAGATCAAGTCTGACCAAGAGTTGACAAGATTTAACCATGGTTGACTAGTTTCGAAAAGAATTTTGAAACAATTAAACGAAATTGTTTAATTAAATGGAGTACTTACGTCTAATTAATTAAACAAACTTATTTAATTAAATAAGAAACCATTCCTAATTAATTAAATGAAGTTATTTAATTAAATAAGAAAAGTGTCTCTAATTAATTAAAGATTATTTAATTAAATAGAAAAAGTAATTATGAGAGCATATCTCATTTTATTAAATTGAATATCTCAACAAAATCTCTCTTAAGTTCAAAAAGGAAAATTTCCAGTTCACTATTGATCAAAAATGAGTAATCAGTTAAATCCTTTTTCTACTCAAATTGAATTAGTTAAACTCCTTATTTTACTCAAATTAAATCTATTTACTCTCTTTAATTTGGAAATCTCTCTTTATGAATGAACTTCACCTTTAGTCCTGACCGTTGACTAAAATTGATCTCAACCGTTGATGAATTCTAGGAAAGTCTATTTAAGAGACCCTCATCTCTTCATTTTGAAAGGTTGAATGAGAATTTGCATCGAATTGTTGATGGAATTCATACTCACATTTGCTCATATTCACATACGCAAAGATAATGTTTGACTAAAAGTTGACCAGATTTAACCACGATTGACTTGAGTTGAATAGTTTCGAAAAAAAATTTGAAATATTTAAATAAAATTATTTAATTAAATGGAGTACTTACTTCTAATTAATTAAACAAAGTTATTTAATTAAATGAGAAGCCGTTCCTAATTAATTAAATGAAGTTATTTAATTAAATAAGAAAAGTGTCTCTAATTAATTAAAGATTATATAATTAAATAGAAAAAGTAATTATGAGAGCATATCTCATTTTATTAAATTAAATATCTCAACAAAATCTCTCTTAAGTTCAAAAAGGGAAATTTCCAGTTCACTATTGATAAAAAAATGAGTTAAATCAGTTAACTCCTTTTTCTACTCAAATTGAATCAATTACCTGCTTATTTTACTCAAATTAAATTTGTTAACTCCCTTTAATTTGAAAATCTCCCTTTATGACTAAACTTCACATTTAATACTGACCGTTGATTGAAATCGATCTCAACCGTTGATGAATTCAAGGAAAGTCTATTTAAGAGACCCTCATCTCTTCACTTTGAAAGGTTGAATGAGTATTTGCATTGAATTGTTGCTAGAATTTATACTCACGTTTGCTCATATTCACATACGCAAAGATCAAGCCTGACCAAAAGTTGACAAGATTTAACCATGGTTGACTAGTTTCGAAAAGAATTTTGAAACAATTAAACGAAATTATTTAATTAAATGGAGTACTTACGTCTAATTAATTAAACAAACTTATTTAATTAAATAGAAAAAGTAATTATGAGAGCATATCTCATTTTATTAAATTAAATATCTCAACAAAATCTCTCTTAAGTTCAAAAAGGAAAATTTTCAGTTCACTATTGATCAAAAATGAGTAATCAGTTAAATCCTTTTTCTACTCAAATTGAATTAGTTAAACTCCTTATTTTACTCAAATTAAATCTATTTACTCCCTTTAATTTGGAAATCTCCCTTTATGAATGAACTTCACCTTTAGTCCTGACCGTTGATTAAAATTGATCTCAACCGTTGATGAATTCCAGGAAAGTCTATTTAAGAGACCCTCATCTCTTCATTTTGAAAGGTTGAATGAGAATTTGCATCGAATTGTTGATGGAATTCATACTCACATTTGCTCATATTCACATACGCAAAGATAATGTTTGACTAAAAGTTGACCAAATTTAACCACGATTGACTTGAGTTGAATAGTTTCGAAATTTTTTTTGAAATATTTAAATAAAATTATTTAATTAAATGGAGTACTTACTTCTAATTAATTAAACAAAGTTATTTAATTAAATGAGAAGCCGTTCCTAATTAATTAAATGAAGTTATTTAATTAAATAGGAAAAGTGTCTCTAATTAATTAAAGATTATATAATTAAATAGAAAAAGTAATTATAAGAGCATATCTCGTTTTATTAAATTAAATATCTCAACAAAATCTCTCTTAAGTTCAAAAAGGAAAATTTCCAGTTCACTATTGATAAAAAAAATGAGTTAAATCAGTTAACTCCTTTTTCTACTCAAATTGAATCAATTACCTGCTTATTTTACTCAAGTTAAATTTGTTAACTCCCTTTAATTTTAAAATCTCCCTTTATGACTAAACTTCACATTTAATACTGACCGTTGATTGAAATCGATCTCAACCGTTGATGAATTTCAGGAAAGTCTATTTAAGAGACCCTCATCTCTTCATTTTGAAAGGTTGAATGAGAATTTGCATCGAATTGTTGCTGGAATTCATACTCACATTTGCTCATATTCACATCCGCAAAGATCAAGTTTGACGAAAAGTTAACTAGATTTAACCACGGTTGACTTGAGTTGACTAGTTTCGATTTTTTTTTTGAAATAATTAAACAAAATTATTTAATTAAATGAAATACTTACTTCTAATTAATTAAACAAAGATATTTAATTAAATGAGAAGCCATTCCTAATGAATTAAAGATTACTTAATTAAATAGAAAAAATAATGATGAGAGCATATCTCATTTTATTAAATTAAATATCTCAACAAAATCTCTCTTCAGTTCAAAAAGGGAAATTTTCAGTTCACTATTGATAAAAAATGAGTTAAATCAGTTAACTCCTTTTCCTACTCAAATTGAATTAGATAACTCCTTATTTTACTCAAATTAAATCTGTTAACTCCCTTTAATTTGAAAATCTCTCTTTATGATTGAACTTCACCTTTAATACTGACCGTTGATTGAAATCGATCTCAACCGTTGATGTATTCAAGGAAAGTCTATTTAAGAGACCCTCATCTCTTAATTTTAAAAGGTTGAACGAGAATTTGCATTGAATTGTTGCTGGAATTCATACTCAGATATGCTCATATTCACATACGCAAAGATCAAGTTTGACCAAAAGTTGACCAGATTTAACCACGGTTGACTGGTTTCGAAAAGAATTTTGAAATAATTAAATGGAGTACTTACTTCTAATTAATTAAAAAAAGTTATTTATTTAAATGAGAAGCCATTCCTAATTAATTAAATGAAGTTATTTAATTAAATAAGAAAAGTGTCTCTAATTAATTATAGATTATTTAATTAAATAGAAAAAGTAATTATGAGAGCATATCTCATTTTATTAAATTAAATATCTCAACAAAATCTTTCTTCAGTTCAAAAAGGGAAATTTCCAGTTCACTATTGATCCAAAATGAGATAAATAAGTTGACTGCTTTTTTTACTCAAATTGAATCAGTTAACTCCTTATTTTACTCAAATTAAATCTATTAACTCCTTTTAATTTGGAAATCTCCCTTTATGACTAAACTTCACCTTTAATCCTGACCGTTGATTGAAATCGATCTCAACCGTTGATGAATTTCAGGAAAGTGTATTTAAGTGACCCTCATCTCTTCATTTTGAAAGGTTGAATGAGAATTTGCATCGAATTGTTGCTGGAATTCATACTCACATTTGCTCATATTCACATACGCAAAGATCAAGTTTGACCAAAAGTTGACCAAATTTAACCACAGTTGACTTGAGTTGACTAATTTCAAAAAGAATTTTGAAATAATTAAACGAAATTATTTAATTAAATGGAGTACTTACTTCTAATTAATTAAACAAAATTATTTAATTAAATGAGAAGCCATTGTTATTTAATTAAATGAAGTTATTTAATTAAATAAGAAAAGTGTCTGTAATTAATTAAATATTGTTTAATTAAATAGAAAAAGTAATTATAAGAACATATCTCATTTTATTAAATTAAATATCTCAACAAAATCTCTCTTCAGGTTAGACAGGGAAATTCCCAGTTCACTATTGATCAAAAATTAGTTAAATCAGTTAACTCTTTTTCTACTCAAATTGAATCAGGTAACTCCTTATTTTACTCAAATTAAATCTGTCAAATCTCTTAAATTTGGAAATCTCCCCTTATGACTGAACTTCACCTTTAATCCTGACCGTTGATTGAAATCGATCTCAACCATTGATGAATTTCAGGAAAGTCTATTTAAGAGAACCTCATCTCTTCATTTTGAAAGGTTGAATGAGTATTTGCATCAAATTTTTGCTGGAATTTATACTCGCGTTTGCTCATATTCACATACGCAAAGATCAAGTTTGACCAGAAGTTGACAAGATTTAACAATGGTTGACCTGAGTTGACTAGTTTCGAATTAAATAAAAATTTAATTAAATAAGAAAAGTGTCTCTAATTAATTAAAGATTATTTAATTAAATAGAAAAAATAATTATGAGAGCATATCTCATTTTATTAAATTAAATATCTCAACAAAATCTCTCTTCAGTTCAAAAAGAGAAATTTCTAGTTCACTATTGATCAAAAATGAGTTAAATGAGTTAACTCCTTTTTCTACTCAAAGTGAATCATTTAACTCCTTATTTTACTCAAATTAAATCTGTTAACTCCCTTTAACTTGAAAATCTCCCTTTATGACTGAACTTCAACTTTAATCCTGACCGTTGATTGAAATCGATATCAAACATTGATGAATTCTAAGAAAGTATATATAAGAGACCCTCATCTCTTCATTTTGAAAGGTTGAATGAGAATTTGCATCGAATTGTTGCTAGAATTCATACTCACATTTGCTCATATTCACATACGCAAAGATCAAGTTTGACCAAAAGTTGACCAGATTTAACCACGGTTGACTTGAGTTGATTAGTTTCGAAAAGAATTTTGAAATAATTAAACGAAATTATTTAATTAAATGGAGTACTTACTTCTAATTAATTAAACAAAGTTATTTAATTAAATGAGAACCCATTCCTAATTAATTAAATGAAGTTATTTAATTAAATAAGAAAAGTATCTCTAATTAATTATAGATTATTTAATTAAATAGAAAAAGTAATTATGAGAGCATATCTCATTTTATTAAATTAAATATCTCAACAAAATCTCTCTTCAGTTCAAAAAGGAAAATTTCTAGTTCACTATTGATAAAAAATGAGTTAAATCATTTAACTCCTTTATCTACTCAAATTGAATCAGTTAACTCCTTATTTTACTCAAATAAAATATGTTAACTCCCTTTAATTTGGAAATCTCCCTTTATCACTGAACTTCACCTTTAATCATGACCGTTGATTGAAATCGATCTCAACCGTTGATGAATTTTAGGAAAGTGTATTTAAGAGACCCTCATCTCTTCATTTTGAAAGGTTGAATGAGAATGTATATCAAATTGTTGCTGGAATTCATACTAACTCTTGCTCATATTCAGATATGCAAAGATCAAGTTTGACCAAAAGTTGACCATATTTAACCACGGTTGACTTGAGTTGACTAGTTTCAAAAAGAATTTTGAAATAATTAAACGAAATTATTTAATTAAATGGAGTACTTACTTCTAATTAATTAAACAAAGTTATTTAATTAAATGAGAAGCCATTTCTAATTAATTAAATGAAGTTATTTAATTAAATAATAAAAGTGTCTCTAATTAACTAAAGATTATTTAATTAAATAGAAAAATTAATTATGAGAGCATATCTCATTTTATTAAATTAAATATCTCAACAAGATCTCTCTTCAGTTCAAAAACGGAAATTTCCAGTTCAGTATTGTTAAAAAATGAGTTAAATCAGTTAACTCAATTTTCTACTCAAATTGAATCAGTTAACTCCTTATTTTACTCAAATTAAATCTGTTAACGCCCTTTAATTTGGAAATCTCCCTTTATGACCGAACTTCACCTTTAATCTTGACCGTTGATTGAAATCAATCTCAACCATTGATGAATTCTAGAAAAGTCTATGTAAGAGACCCTCATCTCTTCATTTTGAAAGGTTGAATGAGAATTTGCATCTAATTGTTGCTGGAATTCATACTCACATTTTCTCATATTCACATACGCAAAGATCAAGTTTGACCAAAAGTTGATCAGATTTAACTACGGTTGACTTAAGTTAACTAGCTTTGAAAAGAATTTTAAAATAATTAAACGATATTATTTAATTAAATGGAGTACTTACTTCTAATTAATTAAACAAAGTTATTTAATTAAATGAGAAGCCATTCCAAATTAATTAAATGAAGTTATTTAATTAAATAGAAAAATTAATTATGAGAGCATACCTCATTTTATTAAATTAAATATCTCAACAAAATCTCTCTTTAGTTCAAAAAGGGAAATTTCCAGTTCACTATTGATCAAAAATGAGTTAAATCAGTTAACTCCTTTTTCTACTCAAATTGAATCAGTTAACTCCTTATTTTACTCAAATTAAATCTGTTAACTCCCTTTAATTTGGAAATCTCTCTTTATTAGTGAACTTCAAATTTAATCTTGACCGTTGATTGAAATCGATCTCAACCGTTGATGAATTTCAGAAAAGTCTATTTAAGAGACCCTCATCTCTTCATTTTGAAAGGTTGAATGAGAATTTGCATCGAATTTTTGTTGGAATTCATACTCACATTTGCTCATATTCACATACACAAAGATCAAGTTTGACCAAAAGTTGACCAGATTTAATGATGGTTGACTTGAGTTGACTAGTTTCGAAAAGAATTTTTAAATAATTAAATAAAATTATTTAATTAAATGGAGTACTTACTTCTATTTAATTAAACAAATTTATTTAATTAAATGAGAAGCCATTCCTAACTAATTAAACGAAGTTATTTAATTAAATAAGAAAAGTGTCTCTAATTAATTAAAGATTATTTAATTAAATAGAAAAAGTAATTATGAGAGCATATCTAATTTTATTAAATTAAATATCTCAACAAAATGTCTATTCAGTTCAGAAAGAGAAATTTCCAGTTCACAATTGATCAAAAATGAGTTAAATCAGTTAACTCATTTTTCTGCTCAAATTGAATCAGTTAACTCCATATTTTACTCAAATTAAATTTGTTAACCCCCTTTAATTTTGTAATCTCCCCTTATGACTGAACTTCGCATTTAATCCTGACCGTTGATAGAAATCGATCTCAACCATTGATGAATTCTAGGAATTTCTATTTAAGAGACCGTCATCTCTTCATTTTGAAAGTTTGAATGAGAATTGCATTGAATTGTTGCTGGAATTCATACTCACATTTGCTCATATTCACATACGCAAACATCAAGTTTAACCAAAAGTTGACCAGATTTAACTACGGTTGACTTGAGTTGACTAGTTTCAAAAAGAATTTTGAAATAATTAAACGAAATTATTTAGTTAAATGGAGTACTTACTTCTATTTAATTAAACAAAGTTATTTAATTAAATAAGAAGCCATTCCTAACTAATTAAATGAAGTTATTTAATTAAATAAGAAAACTGTCTCTAATTAATTAAAGATTATTTAATTAAATAGAAAAAGTAATTATGAGAGCATATCTCATTTTATTAAATTAAATATCTCAACAAAATCTGTCTTCAGTTCAAAAAGAGAAATTTCTAATTCACTATTGATCAAAAAAGAGTTAAATCAGTTAACTCATTTTTCTACTCAAGTTGAATCAGTTAACTCTTTATTTTACTCAAATTAAATCTGTTAACTCCCTTTAACTTTGAAATCTCCCTTTATGACTGAGCTTCACCTTTAATCCTGACCATTGATTGAAATCGATCTCAACTGTTGATGAATTCCAGGAAAGTCTATTTAAGAGGCCCTCATCTCTTCATTTTTAAAGGTTGAATGAGAATTTGCATTGAATTGTTGCTAGAATTCATACTCACATTTGTTCATATTCACATATGCAAAGATCAAGTTTGAGCAAAAGTTGACCAGATTTAACCACGGTTGACTTGAGTTGACTAGTTTCGAAAAGAATTTTGAAATAATTAAATGAAATTATTTAATTAAATGGAGTACTTACTTCTAATTAATTAAACAAAGTTATTTAATTAAATGAGAAGCCATTCCTAATTAATTAAATGAAGTTATTTAATTAAATAAGAAAAGTGTCTCTAATTAAATAAAGATTATTTAATTAAATAGAAAAAGTAATTGTGAGAGCATATCTCATTTTATTAAATTAAATATCTCAACAAAATCTCTCTTCAGTTGAAAAAGAGAAATTTTCAGTTCACTATTGATCAAAAATGAGTTAAATCAGTTGACTCCTTTTTCTACTCAAATTGAATGAGTTAATTCCTTATTTTACTCAAATTAAATCTATTAACTCTCTTTAATTTGGAAATCTCCCTTTATGACTGAACTTCACCTTTAATCCTGACCGTTGATTGAAATCGATCTCAACTGTTGATGAATTCCAAGAAAGTCTGTTTAAGAGACCTTCATCTGTTCATTTTGAAAGGTTGAATGAGAATTTGCATCGAATTGTTGCTGGAATTCATACTCACATTTGCTCATATTCACATATGCAAAGATCAAGTTTGAGCAAAAGTTGACCAGATTTAACCACGGTTGACATGAGTTGATTAGTTTCAATTTTTTTTTTGAAATAATTAAATAAAATTATTTAATTAAATAGAGTACTTACTTCTAATTGATTTAACAAAGTTATTTAATTAAATGAGAAGCCATTCCATATTAATTAAATGAAGTTATTTAATTAAATAAGAAAAGTGCCTCTAATTAATTAAAGATTATTTAATTAAATAGAAAAAGCTTTTATGAGAGCATATCTCATTTTATTAAATTAAATATCTAAATAAAATATCTCTTCAGTTCAAAAAGGGAATTTCCAGTTCACTATTGATCAAAAATGAGTTAAATCAGTTGACTCCTTTTTCTACTCAAATTGAATCAGTTAACTCCTTATTTTACTCAAATTAAATCTGTTAACTCCCTTTAATTTGGAAATTTCCCTTTATGACTGAACCTCACCTTTAATCCTGAGCGTTGATTGAAATTGATCTCAACCGTTGATGAATTTCAGGAAATTCTATTTAAGAGACCCTCATTTCTTCATTTTGAATGGTTGAATGATAATTTGCATCGAGTTGTTGTCAGAATTTATGCTCACATTTTCTCATATTCACATACGCAAAGATCAACTTTGACTGAAAGTTGACCAGATTTAACCACGATTTACTTGAGTTGACTAATTTCGAATTTTTTTTGAAATAATTAAATGAAATTATTTAATTAAATGGAGTACTTACTTCGAATTAATTAAACAAAGTTATTTAATTAAATGAGAAGCCATTCCTAATTTATTAAATGAAGTTATTTAATTAAATAAGAAAATTGTCTCTCATTAATTAAAGATTATTAAATTAAATAGCAAAAGTAATTATGAGAGCATATCTCATTTTGTTAAATTAAACATCTCAAAAAAATCTTTCTTTGGGTCAAAAAGGGAAATTTCTAGTTCACTATTGATAAAAAATGAGTTAAATCAGTTAACTCCTTTTTTTCCTCAAATTGAATCAGTTAACTCCTTTTTTTCCTCAAAGTGTTAACATATCTCATTTTATAAAATTAAATATCTTAACAAAATCTCTCTTCAGTTGAAAAAGGGAAGTTTCCAATTCACCATTGATCAAAAATGAGTTAAGTCAGTTAACTCCTTTTTCTACTCAAATTGAATCAGTTAACTCCTTATTTTACTCAAATTAAATCTGTTAACTCCATATAATTTGGAAATCTCCCTTTATTATTGAACTTTACCTTTAATCATGACTGTTGATTGAAATCGATCTCAACTGTTGGTGAATTCCAGGAAAGTCTATTTAAGAGACCCTCATCTATTCATTTCGAAAGGTTGAATGAGAACTTGCATCGAATTGTTGCTGGAATTCATACTCACATTTGCCCATATTCACATACGCAAAGATCAATTTTGACCAAAAGTTGACCAGATTTATCCACGGTTGACTTGAGCTGACTAGTTTTGAAAAGAATTTTGAAATAATTAAACAAAATTATTTAATTAAAAGGAGTACTTATTTCTAATTAATTAAACAAAGTTATTTAATTAAATGAGAAGCCATTCCTAATTAATTAAATGATGTTATTTAATTTTTGAGGCCTCACCGAATTCGTCATAGTACCAATGAGATAATTGCATTACGGTGATTTTAATCCTATGTTTGATACACTTTAAGACTGTAGGGTTATGTCATTTTAATATTTGCATTTTCATGATCCGCAATTACCTCTGCATATTATGACCTAATTGATGCATTTAATGATTCTATTTCATGTTGTAAGCTATTGACATTGCTTTAATAGAAATTGAATGGTAGAAATGCTTGTAATATAAGAAGGTAATGTTGAAGTGGAAATTAGAGTTAAAAGATAAATTTTGTTATGCATTGAGACCTAACCCGCATACCTAGGGATTCAATAGTTATGGATTCAGCGTCTTGTCGTAGAATATGAAGTTATTCAGAATATTAAATTGACCATGTTATGTTGATAAGTAAAGTTTAGTTTTATAGTATTTTGAACATTTTACATGGAAATTGTTAGAAGAAGTAATGTAATTATAAGGAATGAAGTATGGAACTCAAATGTCGAATGTGATATGTAAGTTTTGATATTTTAATAGTTTGAAGGTTATATTTGAAATGATTAAGAAAGGGAAAGTTAATTTGAGACGATGAAATAAATTCAAGTCTAATGTTGAATGAGATAATGATTTATTTTACATATGCTTATATGATTATTTTGGACTACTGACGCTCGAGTTTAGTGTGCAGGAATTTGACCATGGGTTAAAGGGGAATTAAGGCTCAAACTACTACAAACATGACATAACCAAGGTTGAATCAGTAGAAAAGATTCAAACCTAATTGTAATGTGTTTTATTTCGTATATGTGAATTGTATGTGTGCGTAATAGCCTAGTTCATGTATTATTGTAAAACAAGTCATTTTTTTAAATATAATGTGATATTTTGTGTGTGTCACTTGACACTTGTGCTTGTTATGTGATATGACATGTTATTCGTCAATTGATCATGTGGCCACCTTATTCCGTGATAAATGCCTCAATTGAGGAATTTGATTATTACCTTAGTTTGTAAAAGGACAAGGTCATCACCTTCCGAAATTTGAAATTTGAATCACCTAGGTTTGGGAGGGTCATAAAGTAACTTTAAGATAAGTTGGGATTAATATTAACCCCACCCATGTTAGTACTATAGGCTAGGGAGCTATTAATGACCTCTAGGGTGTCTAGTGGACCTAGGAGACCCCATGAAAATGAAATTCTTTATGGAATCCAAAAATGAGAAGGATATATATATAGAGGTATGGCTAAATGAGAAACCACTTGGCCACTCTCTAATTTTAGAGACAGTTAGGTTTTGGAGGGAGAGGAGGGGAGCTCTACTGCAACTATCCTTACCCTAACTTGGACCAAGGTTGGTATCTCAAGCTTGCTTCCTTTCCTTTTTGTTTCTTTTAGCATGGTTAAGCCAATTTCCAAGTGTGGAGTTTATCAATGGAGTATGCATTGCATTGCATTGTGGAGTAGCATTCATGTGAGTGTTTGAATGGCGTTCATTCCATGTAGATTAGTGTGACACTATTGTGCATCTTGTTGTATTGTATGGAGTATTATGAGTATGAGGTTTGGATTTCCTCTATTTCCTTGTTGCATTATGGGTGTTGATATTGTGTTGTGATAATGTGATGTGCTCTTGAAAATTTGTTGTTTTATTGCTACTTGGTTTTGTTTTCTTGTTGTGCTTGAGTGTTCCTATGGGTGTGGGACTTACACTCACCCTTGTGGGAAAGGAAGGGAAGTCTAGGGTGAACGGGCAGCAGTTGGATTGCATAGTTGAAGACCTTGGAGTATGGGCTCCATTGTATGCCATTGTCATATTCATATTTTTCCTTGGGGGAGGATAAGAAAAAAAAAAAAAATGGTGAGGAAGGAAGTAACTGAAGTATGGGTTTGTAGGAAGCTAAAGTTGTTGGTTGTCTGTGGTAGAGGATGTTATGTTGGTAGTATGTGTGGTGGAAAATGTTTATGAAGCCCCGAAAGGGCATGATATTATGAAGCCCCTAAAGGGCCTTGTATTTTTTGAGCCTTGTTCCCCTAGCGCGGGGGTGGTCTCTTTGAGGCCTATGGTTGGGTGGAAAGCACCCATGGTCCTTGTTGTTTTGTTCTGATGCATTTGCAAGTTCTTAGAGAAAAATCTTGGAAACTTGGAGTCCTTGTTATCTTCCATGTGCATAGGAGGAGAAGACAATATTGCATTGAGATGAGATAGAGAGAAAAACTCCATTTTGTTATGTGAGCCTAAATGTGTTGTAAGAGAAAGCTATTGTCTTGGTTTGATTGTCAATGGAAAGGTTGTGACTGCTCATGTGTAGTAAAAGTATTTTCCATTGTGTATATTATGATATGTTGACTTCACCACCTTTTTGTGTATCGTAGGGTATCACTGAAGATAATTCATTGTAATAATATTGTTGTTTTATTGGATGATAACACCAATCAGAGATCCAAATTACTTGATGCTCTTGAGTGGAATGCAAAAGAAATTTGATATCATAGAAGACATAATATTCATAGGAAGGATTATCCTGGTGGATTTCTATTATCATTTTAGTTCCATTGTTTACCAATTGTGAATGTACATTCTAATCTAGATCTGCATAAGAAGATAATGTTGAGAAAATGGTTTCTAAATTTCATAATTCATAGATAGGGATAATCCAGATAACTTCATATAAAGTCTTGTCACGAAATATTGAGTTATTGGATTAAGTTAATGTTTTGAATGCTAAATGAATCACAATTTTAAAACTATACTTAGTTTATAATTATCTCCTAATTATCCTTGCAATAACTTACCTTGAATATCCTAGATTATAGAAGAAGAAAATCAAGTGATGACATAAAATATACAAGACTTAAGACATAAGCTTTCTATAGGTGCACATTTTATCCTCTGGAAAATGTATGAGAAAGTGAAATAAATCTCTTCTCTTAATACAGACATTAAAATATTAGAGAGTATTCCTTAGACTCCTAGGACCCTATAACCTATAAAGCATATTTTAACATAATAAACTAACCATCATATTAATTGCTTTAGAAGGGACCTCATATGAGCAATAGAAAAGTGTTAATTATGTATATATTGTTATTTGAATCGATTGCCTAGAGTAGCATAGTTGGCATCAAAGTTGATGATAGTTCTAATGGATGCTTAATCGAGGGTTACATGCATTGAAGAAATGTTAACTAATATGAAAAATTAGTAAAGATGACATTGAAATGTGGAGTACAGATTGAAGTAGTAGGTATGAGTATTCTATATCCAAACCCTGGGTCAGTACATGTCAGAGGGATGTCCAACTCAGTGATGATATAGTTGTAACACACATATGTCTTTTGGAGGTTATTTAGGCTTATGAAATTAATTAATTAAGAATAATAATACTAATAATAATAATTTTAAAAATAAAAAATTGTACTTAATGTACATTTCGGGTAAATTTAGGGCATGACATAATTAAATAAGAAAAGTGTCTCTAATTAATTAAAGATTATTTAATTAAATAGAAAAAGTAATTATGAGAGCATATCTCATTTTATTAAATTAAATATCTCAACAAAATCTCTCTTCAGTTCAAAAAGCGAAATTTCCAATTCACTATTGATAAAAAATGAGTTAAATCAGTTAACACCTTTTTCTACTCAAATTGAATCAGTTAACTCCTTATTTTACTCAAATTAAATCTTTTAACTCCCTTTAATTTGGAAATCTCCCTTTATGACTGAATTTCACCTTTAATCCTGACCATTGATTGAAATCAATCTCAACCGTTGATGAATTCCAAGAAATTCTATTTAAGAGACCCTCATCTCTTCATTTTGAAAGGTTGAATGATAATTTGCATCGAATTGTTGCTGAAATTCATACTCACATTTGCTCATATTCACATACGCAAAGATCAAGTTTGACCAAAAGTTGACCAAATTTAACCACGGTTGACTTGAGTTGACTAGTTTCGAAAAGAGTTCTGAAATAATTAAACGAAATAATTTAATTAAATGGAGTACTTACTTCTAATTAATTAAACAAAGTCATTTAACTAAATGAGAAGCCATTCCTAATTAATTAAATGAAGTTATTTAATTAAATAAGAAAAGTGTCTCTAATTAATTAAAGATTATTTAATTAAATAGAAAAATTAATTATGAGAGCATATCTCATTTTACTAAATTAAATATCTCAACAAAATCTCTCTTCAGTTCAAAAAGGCAAATTTCCAGTTCACTATTGCTCAAAAATGAGTTAAATTAGTTAACTCCTTTTTCTACTTAAATTGAATCAGTTAACTCCTTATTTTACTCAAATTAAATCTCTTAACTTCCTTTAATTTGGACATCTCCCTTTATGACTGAACTTAACCTTTAATCCTGACCATTGAATAAAATCGATCTCAACCGTTAATGAATTCCAGGAAAGTCTATTTAAGAGACCCTCATCTCTTCATTTTGAAAGGTTGAATGAGAATTTGCATCGAACTGTTGCTGGAATTCATACTCACATTTGCTCATATTCACATACGCAAAGATCAAGTTTGACCAAAAGTTGACCAGATTTAACTACGGTTGACTTAAATTGACTAGTTTGGAAAAGAATTTTGAAATAATTAAATGAAATTATTTAATTAAATTGAGTACTTACTTCCAATTAATTTAAAAAATTTATTTGATTAAATGAGAAGCCATTCCTAATTAATTAAATGAAGTTATTTAATTAAATAAGAAAAGTGTCTCGAACTAATTAAAGATTATTTAATTAAATAGAAAACGTAATTATGAGAGCATATCTCATTTTACTAAATTAAATATCTCAACAAAATCTCTCTTCAGTTCAAAAAGGGAAATTTCCAGTTCACTATTGATAAAAAATGAGTTAAATCAGTTAACTCCTTTTTCTACTCAAATTGAATCTGTTAACTCCTTATTTTACTCAAATTAAATCTATTAACTCCCTCCCTTTATGACTGAACTTCACCTTTAATCCTGACCGTTGATTAAAATCGATCTCAACCATTAATGAATTTCAGGAAAGTCTATTTAAGAGACCCTCATCTCTTCATTTTGAAAGGTTGAATGAGAATTTGCATCGAACTGTTGCTGGAATTCATTCTCACATTTGCTCATATTCACATAGGCAAATATCAATTTTGACCAAAATCTGACCAAATTTAACATCGGTTGACTAGGTTTGAAAATAATTTTGAAATAATTAAACGAAATTATTTAATTAAATGGAGTACTTACTTCTAATTAATTAAACAAAGTTATTTAATTAAATATCGAAGCCTTTCCGAATTAATTAAATAAAGTTGTTTAATTAAATAAGAAAAGTGTCTGCAATTAATTAAAGATTACTTAATTAAATAGAAAAAGTAATTATGAGAGCATATCTCATTTTATTAAATTAAATATCTCAACAAAATCTCTCTTCAGTTCAAAAAGGGAAATTTCCAATTCACTATTGATCAAAAATGAGTTAAATTAGTTAACTCTTTTTTCTACTCAAATTGAATCAGTTAACTCTTTATTTTACTCAAATTAAATCTGTTAACACCCTTTAATTTGGAAATCTCCATTTATGACTGAACTTCACCTTTAATCCTGACCGATAATTGAAATTGATCTCAACCGTTGATGAATTCCATGAAAGTCTATTTAAGAGACCCTCATCTCTTCATTTTGAAAGGTTGAATGAGAATTTGCATCAAATTGTTGCTAGAATTCATACTCACATTTTCTCACATTCACATACGCAAAGATTAAGTTTGACCAAAAGTTGACCAGATTTCAGCACAGTTGACTTGAGTTGACTAGTTTCGAAAAGAAGTTTGAAATAATTAAACGAAATTAATTACTTAAATGGAGTACTTACTTCTAATTAATTAAACAAAGTTATTTAATTAAATGAGAAGCCATTCCTAATTAATTAAATGAAGTTATTTAATTAAATAAGAAAAGTGTCTCTAATTAATTAAAGATTAATTAATTAAATAGAAAAAGTAATTATGAGAGCATATCTGATTTTATTAAATTAAATATCTCAACAAAATCTCTCTTCAGTTCAGAAAGGGAAATTTCCATTTCACTATTGATAAAAAATGAGTTAACTTAGTTAACTCTTTTTTCTACTCAAATTGAATCAGTTAACTCCTTATTTTACTCAAATTAAATCTGTTAACTCCCATTAATTTGGAAATCTCCCTTTATGACTAAAATTCACCTTTAATCCTGACCGTTGATTGAAATCGATCTCAACCATTGATAAATTAGAGAAAAGTCTATTTAAGAGACCCTCATCTCTTCATTTTGAAAGGTTGAATGAGAATTTGCATCGAATTGTTGCTAGAATTCATACTCACATTTGCTCATATACACATACGCAAAGATCAAGTTTCACCAAAATTTAACCAGATTTAACCACGGTTGACTTGAGACGACTAGTTTCGAAAAGAATTTTGAAATAATTAAATTAAATTATTTAATTAAATGGAGTACTTCTAATTAATTAAACAAAGTTATTTAATTAAATGAAAAGTCATTCCTAATTAATTAAATGAAGTTTTTTAATTAAATAAGAAAAGTGTCTCTAATTAATTAAAGATTACTTAATTAAATAGAAAAAGTAATTATGAGATCATATGTCATTTTATTAAATTAAATATCTCAACAAAATCTCTCTTTAGTTCAAAAAGGGAAATTTTTAGTTTAATATTGATAAAAAATGAGTTAAATGAGTTAACTCCTTTTTCTACTCAAATTGAATCAGTTAACACCTTATTTTACTCAAATTAAATCTATTAACTCCCTTTAATTTGAAAATCTCCCTTTATGATTGAACTTCACCTTTAATACTGACCGTTGATTGAAATCGATCTCAACTGTTGATGAATTCTAGAAAAGTCTATTTAAGAGACCCTCATCTCTTCATTTTGAAAGGTTGAATGAGAATTTGCATCGAATTGTTGATGGAATTCATACTCACATTTGCTCATATTCACATACGCAAAGATCATGTTTGACCAAAAGTTGACCAGGTTTAACCACGGTTGACTTGAGTTGACTAGTTTCGAAAAGAATTTTGAAATATTTTTAAAAAATTATTTAATTAAATGGAGTACTTAGTTCTAATTTATTAAACAAAGTTATTTAATTAAATGAGAAGCCGTTCCTAATTAATTAAATGAAGTTATTTAATTAAATAAGAAAAGTGTCTCTAATTAATTAAAGATTACATAATTAAATAGAAAAGGTAATTATGAGAGCATATCTCATTTTATTAAATTAAATATCTCAACAAAATCTCTCTTAAGTTCAAAAAGAGAAATTTCCAGTTCACTATTGATAAAAAATGAGTTAAATCAGTTAACTCCTTTTTCTACTCAAATTGAATCAATTAACCGCTTATTTTACTCAAATTAAATCTGTTAACTCCCTTTAATTTGAAAATCTCCCTTTATGACTGAACTTCACATTTAATACTGACCATTGATTGAAATCGATCTCAACCATTGATGAATTCCAGGAAAGTCTATTTAAGAGACCCTCATCTCTTCATTTTGAAAGGTTGAATGAGAATTTGTATCGAATTGTTGCTGGAATTCATACTCACATTTGCTCATATTCACATCCGCAAAGATCAAGTTTGACCAAAAGTTAACTAGATTTAACCACAGTTGACTTGATTGACTAGTTTCGAAAAGAATTTTGAAATAATTAAACAAAATTATTTAATTAAATGAAATACTTACTTCTAATTAATTAAACAAAGATATTTAATTAAATGAGAAGCCATTCCTAATGAATTAAAGATAACTTAATTAAATAGAAAAAATAATTATGAGAGCATATCCCATTTTATTAAATTAAATATCTCAACAAAATCTCTCTTTAGTTCAAAAAGGGAAATTTTCAGTTTACTATTCATAAAAAATGAGTTAAATCAGTTAACTCCTTTTTCTACTCAAATTGAATCAGTTAACTCCTTATTTTACTCAAATTAAATCTGTTAACTCCCTTTAATTTGAAAATCTCTCTTTATGATTGAACTTCACCTTTAATATTGACCGTTGATTGAAATCGATCTCAGTCGTTGATGAATTCAAGGAAAGTCTATTTAAGAGACCCTCATCTCTTAATTTTAAAAGGTTGAACGAGAATTTGCATTGAATTGTTGCTGGAATTCATACTCACATTTGCTCATATTCACATACGCAAAGATCAAATTTGACCAAAAGTTGACCAGATTTAGCCACGGTTGACTTGAGTTGACTAGTTTCAAAAAGAATTTTGAAACAAATAAACAAATTTATTTAATTAAAATGAGTAATTACTTCTAATTAATTAAACAAAATTATTTAATTAACTGAGAAGTCATTCCTAATTAATTAAATGAAGTTATTTAATTAAATAAGAAAAGTGTCTCTAATTAATTAAAGATTATTTAATTAAATAGAAAAAGTAATTATGAGAGCATATCTCATTTTATTAAATTAAATATCTCAACAAAATCTCTCTTTACTTCAAAAAGGAAAATTTCTAGTTCACTATTGTTCAAAAATGAGTTAAATCGGTTAACTCCTTTTTGTACTCAAATTGAATCAGTTAACTCCTTATTTTACTCAAATTAAATCTGTTAACTCCCTTTAATTTGTAAATCTCCCTTTATGACTGAACCTCACCTTTAATCCTG
Source organism: Cupressus sempervirens (assembly GCA_028749045.1). Classification (NCBI taxonomy): domain Eukaryota; kingdom Viridiplantae; phylum Streptophyta; class Pinopsida; order Cupressales; family Cupressaceae; genus Cupressus; species Cupressus sempervirens. Next base: position 126,847,763 of record CM053783.1, read on the forward strand.
ACCTTTGATTGAAATTGATCTCAACCGTTGATGAATTTTACGAAAGTCTATTTAAGAGACCCTCATCTCTTCATTTTGAAAGGTTGAATGAGAATTTGCATTGAATTGTTGCAGGAATTCATAATCACATTTGCTCATATTCACATAAGCAACGATCAAGTTTGACCAAAAGTTAATCAGATTTAGCCACGGTTGACTTGAGTTGACTAGTTTCAAAAAGAATTTTGAAATAATTAAATGAAATTATTTAATTAAACGGAGTACTTACTTCTAATTAATTAAACAAAGTTACTTAATTAAATGAGAAGCGATTCCTAATTAATTAAATGAAGATATTTAATTTAATAAGAAAAGTGTCTCTAATTCATTAAAGATTATTTAATTAAATAGAAAAAGTAATTATGAGCGCATATCTCATTTTATTAAATTAATTATCTCAACAAAATCTCTCTTCAGATCAAAAAAGAAAATTTTCAGTTCACTATTGATAAAAAATGAGTTAAATCAGTTAACTCTTTTTTCTACTCAAATTGATTTAGTTAACTCCTTATTTTACTCAAATTAAATCTATTAACTCCCTTTAATTTTGAAATCTCCCTTTATGACTGAACTTCACCTTTAATCCTGACCATTGATTTAAATCGATCTCAACCATTAATGAATTCTAAGAAAGTCTATTTAAGAGACCCTCATATCTTCATTTTGAAAGGTTGAATGAGAAGTTGCATCAAATTTTTGCTGGAATTCATACTCACATTTGCTCATATTGACATACGCAAAGATCATGTTTAACAAAAAGTTGACCAGAGTTAACCACAGTTGACTTGAGTTGACTAGTTTCGAAAAGAATTTTGAACTAATTAAATGAAATTATTTAATTAAATGGAGTACTTCTAATAAAGTAAACAAAGTTATTTAATTAAATGAGAAGCCATTCCTAATTAATTAAATGAAGTTATTTAATTAAATAAGAAAAGTGTCTCTAATTAATTAAAGATTATTTGATTAAATAGAAAAAGTAATTATGAGAGCATATCTCATTTTATTAAATTAAATATCGCAACAAAATCTCTCTTCAGTTCAAAAAGTAAAATTTCCAGTTCACTATTGATCAAAAATTAGTTAAATTAGTCAACTCCTTTTTCTACTCAAAATGAATCAGTTAACTCCTTATTTTACTCAAATTAAATCTGTTAACTCCCTTTAATTTAGAAATCTCCCTTTATGACTGAACTTCACCTTTAATCTTGACCGCTGATTGAAATCGATCTCAACCATTGATGAATTTCAGGAAAGTCTATTTAAGAGACCCTCATATCTTCATTTTGAAAGGTTGAATGAGAATTTGCATCAAATTGTTGCTAGAATTCATACTCACATTTGCTCATATTCACATACGCAAAGATCAAGTTTGACCAAAAGTTAACCAGAGTTAACCACGGTTGACTTGAGTTGACTAGTTTCGAAAGGAATTTTGAAATAATTAAACGAAATTATTTAATTAAATAGAGTACTTACTTCTAATTAATTAAACAAAGTTATTTAATTAAATGAGAAGCCATTCTTAATTAATTAAATGAAGTTATTTAATTAAATAAGAAAAGTGTCTCTAATTAATTAAAGATTACATAAGTAAATAGAAAAAGTAATTATCAGAGCATATCTCATTTTATTAAATTAAATTTGAATCAAATTTTTCTTAAGTTCAAAAAGGGAAATTTCGAGTTCACTATTGATAAAAAATGAGTTAAATGAGTTAACTCCTTTTTCTACTCAAATTGAATCAGTTAACTCCTTATTTTACTAAAATTAAATATGTTAACTCCCTTTAATTTAGAAATCTCCCTTTCTGACTGAACTTCACCTTTAATCCTAACCGTTGATTGAAATCGATTTCAACCATTGATGAATTTCAGGAAAGTCTATTTAAGAGACCCACATCTTTTCATTTTGAAGGGTTGAATGAAAATTTGCATCGAATTGTTGCTAGAATTCATACTCATATTTGCTCACATTCACATACGCAAAGATCAAGTTTGATCGAAAGTTGACCAGATTTAACCACAATTGACTTGAGTTGACTTGTTTCAAAAAGAATTTTGAAATTATTAAACAAAATGATTTAATTAAATGGAGTACTTACTTTTAATTAATTAAACTAAGTTATTTAATTAAATAAGAAGTCATTCCTAATAAATTAAATAAGAAAAGTGTCTCTATTTAATTAAAGATTATTTAATTAAATAGAAAAAGTAATTATGAGAGCATATCTCATTTTATTAAATTAAATATCTCAACAAAATCTCTCTTTAGTTCAAAAAGGAAAATTTCTTGTTCACTATTGATAAAAAATGAGTTAAATGAGTTAACTCCTTTTTCTACTCAAATTGAATCAATTAACTCCTTATTTTACTCAAATTAAATCCGTTAGCTCCCTTTAATTTGGAAATCTCCCTTTATGACTGAACTTCACATTTAATCCTGACCGTTGATTGAAATCGATCTCAACCATTGATGAATTCTACGAAAGTCTATTTAAGAGACTCTCATCTCTTCATTTTGAAAGGTTGAATGAGAATTTGCATCGAATTGTTGTTGTATTTCATACTGACATTTCCTCATATTCACATACGCAAAGATCAAGTTTGACCAAAAGTTGACCAGATTTAACCATGGTTGACTTGAGTTGACTAGTTTCAAATTTTTTTTTGAAATGATTAAAAGAAATTATTTAATTAAATGGAGTACTTACTTATAATTAATTAAACAAAGTTATTTAATTAAATTAGAAGCCATTCTTAATTAATTAAATGAAGTTATTTAATTAAATAAGAAAAGTGTTTCTAATTAATTAAAAATTACTTAATTAAATAGAAAATGTAATTATGAGAGCATATCTCATTTTATTAAATTAAATATCTCAACAAAATCTCTCTTCAGTTCAGAAAGGGAAATTTTCAGTTCACTGTTTATCAAAAATGAGTTAAATCAGTTAACTCCTTTTTGTACTCAAAATTGAATCAGTTAACTTCTTATTTTACTCAAATTAATCTGTTAACTCCCTTTAATTTGGAATTATCCCTTTATGACTGAGTTTCACCTTTAATCCTAACCGTTGATTGAAATTGATCTCAACCGTTGATGAATTCAAGGAAAGTCTATTTAGGAGACCCTCATCTGTTCATTTTGAGAGGTTGAATGAGAATTTGCATCGAATTGTTGTTGGAATTCATACTCAGATTTTCTCATATTCACATACACAAAGATCAAGTTTGACCAAAAGTTAACTAGATTTAACCTCGGTTGACTTGAGTTAACTAGTTTCGAAAAGAATTTTGAAATAATTCAAACGAAATTATTTAATTAAATGGAGTGCTTACTTCTAATTAATTAAACAAAGTTATTTAATTAAATGAGAAGCCATTCCTAATTAATTAAATGTAGTTATTTAATTAAATAAGAAAAGTTCCTCTAATTAATTAAAGATTACTTAATTAAATAGAAAAAGTAATTGTGAAAGCATATCTCATTTTATTTATTTAAATATCTCAACAAAATCTCTCTTCAGTACAAAAAAGGAAATTTTCAGTTCACTATTAATAAAAAATGAGTTAAATCATTTAACTCCTTTTTCTACTCAAATTGAATCAGTTCACTCCTTATTTTACTAAAAACTCCTTTTAATTTTAAAATCTCCCTTTATGACTGAACTTCACCTTTAATCCTAACCGTTGATTGAAATCGATATCAACAATTGATGAATTCAAGGAAAGTCTATTTAAGAGACCCACATCTCTTCATTTTGAAAGGTTGAATGAGAATTTGCATCGAATTGTTGCTTGAATTCATACTCACATTTGCTCATATTCACATACGCAAAGATCAAGTTTGATCGAAAGTTGACCAGATTTAACCACGATTGACTTGAGTTGACTAGTTTTGAAAAGAATTTTAAAATAATTAAACGAAATTATTTAATTAAATTGAGTAGTTGCTTCTAATTAATTAAACAAAGTTATTTAATTAAATAAGAAGGCATTCCTAATTAATTAAATGAAGTTATTTAATTAATTAAGAAAAGTGTCTCTAATTAATTAAATATTATGTAATTAACTAGAAGAAGTAATTATGAGAGCATATCTCATTTTATTAAATAAAATATCTCAACAAAATCTCTCTTCAGTTGAAAAAGGGAAATTTCAAGTTCACTATTGATAAAAAATGAGTTAAATTAGTTAAATCCTTTTTCTACTCAAATTGATCAGTTAACTCCTTATTTTACTCAAATTAGATCTGGTAACTCCCTTTAATTTGAAAATCTCCCTTTATGACTGAACTTCACATTTAATCGTGACCGTTGATTGAAATCCATCTCAACCGTTGATGAATTCCAAGAAAGTCTATTTAAGAGACCCTCATCTCTTCATTTTGAAAGGTTGAATGATAATTTGCATCGAATTGTTGCTGGAATTCATACTCACATTTGGTCATATTCACATACGCAAAGATCGAGTTTGACGAAAAGTTGACCAGATTTAACCACGGTTGACTTGAGTTGACTTGTTTTGAAAAGAATTTTGAAATAATTAAACAAAATTATTTTATTAAATGGAGTACTTACTTCTAATTAATTAAACAAAGTTATTTAATTAAATGAGAAGCCATTCCTAACTAATTAAATGAAGTTATTTAATTAAATAAGAAAAGTGTCTCTAATTAATAATAGATTATTTAATTAAATAAAAAAAGTAATTATGAGAGCATATCTCATTTTATTAAATTAAATATCTCAAAAAATTCTCTCTTCAGTTGAAAAAGGGAAATTTCTAGTTCACTATTGATCAAAATGAGTTAAATCAGTTAACTCATTTTTCTACTCAAATTGAATCAATTAACTCCTTATTTTACTCTAATTAAATCCGTTAACTCCCTTTAATTTGAAAATCTCCCTTTATGATTGAACTTCACCTTTAATCCTGACCGTTGATTGAAATCGATCTCAACCGTTGATGAATTCCAGGAAAGTCTATTTAAGAGACCCTCATCTCTTCATTTTGAAAGGTTGAATGAGAATTTGCATGGAATTGTTGCTGTAATTCATACTCACATTTGCTCATATTCACATACACAAAGATTAAGTTTGACCAAAAGTTGACCAGATTTAACCACAGTTGACTTGAGTTGACTAGTTTCAAAAAGAATTTTGAAATAATTAAACAAAATTATTTAATCAAATGCAGTACTTACTTCTAATTAATTAAACAAAGTTATTTAATTAAATGAGAATCCATTCCTAATTAATTAAATGAAGTTATTTAATTAAATAAGAAAAGTGTCTCTAATTTATTAAGGATTATTTATTTAAATAGAAAAAGTAATTATCATAGCATATCTAATTTTATTAAATTAAATATTTCAACAAAATCTCTCTTCAGTTCAAAAAGGGAAATTTTTAGTTCACTATTGATCAAAATTGAGTTAAATCAGTAAACTCCTTTTTCTACTCAAATTGAATCAGTTAACTCCTTATTTTACTCAAATTAAATCTGTTAAGTCCCTTTAATTTGAAAATCTTCCTTTATGACTAAACTTCACCTTTAATCTTGACCGTTCATTGAAATCGATCTCAACCGTTGATGAATTCTAGGAAAGTCTATTTATGACACCCTCATCTCTTCATTTTGAAAGGTTGAATGAGAATTTGCATCAAATTGTTGCTGGAATTCATACTCACATTTGCTCATATTCACATATGCAAAGATCAAGTTTGACCAAAAGTTGACCAGATTTAACCATGGTTGACTTGAGTTGACTAGTTTCGAAAAGAATATTTAAATACTTAAACGAAATTATTTAGTTAAATGGAATACTTACTTCTAATTAATTAAACAAAGTTATTTAATTAAATGAGAAGCCATTCCTAATTGATTAAATGAAGTTATTTAATCAAATAAGAAAAGTGTCTCTAATTAATTAAAGATTATTTAATTAAATAGATAAAGTAATTATGAGAGCATATCTAATTTTATTAAATTAAATATCTCAACAAAATCTCTCTTCAGTTGAAAAAGAGAAATTTTCAGTTCACTATTGATCAAAAATGAGTTAAATCAGTTAACTCCTTTTTCTACTCAAATTCAATCAGTTAACTCCTTATTTTACTCAAATTAAATCTTTTAACTCCCTTTAATTTGGAAATCTCCGTTTATAACTTAACTTCACCTTTAATCCTGACCGTTGATTGACATCGATCTGAACTGTTGACAAATTCCAAGAAAGTCTATTTAAGAGACCCTCATCTCTTCATTTCGAAAGGTTGAATGAGAATTTGCATCGAATTGTTGCTAGAATTCATACTCACATTTCCTTATATTCACATACGCAAAGATCAAGTTTGACCAAAAGTTGACCAGATTTAACCACGGTTAACTTGAGTTGACTAGTTTCGAAAAGAATTTTAAAATAATTAAATAAAAATATTTAATTAAATGGAGTACTTACTTCTAATTAATTAAACAAAGTTAGTTAATTAAATGAGAAGCCATTCCTAATTAATTAAATGAAGTTATTTAATTAAATAAGAAAAGTGTCTCTAATTAATTAAAGATTATTTAATTAAATAGAAAAAGTAATTACGAGAGCATATCTCATTTTATTAAATTAAATATCTCAACAAAATCTCTCTTCAGTTCAAAAAGAAAAATTTTCAGTTCACTATTGATAAAAAATGAGTTAAATTAGTTAAGTCCTTTTTCTACTCAAATTGAATCAGTTAACTCCTTATTTTACTCAAATTAAATCTGTTAACTCCCTTTAATTTGGAAATCTTCCTTTATGACTGTACTTCACCTTTAATCCTGACCATTGATTGAAATTGATGTCAACCGTTGATGAATTCTTAGAAAGTCTATTTAAGAGACCCTCATCTCTTCATTTTGAAAGGTTGAATGAGAATTTGCATCGAATTGTTGCCGGAATTCATACTCACAGTTGCTCATATTCACATACACAAAGATCAAGCTTGACCAAAAGTTGACCAGATTTAACCACGGTTGACTTGAGTTGACTAGTTTCGAAAAGAATTTTGAAATAATTAAACAAAATTATTTAATTAAATGGAGTACTTACTTCTAATTAATTAAACAAAGTTGTTTAATTAAATGAGAAGCCATTCCTAATTAATTAAATGAAGTTATTTAATTAAATAAAAAAATTGTCTCTAAATAATTAAACATTATTTAATTAAATAAAAAAAGTATTTACGAGAGCATATCTGATTTTATTAAATTAAATATCTCAACAAAATCTCTCTTCAGCTCAAAAAGGGAAATTTCTAGTTCAGTATTGATAAAAAATGAGTTAAACCAGTTAACTCCTTTTTCTACTCAAATTGAATCAGTTAACTCCTTATTTTACTCAAATTAAATCTGTTAACTTCCTTTAATTTAGAAATATCCCTTTATGACATAACTTCACCTTTAATCATGATCGTTGATTGAAATCATTCTCAACCATTGATGAATTTTAGGAAAGTCTATTTAAGAGACCCTCATCTCTTCATTTTGAAAGGTTGAATGAGAATTTGCATTGAATTGTTGCTAGAATTCATACTCATATTTTCTCATATTCACATACGCAAAGATCAAGTTTGATCAAAAGTTGACCAAATTTAACCATGTTTGACTTGAGTTGACTAGTTGCAAAAAGAATTTTGAAATAATTAAACAAAATTATTTAATTAAATGGAGTACTTCTAATTAATTAAAAAAAGTTATTTAATTAAATGAGAAGCCATTCCTAATTAATTAAATGAAGTTATTTAATTAAATAAGAAAAGTGTCTCTAATTAATTAAAGATTATTTAATTAAATAGAAAAAGTAATTATTGTAGACACCTTAAAACCTTTAGAAAATTGAACAACTATTGATGTGGAGGGCCTCTGGGCACTTGCTTGACAAATCGAGTCTCACATATCTTTGCTTTGGGCTTAAAACAAAATCACAACAACTCTTGTATGCTTTAAAGGAAATTAATCGATACTTGACGTGGAGGGCCTCCGGGCGTGTGGGTTTAATTTTTTGTTGACCCTATCTCTTCTTCTTGTATTCATTCTTCACTTGATTTACTTTTTTTGGCGCTTCAGGTTGGAATTGAACATTGTCTCTTAAACATGAGTTCTTGCAAAGTCTAGATTAGCACACATTTGAGTCAGTTGGTAAAAGAACAAGCGTGTTTTTTTTTAGCCCAAGCTCATCCAAGTCTTCTCTCCCCTTGTCATCTTTCGAGGCCATCTTGGGTGCATAAGATTAGGATCCAAAACCTTGTTTCTTTTTAGGAGGCCTGCCTGGAGATTTTATCACCCCTTGGATGACCTCAACTCCAGCGTTCTGGCAGAGTATAAGAATCAGGAGGTGAATCGAAAGACACCTCTCTTGGAATCAATATTTTTGTCACTCGGGCTAAACCTCAAGGAACTTTATACCCTTGAGAAGTGAAAGAGGAGAAGTGGGTTACCGCTTCTCTCGGCTATGTGACATCTTGTTGGTTTTATCTATAGATTTGGGCCTCACGTACCTTTGGGTATATCAAGGACTCCCTAGCTAAACCAACTGTCAACCTTGTAGACAACCATCTAGAGTGTTAATGTGTTTGAAGTGACTGATCGAAACATTTTTAAAACATACACACTCCTTAGCGCAAGTATCACATTCTGAGAATCAAAAACTTCTATCTGGTTGTTCCTATCTATTGCTTGCTTTTTAATTTGTTGAATGAATTTTTGCCAAACTTGGTCAATCCTATCTTAGGGTACACTTAGCGTAGTCACTGCCTATTCCAAAAGTTGAACAAGTTGAAGCAAAATAATTGAGGTCTCTCAAAGCCAAGAAAATTCAAGAATTGATGTCAAAGCAATCCAAACCTGAACAGAAGTTCCACAAACTTAAACTCAAACCATCTCAGGCATACCAAGAACTTTCAGCCAAGAGAAAGGAACTAACACCAAGTCCTCAAATTGCCAAACTCCACAAAGCAGAGGATAAAGCTGTTGATGAAGCACTTCAAGAGGCCTGGTTAGAGCACACCATCAAATTTAGCCAACATCCAGGAGTTAATCCTACTCATGTCTTACCAACTAAGCATGATTTCTATGATTAGACACCCTTGTTTCTCCACACCTTCTTGGATAAGCTTCACCTTAGAGTCATCTTTGTAGAAAAGTTAGCCATCTTAGGTTATCCCCTTAAGTATTATTAACTCATCCATCTCATTTAGGACCAAACCATCTAGCCAGCAATCTAAAATCTTCACATCCAAGCCTTCAAAAATTGTTGTCACCTTGCTAAAAGTTGACACAATCTCGTGTCATGCCCATAGGATCATTAGTCTATCCTTAAGTTGACACAATCTCCACCAATCCAACGCATAGGAAAGAAAAACTCTCACTTTTTGACAGCATGCCCTTGAAGTCTTCCATCCATAGGAAAGCCAAAAATCTCCAGCCAATCCTCCTTAGGTCTATCATACAACTTTGACTCTCCCTAGGAAATCCTTCATCAGCCAATCCAAAATCTGCACTTAATCCAAATCCAACCATGAGCTTCCATGTTCATCCATATGCAAGACCCCATCCCCATCAAACTCATCATCAAAGCATGAAGTACCAATCCTATCATTATGTGTTCGGTCATATTGTCCTTGCTCCTACCACCTCCTATTCCAATGATGATGAAAATCTTGTTGACTATGAAGGGTAGCTTGAGAGCCTTAGAAACATTCCACCAACCATCCCACAAAATCCATGCATTATTCCAAACTATCTAGTCATGCCATTTGATATCCCAGCTTCTCCTCCATCACCCAATCAACCAAGCTTCCAATCTTCCAAACTCATCACACCAGCTATTCCTATCAATCCACCACCTCCACCTTCGACACATGAGTCTCCAAGGAATCTCCTAGAGGAAATACAAGAAAAGCCGCCTCCAACAGTTGATAAGCCATGTCATCTAATCCAACCACGTGAAGTAGTTAGTAATGAAGCTTCCCCATCTATAATATCACCCCCATCTCCCATAGCTATCATCCCCATACCACCCATTGAATTGCTCCAAATCCCATCCACATCTCCTCCTCCAAGCATTATCCAAATCCCATATAATGAACCTCATGCATCCACTCCCATCCATTCCTGTCAAGATCTTGTCCAAAAGCATGTTGAAATATCCTCCGATAGAATAGCAGATCTCGCCATCACACTTATCCCCCTACATGATCCACTTTTACTATCCCCTCCATATCTAAATCCTACCATCTTACTTACTCCATCTCAAGATCCCTTTCCCTCAGCCCACCCAACTCAAGATCCTATCCTCCCATCTCCTCTACTTCATGATCATACATCTCCCATAATCCATGATGATAGATCCATCGAAAAAGAACTAATTATCATATCTAAAGCTCCAACTCCTTCAGCTAGTAATGGACTCACATCTTGTGTTCCAAATAATGAACATCATATTGAAAAAAGAAATGAAAATGTATTTCTAGATGTTGGTATCCCTGCTATTCCTGCATGGTCCCAAGTCCTTCCATCTCCACCCCAAAGTTCCCATCCATCTTATTCCGCATCTATTTTGGGCCCTCATCCTACTCCTTATCTCCAACCCTCCATTTTGGGTCCATATATCCCTTATCTAAATCCCACACCCTTTCCATCCATTTTGGGTCCTTACATACCTAATATGAATCTTTTATCCCCTCCATCTATTTTGGGACCTACACCTTCCTCGTTTCCATCTATTTTGGGCCCATATCCCTCCTTCCCTCCATCCATTTTGGGCAATTATATCCATCCATGTCCTATGTTCCAATTTATCCTTCCATCCCCTCAAATCCACCCACTAGATCATCAAAGGCACTCACCCTTGAATCCCTTCCAACCTTTAAACCCTATCACTCCATCAATTATCCCTCCATCTCCTCCATGCTCTTGTTCCCATCCCATGGCTAATAGAAGCATATTGGATGCCAAAATACAAAAGCATAAATCCAAAAATCCACAAAAATCAAAGTCTCAACATGTACCTTCTAAAATACATGTTCAAAACAAGAAACATTTAATCCCAATCAACGAAAAAGTCAAGAGGCCACAAAAGCCCAAGCTAAAAAAGTCAAAAATCATGTGGATACCCAAGATGCTCATAACAGAAATGCATCTCAAAGAAAAATCTCAATTGGCATCCATTCATGCTACTCAAAAAGCCTCATCCATCCATCCTTCATCCAAATCCCCATATAAGCATCCTTCATCCCCCCAATCCACTTTTAGTCCATATGCTTCTTATCCTAAATCCTCCATCTTCCAACTCTACTTTTAGTCCTTATCTTTCTCTTCCTCCATTTTCTCCTCAACCTCACTCAAAACCATCTTTCCCACTACTTTATCACCTCTCAAGGTGTGTGCCAATGATGATCTTTCCATTTTCCTCATCCATTTACCCACAAGCCTTATGTCTTTGCATCAATTATCTGTCAAACTCCCACCCACCATTCCACTTGTTCAATCCAATCCTTTTTCATCCATCCTACCAACATCTATGAGCCAAAAATAGTTGAAGAAAGCCAAAATCATTCCAGCTAAGTCCAAAGTCAAAAAGTCAAAAATAAAAAAAATAAAATAAAATAAAAAAATCGTCCACTGGTGAAAACTTGGCAATTCAAGTGCCTTGGACAAGTACCATGATGAAAACATGCCAAACAAGCATCATGCGTAATCCAACCATCCCCAACTTAGCCTATCATCTTCATTCTTTTGGTTGCATCTTGACATCCAACTCTATCTTCCACTCTATACACCTATCCTCCATCCTCCAGCTTCCATCTCACACCATCCACTGATCTTCTACAGCTTCAGCCAATCATCCCAGCTATCATCCATCTCCCTAGCACCTTCCGCTTTTCCATCCTAGCTTGAATCCTATCACATCCATCATAAGACCTCCTTCTGCATGTTATCTTCTGATTGGGGGCACTATATTCCTTGGAGATCTTGTCTTGTCCATCCTCCCTTGTCATTGGTATCTCGCTCTAGGCTATCCTCATGTAAATCCAATGTCATCCTCTCATTAGCCATTCACTCTAACACAATCTATCAGCTCAGCTACCACCAACCTTAGCATTGTCACCATCCTTGGTTACACATCTATCATCATCATTGGATGCATCTTGTCAAATCCATATATTTTGTTATCACCTCATCCTTAGCTTCTTCCTCTTGCACCAACTTGAGCCATCCCGCTATCCTCTCATCCTGAGCTTTTTATCCATCTGTATCATACCTATGATTGGTCCGTTAGCTTGTATATCCAATCTTGTCCAAAATAACTTGTACATTTGTACCATATCTTGGTTTGTCAGCTTGTACATCCTCTTTAGCTTAGTACCATTGTATCTATCTAGTGTTCGTGTCAGTTCATCCTTGATCAGCATCTTGCACCCATCGCACATCTTGGTTAGCTATTCTAATGCATCCTTTAGCTAGATATCCTATCACCAAAGTGTTATCCTTCTTAGTTTAGCTTGTTAGATGCATCACTCATCTAGATCAATCAGCTTAGGCGCTCTCCGATAGATCCTTGCAGGATATAGCTTTCCTCCTATCTGATCTTGGTCCGTTAGTACCTTGTCCTACCCATCTCGTTGGCAAACGATTCTCTTTTGAATTTTTGCTTTCTTTTGATTTGGACTCTTCCCTGTTGGGTCTTGAAATATCTTTTCCAAGCAATCTCCTTGTTCCCTCCTCAAGGTTGCCACGATCTTCCATATCATGGTATACTACCAATGGGGCAATCAGAGCGTAAGGTCTTGATCATTTCTTTTGCTTATTTTCTTTTCTTCTTGTGGGTTACCCAGTGTTGTTTCCACACTGCTTACTCTAGGATTCATGTGTGATACTAGGGCAATCCTTGCGTATTTTTTTTGAGTCAGTTTGTCAGTCCTCTGGACAGTTGGTGAAAAGGCCTTGATGTTCTTGGTAACTTTGGCAATTAACCAATAGTCCTATAGCAAATCTAGTGCTCAACTACATGGTGGTACTTCTCTTTGAAGTATCCCCCCACTCAAAAAGCTTCAATGGTTTTCCTTCATCTCCATTATCCCCCATCCATATCCATCATCCATCTCTCCTACCCCAGCTTATGCATCAGTATCTCTTTGAATCACTCCTCACCTTTAGCTTTAGGGATCAACAATCCTAGTCTTAGGGATCCACCAATCCAAATCAATCTACCAAGCCTCATCTTTTGAGATCCACAATCCTAGTCCTAGGGATCTCCGAAACCCATCTTCCGCCAATGTGACTCTTTGAAATCCTATTGCATCAGCTTTATAATCCCCTCATCCATCTCCCTATCCTAGATTCATTTTTATAGCGCTCCGCTCCTTCATCCTCCACCTTCCCTAAAGTCTTAAGCTTGCTTCCTCTTGTGCATCTGATTCTCCTTTATCATTCTCCCATAGTGAGAGTTTGAGCTAATTCAGCTCCTTCTCTTTGCCAATCTGAGTTTCCTTGCTCATCCGAGATTCTTGTACTTTTCAAGAAGTCATCGAGCCTCGCTTTCTCTTCCCGTCGCCTTCTTGAGTGGGCACCTCATAGTCCATTCTCTCCTCTTCTGCTCTAGCCTTGGGCATCTTATTTTCTTATCTTTGATGCCATGCCACTTGCGGCATCACATCAAAGAGGGGCAAAATGTAGACACCTAAAAACTTTTAGAAAATAAAGTATTTTTATTTTTTGAAAAATTTTTGATGACATCATCATTAATTTATTTATTTTTATGCCATTAAATCCCTTTATCTTAATTAAAAATATTTAATTAAGGAATCCCTCCCAAAAATATTTAAATCTTATTTAAACATTATTTCCTTATTTATTAATTATTTAATTAATAAATTGACCAAAAAATCCAAAATAAATACAAATTTTATTTTTTTTCCAAAACTTGGCCAATTTTCTTAAGATCACTAACCTCTTCCAAAATCTTCTAATCCTTCTTTAATTTCGATTAAAGGCTAATCCCATCATTTCCTACCCCTAATCCCAACTCAAAATATTTAATTAAGATTAAATATTAATCCTCATGTTTATTAAAAAGTTTTAATAAATATCTCCTCAACCCAAACCCTTGAAATAAATAAAACTTTATTTATTTCCTAAAAATCTAATTTATCCTCATCCTAAGAAGTTCTAGACTCTTCTAGAAAGTCTTCATCCTCATCCTAGGAAGTTTTAGACTATTCTAGAAAGTCTTTATCCTCATCCAAAGTCTAGACTTTTCTAGAAGATGTCTTTAAACCTAATCTTAATCCCCTCCTAACCTTGTCACATTCTCTAAACATGGGTTAAGACTTACTAACCCAAGCCAAAGTTAACAAATATCTCCTCCTTCACCCACCCTCATTAAATGCCATCCACTTGCCTATCCCTAAGCTAATCCTAAACCATCCTAATCCATCCTCTAATCATTTGCACAATCCTAAGCAAGCTTAAAACCTTCCTAATCAAACCCAAGTCAAAATTTCTCTCATCTCCTTCAAAATATCCCAACCATAAAACTTTATGAAGCCCACAAGGTCATAAATGACTCTTCCAAGCCCTTTTATTGCTCTTACAAGCCATTATGAGGGTCTTTATGAAGATTTTATCCCTTGAGCCTCCTTTGTTGACTCATCCTTCCCCTTTCCTCCATCTTTTTACCCTGTGACATGTGTCACTCTCTGATTGGCTGTAAGGAAGCACAATCCATGTGCTCTCCTCTCATGCAATCTGAGCCCTCCATGAGCTTTTTCCCATCCTTTTATTTTAGCCCTCAATCCCTCAAGCCTCTTGCCTATAAATTGGATCCTTCCCTTTTCAAAAATAACACAATCCATGAAGTAAAGTCATAATGCCATTTTAAGAAGCCATTTTACATCAAAACCATACACTCACACCCAAATTCCAACTCCATTTGAAGCCCTTTTTGAAGCATAATCTTGAGCATACATCCTATCCATTTAGACAAAGCCACTCAACAAGAGAGCTTCTCATTGAGAGAGTCCGTTAATGGCTCATACTCTCAATTGAGAGTTCATCTTAGTCTACCTTGAAGTTTATGAATTTTGTTTAGTTTGTAGAAGCTTTATTTAAATTTGGTTTCTATTAGCATACTAACATTGCTCATATACAATTACGAGAGCATATCTCATTTTATTAAATTAAATATCTCAACAAAATCTCTCCTCAGTTCAAAAAGGGAAATTTCTAGTTCACTATTGATAAAAAATGAGTTAAATCAATTAACTTCCTTTTCTACTCAAATTGAATCAGTTAATTCCTTATTTTACTCAAATTAAATCTGTTAATTCCCTTTAATTTGGAAATCTCCTTTTATGACTGAACTTCACCTTTAATCCTGACCGTTGATTGAAATCGATCTCAACCATTGATGAATTAAAGGAAAGTCTATTTAAGAGATCCTCATCTCTTCATTTTGAAAGGCTGAATGAGAATTTGCATCGAATTGTTGCTGGAATTCATACTCACATTTGCTCATATTCACATACGCAAAGATCAAGTTTGACCAAAAGTTGACCAGATTTAACCACGGTTGACTTTTGTTGACTTGTTTCGAAAGGAATTTTGAAATAATTAAACGAAATTATTTAATTAAATGGAGTACTTACTTCTAATTAACTAAACAAAGTTATTTAATTAAATGAGAAGCCATTCCTAATTAATTAAATGAAATTATTTAATTAAAAAAGAAAAGAGTCTCTAATTAATTAAAGATTTTTTAATTAAATAGAAAAAGTAATTATGAGAGCATATCTCATTTTATTAAATTAAATATCTCAACAAAATCTCTCTTTAGTTCAAAAAGGGAAATTTACAGTTCACTATTGATCAAAAATGAGTTAAATTAGTTAACTCCTTTTTCTACTCAAATTGAATCAGTTAACTCCTTATTTTACTCAAATTAAATCTGTTAACTCCCTTTAATTTTGAAATCTCCCTTTATGACTGAACTTCACCTTTAATACTGACCGTTGATTGAAATTGATCTCAACAGTTGATGAATTCCAGGAAAGTCTATTTAAGAGACCCTCATTTCTTCATTTTGAAACGTTCAATGAGAATTTGTATCAAATTGTTGGTAAAATTCACACTCACATTTGCTCATTGACATACGCAAAGATCAAGTTTGACCAAAAGTTGACCAGATTTAACCACGATTGACTTGAGTTGACTAGTTTCGAAAAGAATTTTGAAATAACTAAACGAAATTATTTAATTAAATGGAGTACTTACTTCTAATTAATTAAAAAAAGTTATTTAATTAAATGAGAAGTCATTCCTAATTAATTAAATGAAGATATTTAGTTAAATAAGAAAAGTGTATCTAATTAATTAAAGATTATTTAATTAAATAGAAAAAATAATTATGAGAGCATATCTCATTTTATTAAATTAAATATCTCAACAAAATCTCTCTTCAGTTCAAAAAGGGAAATTTCTAGTTCACTATTGATAAAAAATGAGTTAAATCAGTTAACTCCTTTTTCTACTCAAATTGAATCAGTTAACTCCTTATTTTACTCAAATTAAATCTGTTAACTCCCTTTAATTTGGAAATCTCCCTTTATGAATGAACTTCACCTTTAATCCTAACCGTTGATTGAAATCAATCTTAACCGTTGATGAATTTCAGGAAAGTCTATTTAAGAGACCCTTGTCTCTTCATTTTGAAAAGTTGAATGAGAATTTGCATCGAATTGTTGTTGGAATTCATACTCACGTGTGCTCATATTCACATATGCAAAGATCAAGTTTGACCAAAAGTTGACCAAATTCAACCACGGTTGACTTGAGTTGACTAGTTTCAAAAAGAATTTTGAAATAATTAAATGAAATTATTTAATTAAATCGAGTACTTACTTCTAATTAATCAAAAAAATTTATTTAAGTAAATGAGAAGCCATTCCTAATTAATTAAATGAAGTTATTTAATTAAATAAGAAAAGTGTCTCTAATTAATTAAAGATTATTTAATTAAATAGAAAAAGTAATTATGAGAGCATATCTCATTTTATTAAATTAATTATCTCAACAAAATCTCTCTTCAGTTCAAAAAGGGAAATTTTTAGTTCACTATTGATAAAAAATGAGTTAAATCAGTTAACTCCCTTCTCTACTCAAATTTAATCAATTAACTCCTTATTTTACTCAAATTAAATCTGTTAACTCCTTTTAATTTGAAAATCTCCCTTTATGACTGAACTTCACCTTTAATTCTGACCGTTGATTGAAATCGATCTCAACCATTGCTGAATTTCAAGAAAGTCTATTTAAGAGACCCTCATCTCTTCATTTTGAAAGGTTGAAAGAGAATTTGCATCGAATTGTTGCTGAAATCCATACTCACATTTGCTCATATTCACATACACAAAGATCAAGTTTGAGAAAAAGTTGATCATATTTAACCACGGTTGACTTGAGTTAACTAGTTTCAAAAAGAATTTTGAAATAATTAAACGAAATTATTTAATTAAATGGAGTACCTACTTATAGTTAATTAAACAATGTTATTTAATTAAATGAGAAGCGATTCCTAATTAATTAAATGAAGTTATTTAATTAAATAAGAAAAGTGTCTCTAATTAATTACAGATTATTTAATTAAATAAAAAAAGTAATTATGAGAGCATATATCATTTTATTAAATTAAATATCTCAACAAAATCTCTCTTTAGTTCAAAAAGGGAAATTTCCAGTTCACTATTGATCAAAAACGAGTTAAATAAGTTAACTCCTTTTTCTACTCAAATTGAATCAGTTAACTCCTTATTTTACTCAAATTAAATATGTTAACTCCCTTTAATTTTGAAATCTCCCTTTATGACTGAACTTTAGCTTTAATCCTGACCATTGATTGAAATCGATCTCAACTGTTGATGAATTCTAGGAAAGTCTATTTAAGAGACCCTCATCTCTTCATTTTGAAAGGTTGAATGAGAATTTGCATCGAATTGTTGTTGAAATTCATACTCACATTTGTTCATATTCACATACGCAAAGATCAAGTTTGACCAAAAGTTGACCAGATTTAACCACGGTTGACTTGAGTTGACTTGTTTCGAAAACAATTTTGAAATAATTAAACAAATTTTTTTAATTAAATGGAGTACTTACTTCTAATTAATTAAACAAAGTTATTTATTTAAATGAGAAGCCATTCCTAATTAATTAAATGCAATTATTTAATTAAATAAGAAAAGTGTCTTTAATTAATTAAAGATTATTTAATTAAATAGAAAAAGTAATTATGAGAGCATATCTCATTTTATTAAATTAAATATCTCAACAAAATCTCTCTTTAGTTCAAAAAGGGAAATTTGCAGTTCACTATTGATAAAAAATGAGTTAAATCAGTTAACTCCTTTTTCTACCCAAATTGAATCAGTTAACTCCTTATTTTACTCAAATTGAATCTTTTAACGCCCTTTAATTTTGAAATCTCCCTTTATGACTGAACTTCACCTTTAATCTTGACCGTTGATTGAAATCGATGTCAACCGTTGATGAATTCTAGGAAAGTCTATTTAAGAGACCCTCATTTCTTCATTTTGAAACGTTCAATGAGAATTTGTATCAAAATGTTGGTAAAATTCACACTCACATTTGCTCATTGACATACGCAAAGATCAAGTTTGACCAAAAGTTGATCAGATTTAACCACGGTTGACTTGAGTTGACTAGTTTCGAAAAGAATTTTGAAGCAATTAAAAAAATTATTTAATTAAATGGAGTACTTCCTTATAATTAATTAAGCAAAGTTATTTAATTAAGTAAGAAAAGTGTTTCTAATTAATTAAAGATTATTTAATTAAATAGAAAAAGTAATTATGAGAGCATATGTCATTTTATTAAATTAAATATCTCAACAAAATCACTCTTCAGTTCAAAAAGGAAAATTTTCAGTTGACTATTGATCAAAAATGAGTTAAATCAGTTAACTACTTTTTCTACTCAAATTGAATCAGTTAATTCCTTATTTGACTCAAATGAAATCTGTTAACTCCCTTTAATGTGAAAATCTCTCTTTATAGCTGAACTTCACCTTTAATCTTGACCGTTGAATGAAATCGATCTCAACTGTTGATGAATTCTAGAAAACTCTATTTAAGAGACTCTCATCTCTTCATTTTGAAAGGTTGAATGAGAATTTGCATCGAATTGTTGCAAAAATTCATACTCACATTCGCTCATATTCACATACGCAAAGATCAGGTTTGACCAAAAGTTGACCAGATTTAACCACGATTGACTTGAGTTGACTAGTTTCAAAAAAAAATTTGAAATAATTAAACAAAATTATTTAATTAAATGGAGTACTTACTTCTAATTAATTAAACAAAGTTATTTAATTAAATGAGAAGCCATTCCTAATTAATTAAATGAAGTTATTTAATTTACTAAGAAAAGTGTCTCTGATTAATTTAAGATTATTTAATTAAATAGAAAAAGTAATTATGAGAGCATATCTCATTTTATTAAATTAATTATCTCAACAAAATCTCTTTTTAGTTCAAAAAGGGAAATTTTTAGTTCACTATTGATAAAAAATGAGTTAAATCAGTTAACTCCCTTTTCTTCTCAAATTGAATCAGTTAACTCCTTATTTTACTCAAATTAAATTTGTTAACTCCCTTTAATTTGGAAATCTCCCTTTATGATTGAATTTCACCTTTAATCCTGACTGTTGATTGAAAGCGATCTCAACCATTGCTGAATTTCAGGAAAGTCTATTTAAGAGACCCTCATCTCTTCATTTTGAAAGGTTGAAAGAGAATTTGCATCGAATTGTTGCTAGAATTCATACTCACATTTGCTCATATTCACATACGCAAGGATCAAGTTTGACCAAAAGTTGACCATATTTAACTGAGGTTGACTAGTTTCAAAAAGAATTTTGAAATAATTAAATGAAATTATTTCATTAAATGGAGTACTTACTTCTAATTAATTAAACAAAGTTATTCAATTAAATGAGAAGCCATTCCTAATTAATTAAATGAAGTTATTTAATTAAATAAGAAAAATGTCTCTAATTAATTAAAGATTATTTAATTAAATAGAAAAAGTAATTATGAGAGCATATCTCATTTTATTAAATTAAATATCTAAACAAAATCTCTCTTCAGTTGAAAAACGGAAATTTTCAGTTCATTATTGATCAAAAATGTGTTAAATGAGTTAACTCCTTTTTCAACTCAAATTTAATCAGGTAACTCCCTATTTTACTCAAATTAAATCTGTTAACCCCCTTTAATTTGGAAATCTCCCTTTATGAGTGGACTTCGCCTTTAATCCTGACCTATGATTGAAATCGATCTTAACAGTTGATGAATTTCAGGAAACTCTATTTAAGAGACCCTCATCTTTTCATTTTGAAAGGTTGAATGACAATTTGCATCGAATTGTTGCTGCAATTCATTCTCACTTTTGCTAATATTCACATACACAAAGATCAAGTTTGACCAAAAGTTGACGAGATTTAACCATGGTTGACTTTAGTTGACTAGTTTCGAAAAGAATTTTGAAATAATTAAACGAATTTTTTTAATTAAATGGAGTACTTACTTCTAGTTAATTAAACAATATTATTTAATTAAATGAGAAGCAATTCCTAATTAATTAAATAAAGTTATATAATTTAATAAGAAAAGTGTCTCTAATTAATTAAAGATTACTTAATTAAATAGAAAAAGTAATTATGAGAGCATATTTCATTTTATTAAATTAAATATTTCAAAAAAATCTCTCTTCAGTTCAAAAAGGGAACTTTTCGGTTCACTATTGATAAAAAATGAGTTAAATCAGTTCACTCCTTTTTCTACTCAAATTGAATCAGTTAACTCCTTATTTTACTCAAATGAAATTCGTTAACTCCATTTATTTTGAAAATCTCCCTTTATGACTGAACTTCACCTTTAATCCTGACCATTGATTTAAATCGATCTCTACCGTTAATGAAATCTAGGAAAGTCTATTCAAGAGACCCTCATCTCTTCATTTTGGAAGGTTGAATGAGAATTTGCATTGAATTGTTGTTGAAATTCATACTCACATTTGCTCATATTCACATACGCAAAGATCAAGTTTGACCAAAAGTTGATCAGATTTAACTACGGTTGACTTGAGTCGACTAGTTTCGAAAAGAATTTTGAAATAATTAAATGAAATTATTTAATTAAATGGAGTACTTACTTCTAATTAATTAAACAAAGTTATTTAATTAAATGAGAAGCCTTTCCTAATTAATTAAATCAAGTGATTTAATTAAATAAAAAAAGTTTCTCTAATTAATTAAAGATTACTTAATTAAATAGAAAAAGTAATTATGAGATCATATCACATTTTATTAAATTAAATATCTCAACAAAATCTATCTTCAATTCAAAAAGGGAAATTTTCAGTTCACTATTGACCAAAAATAAGTTAAATCAATTAACTCCTTTTTCTACACAAATTGAATCAGTTAACTCCTTATTTTACTCAAATTAAATATGTTAACTCCTTTTAGTTTGGAAATCTCTCTTTATGACTAAACTTCACCTTTAATCCTGACCATTGATTGAAATCGATCTCAACCATTGATGAATTCTAAGAAAATTTATTTAAGAGACCCTCATCTCTTCATTTTGAAAGGTTGAATGAGAATTTGCATCGAATGTCTTGTGGAATTCACACTCTCATTTGCTCATATTCACATACGCAAAAATCAAGTTTGACCAAAAGTTGACCATATTTAACCATGGTTGACTTGAGTTGACTTGTTTCGAAATTTTTTTTGAAATAATTAAACGAAATTATTTAATTAAATGGAGTACTTACTTCTAATTAATTAAACAAAGTTATTTAATTAAATGAGAAGCCATTCCTAATTAATTAAATAAAATTATTTAATTAAATAAGAAAAGTGTCTCTAATTAATTAAAAATTATTTAATTAAATAGAAAAAGTAATTATGAGAGCATATCTTATTTTATTAAATTAAATATCTCAACAAAATCTCTCTTTAGTTCAAAAAGGGAAATCTTCAGTTCACTATTGATCAAAACTGAGTTAAATCAGTTAACTCCTTTTTCTACCCAAATTGAATCAGTTAACTCCTTATTTTACTCAAATTAAATCTGTTAACTCACTTTGATTTTGAAATCTCCCTTTATGACTGAACTTCACCTTTAATCCTATCCATTGATTGAAATCGATCTCAACCGCTGATGAATTCCAGGAAAGTCTATTTAAGAGACCCTCATTTCTTCATTTTGAAGCGTTCAATGAGAATTTGCATCCAATTGTTGCAGGAATTCATACTCACATTTGCTCATATTCACATACGCAAAGATCAAGTTTGACCAAAGTTGACCAAATTTAACCACGGTTGACTTGAGTTGACTAGTTTCGAAAAGAATTTTGAAATAATTAAACAAAATTATTTAATTAAATGGAGTACTTACTTCTAATTAATTAAACAAAGTTATTTAATTAAATGAGAAGCCATTCCTAATTAATTAAATGAAGTTATTTAATTTAATAAGAAAAGTGTCTCTGATTAATTAAAGATTATTTAATTAAATAGAAAAAGTAATTATGAGAGCATATGTCATTTTATTAAATTAAATATCTCAACAAAATCTCTCTTCAGTTCAAAAAGGGAAATTTTCAGTTCACTATTGGTAAAAAATGAGTTAAATCAGTTAACTCCTTTTTCTACTCAAATTGAATCAGTTAACTCCTTATTTGACTCAAATTAAATCTGTTAGCTCCCTTTAATTTGGAAATCTCCCTTTATGACTGAACTTCACCTTTAATCCTGACCGTTGATTGAAATCGATCTCAACCGTTGATGAATTCCAGGATAGTCTATTTAAGAGACCCTTATCTCTTCATTTTGAAAGGTTGAATGAGAATTTGCATCCAATTGTTGCAGGAATTCATACTCACATTTGCTCATATTCACATACGCAAAGATCAAGTTTGACCAAAGTTGACCAAATTTAACCACGGTTGACTTGAGTTGACTAGTTTCGAAAAGAATTTTGAAATAATTAAACAAAATTATTTAATTAAATGGAGTACTTACTTCTAATTAATTAAACAAAGTTATTTAATTAAATGAGAAGCCATTCCTAATTAATTAAATGAAGTTATTTAATTTAATAAGAAAAGTGTCTCTGATTAATTAAAGATTATTTAATTAAATAGAAAAAGTAATTATGAGAGCATATCTCATTTTATTAAATTAATTATCTCAACAAAATCTCTCTTCAGTTCAAAAAGGGAAATTTTCAGTTCACTATTGATCAAAAATCAGTTAAATGAGTTAACTCTTTTTTTTACTCAAATTGAATCATTTAACTCATTATTTTTATTAAATTAAATCTGTTAACTCGCTTTAATTTAGAAATCTCCCTTTATGACTAAACTTCACCTTTAATCCTGACCTTTGATTGAAATTGATCTCAACCGTTGATGAATTCTAGGAAAGTCTATTTAAGAGACACTCATCTCTTCATTTTGAAAGGTTGAATGAGAATTTGCATCGAATTGTTGTTGGAATTCATACTCACATTTGCTCATATTCACGTACGCAAAGATCAAGTTTGGCCAAAAGTTGACCAAATTTAACCATAGTTGACTTGAGTTGACTAGTTTTGAAAATAATTTTGAAATTATTAAACGAAACTATTTAATTAAATGGAGTACTTATTTCTAATTATTTAAACAATGTTATTTAATTAAATGAGAAGCCATTCCTAATTAATTAAATGAAGTTATTTAATTAAATAAGAAAAGTGTCTCTAATTAATTAAAGATTATTTAATTAAATAGAAAAAGTAATTATGAGAGCATATCTCATTTTATTAAATTAAATATCTCAACAAAATCTCTCTTTAGTTCAAAAAGGGAAATTTTCAGTTCACTATTGATAAAAAATGAGTTAAATGAGTTAACTCATTTTTCTACTCAAATTGAATGTAGTGCCCCGCCAAGGGATCCAAAGAATTTCACTGAGTTTACCAAACAATTTTTTTTACAACCATGAAATATAAACCATGCGCAACACTTTCGGAAGCAATAGAAACAATTCGAATAAAAGTAAACATAACATACATAACAGTTACATTCTTTAAAGATCCCTTAATGTTGAATCACATCTAATTCAACCATTCATCTAACATCACATCCTTATGAAATTACAATGATACAACCAACATTCTTAAACCATATTCAAGTGTCCTTTTAGTAATTACATTTTAGATTACACAATCATCCGCTGTACATGTTACAAGGTATGAAAAACTTAAAAAAATAAACATCCATGTAAATAAAGTACATCATCATCCAATATTAATACATGATGCAATAACATAATGAAACCACTTATCATACATGATACATCATCACAAAAGATATAAATATGTATCAAAAAGCATAAATCTCTATAGTCCAGGAATCCTAAAAGTATACTAACTCAAAGGTTCCATTCACACAAAACTAACATCTAATTTTCAGAGGCACAATAATGACATGTAGGAAACTTACTATGCAAGTGGGAAAGTGTCATTGCAATTATCACGTACAAGTTACCCTGGCAGTTAGCTAAACTCCACGGGTCCATACTGATCTCATGTGGCCACTAGTATCCTCTCATACTGACGAGGCATACTACGGAATGCACGGTTACAACCATGCATTCTCACTACTCCCATCCTAGCCTGTACAAGCACTCAAGGCATGGGCGAGAACATCAAAAAAATTATCTTTTTAAGTTCATTTAATCCCCATTTAGTGTGTAAATGTTATTACTTATTAATCAAACTTACAATGAGTTACCTTGGCAGCCACTTAGGGCCCTGACCCCCATTGTAAGCCACTTCCCGACAGTATAAGTAGATTACCTACCCTAAGCTCATGGAATCATAAAATCACCACAGTCCTGTACAAGCGACTGTAAAGAAAATTCAAAAGATAATCCATAAAAAGAATCATCAAATATCCATGATAAAAGCACCAAATATCCACAATAAGAATAATCAAATCTCCAAGATAAGAATCATCAAATCTCTATGAGCATCTGAAAAAGCATCCATAGAAAATCATGACCACAACAGTTCTCTATTGGCAACTGAAGGCATCACTGATAATCATAATAATCATTGGTTCTCAATAACCAAAATCACAATATCCATTGGTTCTCAACAAGCAACCAAGAATATTCTCAAAATCATACTGATCGAAGACTCCAAAATGGTTGAGTCAAACATGTCACAACATGACATCATCAAGAAATAAATTAACATTTCAGTCCCATCATGGCGACTAGAAAATAATCCAAGGATAACCGATCGATGACTCAAAAATTATTAGCTCAGGTGTCTCATACACATACATCTTTGCTTCACACATGAAGATTGATGAACAATAATAATCAGCAAATACAAACTTTTCATAGAGCATACAATCACATTACCATGATTGGGCTTATAAAGATCGAGACCAAATAAAATCAGCATGCCATCACATCTCATAACCCCCAAGCCTCTGGTAACAACCTAAGACTGGTCAACACTAGTCAACCCAAAACCCAAAACAAGAAGCATATAGAATACATGATGCAAACACATGTTTTGGTTTACTAAATTCACATAGTTGAATAATGTGTAGAGGTTTCCAGTTTTCTGTTTGCAAGTATACTTCAAGTGTCTTAAGTTTCATCATTTGACCTACAAGTCAACCCATTGTTCCCCGATAGCATTATCCTTCCATTATTAAGAATTACATTTTAAGAATAACTTAAGGATAAATATTTACTCATTAAATCATTTTTCTCTTAATAAAATCATTCACTTTATTTTACTAAGATTACTAGTTGAATAACTCTTCCTTAATGTTACTTCAACTGTCAATGTAATCAAAGAATCATTATTCGTTTATAAAAGAACTAATTACTAGTCTTCAAATAAGAAGAACATAAATTTATTAAAATGATCAATTAAATCAATAGGTACACCATCCATGACCTATTAACATTTTAATAGTTTCCAATTCAATATTACTAAGTCTCACCATTAAAACATCTAAGGTTATTAATCAAGTCATGAGAGTACGACTTATCAACTTCGATGTAAATACTTCACAACTTTGCTAGAGGAATCGATATTAGCATATCAATTAAAACTCTGTTACATAACTTGATTATTAATTAAATCTAATTAACTCTAATTAATTTAATTAATAATTACATATCCAAGGCAACGTTCCAATTAATATAAGTTGACTAATAACTAACTATAATTTTATAATTCAAAAGTCAACTATAATTCAGTACACAAATAATCATAATCATAGTTCAATAATAATAACTTGTTAATATTTAATAACAAGCTATATTGGGAATCTATAATGACCACATTCGTCATTCTTTTCAAATAAGACTCTATCGCACAACTTAATTATTAATATCATAGTTATAATATCAGCTCAATGAATATCAATACTTCAAATCCCAAAACTAATATCTTTTACAAAACTTTAATCATTAAGTAATCTCCACTAGATTAACTCTAATCAAATTTATTGATAACTATTTAAACCATTATTTATTAATAGTTTGTTCGACCCAACAAATATTAATAAATAATAAACTCATCAAACTATATTTCCATAAACCTCATTAGTTAATATTTAACTAAACCAAACGCCATTAGTTATATCATTAAGTTATTTATTAATACATAACGTATTAATCAATGCAATAATAATTCAAATTATAACAATGTGATAACCATGACAATGACCCTATGTCAAATTAAATCCAATATCATTTAAGTCTTCTTAATGATAATCATTAAACGTCTATATAAATTACAATAATTTTCAAACTTAAGGTATCAACTTCTTTATTAATTAATCTTAATTGATTCACATATAATTTGC
The DNA here is from genome assembly GCA_028749045.1 of Cupressus sempervirens. Classification (NCBI taxonomy): domain Eukaryota; kingdom Viridiplantae; phylum Streptophyta; class Pinopsida; order Cupressales; family Cupressaceae; genus Cupressus; species Cupressus sempervirens. Next base: position 126,874,807 of record CM053783.1, read on the forward strand.
CAAAACAAATTGTAATAATAACTCAATTAAAAAATTTGACTAAATATTACCATAATCTGAATCACTTAATTGAATTATTCATAATAGTAACTCATTAATGTCAGTCATTATTAACTAATAAAATTACAATAATTTTATTAATTAAAAATTGACTAAACATCATCACACTAATGTTAAGTTAACAATTGATAAAGCATGTTTAACAAATATTTATTAAATCATATAAGGCAAAAACCTTATTATAACATTAAAATTGTTTATCATATATATATATATATATAAAACACATTGACATCTTAATAAATTACTAATTGTCAATGAGGAAGCGGATTGAAACTATAATAAACATATATTACAGTTTAAACCAAAATAATAATAAAAACATTTTAAGCTATTCATTATCGCTGGACATTTAAAAGTCTTTATGCGATTTTAAATTGCTAGCCATGTTATGAAGGCCGTGCAGTAGATGACAGTCCACCGTGGGTACACTGCGGTACACAGGTACCCTGCTGGCACAATAAAAAAATGTGGGGCTGGTGCTTTGATCATCGAGCAATTAAACATCGTTGAATGGATATATGAAATGTTGTGTGGTCCGAGGGTTGCAGGTACCCTGTGGACATGCAGGTACACTGCAACCCATGCACGTACACTGCTGGTTAGAATGGGGGTGCGGTAATTTAAGCCAACCCCCAACAATGTTTGAATAAATATATATATATATTTTATACGTTTTCAATAAACGTTTAACACACGTGATTTAAAATGTTTTTTGACTGCTATTTATAATGTGTGTGTGTGTATATATATATATATATATATATATATATATATATATATATATATATATATATATATATATATATATATATATATATATATACCCAGTTTGCCATCCATCATTACTGCAACATATATGCAGTTATTATATATTAAAAAAAAGAACACATAGATAACTTTCAAACAAGAAGGGCTTTCAAATATCTTAAATTAAGAATTTTCCTTTTAAAATAATTGTTTTCTAGACATATCCTTAAATCCATCCAACAGGTTAACTATAAATTTTGAAATCATCTTTCTCAATTTGATTCAAATTTGAACCCAAACCCGATTCAGATCTAATTTCTCCCTTAATTGGATCTAGGGTTTTCTAATGTTTTCTCCTCAACCAAATAGGATATCTAAATTCCAATTTTTAAATTATAGATTCAATCACAGAGAGTATTTAGACACATAGACATGATGAAGATAGAAAGAGAAATAGTGCAAAGAGAGTATGCGATTATCATGAGTGCACCTAGACATTGATGCTAAATTTTCCATGCCTCAGAAGTCCATAGAAAATCCCTTCCTTCTTCAAGATTCGCAAATTCCTCCCTGATCCAAGCCAACTGAAATTTTCACGTGACAAGAAGTGCTTGAAGAAGCATAAGAACATGTAGAAACATATATGACCATATGAACTTCTCCAATGCATGTAATCTTTGAAGCTTCCATTTTAAGCTTGTAGCTTCCATTCAACTTTCATTTTAAGCTTGTCCAAACACACTAAGAGAGCCTCTATTTAAAGGCCTCTAAGATGCATCTAGAGTGTCTCTAGAAACAACTAGAAGATAAGCATGACAACCAAGCATGAGTCTTCTCGAACCTTCTAGATGAGTCTTAAGGTTGTAGACACCATGTGCTCAAATAAAATGCTAACTTTTAAGTGTAGACAACTTGTGCGTTCTTAGAGTGCAAACTCTTGTGTTGTCTACATGATAATTTTCTAGAATTTGCCAACTCCTATGTGAGCAAATATTAAAAATAATGCACAATAATTAATTTAATATTTACTTTACTCTTTCCAATTTAATTTATTTATTTATTAAATCTCATGCACAAACTTTAATAATTTCACTTTTCAATCTTAATATATTAATATTTTAAGCACATGAAATCTAGAATCTTTTAATAATTTAAATATATTTTTCACTTTTAAATTTTATTTTCCAAAACTTAATTGCTAAAATATTTATTAGCTTTAATAATAATATTATTTAATCATTTATTTAAAAATGAACTACAAATATATTATTATTAAAATAAATGTTGTCACATTCCAAATTTTAAAATTATAACTTTTATCTTCAAATTTAATTATTTTATTTAATTAATTTCTCAATTAATTAAATAAAATAAATATTAAAATATCATATTAATTTTCCATTAAATTAAACCATTAATTGAATCTTTTAATTAGGCTTAATTAATAGAAAATACATCAAAGACTCACAAGGTAAAAATATGAAAGCCCATCATAGTCAAAATACATACAAAATCAAACCAAGGGGTTTATATCATGAATTGCATCATCTGATGCATTCAGAAGGTACTCAACTCAGATACTTGTCCTAATTTTCCAATTAGAACAAATGGCTTAAAAGGGTTGGGATTTGGACTTGAGAATTTATCTCCCCTCTCTTATCATTGAGATAATGTGATAGGGTACGCTCATCCTGGCAATTCAGAGAAGTCGATACTTGGTACTTGCAACCTGCGTAAAAACCATGCATGTACAAAAATAATATATACTAAACTAAACAGGCAATGGCAGGAAGTGGTGCATCATGTAGATCCTGACTAGTAGGTGACTACGACTCCCTTCCTTAACCACATCAGACACGCCATACAAAAGCAAACACGCAAAGCAAATACGCACACCATACACATGCAAGTATGTGGTAAGTATCCAAAACACATATGATAATAAATAATCTTACTAATCATCATTAATAACTGAAAGCAATGTAATAATCATCATCAATAATTGTGAACACTAAAAATAATCATCATACATACATGAAATATAGAGTCTAAGTAATCTCATCACATAATAAATTGAATCCATAGCACAATATCTGATAATCTCAAAAGAATGTTGCTAACAAACAACATAAAACTAGCTCTAAAAGAGTTCAGCAATGATAAAAAAATGTAAACTAGGGGCAGGAACTACATTGAATCAGTTAACTCCTTATTTTACTCAAATTAAATCTGTTAACTCCTTTTAATTTAAAAATCTCCCTTTATGACTAAACTTCTCATTTAATCCTGACCGTTCATTGAAATCGATCTCAACTGTTGATGAATTCCAGAAAAGTCTATTTAAGAGACCCTCATCTCTTCATTTTGAAAGGTTGAATGAGAATTTGCATCAAATTATTGCTGAAATTCATACTCACATTTGCTCGTATTCACATACGTAAAGATCAAATTTGACCAAAAGTTGACCAGATTTAACCACGGTTGACTTGAGTTGACTAGTTTCAAAAAGAATTTTGAAATAATTAAACGAAATTATTTAATTAAATGGAGTACCTACTTCTAATTAATTAAACAAAGTTATTTAATTAAATGAGAAGCCATTCCTAACTAATTAAATGAAGTTATTTAATTAAATAAGAAAAGTGTCTCTAATTAATTAAAGATTATTTAATTAAATAGAAAAAGTAATTATGAGAGCATATCTCATTTTATTAAATTAAATATCTAAACAAAATCTCTCTTCAATTCAAAAAGGGAAATTTCTAGTTCACTATTGATCAAAAATGAGTTAAATCAGTTAACTCTTTTTTTTACTCAAATTGAATCAATTAAATCCTTATTTTACTCAAATTAAATTCATTAACTCCCTTTAATTTGAAAATCTCCCTTTATGACTAAACTTCACCTTTAATCTTAATCGTTGATTGAAATCGATCTCAACCATTGATGAATTCCAGAAAAGTCTATTTAAGAGACCCTCATCTCTTCATTTTGAAAGGTTGAATGAGAATTTGCATCGAATTGTTGCTGAAATTCATACTCACATTTGCTCATATTCACATACAAAAAGATCAAGTTTGACCAAAAGTTGACCAGATTTAACCACGTTTGACTTGAGTTGACTAGTTTCGAAAAGAATTTTGAAATAATTAAACGAAATTATTTAATTAAATGAGAAGCCATTCCTAATTAATTAAATGAAGTTATTTAATTAAATAAGAAAAGTGTCCCTAATTAATTAAAGATTATTTAATTAAATAGAAAAAGTAATTACGAGAGCATATCTCATTTTATTAAATTAAATATCTGAACAAAATCTATCTTTAGTTCAAAAAGGGAAATTTCTAATTCACTATTGATCAAAAATGAGTTAAATCAGTCAACTCCTTTTTCTACTCAAATTTAATCAGTTAACTCCTTATTTTACTCAAATTAAATCTGTTAACTCCCTTTAGTTTGGAAATCTCCCTTTATGACTGAACTTCACCTTTAATCCTGACCGTTGATTGAAATTGATCGCAACCGTTGATGAATTCCAGGAAAGTCTATTTAAGAGACCCTCATCTCTTCATTTTGAAAGGTTGAATGAGAATTTGCATCAAATTGTTGCTGGAATTCATACTCACGTTTGCTCATATCCACATACGCAAAGATCAAGTTTGACCAAAAGTTGGCTAGATTTAACCAGGGTTGACTTGAGTTGACTAGTTTTGAAAAGAATTTTGAAATAATTAAACAAAATTATTTAATTAAATGGAGTACTTACTTCTAATTAATTAAATAAAGTTATTTAATTAAATGAGAAGCCATTCCTAATTAATTAAATGAAGTTATTTAATTAAATAAGAAAAGTGTCTCTAATTAATTAAAGATTATGTAATTAAATAGAAAAAGTAATTATGAGACCATATCTCATTTTATTAAATTAAATATCTCAACAAAATCTCTCTCCAGTTCAAAAAGGGAAATTTCCAGTTCACTATTGATTAAAAATGAGTTAAATCAGTTAACTCCTTTTTCTACTCAAATTGAATCAGTTAACTCCTTATTTTACTCAAATTAAATCTGTTAACTCCTTTTAATTAGGAAATCTCCCTTTATGACGAAATTTCACCTTTAATCCTGATCGTTGATTGAAATTGATCTCAACCGTTGCTGAATTTCAGGAAAGTCTATTTAAGAGACCCTCATCTCTTCATTTTGTAAGGTTGAATGAGAATTTGCATCGAATTGTTGCTGGAATTCATACTCACATTTGCTCATATTCACATACGCAAAGATCAAGTTTGACGAAAAGTTGACCAAATTTAACCACGGTTGACTAGTTTCGAAAAAAAATTTGTCATGCCCAAAATATAAGGGGCAAAAATGCACACAATTTTTTTTTGTTTTGTTTTGTTTTGCTAATAAAGATATTGTTCTTGTGGTTAACTCAGATTAAGCAAGACAACATGGTCGAAAAAGTTTTAAGGGTTTAACTCTAATAGAACTAATCGTGATCAATTGCTACAATCTTAAGGATGGTCTAATTAACTAGGCCCTAACTACAAAATGAATGTCTTGAAAATCGCTACATCTTTTATCCATTGCCCTAGGCTTAATATCGTGAATTAAATTCTTTCAACTTCATTCTGATTTTGTTTTTAAAATTTTCAAATTTATTTCCTTCGTTCTCATATCAATCTAATTAATTGATTTAATGTTCACTATAAAGGTTGGTGACTATGCTCAATGAATCCATATTTTTAATCTAAACTTTATTCAAATTATCGCAATTTAAGTCCATGTTAAAATTAATCTATAAAGCTCGTAATAGAATAAAACTAATTAATGAGACATCCAATTGTTTTAGATTACAATATTCAAATTCATGCAAAAACTTTCTAAACAGAGACAAATTTAATAATCCAACATCTAACCACTATCTAATATTTATCATCTTTTTTTTTAAGCTTAACTTTTACTAATTGTAACGCCCCGCTCGGGAACCCAAGAGAAATAAACCTAACATGTTACAATGTTTACTGAACTATTTTTTTTTTTGAAGTTTAAACAACATCAAGATAACATTAATGCAGAAGCAATATGAACATACACAACAAATACACATTTGCAATTACAGAAATAGTTTCAATTCCTCAAAGGTTCCTTTACGTTGAGTCACATTTAATAATCTTAAATTAATTAGTTTAAGTTTCAAGTACAATGTCTCAAGATCATAAAGGAATAACAGATACATAGTCGCATAAGCAAATGCATAAGTATAAACAATACAATGAAAGTACATCCAATCAATAACATCCACTACACATGTCGCAGGGTATGTGAAAATAGATACTGTACAATAGAATACATGATAACATATATACTTCATCTGAAAAGAAGTCTCTAAGATAAGAAGTAAGAATGATAAAGGTACATCTTGTACAACAAACATCCAATAGCTGGCAATGTGAAGGGGAACCTAAATGGTAAGAAGGCACTACCTCCCGATCGCGTGGTTACCTAGTCAGGCTTCCACTCCCACCGTGCAAGGAAGATAATGAATGATCCACAAACGACTATCAAACATAAAACACTCCTAGGCATGGAATACCTACTAGCCAAAACTATCTCAAAGGTAACACATACTACTCAAGAAGATAAAGTAAACCAAAAAGAAAGAACACTCAATCCAATACTGACATCACATAACCAAACATCATACACAAACCAAGTATAAACCAAATACCAAGATCACAAGATAAAGTCAACAAAAGATAATCCTCCTCAAGTCAAAAACCACATGTCAAAAGTACAACATAATGAAACACCAATCATCATCAATGAAAGTAAGTAACCACAATAAACACATCCAACAATAGATACACCACCAACAATAAGTACACCACATCCAACAATAAGTACACCACCAGAGATACACAAAAACTACAGAGGAGACTTAGGCTACATACTAGGGAGTGTCATCACATGGCTGCTTGAGTTACCCTGGACTTATCTCTTAATAGACTTTGGACCCTCAAGCATTGAGTTACCCAGGACTGGTTACTTTGAACCCCGGACCCTCAACATCACACATATGGAAAACTAGAAAGCCCTCTCAAGAAGACGAGGTACTCATCTCATTCCCATCCTTAGTCTATACAAGCACTCAAGGCATGGGTAAATCAAAAATCTCTAACTTATCTTTTTAGTGTGTTTTCCCCCCCATAAATTTTAATTACTAGGTTATCACTTATTACATAACTTGCATTAGGTTACCCTGGCACTGACCACTTTGGGTCCCGGACCCCTATGCAAGCCACTCCCAAGTCACATACCTAAACAACCTCTCCTAAGCACATAAAAACACAGTTGTGTCCCATACCACAACACCCATAAAGATCAAACTTGGTTCCTTAACAGGCAACCTGATAACAAGATGGATCAAACTAAATCCAAATACACATAAATGCTCACAAAACAAATCTCACAAGTATAAACTCCAATTTGAATCACAAGAATCATCATAACATCTAGCCACATAATAGTATCCAAGAAATCTCACAAAACCTCTGGTTTACATCCTAGACTGGTTGACATCTAAACAACACCAAAATCCAAAAAGAAATATAGACAATACATAGAAAACATCATAGTCTCACAGTTGGATTTGATTGATAATATATTGTTGAATTAATGTAAGGTTTCAATTTTCGTTTTCAATATAAGTTTCAATTTGCGTTTCAATGTATGTTCAAGTGTATATGATTCTCAGTATTACTCATACAATATACCCGTGTATTTGTTTGAATTAAGGTTTTAAATTTCTAGTTTAATACATGTTTTCAAGTAAGTAAATTTTTCAGTTAACCTTCATAATTAACCCTTGCAATTAAACTCATTCTTGTTCATATAATAACATATCAAGACTTAGAAGTAATATTAATCATTTATTAAATTATTCGATTACTAAATAGAAATATTTCCCAATTCCATTAATAATTAAAATGGTTAAATAGTAAATATTATTAACCATCCCACTGCTATCGTAGCCTGCGTCAGCAACGTACGGCGCCGGCAGGGGTTATAAAATTTTATTTTTATTTTATTTTTATTTTTTTTTAATTTATTTTTTTAACTAAGTCAAATTTCAATAATTTTGTTTATTAAAAGAACAACCCTTCTAATAAATTTAGATAAATTATTATATATGAAAATTTTAAGAATTGTATTATAATTCTATATTTTTTATTTTATAATATTTTTCTCAACGAACTTCATAACAATATTATTTTAATATATACATATTTTAATAACATTTACGATATTAAACTGATAGGAAAAATAAATTGAACCCTTCGAATTTTCAATCCTAAGATTTTCATTTCCAAAAAAAAACCCCTTCCAAATTTAAATTTCTTAATTCCATTTTAATTCAAAACCCAAATTTCAATTTAATACTAAATTTCTTTCAGAAGTAAAACAAGGTTTTCTAAATAGTTTTTTTCAATCCCGATTCCCAGAAGAAATCAAATTGCAAAAGATTCAGAAGAAAGGTAGCAAGATTCATTCAATAAAATTTGAGAAAGTAATTTCCAACAAGCACGAAGAAGACAAAGATCCAAAAGTGTTTCTAGAATGGTTCACAAACCCTACCTTGATCTGATGCTAACAATCTGGTGAAACCCTTGCTAATCCGAACCCTTCCAAGCTTCCAAAGATTTCTTTGCTCCCCTTTCCAAAAGTGTGTTCCCTGAAAACCTGTGTGTGTAATAATGACCCAAAACCCTCTAATATAGAATCTAATTACCTTTTAGGGCTTCTATCCCCACAACTCTAAAATAATAATTACTTTATTTAATTAATTCATTCATGCACAATTAATTTCCCTTTTAATTAAAATTATTATTTTATTATTCCTTTCATGCACGTTAAGTGAATTGTTAAATTACTTTATTTAACTTTTCACTTTACTTTAATAAATTCATAACTTTTTAAATCTCATGTGCACATTATTAAAATATCTTTATTCAAGTTCACATTTTTATCTTTTAATTAATTTTATTTTTAACTCATGTATAATTCATGCGAACTATAATCTTTATGATAATTAAATATCTTTTCACTTTTAATTTCATTTTTAGAAACTTAATTGATAAAATATTTATTAACTTAAATAACAATAATATTTAGCATTTATTTAAAAATGCACTCTAAATATATTATTATTAAATTAAATAAATATAATCACGTTCTAAATTTAAACTTTAACTTTTATCTCCAATATTTAATTCTCTCTTATTTAATTAATTCATTCATGCACAATTAATTTTCTTTTTAATTAAGATATTCTTTTATTAATCCTTCATGCACTTTAAGTGAATTGTTAAATTACTTTATTTAACTTTCCACTTTGACTTTGCTTTAATAAATTTATAACTTTAATCTCATGCACACATTATTAAAATATCTTTATTCAAGTTCACATGTTTTTATATTTTAAATTAATTTCTATATTTTAAACTCATTCATGCGAACTTAAAACATATTCATAATTTAATATCTTTTTACTTTTTAATTTATTTTTGAACATTTTAATTTGATAAATATTTATTAACTTAAATAACAATAATATTTAGCATTTATTTAAAAATGAACTCTAAATATATTATTATTAAATTAAATAAATATTATCTCGTTCTAAATTTATTCTTAAAACTTTTATCTTCAATTCAATTTTTTATATTTAATTAATTTCTCAATTAATTAAATATAATTAAATATAATTAAATATTCAAAATATCATAATAATTTTCTATTAAATTAAATTATTAATTTAATCTATTAATTAGACTTAATTAATAGAAAATACATCAAAGACTCACAAAACAACATACGCATAAAATACTCACGGGATTAAAAAGGGTAGATAGTCTGTTACGAGTCCTCCTTGCAGGACAAGTATTATAGACTTATGGCTAGGATTGGACCTAATAATTATCTTCCCATTCTCACTATTTGAGTATTTGTAATAGGGCACGCTCATCTTGGCAATTCAGGGAAGTCGATGCTCGGTACCTGCATCTTGCATAAAAGACAAGCATGTACATGTATATAATATATCTAAACTAAACAGACAATGGCGGGGAGTGGTTCATCGTGTAGATCCTGACTAGCAGGTGACTACGACTCCCTCCCTTAACCACATCAAACATGTCAGACAAAAAGATAAAATAAACACACACACCATACACATGCAAGTATGGGGTAAGTATAATAATCACAAATCTAAGATCAAATGCGTACATATAATAATGCATCTCTATCAATACAACATAATCATCATTAAAGACATCATGTTAACATTTTTATGAAAGAAACCACATTTACTAACTAGGATCATCAAAATACCATTAACAACACATGAATGAAATTAACTAAGCAATAATAATAGATGCATTTGTAATCAAAGTCATGAAATAATATCATAATAATGTAAATCTAGTATCTCTAGAACTAATCAATGCATAAAATTAGCTTAAAAGAATTTGACAATGATAATAGAATGTGAACTAGGGGCAGGCACTACATCCACCCCCCCTAGAATTAGGCTTACTCCTGGAAGCCCACAAGAATGATAACACTAAAGGACTCACTGTGCGGGTCCCATTGAACCCTTCCCCCCTATAGAAGCATATGACTCTACTAATAACATTACAACACACTTAGAGCAATATGATTCTAGTTTAATAATAAACCAAAAATCATATTGATCCAACATTCATCTTTTAAACAAATACTGAAATAGATCCCCTAGCAATGGATCTAGAACTAGAAGTCATCTCTCCTACAACACCTAAACACAACAACGACATCTAAGAATCCATCATAACCATAGGGTCATAACTACCGACATAAACCAATAATCCAAAAAGTTTTATAAGTTTTCTAGTTCCATGTTTAGAATCTATATCATTTCAAAGTTTGTTGTTCAACAGTTTGGTTTCAAGTTTGATGTCAATATAAGTTTGTCATTTAAATACATTGTAAGTTTACTAATTTCTCAAGTGATGGCGCACATAATGCCCAGAGTTCCCAATGTTGAAACTCAGGCTCTGATACCAGATGTAACGCCCCGCTCGGGAACCCAAGAGAAATAAACCTAACATGTTACAATGTTTACTGAACTATTTTTTTTTTGAAGTTTAAACAACATCAAGATAACATTAATGCGGAAGCAATATGAACATACACAACAAATACACATTTGCAATTACAGATATAGTTTCAATTCCTCAAAGGTTCCTTTATGTTGAGTCACATTTAATAATCTTAAATTAATTAGTTTAAGTTTCAAGTACAATGTCTCAAGATCATAAAGAAATAACAGATACATAGTCGCATAAGCAAATGCATAAGTATAAACAATACAATGAAAGTACATCCAATCAATAACATCCACTGCACATGTCGCAGGGTATGTGAAAATAGATACTGTACAACAGAATACATGATAACACATATGCTTCATCTGAAAAGAAGTCTCTGAGATAAGAAGTAAGAATGATAAAGGTACATCTTCTACAACGAACATCCAATAGCTGGCAATGTGAAGGGGAACCCAAATGGTAAGAAGGCACTACCTCCCAACCGCGTGGTTACCTAGTCAGGCTTCCACTCCCACCGTGCAGGGAAGATAATGAACGATCCACAAACGGCTATCAAACATAAGACACTCCTAGGCATGGAATACCTACTAGCCAAAACTATCTCAAAGGTAACACATACTACTCAAGAAGATAAAATAAACTAGAAAGAAAGAACACTCAATCCAATACTGACATCACATAACCAAACATCATACACAAACCAAGTATAAACCAAATACCAAGATCACAAGATAAAGTCAATAAAAGATAATCCTCCTCAAGTCAAAAACCACATGTCAAAAGTACAACATAATGAAACACCAATCATCATCAATGAAAGTAAGTAACCACAATAAACACATCCAACAATAGATACACCACCAACAATAAGTACACCACTAGAGATACACAAAAACTACAGAGGAGACTTAGGCTACATACTAGGGAGTGTCATCACATGGCTGCTTGAGTTACCTTGGACTGATCTCTTAATAGACCACGGACCCTCAAGCATTGAGTTACCCAGGACTGGTTACTTTGAACCCCGGACCCTCAACATCACACATATGGAAAACTAGAAAGCCCTCTCAAGAAGACGAGGTACTCATCTCATTCCCATCCTTAGTCTATACAAGCACTCAAGGCATGAGTAAATCAAAAATCTCTAACTTATCTTTTTAGTGTGTTTTCCCCCCCATAAATTTTAATTACTAAGTTATCACTTATTACATAACTTGCATTAGGTTACCCTGGTACTGACCACTTTGGGTCCCGGACCCTTATGCAAGCCACTCCCAAGTCACATACCTAGACAACCTCTCTTAAGCACATAAAAGCATAGTTGTGTCCCATACCACAACACCCATAAAGATCAAACTTGGTTCCTTAATAGGCAACCTGATAACAAGATGGATCAAACTAAATCCAAATACACATAAATGCTCACAAAACAAATCTCACAAGTATAAACTCCAATTTGAATCACAAGAATCATCATAACATCTAGCCACATAATAGTATCCAAGAAATCTCACAAAACCTCTGGTGTACATCCTAGACTGGTCAACATCTAAACAACACCAAAATCCAAAAAGAAATATAGACAGTACATAGAAAACATCATAGTCTCACAGTTGGATTTGATTGATAATATATTGTTGAATTAATGTAAGGTTTCAATTTTTGTTTTCAATATAAGTTTCAATTTGCATTTCAATGTATGTTCAAGTGTATATGATTCTCAGTATTACTCATACAATACACCCGTGTATTTGTTTGAATTAAGGTTTTAAATTTCCATTTTAATACATGTTTTCAAGTAAGTAAGTTTTTCAGTTAACCTTCATAATTAACCCTTGCAATTAAACTCATTCTTGTTCATATAATAACATATCAAGACTTAGAAGTAATATTAATCATTTATTAAATTATTCGATTACTAAATAGAAATATTTCCCAATTCCATTAATAATTCAAATGGTTAAATAGTAAATATTATTAACCATACCACTGCTGTCATAGCCTGCGTCAGCAGCGTACGACGCCGGCAGGGGTTATAAAAAATTTTGTTTTGTTTTTTTTTATTTTTTATTTTTTAATTTCTTTTTTTTTAAAATTAATTAATTTATTTTTTATTTTATTTTATATATATATATTTTATTATTATTATTATTATTATTATTATTATTTTAAATTATTATTATTATTATTATTATTTTTTTTTTTAACTAAGTCAAATTTCAATAATTTTGTTTATTAGAAGAACAACCCTTCTAATAAATTTAGATAAATTATTATATCTGAAAATTTTAAGAATTGTATTATAATTCTATATTCTTTATTTTATAATATTTTTTTCAACGAACTTCATAACAATATTATTTTAATATATACATATTTTAATAACATTTACGATATTAAACTGATAGGAAAAATAAATTGAACCCTTCGAATTTTCAATCCTAAGATTTTCATTTCCAAAAACAAACCCCTTCCAAATTTAAATTTCTTAATTCCATTTTAATTCAAAATCCAAATTTCAATTTAATACTAAATTTCTTTCAGAAGTAAAACAAGGTTTTCTAAATAGTTTTTTTCAATCCCGATTCTCAGAAGAAATCAAATCGCAAAAGATTCAGAAGAAAGGTAGCAAGATTCATTCAATAAAATTTGAGAAAGCAATTTCCAACAAGCACGAAGAAGACAAAGATCTGAAAGTGTTTCTAGAATGGTTCACAAACCCTACCTTGATCTGATGCTAACAATCTGGTGAAACCCTTGCTAATCCGAACCTTTCCAAGCTTCCAAAGATTTCTTTGCTCCCCTTTCCAAAAGTGTGTTCCCTGAAAACTTGTGTGTGCAATAATGACCCAAAACCCTCTAATATAGAATCTAATTACCTTTTAGGGCTTCTGTCCCCACAACTCTAAAATAATAATTACTTTATTTAATTAATTCATTCATGCACAATTAATTTCCCTTTTAATTAAAATTATTATTTTATTATTCCTTTCATGCACGTTAAGTGAATTGTTAAATTACTTTATTTAACTTTCCACTTTACTTTAATAAATTTATAACTTTTTAAATCTCATGTGCACATAATTAAAATATCTTTATTCAAGTTCACATTTTTATCTTTTAATTAATTTTATTTTTAACTCATGCATAATTCATGCGAACTATAATCTTTATGATAATTAAATATCTTTTCACTTTTAATTTTATTTTTAGAAACTTAATTGATAAAATATTTATTAACTTAAATAACAATAATATTTAGCATTTATTTAAAAATGCACTCTAAATATATTATTATTAAATTAAATAAATATAATCACGTTCTAAATTTAAACTTTAACTTTTATCTCCAATATTTAATTCTCTCTTATTTAATTAATTCATTCATGCACAATTAATTTTCTTTTTAATTAAGATATTCTTTTATTAATCCTTCATGCACTTTAAGTGAATTGTTAAATTACTTTATTTAACTTTCCACTTTGACTTTGCTTTAATAAATTTATAACTTTAATCTCATTCACACATTATTAAAATATCTTTATTCAAGTTCACATGTTTTTATATTTTAAATTAATTCCTATATTTTAAACTCATTCATGCGAACTTAAAACATATTCATAATTTAATATCTTTTTACTTTTTAATTTATTTTTGAACGTTTTAATTTGATAAATATTTATTAACTTAAATAACAATAATATTTAGCATTTATTTAAAAATGAACTCTAAATATATTATTATTAAATTAAATAAATATTATCTCGTTCTAAATTTATTCTTAAAACTTTTATCTTCAATTCAATTCTTTATATTTAATTAATTTCTTAATTAATTAAATATAATTAAATATTCAAAATATCATAATAATTTTCTATTAAATTAAATTATTAATTTAATCTATTAATTAGACTTAATTAATAGAAAATACATCAAAGACTCACAAAACAAGATATGCATAAAATACTCACGGGTTTAAAAAGGGTAGACAGTCTGTTACGAGTCCTCCTTGCAGGACAAGTATTATAGACTTATGGCTAGGATTGGACCTGATCATTATCTTCCCATTCTTACCATTTGAGTGTTTGTAATAGGGCATGCTCATCCTGGCAATTCAGGGAAGTCGATGCCTGGTACCTGCATCTTGCATAAAAGACGAGCATGTACATGTATATAATATATCTAAACTAAACAGACAATGGCGAGGAGAGGTTCATCATGTAGATCCCGACTAGCAGGTGACTACGACTCCCTCCCTTAACCACGTCAAACACGTTAGACAGAAAGATAAAATAAACACACACACCATACACATGCAAGTATGGGGTAAGTATAATAATCACAAATCTAAGATCAAATGCGTACATATAATAATGCATCTCTATCAATACAACATAATCATCATTAAAGACATCATGTTAACATTTTTATAAAAGAAACCACATTTACTAACTAGGATCATCAAAATATCATTAACAACACATGAATGAAATCAACTAAGCAATAATAACCGATGCATTTGTAATCAAAGTCATGAAATAATATCATAATAATGTAAATCTAGTATCTCTAGAACTAATCAATGCACAAAATTAGCTTAAAAGAATTTGACAATGATAATAGAATGTGAACTAGGGGCAGGCACTACACTAATCTAATTTTGAATAAGATTAAATAAGTAATTATGACATTTACATTCCTAATTTATATATCTATTAATAACTATTAACATTACTCAAAATTGACTAACATTAACATATAATCAACATCTAAATGCTCAAGAGACTTAGACAATATAGAAAACTAAATTCAAATTAACCATTAAAATTTCTATTCGTTAAAATACTAAGTAACTAATTAACCTTCTAATGCTAAACTTACTTTAAAAAAAACTATTTATAAAATTATTTATTAAAACAACCCAATCCTATAATAATCTAGTCTACCCACAATTCTATACTAAAAATCATGCCTACCCCAAAACATTAAATATTACACCCCTCCACCCTAGGCATACGATTTGGAGCTTTTGCAAATAAAATTAATTAAGAAAACCAACTTGTAGGAATCGAATTCTTCAAGTCAACTTGGTAGTTGGCTTAATCATTTCCTGCACCAAGCCCCATAAGGGTCGACTCTCCACTGACATCATAAATGTGGCAGTCTGGTGCGCTTCACAAAATGTGTTGCTGGATCCAAGGAATACGTCTCACGTACCCCAAGCCACCACACGCTTTAAGGGAGAATAAATGGGCCTGACACATGTCAGGTTCCTGACATGGTATCCAATATCCACTTATCTCCTTGTCAAGGCATAAATCACCCAAACTGAAATTCTTTTTTTTTTCTTTTTTTTGGCACTCAATGCATGATTCAATCTGCACCAAGGTCATTCTGAAGCAGCTAGGCATAAATGCTTAAACATTTTTATTGGTGAGAATGTCACAACATATACATTAAAATATTTTAATTTTCAAGCTATTAATTTATATTTCTTTTTTTATACAATATAAAATTGGGGTTAATTTTCAACTCAAGGCATAATGGAGGGAATATTCTCTGTCACCAAAAGGGGAATTAAAAATTTCTCCCATACATTTTCCAATGAGCAAATTTGCTCCTGGAAGTGTCTATTCTCTTTTGAAACAAAATATCATGAACCAAGATGCATATGTTTGAGATATAGATTTTATTATTAAACTAGGTTTCAAAGTGATCCATAGTTATATTAAACTATTAAACTATCATGTTAATGCAAGAGTATGCATGAGGAAATCTCTTAGCCTTTAAATTTAAATTGCATGTTCCATGCATAAATATCCAGTGCATACTATGAGTTCTAAATTTCCTTCAATTTGAATACAAGGATTACAACTTCTTAATTCCATTGATTCCAAATGAGAATGGAGAATTTGATGCAACGTAAGATATCATATGCATGATTTACAAAGGTGGTGAATAATTCTATTACAACTTGCGTGAATCCATTTGTGAATTTTGACAAGAATTGAAATATACCAAGGAAACCACATTGTTGAATTTGTGTTGATTACATCATAATTCTTATACAGCAATCTATAAGACTTTATCATATCCAATGCTATTTCTTTCATTACCACAATTGAAATTTGAATGATCATTAATCAAGAACCTTTATCTATCAACTATCCCTTCACAATATAAGCCAAATTATGAAATCACAAAGAACATTGCAAGGAACTTTCATAATCTTTTTTTTTTCTATTATGCAACCTGGTTCAAGACTCCATCGGGAAAGAACCAGTAAGAAAACCTGATTTCATTGCCAATCATTCACAATATAAATATACATATAATTACATCAAATTCACAATACAATGATGATTTCTTCAAGCTTCTTCACAATACTTTATCCCTTCAACTTCAATTCTACATGGAACCACAAAGGGAAACAAGGTTGACCCAAGGCAATTCAACACAATCACAAAGACACAATTCAACATACACCCATCCGGTTTAACACACTAGATCCATCCATAGGACCTTATTAGGGGGGAAGGTGGATTTTTCCAATGGGAGATGTCAATCACCATACCTTAACATAACCCTTTCGGGATTAGAACTCAGGAACTTTCTTTGTTCTTCAAATGCCCTTTCGGGGCCAATTCAACAAGGATTTTCTTTCCTTTCCATACTCCAGATTTCACAATATCAACAAGGTATGTGATGACCGGTAGGGGCCCATACACCCTACCCTTTTTTCCCCTCCTCTCACCATGAAAGGAGACTCTGCACCATTGAGGTCCAACTAAAACCCTACCCCCACATGGCCACTTCTTCCCTATCCAAGGGTGAGTAATGCCAAAAACAACCCCATGAAAATCCCTCAATACAATACATCAAGATGATTAAGAACACATCAAGAACAACACAAAAGAAACCCTCCAAATCAACCCAACATACAAGCAAACAACAATTAACAACACAACACAATGTGCAAGAACAAGCATGATCAAAACATGGAGAAAACAAAATACAAAGCCAAGAATCCTACCTTCACCAAGGAGTGATGGTAACAATGGAGGTTTGAGAAGAGCTTCCTTTTCCTCCTTTCCTCCCCAACTATCTTCCAAGCTTTTTTTTTTTAAAAATAGAGATTAGGTGACTCCTCAAAAACTCCCCCAAAAGGCCTCTAAGTATGGTCCTTAACTCCACTAAGCTCCAAGCAACCCAAGATGGAGGTTGGTTTTACTAACCCAAGTAAAGAACAACCCATTTTCGAAATTAGCCTATAATAGGATTTTTAAGAGACCCTAAGAGTCAACCTAGGAGGCTAAAGGGTTGGAAAGTATCCCCACCCATACCCTTACCCATAGGGGTACTTAAATTTAATGCTTCTAAGCCTTTAAAGGTTTATTAGGAACAATTAAAAGTTAGGAGAATAATAAGATCAAATTACATCCTTTGAAGAGTTACATTATAAGTCTAGCACAAAATTAACAAGTAGTTTAGCTCCGCTTTTATATTTTTTTTTTTGTCGTCTCGGCTAATTTTTTTGCACACTCATTGCACACATCAGTAGATCCAAAACCACATGCATAATGCGAATTACATATTAGAGGAATAATATAAATTAAAGCATCCATTTCTTAATAAACAGTTGTTTATCAAATTCTACTCATATTTCTAACCTGTCGACTTGCATAACCAAATGTGTTAGTGTTACATACATTTTCTTTCATCATTATACATATGTATAAACATTAAATGGAAAAATCAAATAACTGAAGTAAGCATCACACATCGCAAAATAGCATAACAATGTTCATTGTATTCAATAATGTTCTGACATGTCAGCATGAGTATCAAAATAACAATGTATCATCGGTGCTAGGATGGGTCAGGGTGAGGCCTCACAAAATTTGAAATAATTAAATGAAATTATTTAATTAAACGGAGTACTTACTTCTAATTAATTAAACCAAGTTATTTAATTAAATGAGAAGCCATTCCTAATTAATTAAATGAAGTTATTTAATTAAATAAGAAAGTTCTCTAATTAATTAAAGATTATTTAATTAAATAGGAAAAGTAATTATGAGAGCATATCTCATTTTATTAAATTAAATATCTAAACAAAATCTCTCTTCAGTTCAAAAAGGGAAATTTCCAGTTCATTATTGATCAAAAATGAGTTAAATCAGTTAACTCCCTTTTCTACTCAAATTGAATCAGTTAACTCATTATTTTACTCAAATTAAATCTGTTAACTCCCTTTAATTTGAAAATCTCCATTTATGATTGAACTTCACCTTTAATCTTGACCATTGATTGAAATCGATCTCAACCGTTGATGATTTCCAAGAAAGTCTATTTAAGAGACCCTCATATCTCCATTTTGAAAGGGTGAATGAGAATTTGCATCAAATTGTTGCTGGAATTCATACTCACATTTGCTCATATTCACATACACAAATATCAACTTTGATCAAAAGTTGACCAAATTTAACCACGGTTGACTTGAGTTGACTAGTTTTGAAAAGAATTTTGAAATAATTAAACGAAATTATTTAATTAAATGGAGTACTTACTTCTAATTAATTAAAAAAAGTTATTTAATTAAATGAGAAGCCATTCCTAATTAATTAAATGAAGTTATTTAATTAAATAAGAAAAGTGTCTCTAATTAGTTGAAGATTATTTAATTAAATAGAAAAAATAATTACGAGAGCATATCTCATTTTATTGAATTAAATATCTAAACAAAATATCTCTTCAGTTCAAAAAGAGAAATTTTCAGTTCACTATTGATCAAAAATGAGTTAAAATAGTTAACTCCGTTTTCTACTCAAATTGAATCAGTTAACTCTTTATTTTACTCAAATTAAATATGTTAACTCAATTTAATTTGGAAATCTCCCTTTATGATTGAACTTCACCTTTAATCCTGACCGCTGATTGAAATCGATCTTAGCCGTTGATGAATTCCAGGAAAGTCTATTTAAGAGACCCTCATCTCTTCATTTTGAAAGGTTGAATGAGAATTTGCATAAAAATTTTGCTAGAATTCATACTCACATTTGTTCATATTCACATACGGAAAGATCAAGTTTGACCAAAAGTTGGTCAGATTTAACCACGGTTGACTTGAGTTGACAAGTTTCGAAAAAAAAATTGAAATAATTAAACGAAATTATTTCATTAAATAGAGTACTTACTTCTAACTAATTAAACAAAGTTATTTAATTAAATGAGAAGCCATTCTAAATTAATTAAATAAAGTTATTAAATTAAATAAGAAAAGTGTCTCTAATTAATTAAAAATTATTTAATTAAATAGAAAAAGTAATTATGAGAGCATATCTCATTTTATTAAATTAAATATCTCAACAAAATCTCTCTTCAGTTCAAAAAGGGAAATTTTCAGTTCACTATTGATCAAAAATGAATTAAATTAGTTAAATCTTTTTTATACTCAAATTGAATCAGTTAACTCCTTATTTTATTCAAATTAAATCTGTTAACTCCCTTTAATTTTGAAATCTCCCTTTATGACAAAATTTCACATTTAATCCTGATTGTTGATTGAAATCGATCTCAACCGTTGCTCAATTTAAGGAAAGTCTATTTAACAGACCCTCCTCTCTTCATTTTGAAAGGTTGAATGAGAATTTGCATCGACTTGTTGCTAGAATTCATACTCACATTTTCTCATATTCACATACGCAAAGATAAAGTTTGACAAAAAGTTGACCAGATTGAACCATGGTTGACTAGTTTCGAAAAGAATTTTGAAATAATTAAATGAAATTATTTAATTAAACAAAGTACTTACTTCTAATTAATTAAAAAAAGTTATTTAATTAAATTAGAAGCCATTCCTAATTAATTAATTGAAGTTATTTAATTAACTAAGAAAAGTGTCTCTAATTAATTAAAGATTATTTAATTAAATAGAAAAAGTAATTATGAGAGCATATCTCATTTTATTAAATTAAATATCTAAACAAAATCTCTTTTCAATACAAAAAGGGAAATTTCCAGTTCATTATTGATAAAAAATGAGTTAAATCAGTTAACTCTTTTTTCTACTCAAATTGAATAAGTTAACTCCTTATTTTACTCAAATTAAATCTATTAACTCCCTTTAATTTGGAAATCTCCCTTTATGACTGAACTTCAACGTTGATCCTGACCATTGATGAACTCTAGGAAAGTCTATTTAAGAGACCCTCATCTCTTCGTTTTGAAAGGTTGAATGAGAATTTGCATCGAATTGTTGTTGGAATTCATACTCACATTTTCTTATATTCACATACGCAAATATCAAGTTTGACCAAAAGTTGATCAGATGTAACCACGGTTGACTAGTTTCAAAAAGAATTTTGAAATAATTAAAAAAAATTATTTAATAAAATGGAGTACTTACTTTTAATTAAATAAAAAAGTTATTTAATTAAAGGAGAGGCCATTCCTAATTAATTAAATGAAGTTATTTAATTAAATAAGAAAAGTGGCTCTAATTAATTAAAAATTATTTAATTAAATAGAAAAAGTAATTATGAGAGCATATCTTATTTTATTAAATTAAATATCTCAGCAAAATCTCTCTTCAGTTCAAAAAGGGAAATTTTCAGTTTACTATTGATCAAAAATAAGTTAAATCAGTTAACTCTTTTTTCTACTCAAATTGAATCAGTTAACTCCTTATTTTACTCAAATTATATCTGTTAACTCCCTTTAATTTGAAAATCTCCCTTTATGACTGAACTTCACTTTTAATCCTGACCGTTGATTGAAATCGATCTCAACCGTTGATGAATTCCAACAAAGTCTATTTAAGAGACCCTCATCTCTTCATTTTGAAAGGTTTAATGAGAATTTGCATTGAATTGTTCTTGGAATTCATACTCACATTTGCTCATATTCATATATGCAAAGATCAAGTTTGACCAAAAGTTGACCAGATTTAACCACAGTTGACTAGTTTCGAAAAGAATTTTGAAATAATTAAACGAAATCATTAAATTAAATGGAGTACTTACTTCTAATTAAATAAACAAAGTTATTTAATTAAATGAGAAGTCAAATATAATTAATTAAATGAAGTTATTTAATTAAATAAGAAATGTGTCTCTAATTAATTAAAGATTATTTATTTAAATAGAAAAAATAATTATGAGAGCATATCACATTTTATTAAATTAAATATCTCAACAAAATCTCTTTTCAGTTCGAAAAGGAAAATTTCAAGTTCACTATTGATCAAAAATGAGTTAAATCAGTTAACTCTTTTTTCTACTCAAATTGAATCAGTTAACTCCTTATTTTACTCAAATTAAATCTGTTAACTCCCTTTAATTTGGAAATCTTCCTTTATGACTAAACTTCACCTTTAATCCTGACCGTTGATTGAAATCGATCTCAACCGTTGATGAATTCCAAGAGAGTCTATTTAAGAGACCCTCATCTCTTCATTTTGAAAGGTTGAATGAGAATTTGCATCGAATTGTTGCTGGAATTCATACTCACATTTTCTCATATTCACATACGCAAAGATCAAGTTTGACCAAAAGTTGACCAGATTTAACCACGGTTGACTTGAGTTGACTAGTTTCGAAAAGAATTTTGAAATAATTAAACAAAATTATTTAATTAAATTGAGTACTTACTTCTAGTTAATTAAACAAAGTTATTTAATTAAATGAGAAGCCATTCCTAATTGATTAAATGAAGTTATTTAATTAAATAAGAAAAGTGTCTCTAATTAATTAAAGATTATTTAATTAAATAGAAAAAGTAATTATGAGAGCATATGTAATTTTATTAAATTAAATATCTCAACAAAATCTCTCTTCAGTTCAAAAAGAGAAATTTCTAATTCACTATTGATAAAAAATGAGTTAAATCAGTTAACTCCTTTTTCTACTCAAATTGAATCAGTTAACTCCTTATTTTACTCAAATTATATATGTTAACTCCCTTTAATTTTGAAATCTCCCTTTATGACTAAACTTCACCTTTAATCTTGACCATTGATTGAAATCGATCTCAACCGTTGATGAATTTCAGGAAAGTCTATTTAAGACACCCTCATCTCTTCGTTTTGAAAGGTTGAACGAGAATTTGCATCGAATTGTTGTTGAAATTCATACTCACATTTGCTCATATTCACATACGCAAAGATCAAGTTTGACCAAAAGTTGACCAGATTTAACCACGGTTGACTTGAGTTGACTAGTTTTGAAACATGAATTTTGAAATAATTAAACAAAATTATTTAATTAAATGGAGTACTTACTTCTAATTAATTAAACAAAGTTATTTAATGAAATAAGAAGCTATTCCTAATTAATTAGATGAAGTTATTTAATTAAATAAGAAAAGTTATTTTATTAAATTAAATATCTCAACAAAATCTCTCTTCAGTTCAAAAAGGGAAATATCTAGTTTACTATTAATAAAAAATGAGCTAAATCAGTTAACCCCTTTTTCTACTCAAATTGAATTAGTTAACTCCTTATTTTACTCAAATTAAATATGTTAACTCTCTTTAATTTGAAAATGTTCCTTTATGACTTAACTTCACCTTTAATCCTGACCGTTGATTGAAATCGATCTCAACCATTGATGAATTTTAGGAAAGTCTATTTAAGAGACCCTCATCTCTTCATTTTGAATGGTTGAATGAGAATTTGCATCGAATTGTTGCTGGAATTCATACTCACATTTGCCTATATTCACATACGCAAAGATCAAGTTTGACCAAAAGTTGACCAGATTTAACAATGGTTGACTTGAATTGACTACTTTCCAAATTGTTTTTGAAATATTTAAATCAAATTATTTAATTAAATAGAGTACTTACTTCTAATTAATTAAATAAAGTTATTTAATTAAATAAAAAGCTATTTCAAATTAATTAAACAAAATTATTTAATTAAATAAGAGCATATCTCATTTTATTAAATTAAATATCTCAACAAAATCTCTCTTTAGTTCAGAAAGAGAAATCTTCAGTTCACTATTGATCAAAAATGAGTTAAATTAGTTAACTCCTCTACTCAAATTGAATCGGTTAACTCCTTATTTTACTCAAATTAAATCTGTTAACTCTCTTTAATTTGGAAATCTCCCTTTATGACTGAACTTCATCATTAATCCTGCCGTTGATTGAAATCGATCTCAACCGTTGATGAATTTCAGGAAAGTCTATTTAAGAGACCCTCATCTCTTCGTTTTGAAAGGCTGAATGAGAATTTGCATCGAATTGTTGCTGGAATTCATACTCACATTTGCTCATATTCACATACGCAAAGATCAAGTTTGACCAAAAGTTGACAAGATTTAACCACGGTTGACTTGAGTTGACTAGTTTTGAAAAGAATTTTGAAATAATTAAACGAAATTATTTAATTAAATGGAGTACTTACTACTAATTAATTAAACAAAGTTATTTAATTAAATGAGAAGTCATTCATAATTATTTAAATGAAGTTATTTAATTAAATAAGAAAAGTGTCTCTAATTAATTAAAGATTATTTAATTAAATAGAAAAAGTAATTATGAGAGCATATCTCATTTTATTAAATTAACTATCTCAACAAAATCTCTCTTTAGTTCAAAAAGGGAAATTTCTAGTTCACTATTGATAAAAAATGAGTTAAATCAGTAAATTCCTTTTTCTATTCAAATTTAATCAGTTACCTCCTTATTTTACTCAAATTAAATCTATTAACTCTCTTTAATTTGGAAATCTCCCCTTATGACTGAACTTCACCTTTAATCCTAACTGTTGATTGAAATCGATCTTAACCGTTGATGAATTCTAGGAAAGTCTATTTAAGAGACCATCATCTCTTCATTTTGAAAGGTTGAATGAGAATTTGCATCAAATTGTTGCTGGAATTCATACTCACATTTGCTCATATTCACATACGCAAAGATCAAGTTTGACCAAAAGTTGACCAGATTTAACTACGGTTGACTTGAGTTGACTAGTTTTGAATTTTTTTTTGAAATAATTAAACAAAATTATTTAATTAAATGGAGTACTTACTTCTAATTAATTAAACAAAGTTATTTAATTAAATGAGAAGCCATTCCTAATTAATTAAATGAAGTTATTTAATTGAATAAGAAAAGTGTCTTTAATTAATTAAAGATTATTTATTTAAATAGAAAAAGTAATTATGAGAGCATATCTCATTTTATTAAATTAAATACCTCAACAAAATCTCTCTTTAGTTCAAAAAGGGAAATTTCCAATTCACTATTGATAAAAAATGAGTTAAATCAGTTAACTCCTTTTTCTAGTCAAATTGAATCATTTAACTCTTTATTTTACTCAAATTAAATCTGTTAACTCCCTTTAATTTGGAAATCTCCCTTTATGACTAAAATTCACCTTTAATCTTGACCGTTGATTGAAATCGATGTCAACTATTGATGAATTCCAAGAAAGTCTATTTAAGAGACCCTCATCTCTTTGTTTACAAAGGCTGAATGAGAATTTGCATCGAATTGTTGCTGAAATTCATACTCATGTTTGCTCATATTCACATACACAAATATCAAGTTTGACCAAAAGTTGACCAGATTTAACCACGATTGACTTGAGTTGACTAGTTTCGAAAATAATTTTGAAATAATTAAATGAAATTATTTAATTAAATTCAGTACATACTTCTAATTAATTAAACAAAGTTATTTAATTAAATGAGAAGCCATTCCTAATTAATTAAATGAAGTTATCTAATGAAACAAAAAAAGTGTCTCTAATTAATTAAAGATTATTTAATTAAATAGAAAAAGTAATTATGAGAGCATATCTCATTTTATTAAATTAAATACCTCAACAAAATCTCTCTTCAGTTCAAAAAGGGAAATTTCTAGTTCACTATTGATCAAAAATGAGTTAAATGGGTCAATTCTTTTTTCTACTCAAATTGAATCAGTTAACTCCTTATTTTACTCAAATTAAATCTGTTAACTCCCTTTAATTTGGAAATCTCCCTTTATGACTGAACTTCACCTTTAATCCTGACCGTTGATTGAAATCGATCTCAACCGTTGATGAATTTTAGGAAAGTCTATTTAAGAGACCCTCATCTCTTCGTTTTGAAAGGTTGAATGAGAATTTGCATCGAATTATTCTTGGAATTCATACTCACATTTGCTCATATTCACTTACGCAAATATCAAGTTTGACCAAAAGTTGACCATATTTAACCACGGTTGACTTGAGTTGACTAGCTTCAAAAAGAATTTTGATCTAACTAAACAAAATTATTTAATTAAATGGAGTACTTACTTCTAATTAATTAAAGAAAGTTATTTAATTAAATGAGAAGCCATTCCTAATTAATTAAATGAAGTTATTTAATTAAATAAAAAAAGTGTCTCTAATTAATTAAAGATTATTTAATTAAATAGAAAAAGTAATTGCGAGAGCATATCTCATTTTATTAAATTAAATATCTCAACAAAATCTCTCTTCAGTTCAAAAAGGGAAATTTCCAATTCACTATTGATCAAAAATGAGTTAAATCAGTTAACTCCTTTTTCTACTCAAATTGAATCAGTTAACTCCTTATTTTACTCAAATTAAATCTGTTAACACCCTTTAATTTGGAAATCTCCCTTTATGACTGAACTTCACCTTTAATCTTGACCGTTGATTGAAATCGATCTGAACCGTTGATGAATTCTAGGAAAGTCTATTTAAGAGGCCCTCATCTCTTCGTTTTGAAAGGTTGAATGAGAATTTGCATCGAATTGTTGTTGAAATTCATACTCACATTTGCTCATATTCACTTACGCAAAGATCAAGTTTGACCAAAAGTTGACCATATTTAACCACGGTTGACTTGAGTTGACTAGCTTCAAGAAGAATTTTGAAATAATTAAACAAAATTATTTAATTAAATAGAGTACTTACTTCTAATTAATTAAACAAAGTTATTTAATTAAATGAGAAGCCATTCCTAATTAATTAAATGAAGTTATTTAATGAAATAAGAAAAGTGTCTCTAATTTATTAAAGATTATTTAATTAAATAGAAAAAGTAATTATGAGAGCATATCTCATTTTATTAAATTAAATATCCCAACAAAATCTATCTTCAGTTCAAAAAGGGAAATTTCCAGTTCAATATTGATCAAAACTGAGTTAAATCAGTTAACTCCTTTTTCTATTCAAATTAAATTAGTTAACTCCTTATTTTACTCAAATTAAATCTGTTAACTCCCTTTAATTTGGAAATCTCCCTTTATGACTGAACTTCCCCTTTAATCCTAACCATTGATTGAAATCGATCTCAACCATTGAGGAATTCCAGGAAAGCCTATTTAAGAGACCCTCATCTCTTCATTTTGAAAGGTTGAATGAGAATTTGCATCGAATTGTTGCTTGAATTCATACTCACATTTTCTCATATTCACATACGCAAAGATCAAGTTTGACCAAAAGTTGACTAGATTTAACTACGATTGACTTGAGTTGACAAGTTTCAAAAAGAATTTTAAAATAATTAAACGAAATTATTTAATTAAATGGAGTACTTACTTCTAATTAATTAAACAAAGTTATTTAATTAAATGAGAAGCCATTTCTAATTAATTAAATGAAGTTCTTTAATTAAATAAGAAAAGTGTCTCTAATTAATTAAAGATTATTTAATTAAATAGAAAAAGTAATTATGAGAGCATATCTCATTTTATTAAACTAAATACCTCAACATAATATCTCTTCAGTTCAAAAAGGCAAATTTTCAATTCACTATTGATAAAAAATGACTTAAATCGGTTAACTCCTTTTTGTACTCAAATTGAATCAGTTAACTCCTTATTTTACTCAAATTAAATCTGTTAACTCCCTTTAATTTGGAAATATCCCTTTATGACTGAACTTCACCTTTAATACTGACCGTTGATTGAAATTGATCTCAACCGTTGATGAATTCCAAAAAAGTCTATTTAAGAGACCCTCATCTCTTCATTTTGAAAGGTTGAATGAGAAATTGCATCGAATTGTTGCTGGAATTTATACTCACATTTGCTCATATTTACATACGCAAAGAGCAAGTTTGACCAAAAGTTGACCAGATTTAACCACGGTTGACTTGAGTTGACTAGCTTCGAAAAGAATTTTGAAATAATTAAACAAAATTATTTAATTAAATGGAGTACTTATTTCCAATTAATTAAACAAAGTTATTTAATTAAATGAGAAGCCATTCTTAACTAATTAAATGAAGTTATTTAATTAAATAAGAAAAGTGTCTCTAATTAATTAGACATTATTTAATTAAATAGAAAAATTAATTATGTGAGCATATCTCATTTTATTAAATTAATTATCTCAAAAAAATATCTCTTCAGTTTAAAAATGCTAATTTTCAGTTCGCTATTGATCAAAAATGAGTTAAATCAGTTAACTCCTTTTTCTAGTCAAACTGAATCAGTTAACTCTTTATTTTACTCAAATTAAATTTGTTAACTAACTTTAATTTGGAAATCTCCCTTTATGACCGAACTTAACCTTTAATCCTGACCATTGATTGAAATCGATCTCAACCATTGATGAATTCCAGAAAAGTCTATTGAAGAGACCCTCATCTCTTCATTTTGAAAGGTTGAATGAGAATTTGCATCGAATAGTTACTGAAATTCATACTCACATTTGCTCATATTCACGTACACAAATATCAACTTTTATCAAAAGTTGAACAGATTTAAACACGGTTGAGTTGAGTTGACTAGTTTTGAAAAGAATTTTGAATTAATTAAACAAAATTATTTAATTAAATCGAGTACTTACTTCCAATTAATTAAACAAAGTTATTTAATTAAATGAGAAGCCATTCCTAACTAATTAAATGAAGTTATTTAATTAAATAAGAAAAGTGTCTTTAATTAATTAAAGATTATTTAATTAAATAGAAAAAATAATTATGAGAGCATATCTCATTTTATTAAATTAAATATCTCAACAAATCCCTCTTCAGTTCAAAAAGGGAAATTTCCAGTTCACTATTGATAAAAAATGAGTTAAATCAGTTAACTCCTTTTTCTAGTCAAATTGAATCAGTTAACTCATTATTTTACTCAAATTAAATCTATTAACTCTCTTTAATTTGAAAATCTTCCTTTATGACTGAACTTCACCTTTAATCCTGACCGTTGATTGAAATCGATCTCAACCGTTGATGAATTCTAGGAAAGTCTATTTAGGAGACCCTCATCTCTTCATTTTGAAAGGTTGAATGAGAATTTGCATCGAATTGTTGCTAGAATTCATCCTCACATTTGCTCATATTCACAACGCAAAGATCCAGTTTGACCAAAAGTTGACCAGATTTAACCACGGTTGACTTGAGCTGACTAGTTTCGAAAAGAATTTTGAAATAATTAAATGAAATTATTTAATTAAATGGAGTACTTTATTTTAATTAATTAAACAAAGTTATTTAATTAAATAAGAAGCAATTCCTAACTAATTAAATGAAGTTATTTAATTAAATAAGAAAAGTGTCTCTAATTAATTAAAGATTATTTAATTAAATAGAGAAAGTAATTATGAGAGCATATCTCATTTTATTAAATTAAATATCTCAACAAAATCTTTCTTCACTTCAAAAAGGGAAATTTCCAGTTCACTATTGATAAAAAATGAGTTAAATCAGTTAACTCCTTTTTCTACTCAAATTGAATCAGTTAACTCTGTATTTTACTCAAATTAAATCTGTTAACTCCCTTTAATTTGGAAATCTCTCTTTAAGACTGAACTTCACCTTTAATCCTTACTCTTGATTGAAGTCGATCTAAACCGTTGATGAATTCTAGGAAAGTCTATTTAAGAGACCCTCATCTCTTCATTTTGAAAGGTTGAATGAGAATTTGCATCGAATTGTTGCTAAAATTCATACTCACATTTGCTCATATTCACATACGCAAAGATCAAGTTTGATCAAAAGTTGACCAAATTTAACTACAGTTGACTTGAGTTGACTAGTTTCGAAAATAATTTTGAAATAATCAAACGAAATTATTTAATTAAATGGAGTACTTACTTCTAATTAATTAAACAAAGTTATTTAATTAAATGAGAAGCCATTCCTAACTAATTAAATGAAGTTATTTAATTAAATAAGAAAAGTGTCTCTAATTAATTAAAGATTATTTAATTAAATAGAAAAAGTAATTATGACAGCATATCTCATTTTATTAAATTAAATATCTCAAAAAAATCTCTCTTCAGTTCAAAAAGGGAAATTTCTAGTTCACTATTGATAAAAAATGAGTTAAATTAGTTAACTCCTTTTTCTACTAAAATTGAATCAGTTAACTCCTTATTTTACTCAAATTAAATCTGTTTGCTCCCTTTAATTTGGAAATCTCTCTTTATGACTAAACTTCACCTTTAATCCTGACCGTTGATTGAAATCGATCTCAACCGTTGATTAAATCTAGGAAAGTTTATTTAAGAGACCCTCATCTCTTCATTTTGAAAGGTTGAATGAGAATTTGCATCGAATTGTTGCTAGAATTCATACTCACATTTTCTCATATTCACATACGCAAAGATCAAGTTTGACCAAAAGTTGACTAGATTTAACCACGGTTGAGTTGAGTTGACTAGTTTCGATAAGAATTTTGAAATAATTAAACAAAATTATTTAATTAAATGGAGTACTTACTTCTAATTAATTAAACAAAGTTATTTAATTAAATGAGAAGCCATTCCTAATTAATTAAATGAAGTTGTTTAATTAAATAAGAAAAGTGTCTCTAATTAATTAAATAGAAAAAGTAATTGCGAGAGCATATCTCATTTTATTAAATTAAATATCTCAACAAAATCTCTCTTCAGTTCAAAAAGGGAAATTTCCAGTTTACTATTCATCAAAAATGAGTTAAATCAGTTAACTCTTTTTTCTACTCAAATTGAATCAGTTAAGTCCTTATTTTACTCAAATTAAATCTGTTAACTCCCTTTAATTTGAAAATCTCCCTTTATGACTGAAGTTCACCTTTAATCCTGACCGTTGATTGAAATCGATCTGAACCGTTGATAAATTCCAAGAAAGTCTATTTAAGAGAGCCTCATCTCTTCATTTTGAAAGGTTGAATGAGAATTTGCATCGAATTTTTGCTTGAATTCATACTCACATTTGCTCATATTCACATACGCAAAGATCAAGTTTGACCAAAAGTTGACCAAATTTAACCACTGTTGACTTGAGTTGACTAGTTTCGAAAAGAAATTTGAAATAATTAAACGAAATTATTTAATTAAATGGAGTACTTACTTCTAATTAATTAAACAAAGTTATTTAATTAAATGAGAAGCCATTCCTAACTAATTAAATGGAGTTATTTAATTAAATAAGAAAAGTGTCTCTAATTAATTAAAGATTATTTAATTAAATAGAAAAAGTAATTATGAGAGCATATCTCATTTTATTAAATTAAATATCTCAACAAAATCTCTTTTCAGTTCAAAAAGGGAAATTTCCAGTTCACTATTGATCAAAAATTAGTTAAATCAATTAACTCCCTTTTCTACTCAAATTGAATCAGTTAACTCCTTGTTTTACCTAAATTAAATCTGTTAACTCCATTGAATTCAGAAATCTCCCTTTATGACTGAACTTTACCTTTAATCTTGACCGTTGATTGAAATCGATCTCAACTTTTGATGAATTCCAGGAATGTCTATTTAAGAGACCCTCATCTCTTCATTTTGAAAGGTTGAATGAGAATTTGCATCGAATTGTTGTTGGAATTCATACTCACATTTGCTCATATTCACATACGCAAAGATCAAGTTTGACCAAAAGTTGACCAGATTTAACCACGGTTGACTTGAGTTGACTAGTTTCAAAAAGAATTTTGAAATAATTAAAGGAAATTATTTAATTAAGTGGAGTACTTACTTCTAATTAATTAAACAAAGTTATTTAATTAAATGAGAAGCCATTCCTAACTAATTAAATGAAGTTATTTAATTAAATACGAAAAGGGTCTCTAATTAACTAAAGATTATTTAATTAAATAGAAAAAGTAATTATGAGAGGGTGATCCCACAATAATGGGTTCCACTTTTTGACCAGTTTTGACGCTGAAATCAATATTTTTGCAACAAATGTCATGTTCAAGTGACTATATCTCCAAAACTATAAATAATTTTGAGATGACATAAACTAGTGATTTTGAATACTTTGTTCCTACTTTGTAACTATATATTTTAATCTAAAAAAAAAAAAATTTATGTTAATTTTTTTTAATCTCCTCTAAAAAGTGGTACATAATAAAATTCAATATTTTAAAGAGTGACGGTCGGTTTGACACACATAATTTTTTTTCTATAAATGATAATGAACTAATTCTTTCGGCTTTGGATTTGTAACATCAATATCCCATGTATGCATTTGGTTTGATTTATTTTTGTTGAATATTGTATAGTTTATGAAGCTTTGAAGTGACACGAATCGTAATTTAGACATACGTTCTGTTTGACACAGATAATTTGAAGTCAATTTATCATAAACCTAAATTTTTTTTTTGAATGGTAAGGTATCTCAATAAGCTAGTGCCTACATATTTTTCAAAAAAAAATTGACCTAATTTACTAATTTTTTCAAAGTGTCAAAGTCGGTTGATGTTCAATTGGTAATGAACCTATAATAAGTTAAACTCATATTTGAAAGTCTTAATGACTAAAATATGTATTAAAATTATAGTCGTTGGAAAGCTTGCTCCAAGTAGCACATTTTGACTTTTTTTATTTTACAGTAGGAGATTATTCTCCTGCAATTATGGGAGTCAAAAGAGCAAAAAATAAAATAAAAAATATGAAAAATGAGTTCAAATTTTTCTAATTTTGAGCGTTCTCTCGAACACTGTGTTCAAGTGAACATATTATGCATGTTCGCACGAACACATGTTTAGGTGAACATGTTCGTTGCACTTTCACGGTGGCCGGAAAAATATCTAGCTATGTTCGCGTGAACATAGTTAAAAATTTTGTGTTTATGCGAACAATCGAAAAAGCCAAAAAATTATCAAAAATGGGCCCTACGCCTACATGCATGAAACATCATTCTATCCACGAAACAAAAACCACCATGTCTCACGTTTCAATCATTGATTGCAAATTTTCATTATAGATGTCATTTTGTGACATCAATCTCCGTATTTAGTATCAACCTGATAGTGCATTGCAAGCCTGTCTTTGCCACGAATTTTGTCCACAGATAAATCAAAGGCAGGTGAGAGATTTCTCAATATTTGCAAATTAATATTCTTCCTATCTTCGTTCACGCTTTCATCAATAATTCTTATCTTCGTTCACATTTAATTGAATTTTTTAATTTATAACTTGAATTAATAAAAAATATTTAATTTTATTTTCAAATCAAATTCATTCGATAAAAATAAATGTGTCATAACTCTTTATGAATTCTCAATTTCTATAAAGAAATAATCTAAGGTTTTCATTTCCTTCTAGAACATAGATTAGATGATTTTGTGTTACTAATGGTCTCTTTGCAGCATGTGGCAACTGTGGGATGAAGACATGATCATAACAAACTACTAATGTTTGCTTTGTAGGATGTTGTCGAAGACCATTGTGTGTTTGTCAAAACCATGTGTGTGGATTTATTAGATTAAATAACACTTCGTTTGGTGCTTAAAATGAACTTTTTATTTTCTGCCTAGCGTATTTACAGTGTTTAAATTCCTAGGAGTTGCATTGAACGTATCCTCTCCCCTCGCCATTCGTGGATCTTGGTTGTAAGAGAAATCCATGTAACTTCTATAGGAGGCCTACCTTGGACCAAGATACTCGATATTTTGTATGCCAAGGGACGACCTCAGAGCGGTAACGGGCCAAAAGCCAAGTCAATGTTCCAGCCTCTATATAAAACTCGATTATGGTGAAAGCCGTGTCAGCGGTATTGCTGAGTGATAGCTCTCCTCCAGTATCCTTGTGGTGTGTCAAACCCCGATTCTTAGGGCTGGGAGACCTTCTGAGGAAGTGTATCACTCACTTGCTGAACAGAATGCCCTTACTAAAAACCATGTTTTAGTGACCAAAATCCTTTCTATCCACTGGCTCAAGGGGTCACCCATGCTCGTGAAGACATCCTACATTCTCGCGGTCCTTAGTAGAGACAACAGTCCCTTGGGAAGTGGATCTTGGTAGCCTCGAGAAGTGAGTACGTTGTAAGGGGGAGCCTGTGGTGCCAAGGTCCTAAGTTGTCCGCTCTGGATAAGCACGGTTGAACTTTGGTTCAAGTAGGAATTCAGTGGATACAGTCCTAAAGCCTAGGTTGTGGTGTGACTGTTCACTTTTAACAACAACTATTCTTGTCTTAATGTGTCTTGCGTGTTGTAAAACATAATCAAGATAAAAGCCAACATCAAATTTACACCTTGAAAATTTGCAAAACCTTGTCAAAATATCAAAAATTGTCAAAACATTACAAACTTTGGTTCAATACATTCAAACCTTGGAAAACATAGCAACTTGTGCTCCTAAACGTGCTTGGCAAAACATAGATTTCACTCTTGCATAGCATCCACTTGCATTCTTCATAGTTTGAGCCTCATACTTGCATCATATAGACTTCATATAGCACCTTTTTAGTATCCCTCATATTCACATTGCAATCATTAGCATTTAAGCTTGCATCCTTTGCATTTCACCTCAAAAATTATCACTTTGCATCTTCCATCTTGCATCTTTGCATAACCAACCCTCATCTTGACTACTTTATCCATCATTTTGGATGTCCTACACATCATTTTGAGCATTCATTTTGAATTATCTCCTTCAATGTGTCTCTCCCTCACTGCTCTCTCCCTCTCCCACACACACACAAACACTATTTACTTGTGTCTCATTTTTATATTCATCCCTCCATCTCTGTCTACCCCTTTCACTTCTCTCATCACCTATCCATTTTTTTCTCCACATACACCTCTTCTCTATATCCATATTTCTTCTCCATCTCTCCCTTTATCCATCTCTATCCCTATATCTCCCTCTCTACCTTCTCTTAGTTATATATTTCATTCTCACTATCTTTGTTTATCTCTTCCTTTTATCTCCATATCCCTCTTCTTCTCAATCCCTCCACCAATTGGGCCTTTTCTCCATCTCTATAGAGGCACTAGTAAAGTTTGATCCATTTTTCAACAAAAAATATGGAAAACATAACTCTTAGAATTGCCTTAGTTTCAGCCCAGCTTTCCAATTGCTACCTATGTCAAGGTAGATTTGGCTTTGTCATTTTGATCTTATCTTTTTTTGTCATTTTTTTTTATCAAGATCCAAAGTCTATTGTCATAACGTTAAACTCTTAGGTTAATACCTTGTAAAGATTTCACCTAAGTTCAAAAAACCTTATGTATAATGAGCTATCATTAGCATAATCATATTTCTAAATGTCATTTTTGACTTACCCTAGTGGTTTATCCCCCTCATATTGCATTTTTCAAACCCTAACATCATTTTC
Source organism: Cupressus sempervirens (assembly GCA_028749045.1). NCBI lineage: Eukaryota > Viridiplantae > Streptophyta > Pinopsida > Cupressales > Cupressaceae > Cupressus > Cupressus sempervirens. The sequence goes on from CM053783.1 coordinate 126,910,275, forward strand.
ACTATCAAACCCTATCAAATTGTCCATCAACCAACTTGTCTTCTTGATCACCTATCCTCATTTTGCATAGCCTAAACATCATTATCAACCATAGGAAACCATCCCTTGCATAGTCCACTTTGTGTACACCTACCTTTAACATCCTTACCAAGTCCAAAATATAACCCTAACCTTCATCTTGCATACCTTCAAAATGACACCTTGCATTTGCACTTGCATAACATCCCTAGGACATTTGTACTTTGCATATCAAAACCCTAGGTCATTTAACATTTCATCACATTGCATAACATCCCTAAACACTTAAAAATATAAAAAAAACTCATATCTTGCATACCCACATCTTAATTATCAAGTTTTGACCTCTTTTATCAACTGCAACCCTGTTTTACCAACTGCACACTTCATGGGCGCAGTTGGTAGTTTCAGGGCACACTTGGTAGTTTTAGGGTGCACTTGGTAATTAGGTGTTTCATTCTAGGTTCCAAAACCCTAATCTTCACTTCCACACCTTGCATTGCATCCCAAGACCTTAAGAAACACTCTAAATCACTCAAAACACTCAAAATTTGCATTTTAAGAAACTTTGGAGCTACATCATTTGCAGAAAAAAGGACATGGGAGCTACAAATAAAAGAGGGGATTTCTAACCTTGTGTTTACTTTTTTTGATTAGTTTGGCTTTCATGGTAGACTAGTGGGTGTTAATGTATGTTGATTGAGTTTTGTGATTTCTCATAGTATATTATGCATTTAACCCATTTTTCTAGTCCTACAATAAGAACGAAAAAATTAAAGAGACAAAACAATTATATATTTTATAAGAAAGAAAAATTTATTTTTGAGGACAAACATTATAGTATTCATACCATGTTATTTTTTTGTGATTCAATGATGGCTTAAGAAGGATTTGGTGCTTTGCTACTTGTAAAGAATGCGACTCACAGATTTTAGTCATATAATGAAAAATATTTATGTCTTGTTGCAGATGACTGCATTCTATTGATTTTTGTCAAATAATTTAAAAGTACTGACAGTGACAGACAAATCCGTACATTGATTTTTTTATCTGGTTATTGCACGAAATTTATCTTGAGGCAAGGGATAATTTTTTTTTTTTTTTGATTTTATAATGGGAAACAAGAGAGGAAGGCAAAAAAAATATGCAAGGAAAAGATCTGATGAAGCAGAACAAAGAAATATTCAGAAAACTGTGGCACGTTATCATTGAATTAAACAAGGTGAAGGAAATGTTGAAGAAGGCTGAATAGAAGTACAAGTAGTGCCTATGGGAGAGAGGTCAGGAACACTCCCTATGGAATCTCAAACAATGAATGTTGAAGAAGGTTCAAGATCAGTCCCTACAGAGGTTCAAATAATAGAAGTTAGAGAAGGGTCAGAATCTTTCCTTGTTGAATCTCAAATAATGGATGTTGGAGAAGGCTCAAGATCGGTCCCTGTAGAAATTCCAGTAACAGAAATCAGAGAAGGGTCGAAATCAGGTGCAGGAACTAGTATGGATGAACTCTTATATATTGTCCAATCTGTAAAGTATGGTATTTCTCATAAGAATTTAGATCATTTACTTAAAATGGATGTAGATAAATTGAGAAAACTTGCAGCTAGTGTTCAACCATTAAGTTTGTCTAAGAGAAGGTCAATGAAGAAGAAGATAAGAGAAATTATGACTCAATTTGATAATACTGAAACACTTGAACAAGCTCAGTTGCTTTCACTTTTGCTTACACAAAAAAAGTTGCAAGAGGCATTGAAATTTTTAGATGTAAACACAACATCAAAAAAGAGAAGATTTTCTAACATGCAAACTAATTTGATTGAAAATGTTAAACAAGGTTTGAGAAACATAGAAAAACACTCTTGAACTAAAGATAAGTCTGGGGCAAGAAAAGTGATGTCGATGTCTGTTGTAAGTAAGAATATGACCCAAAATAGATAAATATCTTCAATTTCGTCTGAAATGGGTTTTAGTAGGAAAAAAATGAGAGAATATGTTAAGAGAAGATTAATTGTGGATGACAGTACTATGGAGGGCAATTGGGAAATCATGTGTAGAGCACCTCGTTCTGATACCAAATTCCACTCTTCACACTTTTGAAGTATATATTTCTGCGCACTATCTTGCAGTTGCCCTCATGCATTCTGAATCATAACTCTCAGTTGATCAATAAGGACAGTGCCACATTGTCTTGAGTCTATGGAATTTTTTTTTGTCGACTGATCCCATGAAGGCCAATACTTTTTTATTTGCAGAAGTGCTTCTTGAATAGTCATGGAGGGAGAGGTTCTGCTTGAAATCGCTCTTCTATTGGAAGGTTATGCACATACCCTCTTGCTCTTCACCTTAAAAAGTTCCAAGGAAATTCAAGTAGTTGCAAACAATAAATATGGTGATTTTGTATCATTGTAAAACAAAACGCATAATTTCTAAGCCCACGGAGGTCCTCCAAAAGTTATAATTAAAAACCATCTGATCCCATGAAGGCCAATACTTTTTTATTTGCAGAAGTGCTTCTTGAATAGTCATGGAGGGAGAGGTTCTGCTTGAAATCGCTCTTCTATTGGAAGGTTATGCACATACCCTCTTGCTCTTCACCTTAAAAAGTTCCAAGGAAATTCAAGTAGTTGCAAACAATAAATATGGTGATTTTGTATCATTGTAAAACAAAACGCATAATTTATAAGCCCACGGAGGTCCTCCAAAAGTTATAATTAAAAACCATCTGTTAAAGAAGATCAGAAACATTATTATTACGATAAGCTTCCACGACAAACCACTTTAGAGTCGGTTCAAAAAAATTCGTTGGACGACTAAAAATTGAACTCTCATTAAAAAAGAAGTATTTTATGATTGTAAACCTTTATAAAATTAATTTGAAAATGAAAAAAATTACTATTCTTAGTTAGGGTATGTAATCCTTTGATTTGACAATTTAAAATTAGTAGAGAACATTCTGTTCTATTTAAAATCAATTTTCTATTTTTCAGGTAGTCTATTAACGTTGAGTTATTTACAAAAAAAATGAGCCTACACATTGATCAGGAAAAATTACTAGCTGAGGCTTTTGGGTGCATTATTTCTCTCACTTCCATCACAATGCGAGGAAACTCATAATTTAAAATAGATACAACACAACTTAAATGTATTCCAAATCGATGAAGAGCAACTTCTGCTCCACCAATACCAAAAAATAGAGAAAGTACTCTGACACCATCAGGATATAATGCTTTCAAGACTGATAAATGATATGCAACTGTATCTGTTTGGAATGAATTACCCAAACAACACAAGCAGTCAGTCAAACAAGAAGTTCTACGAGTGTGATCTCTATCAAATTTTAATATAAGCTCTATCTCATGGAGCTCTAGAGGGACGAGGTCACCTGGCCCCACCCATACCAACTTCCACTCTTCACACTTTTGAAGTATATATTTTTGCGCACTATCTTGCAGTCGCCCTTGTGCATTCTGAATCATAACTCTCAGTTGATCAATAAGGACAGTGCCACATCATCTTGAGTCTATGGAATTCTTTTTTTTCGTCTGATCCCATGAAGGCCAATACTTTTTTATTTGCGGAAGTTCTTCCTGAATAGTCATGGGGGGAGAGGTTCTACTTGAAATTGCCAATAGGTTTCCCAGGAACTCCAAAACCAATTAGTTCATTGGGACACAAATTAGGGATTGCATCACATAATTCAAACATTGCTTGCTTGTCTTGCATAGTACCCTCTATGTATTTTTTATACTTCAACACTTTCATTATCTATGTTACAATTTCAAACTTACACAATTTCATTATCTATGTTACAATTCTTAAATATCAACTTTTTTTCAAACTATTGAATTTCATCTTGAATTAAACATATTTTTAATTGTATGATCATAAGTTCTTAATTATCAAATTTAGTTTATTAAAAAATTATATAATTTAATAATTTAAATTAATTATACCATGGATGAATTTAATAATTTAAATTCATTTATCAACTTGTACACATATACACGTCTCAAGAATAAACATCTACAGATCTAATATATCTCTATGTATCTGAAATGCAAACAGTAAATCTTGAATAAATATACGTATGTAGCAAAATATAAAAAGTCATATATACGTACATGTGATGGTATCTAACACTGAAATACTCAATAATCAAATAAAAAGTGAAAGTACATGGATGTCATCAAGGAATTGAAATACACGTGTACATGTAAACTGGACCTCCAATATATATGCATCAAAAAATATATAAATCTGATCTACTACTAGAAGGACCCCTCAAGACACATACGAATAGAATGACCCTCTGATCGAGTCTCCTATACATCCTCTCACCGAGGCGCATCAACCAAGCCCTGAAAATATATATACATATATACATACATGTGTTAGAGTTCTATCTTTAAAACATATATATACATACGTGCATCATGTACATATACATTCAAATTAAATACAAATTTTCATATATATAGATATATATCTAGTTTTCAAAATATTTAAATAACTTTAAACAAACTATTTAAAACTCAAGTACCTAAGTACTACCAGGTGCCTCAATAGAATCATCTCTCTCATGTATATGATGCCCTGAACCAATAGTATGTGTAACCATGTGCTCAGCAACCTGTGCCTACATGATTTATTACGAGTTAAAGATTAAATTAAATATCTGCATATATATCTGAACTAAATTTTTCAATAAATGAACATATTTTTTAATTTCATATATATTTAAAATTAAAAATAAATTATATATGTACCTGGGTCTCTAGAGGTGGAGGATGATCAGCAGACTCCATCATATCATCTACTAATGCACCTGAGCCTGAAACTCCATGTCCAACTGCTAGTAAATCTGAGTGAAGTGGACTGTGTAATTGGCTGAGTACATCTGGTGTAGAATTAGTGCTACCAGGAAGGTCCATGTATGATGAAAGACCCAGGGTCAAACTAGTATCAATCTCAGATAGGCCTCGCAACTGCTCACCAAGATCATCAAGGCCCTCAGCTGTGACGTGGACATCTCCAACTCGTATGCTCGAGTCATCTGTAGAGTGTCATAAGTCTGGTGCCGAATGCTGTGAGCTATGCACAGGTGTATCATCTGTCACTGGTGTGGCGGCCTGTGTCTGTTGAACTGTGTCGGGGCTCTGATGCTGTCTAACAACATCCATCACCGTGTGTACTGAAATCCTCTGTGTATCAAAAATATAGCTAATAAAGTGCAACATATCCTCCAAAAAATACAGTGACATAAATACAGTGACATATCCATATGTGTCTGCTGTCTTGAAAGACCACGAATATCGCCTGGCAGTGGTAGCCCAACAGCTCTATATGCATCATCAGAGGAGGCACCTGAAGTGCTACTAGATGCCTATGAAGATGGTCGACCAAGTGGACAAGGACATCGACTATGAAGATAATGACCAATAAAATCTGATGTGATACTAGCTGCCACAAATGCAATGTGCCCAATAGTGTCAATTGCTTCCCTTTGGGAAGTAATGACAACTCTATCTGCAATAGGCGCATGTGTAGGAATCACAGGAGGCATCCTCGGTCCAACAAACTATCTAAGATCTGTAGGTGGTAGACGATCTACACTATGGTACTGGTCACGATCTACCACCCGACCACGCCCCTATCCGTAATAATCAAGAATATCCAAGTAGTTGACATTGAGCCCTATACAGAACTCAGCGTACAACTTCTATGCAAAATAAAGGGGTATTTGGTCGTTATTAGGATAACGACCATATGCAGCTAATAGCACTAATAGGGTCTCTGCATCGTGTGACTCTGTAGCCTCTCACCCTACCCTGTGTCCCCTCATAAGCTGGAAATAACTCTCTTCGAATGACGTCTTTGGGGGCTACCCTCTTGACATCATCAAATGATGCATCTCATGAAACCTCAGCCCTAATCTCCCTAGATATGGAAGCTAATATGGCAGGAGTAAATGAATGGTGACCTCTAAACCTAGCTGTCAAATCTTGTAAACTCCTACATATCGTAGTACATATGTCTCTATAAACACCATCATTAGAGCTCAATATAGAGTGTTGCAGTCTAGCAACCTCATGCTCTGAAAATGCAAATAATGAATCAATATCAATGCATGGAGGTGGTGCAGTAGGACCTCCAGTAGGAGCTGCAGGTGCAACTTGACCTGGAACATGAGCTGCACTAGGAGCTGGAACATGAGCTACACGACGAGCCCTACATCAAGGTACATGAGGAGCCCCACCAGAAGCTGTAGCACAAGCCCCACCACGAGCTGCACGAGGATCCATATCGGGATCTGCATCAAGTGCTGCAACAAGAACCACATCAACTTGTGTCATAGTAGGAGCCGCAGTAGGAACTACATTAGGTGTCGCACCAAAAGCCACATCAAGCATATCGTGTGAAGCCATATCTGTAAAAATGTATGAAGAGCTAAATTGTCTGTTGTACATACTTTTTTATTTTTAACATTAAAAATTATACACATGTAATTAAACATACATCACACATCATGGACCTAGATAATCTGTAACACATCCAAACCTAGATTAATTTGCATATAAGTATAAGACAACTTTAAAGTTGAGAGTTTGGTTATGGTTAGAGTTAATTTGTTATTCTAAGATTTTATTATATTTTGGAGGGTATTATTAGAGAATTCAATTAAAGGGTACCTAATAAATTATTTATATTACTCTTAAATGATAATTTTTCGAGGTTTGAAATTCTTGATTGATATTATTAGCAGAGTGAGTCACTGGACTCATAGGTGGCTCTCATTTGCTGGGAGGGTTACCCTACTCAAGACTGTGATTCAGGCTCTTCCTATTTACAGGTGCAAACACCTCCCGTGGGAGTTTTGAAAGATTTTGATGCTTTGTCACGACAATTCCTTTAGTCAGGCAATCTCCAATCCTCTAAATGGAGCTTAGTCAACTGGGACACGGTTTGTTTTCCTAAGTTTTCTAGGGGTCTAGGCCTTAAATGTATGGCTCTCAGTGTCAAAGCTCTTGTTGCAAAGTTATACTGGAGATGGTGCAAGAATCAAGATCAGGATTGGGCTAAGATTCTGACCCATAAGTATTTTTTAGGAGTGGAGGTCCAGGATATTCCTAGACTTGAGCTTAATGGTAAGGGGTCCTTTATTTGGGACACCCTTAAAAGGGGTGCTCCTCTTATCAAGGATGGCCTTTTCTGGATCTTTAATGAGGGGTCAAGTGTGTTATTCTGGTAGGACTCTTGGGATGGCCACCTTCCTATTCTCTCCAGTTTTCCCCACCTTTTGCCTCTGTTTCAAGTTTTTTCTTCTGCAGGTTGGACCACAGTAGCTCACTTCAAGACTGTTTGGAGGTGTGGATTGATGTAGGTGGCTAGTTGGAAGGATCCACAAATTTGGCCCATAGGGGGCTCCTCAGAGATTCGGGCTGAACTGGCACATCTTCTCTCTACTAGGCTTTATAGCTCTTCTAAAGACAAAGACATCCTGGCTTGGGGTCCTTGCCCAAAAGGTAAGTTCAGTGTGGCCCAGGGATATGCTCAGCTGGATAGCCAATGTAATGTAGTTTAGGTGGTTCCCTGGTGGAGGAAGGTCTGGAATAAATTTTCTTGGCTGAAATGTAATTTTTTTCTATGGTTGGTTGCGCAAAATAATTGTCTTACTTGGGATAATCTCCAGCGAAGAGGGTTTTAGGGACCCTCTTTCTGTCCCCTATGTATGTTGGATGGGGAAGATGTTTCTCATGTTTTCTTCTTATGTCCTCTCTCTAGAAAGATCTGGCATAAGTGGTGGGAGGCATGGTGCCATAGCCGTATTCATGCCAAATCTCTTATTAAATTTTGGGACAGCCTTGGCAGACCCCCTATGAAAACTTAATTCCTTTAGGTGGCCTAGGCTATTGGACCTTCTTTCATTTTGTGGAATCTTTGGTTGGAGCGTAACCATCAGATCTTCTATAATTCCAACTTGGGAGCCACTAAACTATGGCAGTTGATCCTAACCAAGCTTCAAGAGACTATCTTTGCTAAATGTGATATGTCAGAGCTGGTAGATCCTGGTGATTCTCGTATTATCAAGAATTTAGGATTAGTAGATAAAGGATTTGGAACTAGAAGCAGTAAGAGATCTCAGCCACGAAAGAGGAAGGTTTGTAGAGTGGGGAGATGGAGTCTTCCTCCTGATGCAGTCCTAAAGATTGACACTAATGGCTCCTCCCGTGAGAATCCTGGACTGGCTGGAGTGGGGGGGATTGGGAGAGATGCAGATGACAATGTTATTTTCATATTCTCTATTTAGAAAGGAGTTCAATCCAATAACGTGATGGAGGCTTTGGCCATTAAGGTTGCTATGGAGCAGGCTTGTTCTCTTGCTTGGAGGAGAATGGTGTGTGAGTCTGACTCTCAGATTGTTGTGATATGATAAATAACCGGAGAGTGAATGAGTCTAGCTGGAAAATTGCCTCTATTGTTAGAGAGATTCTCCACTTGAGTAGCTTTGTGGATGGGATCTCTTTCTATCATATTCCTAGGGAATGGAATGGAGTGGCTGATGTCTTGGCAAAATGGGCATCAGAGAAAGGTGTTGGTTGGGATATTTCTGTTAGGGATGATCTTCCTGCTGATCTTGTTGGGACTTTCGAGTAATTAGTGGAAAATGACAGAATGTAATTGGTTTTGGGTTGGTGTTTTGGTTGGTTGGATCTGAGGCCTTCTGTAATTTGGTTTTATTTGAATAAATTTTTACCCCTTTTTAAAAAAAAAAAAATTAATGTTTCGAGGTTTAGGTTTCAAGTTGGGTTACATATATATCATTTAAAACAAGGGTCATGCTTCATGTATGTGCATGTATCTCAAATGTAATTTTTAACAATTTAGGATTAGGGTCAACTTGTTTTAATTTTATGTAAGTTAGGCTTCAATTAGGTTTTCAAATAGGGTTTTAGTGTAATTAGGCTCAATTTTAGGGTAAGATTTAAGACCTTATGACACTGTCAGGGTTTACACGAACTTACATAATTTATAGCATTAAATTTAAGGGTTAATATTAAAGTCCATGGTTAAGAATTTAGGATAAGGGAACTTAGCATATGAAGTTTATGATTTGGTTCAAGATTATGATTTAGGGTATTTATTATCATTTATAATATTGGGTTTAGAAATTAAATTTTAAGGTCAAGGTTAGGGTTTGGATAATGTTTAGGGTTAGGGTTTTGTTAGGTTAGGGTTAGGGTTTGGATGTACATGTATGTTATATTCATACAGGAAAAAATGCAAATTAATCTACATTCTTATATATGTATAATTTAGGATCTCCCCTTAAGACATGTCATTGAATTATATAGTTAATTATATACTTCTAATTATTAAGACATTAAAAATAATAACATATGTACATTTAAACATGAATATTGAAAACATATGTATGTACATCTATATCTACCACATGAACATATTTACATGTACATTTATGAAATAAAATATACATTTTAATCTACATTCTTATGTATAATTTAGGATCTCCCCTTAAGACATGTGTTATTAAATATAGTTAATTACACTTAGTTATAAGATAAATTAAGATAAATAGTTAACATATACACAAATTATACATATAAAAATGTGAATTTATTAAAAATATGTACATACATTTACTTTTAACCATGAACAAATACACATGTACATCTATGTTCAAAATAAAAAATTATACATTTTAATCTATATTTTTACATGTACAATTCAGGATCTAAACCCTTAAGATATGTCATTTAATTAAACTTCTAAGATTAAGACATTAAAGTGAATTTGACATATTTACATTTAACATTAACATATATATATATATATATATATATATATATATATATATATATATATATATATATATATATATATATATATATATATATATATATATATATATATATATATATATATATATATATATATATATATATATATATATATATATATATATATATATATATATATATATATATATATATATATATATATATATATATAATTTTTTTAATTTGACTTCTAAAATTTTGTAATGATTTTATAATTTTTTTAAAAATATTTTTTCTAATGTTTTTCTAAATTTATTTTCAAAATATTTGAAAACTATAAATTTTCTAATATTTTTCTAATATTTTTTTAAATTTGTTTTCTAAAATTTATATTATTATAAATTTTCTAACATTTTTCTTTTTTTTTTTCTAAATTTGTTTTTAAAAATTTATATTAAATTATAAATTTTCTAATGTTTTTGTAATGTTTTTTCTAAGTTTATTTTCTAAATTTAATATTAAATTCTAAATTTTCTAATGTTTTTGCAATTTTTTTAAAAAAATTATTTTCTAAATTTTATAGTAAATTATAAATTTTCTAATATTTTTTCTAATTTTTTTAAAATTTATTTTTAAAAAATTTTATATTAAATTATAAATTCTCTAATATTTTTGTAATTTTTTTTCTAAATTTGTTTTCTAAATTTTGTAATGTTTTTACAATTTTTTTTCTAAATTTTCTAATTTTTTTTAATGTTTTTTCTAAATTTTCAATTTTTTAAAAATATTTTTAAATATTTTTCTAATTTTTAACTATTTGTTTTCTAAATTTTATATTAAATTATAAATTTTTTAATGTTTTTGTAATATTTTTTTATAAATTTTTTGTAAATTTTATATTAAATTATAAATTCTCTAATGTTTTCGTAATTTTTTTTAAAAAAAAAATTCTAATGTTTTTCCTAAATTTTATATTACATTTTTTTTACTACTTTTTCTAATGTTTTCTAATGTTTTCTACATAATATTTTTCGATTTTCTAAATTAATATAAATAAACAATAAAAATATTAAATTAACATTTAGATATGTTTTATAAACTATTAAAAATGTAAATAACATTCAAATATATTTTCAAAACTATTAAAAGCTATATAACATTCAAATTTGTTTTAAAAACACAAAAAGAATGCATTGAAAACATTAAAATCTATTTTGATAATATAAAAACAAATACTTAAAAAATGTTGAAAACATTAAATTAATATTATTTTGACATACCCGATAATGAAAATGAGAACGAAAATGAGAAGATGATGTCGACAGAAGTTGCTCAAGTCACACGTTCACCCGAACACTCAATGAACAGTGCTCGCCATAAAAATGAATTTGAAAAACTGAAGAAGACGTTTTAAGCCGCTGAAAATTTTGTCAATATATGTTCGCGCGAACATGTGTTGCGTACTTGTTCGCACGAACATGGCACGATATGTTCGCGCGCACACTAGACGGAAACATGTTCGCGCGAACATGTCTAGGGTGTTCGCGCGAACGTACGAGAAATGGAGATGAGAAAATTTGTCATTTTTTTGAAGTTTCTTCCTCCCACAAAAGTGGTACCTAGTATTGTGGGTTCACCAGAGAGCATATCTCATTTTATTAAATTAATTATCTCAAAAAAATATCTCTTCAGTTCAAAAAGGGAAATTTCCAGTTCACTATTGATAAAAAATGAGTTAAATCAGTTAACTACTTTTTCTACTCAAACTGAATCAGTTAACTCCTTATTTTACTCAAATTAAATCTGTTAACTCCCTTTAATTTAGAAATCTCCCTTTATGACTGAAATTCACCTTTAATCCTAACTATTGATTCAAATCGATCTCAACCGTTGATGAATTCTAGAAAAGTCTATTTAAGAGACCCTCATCTCTTCATTTTGAAAGGTTGAATGAGAATTCGCATCGAACTGTTGCTGGAATTCATACTCATCTTTGCTCATATTCACATATGCAAAGATAAATTTTGACTAAAAGTTGACCAGATTTAATCATGGTTGAGTTGAGTTGACTAGTTTCGAAAAGAATTTTGAAATAATTAAATGAAATTATTTAATTAAATGGAGTACTTACTTCTAATTAATTAAACAAAGTTATTTAATTAAATGAGAAGCCATTCCTAACTAATTAAATGAAGTTATTTAATTAAATAAGAAAATTGTCTCTAATTAATTAAAGATTATTTAATTAAATAGAAAAAGTAATTATGAGAGCATATCTCATTTTATTAAATTAAATATCTCAACAAAATCTCTCTTCAGTTCAAAAAAGGAAATTTCCAGTTCACTATTGATCAAAAATGAGTTAAATCAGTTAACTCCTTTTTCTACTCAAATTGAATCAGTTAACTCCTTATTTTACTCAAATTAAATATGTTAACTCCCTTTAATATGGAAATCTCCCTTTATGACTGAACTTCACCTTTAATCCTAACCGTTGATTGAAATCGATCTCAACCGTTGATGAATTCCAGGAAAGTCTATTTAAGAGACCCTTATCTCTTCATTTTGAAAGGTTGAATGAGAATTTGCATCGAATTGTTGCTGGAATTCATATTCACATTTGCTCATATTGACATACGCAAAAATCAAATTTGACCAAAAGTTGACCAAATTTGACCACGATTAACTTGAGTTGACGAGTTTCGAAAAAAAATTGAAATAATTAAACGAAATTATTTAATTAAATGGAGTACTTACTTCTAATTAATTAAACAAAGTTATTTAATTAAATGAGAAGCCATTCCTAATTAATTAAATGAAGTTATTTAATTAAATAAGAAAATTGTCTCTAATTAATTAAAGATTATTTAATTAAATAGAAAAAGTAATTATGAGAGCATATCTCATTTTATTAAATTAAATATCTCAACAAAATCTCTCTTCAGTTGAAAAAGAAAAAATTTCAGTTCACTATTGATCAAAAATGAGTTAAATGAGTTAACTCCTTTTTCTACTCAAATTGAATCAGTTAACTCCTTATTTTACTCAAATTAAATCTGTTAAGTCCCTCTAATTTGGAAATCTCTCTTTATAACTGAATTTTAGCTTTAATGCTGACCGCTGATTGAAATCGATCTCAACCGTTGATGAATTCATGAAAAGTCTATTTAAGAGACCCTCATCTCTTCATTTTGAAAGGTTGAATGAGAATTTGCATCGAATTGTTGCTGCAATTCATACTCACATTTGCTCATATTCACATACGCAAAGATCAAGTTTGACCAAAAGTTGACCAGATTTAACCACGGTTGGCTTGAGTTGACTAGTTTCATAAATAATTTTGAAATAATTAATAAAAATTATTTAATTAAATGGAGTACTTACTTCTATCTAATTAAACAAAGTTATTTAATTAAATGAAAAGCCATTCCTAAGTAATTAAATGACGTTATTTAATTAAATAAGAAAAGTGTCTCTAATTAATTAAAGATTATTTAATTAAATAGAAAAAGTAATTATGAGAGCATATCTCATTTTATTAAATTAAATACCTCAACAAAATTTCTCTTCAGTTCAAAAAGGGAAATTTCTAGTTCACTATTGATAAAAAATGAGTTAAATCAATTAACTCCTTTTTTTACTCAAATTGAATCAGGTAACTCCTTATTTTACTCAAATTAAATCTATTAACTCCCTTTAATTTGGAAATCTCCCTATATGATTGAACTTCACCTTTAATCCTAACCGCTGATTGAAATTGATCTCAGCCGTTGATGAATTCTAGGAAAGTTTATTTAAGAGACCCTCATCTCTTCATTTTGAAAGGTTGAATGAGAATTTGCATCGAATTCTTGCTGGAATTCATACCCACATTTGCTCATATTCACATACACAAAGATCAAGTTTGACCAAAAGTTGACCAGGTTTAACGACGTTTGACTTCAGTTAACTAGTTTTGAATAGAATTTGGAAATAATTAAATGAAATTATTTAAATAAATGGGTTACTTACTTCTAGTTAATTAAACAAAGTTATTCAATTAAATGAGAAGCTATTACTAATTAATTAAATGAAGTTATTTAATTAAAAAAGAAATTGTCTCTAATTAATTAAAGATTATTTATTTAAATAGAAAAAGTAATTATGAGAGCATATCTCATTTTATTAAATTAAATATCTCAACAAAATCTCTCTTCAGTTCAAAAAGGGAAATTTTCAGTTCACTATTGATCAAAAAAGAGTTAAATCAGTTAACTCCTTTCTATACTCAAATTGAATCAGTTAACTCCTTATTTTACTCAAATCAAATTCATTAACTCCGTTTAATTTGAAAATCTCCCTTTATGACTGAACTTCACTTTTAATCCTGACCGTTGATTGAAATCGATCTCAATCGTTGATGAATTCCAGGAAAGTCTATTTAAGAGAGCCTCATCTCTTCATTTTGAAAGGTTGAATGAGAATTTGCATCGAATTGTTGCTAGAATTAATACTCACATTTGCTCATATTCACATACGCAAAGATCAAGTTTGACCAAAAGTTGACCAGATTTAACCACGATTGACTTGAGTTGACTAGTTTCAAAAATAATTTTGAAATAATTAAACAAAATTATTTAATTAAATGGAGTACTTACTTTTAATTAATTAAACAAAATAATTTAATTAAATGAGAAGCCATTCCTAATTAATTAAATGAAGTTATTTAATTAAATAAGAAAAGTGACTCTAATTAATTAAAGATTATTTAATTAAATAGAAAAAGTAATTATGAGAGCATATCTCATTTTATTAAATTAAACATCTCAACAAAATCTCTCTTCAGTTCAAAAAGGGAAATTTCCAGTTCATTATTGATCAAAAATGAGTTAAATCAGTTAACTCCTTCTACTCAAATTGAATCAGTTAACTCCTTATTTTACTCAAATTAAATCTGTTAACTCCTTTTAATTTGGAAATCTTCTTTTATGACTGAACTTCACCCTTAATCCTGACCGCTAATTGAAATCGATCTCAACCGTTGATGAATTTCAAGAAAGTCTATTTAAGAGACCCTCATCTCTTCATTTTGAAAGGTTGAATGAGAATTTGCATCTAATTGTTGCTAGAATTTATACTCACATTTTCTCATATTGACATACGCAAAGATCAAGTTCGACCAAAAGTTGACTAGATTTAACCACGATTGACTTGAGTTGACTAGTTTCAAAAAGAATTTTGAAATAATTAAATGAAATTATTTAATTAAATAGAGTACTTACTTCTAATTAATTAAACAAAGTTATTTAACTAAATGAGAAGCCATTACTAATTAATTAAATGAGGTTATTTAATTAAATAAGAAAATTGTCTCTAATTAATTAAAGATTATTTAATTAAATAGAAAAAGTAATTATGAGAGCATATCTCATTTTATTAAATTAAATATCTCAACAAAATCTCTCTTCAGTTCAAAAAGGGAAATTTCCAGTTCATTATTGATCAAAAATGAGATAAATTAGTCAACTCCTTTTTCTACTCAAATTGAATTAGTTAACTCCTTATTTTACTCAAATTAAATCTGTTAACTCCCTTTAATTTGGAAATCTCCTTTTATGACTGAACTTCACTTTTAATCCTGACCACTGATTGAAATCGATCTCAACCATTGATGAATTCCAAGAAAGTCTATTTAAGAGACCCTCATCTCTTCATTTTGAAAGGTTGAATGAGAATTTGCATTAAATTGTTGCTAGAAGTCATACTCACATTTTCTCATATTCACATACGCAAATATCAAGTTTGACCAAAAGTTGACCAGATTTAACCACGGTTGAATTGAGTTGACTAGTTTGGAAAAGAAATTTGAAATAATTAAATGAAATTATTTAATTAAATGGAGTACTTACTTCTAATTAATTAGACAAAGCTATTTAATTAAATGAGAAGCCATTCCTAATTAATTAAATGAAGTTATTTAATTAAATAAGAAAAGTGTCTCTAATTAATTAAAGATTATTTAATTAAATAGAAAAAGTAATTATGAGAGCATATCTCATTTTATTAAATTAAATATCTCAACAAAATCTCTCTTCAGTTCAAAAAGGGAAATTTCTAGTTCACTATTGATCACAAATGAGTTAAATCAGTTAACTCCTTTTTCTACTCAAATTGAATCAGTTAACTCCTTATTTTACTCAAATTAAATCTATTAACTCCCTTGAATTTGGAAATCTCCCTTTATGACTGAACTTCAACTTTAATCCTTACCGTTGATTGAAATCGATCTCAACCGTTGATGAATTTTTTGAAAGTCTATTTAAGAGACCCTCATCTCTTCATTTTGAAAGATTGAATGAGAATTTGCATTAAATTGTTACTGAAATTCATACTCACATTTTCTCATATTCACATACGCAAAGATCAAGTTTGACCAAAAGTTGACCAGATTTAACCACGGTTGACTTGAGTTGACTAGTTTCAAAAAGAATTTTGAAATAATTAAACAAAATTATTTAATTAAATGGAGTACGTACTTATAATTAATTAAACAAAGTTATTTAATTAAATGAGAAGCCATTCCTAATTAATTAAATGAAGTTATTTAATTAAATAAGAAAAGTGTCTCTAATTAATTAAAGATTATTTAATTAAATAGAAAAAGTAATTATGAGAGCATATCTCAATTTATTAAATTAAATATCTCAACAAAATCTCTCTTCAGTTCAAAAAGGGAAATTCCCAGTTCACTATTGATAAAAAATGAGTTAAATGAGTTAACTCCTTTTTCTACTCAAATTGAATCAGTTAACTCTTTATTTTACTCAAATTAAATCTGTTAACTCCCTTTAATTTGGAAATCTCTCTTTATGACTAAACTTCACATTTAATCCTGACCGCTGATTGAAATCGATCTCAACCGTTGATAAATTCTAGGAAAGTCTATTTAAAGGACCCTCATCTCTTCATTTTGAAAGGTTGAATGAGAATTTGCATCGAATTGTTGCTGAAATTCATACTCAAATTTGCTCATATTCACATACGCAAAGATCAAGTTTGACCAAAAGTTGACCAGATTTAACTACGGTTGACTTGAGTTGACTAGTTTCGGAAAGAATTTTGAAATAATTAAACGAAATTATTTAATTAAATACAGTACTTACTTCTAATTGATTAAAAAAAGTTAGTTAATTAAATGAGAAGCCATTCCTAAGTAATTAATGTTGGGAATATTCAAGATATAATAGGTTACTAAGAAGGGAGGGGTGAATCAGTAAGAATAAAACTTTTTAAGTCAACCATACACAACATTTACTCATCTATGCTGCTGCATAAAAAAAACTATTAAACATTTAAACCATATATGCACAGAGATTTGGTGACCCAGAAACCTTCCAAAAATAGAAAGTAAAACTGGGGTGGGGATGATACCCACAAAGCTTCGTTACTGCAGTATGAAGTTGGCCGGTTAAGGCTTACAATGATCACTTCTGGTGATCTATCCTGTTAGGAGAATAGAGGATTTCTAGATCCACCTAGTTAGAGGATTTACTAACATACTTTACAAGTATGCACTCTGTTAGGAGATTTGAATAAAGATGGTTAAGTCTACCCTGTTAAAGGATTTACGAAAATGATTCACCTGTTAGGATGAACCAACAGATCAACTTACAATTTGACTGAGTTCTTTATTGTAGATCACCTTCTTTGATTGATGAAATCATTTCCGCTCCTGGTAGACCTTGCTGAGTATTATTTTCTGCTCATGAATTCGCATATCATATCTTATGTCCCTCCTTTTTTGCAATATTCTATCTCTTTTGTATTCTTGAATGTGTCAATTGTATATATCTATTGAATGATATAATACATTATATATATATATACCATTCCAATAATTATTCATGCAAGGTCGGCCAAAAACAAGTAAACAAAATATAACTAAGTCGGCCAAATAGTGAAATAAACTCGATTTCTTCAGACAGACTTGATGACCTTCTGATATGCGGCATCCACTACATTACTCGACATCATCATGCACTCGGTAGAGGTAGGGGCTCGGTTCATACTAGTCATACAATGTTGCCTGGAAATCGGTAACCATTGGGGACTCGGTAGATATAGTGTCACTCGATGGAAACTAACTTCTTCGATAACCTCCTGAGCTCGGTTATCACTGAGTGCTTCCTCACTCGATTAATACTAAGTGCAACTTTACTCAGTTGACACTAAGTGCAACTTTACTTAGTTGACACTAAGTGCAACTTTACTCAGTTGACACTAAGTGCAACTTTACTCGGTTAAAACTGTATCTTTGATGCTCGGTTTGAACTGTGTCTTCAGTGCTCGATTTGAACTGTGTCTCCAGTGCTCAGTTTGATCTGTGTTGCCAGTGCTTGGTTTGAACTGTGTTGCCATCATTCGGTCTGCACTGTATTACTCAGTTTGAACTTTGAGTATTGTCACTAATGGAAAATAACTTTATGCCAACAATCTCCCCCTTTGGCATTAGTGACAAAAACAATTATGATTCAAAGTTTATGTGCAAAAAGGAATATACAGTTCTAAATTTTTTTTTAAAATTGCTCTTTGCAAGTCTTATTTACACATATTTTTCTTACATGTATCTCCCCCATACAATATGCACAGTATTTACAAGTCATTACACATATTTCTTGCACAATTATTTCTTTATCTCTTGGAGTGTGCTATCTCCCCTTTTTTGACAATAATGCCAAATTAAACAATATGTATTTACACAGAGAGTCAAAAATGAGAGATAAACTCAGAATGTACCTTGAGAATAAGAGCCAATGTCTTATCCCAATTTTCTTGCAAAATTTTGCTGGTGGAGAGTGCTATTTGAACTTCTGCAGATAGTTCAATCATATGATCTGCAATTGAGAAGTTTTTGTCATGAATCAATGTTTTGAAATGGGAAATATGCTTCTACATTGTGTCCATGATAGGAATGATCATATTTTGGATGTCAATCATAGTACACCTGATCCTTGCTTCCTCTCTCAATAATTCTACCTGTTTCTCTGACAAAAATCTTATTCTGAGATGATGGGATGAACTTGAACTGTGGTCAAGCTGCAACATTTGTGCACTGACCTTCATATTCTCATCAATTTTATTCAACCTTTTCTTTGATTTCCTTAGTATACTCGGTAACATCACACAATTTTCCAAAAAGTGAAGTTACATTATTAAAGGAATGTTCAAAATTACTCAAAATTGTAGATAGTTCTACCTGTTTTAATGCAATAAGCTGAGCAATGTGCTCAAGCACCTTATTGTCAAATTTCTTCTCTGCCTTTTCAATCAATTTTTCTTGGTCGGAGGTATCCTCATTGAATTTATATACAGCCTCTTCTAACTGATTCAAAATGTGTTGAGTAGAATCTACTTCAACACCAATAGCTTCTGTTAGAATATTCTTAGCACTTTCAATAATGCTATATTCCTGGTCTCTCTCATGCCTCAGTTGTTTTTGCCTTGCCTTTTGATCTAATAGCTAACTGATCATTCTCATTTCATTAACTGATGCATTATCCAGATCTATCTTAGGAATGACAATGTCCTTATCCAAGTCTATTTCCTCATGCACTGCCTTGCTGGAAATCATGTATCTTTTTGCTTTTCCTGCAGTTACTTCACCTTTTCCCTTTGAATCTAAAACAATAGTTGATGAGGCTGGACTGGTTGACAAAACTGGAATAGGACTAGCTAGAGAAAAACTGAGAGAAGTGCTAATGGTATCAAAAATTGATGTTCTTCCCAAGATTGATGTACAGGTTGGTATGGGAGAACTAACAGATGCAAAAATTGGAGCAGATGAAGTTGTCAAAATTGAAGTACTAATGGGTACACTTACTGTACACTCTACAGTAGAGGTTGATATTCCTGATGACCTTATTGTTGTAGTTGATGATGCCTCAGTTAATGAAGATGGTTGTAGCTTGGTTAATGAAGTGGTAGACACTTGCATAGATGGTGCCTGGAGCTAAGAGTAGACAGGTGAAGATTGAGAAATTGATGAAGCTATTGTGCACACAATCTCACCAATAGAAGCTATCTCTTGAGTTGATGTAGCTGCTTTAGGTGAAGAGTGAGGAAGAGATGCAATGACTTTGGCTGCAATTTTTACAGGATCATCTTCCTCCTTAGCTTGATTAGCTTCTTCTTCCTCCATTTCATCTTCCTTGAATTCTTCCTCAACATTTATCATCATTGAATGTAGATCCCCTGGAATATCTTCAATGTCATCATCATCACTGCTGTCATTGTCTTTGATTTCAACAATATCCTCACTAGATTTATGTAGATGATAGACACATTTCCACATGTGTGTTGCATCATTGACAACATGCTCAATGTCTTTGATTAATATCAAACAAGTGTGGAATCTAATCATCATATTACCTTCATGATCTTTCAGTGATTTCTTTACTTCTGCATCAGTGAGACTCGGTAGGAGATTTTTTAGGGTTTGCTCAAAGATATCTTTGTGCAACCTCTCCAATAGCTCCTTAGGGATCTGAGAGGCAATCTCGTCTAGAGAGTATTTCCATCTTCCCATTTTATTAAATACCAACTCCTCAATCTGCATTTTCTCCTATTTTTTTCTTGTCTCAAACTTCAATGCTTTGAAATTTGTGAAGCTAGTACCTTCTTCTAATTGCTTCAACCTTTCTCCAAATGTGAGTGGAGGCTTGACAAATACAGGTTCCTTCTTCCCCTATCTTGTTCTCCTGGAGAAGACTACAGTAGCTTGCATTTTAGGTTTGGTGATAATCACCTTACCTTTCTTTCGTTGAGGCTCCTCTTCTTTTTCTGACTCGGTTTCCTCTTCTTCTTCTTCATCTTCTCCTTTCCCTTTAGTAATCATCAGAGGACCAAGTTCTGTTTTTAGCTTTGCAATCTTCCTCTTTCCTTTGCTAATGACCTGAGGGATTTTGATTGAAAGCTCAATTCTGGCTTTAGCTTCATCATAAGTTCCAAAGACTGGTTGCTTTGGGTCTATTGGTTCATTCACCAATGCTTCTATGATATCTCTAATTTCATCAATATTAACCTCATAAGGAAGAGGTTTCACCCATGCAACTCGGGGCCTGATTGCCTGTATGTATACTTTGTCACAATCTACCATAAAGCATACATCTTTATATTCCTCAACCAGTTTTGGTGGAATTTGGAACCTATTGTTCATTCTTTCCTTAAAATCTTCAAAGTAATTATCCAAAACACTGTCAAAATTTTCTCCTAACTCTGCAATGAACTCATTTATTTGATAAAGAATGGGAATATCTTTTCTCCATACTATTTATCCTTTTGATGGAAAAGACTTTTAAACATAGAAAAATAAACAGATCAAAAGTGAACCAAATTTGCAGAAATTTTTATTTG
The DNA here is from genome assembly GCA_028749045.1 of Cupressus sempervirens. NCBI lineage: Eukaryota > Viridiplantae > Streptophyta > Pinopsida > Cupressales > Cupressaceae > Cupressus > Cupressus sempervirens. The sequence continues at coordinate 126,931,484 of CM053783.1, forward strand.
AAGTCCTTATGCTTTTCATATTTTTGTTAAATTGAGACAAAAGCAATTTAGACAGATCAAACTCAACATTCTTCTTTACTACCTTATATGCTAAATCTACTGCTTCGCAAGGTACACTATTTGGACGGCTGGAACTATAAATTTTATGAGCAATGATGTGAATACCAAATCTTAATTCAATGTCAGCTACTGTACTGAGCTTAAGTCCTCTACCATCCCCTTCTTCTTGGGTTAGCCTTTGCAATTCTTCTCGACCTAGAGTTTTGGTAGTCTTAGCTTTGCTCAATATGGGAAGGCTAGTAATCTTGTTGATCATTTTCTTTGTGATAAGCACTAGTTGCTCTAACCACAATTGCTCGTTGTGAACTCAACTGAGTACATACCTAACCCATTTAATTTGAAAATTTCTTGGCAAATGTGAAATGTGGGTTAACCCTTTTGTTTCAAGATGCTTATGCTCGAGTTTCAAATTTCCATCTACGCTCATTTCTCCTAGGGCATTATCAATTTCTAGGTTTCCAAGTTCTTGAATGGAACATTTGAAATGAGAGCGAATGTCATTTATAAGGAGTACCTTTGGAGGAATTTGAGACTGAGCACCGTTAGGGTCAAGCGATTCTACAATTGCTGGTGCCAATTTGAAGTTCGACGCCTTCCATTCCACACCTTTAACCAGCATTTCTGAGCCTCTCTTTGCCTTGGAGCTGCTACTTCCAGATGCCATTGTTGCTCGGTAAGTGAAGAGAAATTTTGAACAGATTCTTCGACTTTTAAAAAATTTGCTCGAAATTGCTTTAAGCTTGCTCTAGAATCGCAGAAGATAACTTTGCTCAAAGTTCGTAGTGAAGAATGAGATCAAATTTTGCCCTTTTTGATGAAACATTCATCATAAATGCTTGGTATGATAGTAGATGAAATGACAGGTTGTCATCCACTTGCTCGGTAGATACTATCAACTTGGTGATCAAAAGAAAACATTGATGTACCGACCTAACTCGGTAAGGTCATGAACCTACCTTGCTTGGTTGATATAACTCGGTAAATGAAACTTTATTGCACTTGACCGAACTCGGTTAAGACTAGGATCAAAGTGTATCTAAATACTATTCTGATCATCTTTCTTCTTGTGGAACTATTTAGGATAATTCTTGGAGGATGCAATTCCATACTTTCTTTTATGAATATTAATTGGAAACGGTGGAATCACTCATTTCTTGAGTGATATTGCCATTGCTTGACTTATCTTTTTCGATAGATTTTGGAATCCACTAATGCTTCATTTGCTTCTGAATGTTGTCAGCTTTGATTTTCTTCTCATCTTCAATTCTTTCTATATTCATGCAATTTCTAGCTATATGACCAAGCTTTGTACATGTGTAGCACCTTACAGTAGTGTCCTTCTTCCTTAGGTGATGTCTTGCACAATTTATGCCAGTATGTCCATATTCTCCACAATAGTGACATTTGCACTAGGTGTTGTAGTCCCATCCAAATATGGCTTTGACAAGTTGTTCAGCTGGATTGAATGATTTGGATCTACATTAGAATGCCTTGTGACCATGTTTTTTGCATTTGTGATAGTTGCCTTCAAATTTTGGTTTTTCCTTGCACTCATTTGCTTTGTGACCATGCTGATTGCAATTGAAGCATTTACCATTGAATTTTTCTTTTCCATTGTTTCAGCATTTGTTTGATGTATGACCTAACTTGCCACAGTGATTACAAGTGATTTTTTGATTCCTTTGTTCACCTTGTTTGGAGGATTCACCTTCTTCTTTTTATCCAAGACCAGCTTTACCTTTATGTCTATAAAGATTTTCCTCATTTTGTTGATTTAGTTGATTCATATCTGCTTGGGATTTCATCATTCTTTCATTGACTTGCCTTTCAGAGATTAGATCATTTTCCAAGCTTTCATTGATTTGTCTCTCAATTCTTAAATCATTCTACAAAATTTCATTTTGTACTCTGAGAATCTTGATTTCTTCATTTGCATTAGAGAGTTGGTCTATAAGGTCTTCATGCTGATGGGATTGATTATGGCTTTTATCTTCCAATTCTTCTTGTGCTTTGTTTCTTTGTTCCAAAACTGCACATAGCCTAATTGACTATATTTCTTGCTCTCTTTTAAGCTTTCTTACCTCTTCTTGCAGAGATCCATTCTTTTCTAGAAGTTCTTTGATTGCCTTATCAGCTTCTTCTGAACTACTTGATGGTAACAAATCTTCAATCTTTTCTTCAACATAGTGATGGTCATTCATTTGTCTTGCAAGTTCCTTTATTCTTTTTAGGGATTGAGAAAGACGTTCCTTTGCTTCTTTGAGCTGAACTATGGCCATTTCTAGATCTAACTTTTCATTTTCAATAACTCTCTCTAGTCTGAATATCTCCATAACTTAGATCTTTGCTCAAGCTGTCAAACTTTGTCCTGAGAACCAAAAGGCTCTGATACCAATTGTTGGAAATATTCAAGATATAATAGGTTACTGAGAGGGGAGGGGTGAATCAGTAATAATAAAACTTTTTAAGTCAACCATACACAACATTTACTCATCTATGCTGCTGTATAAAAAAAACTATTAAACATTTAAACCATACATGCATAGAGATTTGGTGACCCATAAACCTTCCAAAAATAGAAAGTAAAACTAGGGTGGGGATGATACCCACAAAGCTTCGTTACTGCAATATGAAGTTGGCCAGTTAAGGCTTACAATGATCACTTCTGGTGATCTGCCCTATTAGGAGCACAGAGGATTGCTAGATCCACCTGGTTAGAGGATTTACAAACATACTTTACAAGTATGCACTTTGTTAGGAGATTTGAATAAAGACGGTTAAGTCTACCCTGTTAAAGGATTTACAAAAATGATTCACCTCTTAGGATGAACAAATAGATCAACTTACAATTTGATTGAGTTCTTTATTGTAGACCACCTTCTGTGATTGATGAAATCATTTCTGCTCCTGGTAGACCTTGCTGAGTATTCTTTTCTGTTGATGAATTCGCATATCATATCTTATGTCCCTCCTTTTTTGCAATATTCTATCTCTTGTGTACTCTTGAATGTGTCAATTGTATATATCTATTGAATGATATAATACATTATATATATATATACCATTCCAATAATTATTCATGCAAGGTCGGACAAAAACAAGTAAACAAAATATAACTAAGTTGGCCAAATAGTGAAATAAACTCGGGTTCTTCAGACATACTTGATGACCTTCTGATATGCGGCATCCACTAGGTTACTCGGCATTGTCATGCACTTGGTAGAGGTAGGGGCTCAGTTCATACTAGTCATACAATGTTGCCTGGAACTCTGTAACCATTGGTGACTCGGTAGATATAGTGTCACTCGATGTAAACTAACTTCTTTGATAACCTCTTGAGCTCGGTTATCACTGAGTGCTTCCTCACTCAGTTAATAATAAGTGCAACGTTACTTGGTTGACACTAAGTGAAACTTTACTCGGTTGACACTAAGCGCAACTTTACTCGGTTGACACTAAGTGCAACTTCACTCAGTTAAAACTGTGTCTTTCATGCTCGGTTTGAACTGTGTCTTCAGTGCTCGATTTGAACTATGTCTGCAGTGCTCGGTTTGATCTGTGTTGCTAGTGCTCGGTTTGAACAGTGTTGCCATCATTCGGTCTGCACTGTATTACTCAGTTTGAACTGTGAGTATTGTCACTAATGGCAAATAACTTTATGCCAACAATTAAATGAAGTTATTTAATTAAATAAGAAAAGTGTCTCTAATTAATTAAAGATTATTTAATTAAATAGAAAAAGTAATTATGAGAGCATATCTCATTTTATTAAATTAAATATCTCAACAAAATCTCTCTTCAGTTCAAAAAGGGAAATTTCTAGTTCACTATTGATCAAAAATGAGTTAAATCATTTAACTCCTTCTTCTACTCAAATTGAATCAGTTAACTCCTTATTTTACTCAAATTAAATCTGTTAACTCCCTTTAATTTGGAAATCTCCCTATATGACTGAACTTCACCTTTAATCCTGACTGCTGATTGAAATCAATATCAACCGTTGATGAATTCCAGGAAAGTCTATTTAAGAGACCCTCATCTCTTCATTTTGAAAGGTTGAATGAGAATTTGCATCAAATTGTTGCTAGAATTCATATTCACATTTGCTCATATTCACATATAGAAAGATCAAGTTTGACCAATAGTTGACCAAATTTAACCATGGTTGACTTGAGTTGACTAGTTTCGAAAAGAATTTTGAAATAATTAAACAAAATTATTTAATTAAATGGATTACTTACTTCTAATTAATTAAACAAAGTTATTTAATTAAATGAGAAGCCATTTCTAATTAATTAAATGAAGTTATTTAATTAAATAAGAAAAGTGTCTCTAATTAATTAAAGATTATTTAATTAAGTAGAAAAAGTAATTATGAGAGCATATCTCAGTTTATTAAATTAAATATCTCAACAAAATCTCTCTTCAGTTCAAAAAGGGAAATTTCCATTTCATTATTGATCAAAAATGAGTTAAATGAGTTAACTCCTTTTTCTACTCAAATTGAATCAGTTAACTCCTTATTTTACTCAAATTTAATCTGTTAACTCTCTTTAATTTTGAAATCTCCTTTTATGACTGAACTTCATCGTTAATCCTAACCGCTGATTTAAATCAATCTCAACCGTTGATGAATTCCAAGAAAGTCTGTTTAAGAGACCCTCATCTCTTCATTTTGAAAGGTTGAATGAGAATTTGCATCGAATTGTTGTTGCAATTCATACTCAGATTTGCTCATATTCACATACGCAAAGATCAAGTTTGACCAAAAGTTGACCAGATTTAACCACAGTTGACTTGAGTTGACTAGTTTGGAAAAGAATTTTGAAATAGTTAAACGAAATTATTTAATTAAATAGAGTACTTACTTCTAATTAATTAAAAAAAATTATTTAATTAAATGAGAAGCCATTCCAAATTAATTAAATATTATTTAATTAAATAGAAAAAGTAATTATGAGAGCATATCTCATTTTATTAAATTAAATATCTCAACAAAATCTCTCTTCAGTTCAAAAAGGGAAATTTCCAGTTCACTATTGATCAAAAATGAGTTAAATCAGTTAACTCCTTTTTCTACTCAAATTGAATTAGTTAACTCTTTATTTTACTCAAATTAAATCCGTTAACTCCCTTTAATTTGGAAATCTCCCTTTATGACTGAAGCTCACCTTTAATCCTAACCGTTGATGAATTCCAAGAAAGTCTATGTAAGAGACCCTCGTCTCTTCATTTTGAAAGGTTGAATGAGAAGTTGCATCGAATTGTTGCTGGAATTCATGCTCACATTTGGTCATATTCACATACGCAAAGATCAAGTTTGACCAAAAGTTGACTAGATTTAAGCACGGTTGACTAGTTTCGAAAAGAATTTTGAAATAATTAAACAAAATTATTTAATTAAATGGAGTACTTACTTCTAATTAATTAAACAAAGTTATTTAATTAAATGAGAAGCCATTCCTAATTAATTAAATGAAGTTATTTAATTAAATAAGAAAAGTGTCTCTAATTAATTAAAGATTATTTCATTAAATAGAAAAAGTAATTATGAGAGCATATCTCATTTTATTAAATTAAATATCTCAACAAAAGTTAGCTTAAAGAATAAATTTGACAACTAAGTGTCAATACACTTAACCAAGATCAAGAACAAGTGCCAAGTGATAACAAGTGCCGAGTGACAATAGGTGCTGAGTGATAATAAGTGTCGAGCACAACATATGCTGAGTGATATAGTTTTTGTTCAAGTGTCGAGCTATCCAGAAAACAGTATGTGTCAAGTGTCAGAAATACTTCAGGAGTTGAGTAACTCAGTAGAACAGCATAAAAGTTTGAAATTGCACAAATTATGATACAAACAGTTTTTGCAGCCGACAGAAGGTAAATCTCGAAGGATTGAATGATAAGATCGAATCTTTTAATTTTCCTACACAATTTGCATGCGACCAATTAATAAAATGCAAAAGGCATGCAACCAATCAGCAAAAGATAAGTATTGAGCAGGAAATTGAGATTCAATATGAATCGTAGATCTAAAACAAACCCTAAGTCTTTGGAGTCTTTATAAGGAAGATGAAATTTCACTGTAATAGAGAGAGATGAGACATATTGAAGGACATACAAGGGCACAAATCTATTTTCAGAAGCAAAAGTTATCAGATCACAAAGGATCAAGATTAGGAGAAGGTGGAAAAGGAGCATGCATTCAGCAATCAAGGATTGTAATCTATCAGGTTTATTGCATCTAATACTCTCTAGCAATTGTATTAGAATAAAAATCCTATGGTGATAGGTTAGCTTTACAGCTATTTTGTAAGAACCTTTTGATTAGGTGATTAAAATCCTTTAACTAGGTGACACTTCATGTTAAGTGTTTGTAAATCCTCTAACCAGGTCACTATTAACATAGTGTAAAGCCTTTAACAGGGCAAACCATCAAAAGTGGTTGAACAATATTACTATAGTAATTTTTGTGGGTATCATCCCCACCCCAGTTTTACCTTCTTATTCCTGGAGGGTTTCTAGGTTACCAAAATTCTTGTGTTGTGAGTTATTGATGCATGTATTTTGTTACATGTTTATTTGATATGCATACAATTTACTTTTAGTTAAAATTTTATTGGCTAAAGTTTGATACTTATGATTCACCCCCCCTCTCATAAGTACTCTTTCCATATTTGAATATTCCAACAATTGGTATCAGAGCCTGCCAGGTTCTCACAAGAAATAGCCTAACAGCTTGGAGGGTAAATATCTAAAGATGGAAGCTTTCAAACTTGGAAAGATCATTGAAAATCAAGTGATAGATGTGCAACTTGCTCTGCATAGCTTGGAGGAATTCAGAAACAAATTGAGAAACTCATTATAAAAGAGGAAGGATCTAGCCATAGCTGAAAATGATATACACTACAAGGAGATTGACACCACCAACATATTTTTCAGTGGAGACACTAAAGAGTTTGATGCAACAATAGCAGAACTGATGGAGAAAAATAAAATTCAAGCAGAAGAAATAAGAACTCTCAAGATGGAACATGAATCACAGGCTATAATGATATGTGAAATTACTGAACAAAAGAAAAGAGCAATTGATGATAAGGTCATGATGGAAAATGACAAAAGGAATCTTGCAAAACGACTTGAAGAAAAATGTACTGAACTAACAAGGATCTCAAACATGCAGATGGATACACTTACACAAATGATGAACCTTCATCATGAACTTAATGTAAAGGATATTGAGATCTCTAACTTGAAGATGCAAAATGAACAAATGCAGAATGAATTGAATAGGGAAAAAGAGGTAGCAGAGAATCTCAACAAATCAAGTGAAGCAATCAAATATTTTGAACAGTTGCTGAAATCACCAAAATCTACCCATGATACATCAGGACTAGGATACAATAGCACTGAAGTTGGAGAATCATCAAAGAGTGCTGAACAAAGAAGTGATAAAGGTAAGAAGTCAAAACCCACTTGTCATTTCTATAATAAGAAGGGACATACAACTAATGTGTGCAGGAGTAGAAGATTCAATCAATCAAAAACACCTAAAAGTTTTTGTCACAAGTGCAACATGCAAGGACATATGACTCAAAATTGCAAATCCAATGTTACAAGGACTAAAAGATTTGATGGACATTGTTATAATTGCAAAAAATATGGACATAGGGCATTTCAATGCAGATCAAAACCTATGTGGACAGTAAATCAACCAGCAAAGACATCAAACCATGAATTTTGGGATTACAACACCAGGAACAGCTGTCACTATTGTCAAGAATATGGACATATCCCACATAATTGCATAAGAACACATTTTAGAGGGAACTACAAAAGATGGTTGAGTCAAACCACATGTTTCAGTTGCTTAAAAACTGGCCATGTCAGCAGGAATTGCCCAAGAAGGTCAAAGGCATCAAGTTCTGAGTTCAGAAATGGAAAGGAAAAGATAGATGTTGGACATATGAGAAGTGAAATGAATAAGATATGGAGGAAGAAAGATGAGTCTAGCACATCAAATACAGAGATCACTTCACCTAATAGTTCAAGTGATCACACTTCATCAAATTAAGTAAAGAATAAGTGTGAGGGATTGATAAATCGAGTTACATCATAAATCAATCCCAAGACATATAAGAGCTGCAAAAATGAAATCAGCATAAATAAAGATGCTCAGTCAAAATTGAGAACTTTGTGAAAATATCTCAAAATTGTCTTCAGGAGCCGAGTTGCTAACAATGACCGAGTTAAATAGTTGATGCCAAGCTATGAAATATTAATAGGAGCCGAGTAAAGTAAAACATAATGGGAGCCGAGTTATGATGAAACCTTTCGAGAGCCCAGTAGACAATTGGCAGCGTACTAAGCATTTATTACTCTATTTTGAGGGGTACATAAATCTAATTTTCGATCATTTTCTCACCATTTGAACAAGAAGCAAAGTTGAAAAAGGAGCGGAGAAGATCAAGAACAACTCAGAAGCCATTCGTAAAAGATTTCAACAGCGATTCAAGACAAATTTCGTCGATTTAAGGTATTTTACTTAAGTGCCAAGGTACGTAGGACTTATGAACTTGTTTGAATTATAAACCCTAGTTTGGCAAACAATGGCATCTGGGTCAGGAACCACCAAGGGTTTAGAGAGTCATGAAGTTCAGTTGGTCAGTAACGAAGTAAAACAACCTGAATTTAAGCCCATTCTAGAAGTAGCATACAAGAATGATCCTGTAGGAGCATTATCAGTTATTCCGAATAAGGTTGTTATGGTACAAGATGTTCACAGATGTTATAATTGCAAAATTGGTGCCATAGGAGACTTAGAAATTCATAATGCATATGATAAACTGTGTGAAAACAAAGTACTGAAAAATGAGTTTTCAATAGTAGAAAGAAAAGGATTGACCAAAACCCTAGCATTTTTTACTGTTTTCAAAATAGAATGGGTACAGATAATTTTGAGCCAAATACATGATGCAGCTTTTTGGTTAGAGTCAGGGCCAGTAAAATTTACCTATAGTGCCTGCCCTTAAGTCGCATTCCTAATATCATTGCCAAACTCTTTTAGGCCAATTTATGTTTGATGATTAGTATTATTATTTTAGAGATTATCAGATGTTGTTTTACACTCAGTTTATTATATGATGAGATTACCTGGTACTCTATATTTCATGCATGTATGATGATTATTCAATGTTTTCAGTTATCGATGATGATTAGTTAGACGGTTTATTATTCCATGTGCTTCTTATGGATACTTACCCCATATTGCATGTGTATGGTGTGCGTGTTTGTTTTATTTATGTATGGTGTTTCTAATGTGGTTAAGGAAGGGAGTCGTAGTCACCTGCTAACCGGGACCTACATGATGCACCACTTCCTGCTATTGTCTATTTAGCTTAGAATATTGTGTTTGTACATGCGTGGATTTTATGCAAGTTGCAAGTACCGAGTATTGACTTCCCTGAATTGCCAGGATGAGCATACCCTATCGCATTGTCTCAATGGTAAGAGAGGGGAGATAAACTCTTAAGTCCAAATCCTAAACCCTTTAGCCAATTGTCCTAATTGATAATTAGAACAAGTATCTGAGTTAAGTACCCTCTGAATGCATCAAAAGATGTAATTTCGTGATTATAACCCTTTTTGTTTTGATTTAGTATGTGCTTTTCTATGTAGGGTTTTCGTATGTTGTTATATGAGTCCTTGATGTGTTTTCTATTAATTAAGTCTAATTAAAGAGATTAATTAATGATTTAATTTAATGGAGAATTAATATGATGTCTTTAATATTTAATTAATTGAGAAATTAATTAAATAAAAGAATTAAATTTAGAGGTTAAAGTTCAAAGATAATTTTAGAACAGGATAACATTAATTTAATTTAATAATAATATATTTGGAGTTCATTTTTAAATAAATGCTAAATATTATTGTTATTTAAATTAATTAAATATGTTATCAATTAAGTTTCTAAAATAAATTAAAAGTTGAAAGATATAAAATTATTAAGAATTCTAGATTGCATGATCTAAGCATGAGTTTAAATATGAGAATTAAATTAAAAGATTAAATAATAGAAATTAATAATGTTATTTTAATTTCATGAAGTGCACATGAGATTAAAGTAATAAATTAATTTAAAATAGAAGTCAAGTGGAATATTAAATAAAGTTATTTAATAATTCAACTTAATGTGCATGAAAGTTGAATGCAAAATAAAAGAAAAGATAATAAAGGTTAATTTGGAGTTAACTCAGTTGTGCAAAGAGTCTTCTCGGCTGAACGCACAATTAGTGCCTCGATTTGAGGAGAAAATTGCTTATCACAACTTTGGGGGTTCATTTTTGTGACACGCGTATTTGGACAGGAATTTTTGGGAGACTACTTTTGGAAGCAAATTTCAGAAGGTTGAGACCAAGAAATTTTTCCAGAGGAAGGTTATTGAGGGAAGCGAATTCTCTTACAGTTTCTAGAGATTGCATAATAGCATCAAGATCAGGTAGGGTCTTGTGTTTTTGATTATCGATTTATTACGCAATTATCCTTTCCTGTCTTCTTCGTGTCTGGGGTTTGTAAATTTGAATTCTCTGTGAGGAATGTTTAAACATTACGATATTGAAATTTATCAGATGCTTGTTTATAAACTTCTGTATACATGAGATTTAAATGGGAAGGGTTGAATCTAATACCGAAATTCTAAATTAGAAGTTCGAATGGTTGACTATATTTTCTATATCAATTTAAAGAAGGGAAACAATTTTTCAATGCATTTATTTATATATATATATTAAAAGAAATTATTTTAATATATATATATATATTTATAAATTTATATATATATATATTCTTAATTAATTGGTTTATTAATAAAAATCTTATTATAAACGACATGGTATTCTTTTTTTTAAAAAAATGAATATATAAAACAAAAAAATATATATATATTAAGTGGGGGGGAGGGATTTACCCTGTACCCACCCCCACTGCCGGTGGGCCGACAGTACCTACGTCGCAGGTACTGCGACGACAGGTATAGAGTACTTGCCGCTGCAGGCCCTGCGACCGCAGGGTCTTAAATTAGCCGACGGGCTTTAAAACATTTTAAAAAGGTTTTGTTAAAATTCTTTTTTTTTTATGTATAATTTTTATTATTTATAAAAAAAATAATTTATTATTATTTAAATTTTTCAATTAATAAATTTTTAATATATTTTAATTAATAAATATTTTAATCTTTATTAATATTGAATAGTTAAATAATAATACATTTAACATAGTTTGTGAATATTAATTTATTAATAATTTTGGTTAAATATTAATAAATTAACAATTAATGGATAGATTAGAATAACTAATTAGAACAAGTAATTATTGATTAATTTAATTAAAATTAGTTTAATTAAAGTTAATTAATAATGAATATTATCTGATTAAATGGTAGATTTGGAAGATTGACTTAATGGAAGTTATTATAGAAATGGGTTAATCGTAAGGGGTAGTTATGAAAACTTAGTTACTTGAATTCGACATTAAACTGAAACATAAACCTTACCTTAACTCAATTATATACTTTTAAATCCAATCTTTGAGACTTTGATGTTTTCTTTGTGCTTTGAGTGTTATGGGGTTGGTTTAGCGTTGACCAGTTTAGGTTATTGCCAGAGGCTTGGGGTTGTGAATGTGATGTCATGATGATTTGGTCTTGATCTTTCTTAACCCGACCATGGTAATGTGATGAAGTGCTCTATGGCATGATTGTATTTACTGTTTGTTATTGCTTTCCAGTTTCCTTGTTTGGGACTTGAGATTATCTCCTTAGCGCGGTGGGAGTGGACCATTTAGGTTCCACGCGGTCGGGTGGTAGTGCTTTTTACTCTTACCATTGAGATCCGTTCCGTGGTCACTATGGCTGGAGTTTTCATGATTGGCATTTACCTTCACTATGTTCTTAGATTATTATGATGGATGGTTAGATTTTATGATAGATGTTTTATCATTATGGATGTATCAAGTATGGTGAATAGTTTTGTATATATCTTTACTGTACTTTGTATCATAGATTCGTGGAGGTTGATGCATTTCTATTTTTACATATGTATATTCTTTTAAGCCTTTCATACCCTGTGACTTGTACAGTGGATGATTTAGCATTTTGAATTAGTTTTCCAAGAGGCATTTGGAACAAATGTATAATATGGGCATGGGACTTCTGATTATTCTTTCATATGTATGTGATAGTTGTTAGAGTTAGAATTTAATTAAATTTAAATGTGACTCAACGTCTTGGGATCTTTAAGAAATGTAACTTGCAATGTATGGTTGTCGATGATTACATGTTATTGCTTCTGCTACTATGTGTTTGATGTGTATGTTATACTTTCTTCTTTAAAAAAAAAATTTTTTTTAGTAAACTTAGTGAAACTTTAGGTTAATTCTTTTGGATCCCTTGGCGGGGTGTTACATTACCAAGAAAACTGTTCATAGGGTTACTGGTATTCCAACCCTAGATCAGCCAAAGACCCTGCGAAGTGACAAAAGGGAAATAATAGAGAAAAATATAGTTGCCAAATGGAACAATAGAGGAATGACTATCGACAAAGTCACAGATCCCCTACTAGATTTTTCTATGAGAATTATTTCACACAAATTCTATCTTGATCAAGCAAGTTGAATAGTGTACCTTGTATAGCAGTTGATGTTGCATACAAGATAATCAAAAGAGATCACACTTATGATCTGGCAGACCTCATGTTTCAACAGATTAATGAAAATTTGGGAGCTATAAGGAAAAGCAAGGGAGCTCAATGCAAATTTGGATCAGTTTTGATGTGTATGTTCTTCTATCTGATGAAAGAATTTCCTTCTATAGGGAAAGTAAAATAGAATCCAAATAAAACAATTGTTGAAAAAATTAATGGATACATTGAACAAATGGGTGAAAATTTTGATGCCCAAATGACAGGTTATTTTGAGGACTTCAAAAATTCCATGAAACAAAGAATGAGAATTCTAGTCTCACTGACTAAAAAATATGAAAAAGACATTTGTTTTCTTGTAGATATAGATTATACTTACATACAAGCAGTTGTACCTAGAATAAGATGGCTTAGGCCACTAGGTTATGAACTTGATGTTGATCAAGCCTCTACAACAATAACAGCTCTACTTGCAGAAGAAGCTGATAAAAATGCACAAATTTTTGGAACCTTGATGTTGTCAAATCAAAGGTAATAACATATTTGAAGACTACTTCAGCAGTAAAGAAGAAAGAGAAAATGGTGAGACAAATCAAAAGAAATTTTGGCGTGGAAGAAGAAGAAGGAACAACAGAAGAAGAAGGAGAAGACATTGAAGAAGAAGGAGATAAACTTCAAAGTCAAACTCAAGGGTCAGGAGAAGACAAAGAGGAAAGTGCTGAGGCAGAAGAAGCCAAGGAAGCACCAGTTAAGAGAAAGACCACAACTCCCTCTACTCTTAAATCCAAAGGAAGGAAAGTGGCTTCCCCTGCATCAAAGAGACCTACCACAAGGGTGATAGTGCAAAAAGCCCAAGAAGAGGCAAAAGGAAGGAAGAAAGAATCAAAGAAGACTGTTGCTGCCCAACCTGAAACAGATGAGGAGAAAACAGAGTCAGAGGAAAATAATAAATTTCAAGTGGTAAGACACAAACCTTAGACTGTTGTTGATAAATTATGTTCAAAAATTAGAAATAATGATTTAAAAGGTCTAAAGAACCTGAATTTTTCTAAGCTTGCCAAAGAAGAGCAAAATAAACTAGAGGAATTTGTGTATGCTATGATGGCTGAGTATAAGCACACACCTCTAGAATTAGATGAATCTATGCCGAGAGAATTGTATAAAATTGTAGAGGATAAATGACATTTTTGTTTACAAATGGAAAAATAAATAAGGGAGTCTACATTAGCAAGATTGTTGCCTGATCTGACTAAAGATCAAATAATAAATGCCGTAAAAAGGCATAATAACATATTCACTCCCAAGTATAGAGCATTTAGTATATTGCAGAATAAAATTGAAGAGGTAGTTACCAAATCCACAAGATTGTGGAAAATAGTTTACAAGAAAATTGAAGATGTATATAATGAAGAATATAAGGCAGAAGAAATTGCCAAGACAAAGGAAAAGAAAGCATCAGAAACAAAAGAGAAGAAACTAGTGGAGAAGGAGAGTAAAGAAGAAAAGCAAGAAGAGGCACACAATGAGGAGAAAGAGGAAGATAAAGATATAGTTGAGCCACAAGATCAAAGTATGCAAGACATATAGGCATCTCCTCCTAGTCCTCCTCATGCCACTATCACACCTGCAGATATCATAAAAATAAAGAATGTTACAGATACTTCAAATCTAAACATCAATCCATTAACTGCAGAGGATTTGGAAATCCTTGACCAATCAGCACTTGTAGCAAAATTAAGTTCAAATCCTGTATTGGTCAGTGTTGATGAATTAAAAAAACCAGAAGTCAAGGTAAAAGCACAAGTGCCACCTTTGACCACACAAACTTTTGGTACTCTATTCCTTCCACCACCACCTCCACCAAGTATAATCATTGATACACTCCAAGTGCCAAGTACAGTAGCAAGGGAAATAAAAGAAACATCTGAACAATCAACAAGTTCAACCCCACCTAGCATTCATAAAAGGGATATTCAAGCTGAAGAAAAAGAGACAAAAAAAAAAGAGGAGACTGCAATAAAAACATTGGTTGCATTACCAAAATCTGGTACTCCTACACAAACTCTTCAGCAGCCGAGCACAGATGGACTACAGTTGCAAATCAGGACACTAGGCTCAAGCTCATCAAAGGCAGTCAGGAGACTTCACTATGGAGTTCTTGAGCTTGATGAAGAAATAAAGATCCCATATTATGAATCTAGCACTCTTACTGAAGAAAAGATTAATGAAATTCAGAGTGCATTAGACAAAAGAAGGAGACAAGAAGCACTAAGAAAGGAATACAAGAATAAGCTTGCATTAAATGAAATTAAAGACATATTCACAAAAGCTTTTTGCTTACAATCTCTAGATGAGTCAAGACCAATCATGGAACAACTATCTGATATTGTTAACCAGGTGACTAATGAAGACCAGGAAACAAATGCCATATTTCTTGAATGGTCAGAAAAGAAGTTCCAAGGTAAAGTAAATAGTAAAATATCCGGTGATATAGCATTGTCACAAGAAGAACTAGCAAAGAAAGTTATAACAGTTAAAATTTTACTAGGAAACATTTTTTCCCTGTACAACAAGTTGTGTGATTTTTCCACATTCAAACAAGACACTAGCCAAAAAATACTAAGATTGGAAAACAATCTGAAAACTTCTAGCATGCAACTCCCCATAGATCTAGGTTAGAGTGAGAAGCATTTTGTCCAATCGCTTCACACACAAAGAGAGCTAGCTGTTTTAGCAGCAGAGGAGGCAACTACAGAAGCTAAATTGATACAAATTCAATCATCAATTACTCCTCATTTGGAGTTACTTCACAAGGAGCAGATAAATGCAGAGACAGTCCTCAGGAAAGATCCCAACCTTTCTTCATCTGATGGACTTGTACACCTAACAGCAGAGATTGCCATCTAGCATAAGACATTGGATGTTGCATTAGAAAATTGGGATGCAGCTCTGAAGGTACTCCTTGAAGTAAACAACTCATTTTTGGCCAAGTATGGCATTTCACTATAAAGACCATTGACATAAGTGTCAAAAAGGGGGAGATAGCATTGAGTACAGGAATGAAATGATAAGTATAATAATAGGGGGAGATAGCAGAGATAGCAAATTTTGTGAAATTTTGGGGGAGATAGAAAATTTTGGGAGAAAAGTTTGAATAAAGGATAAATTACTGAGTCACATGGATCTTAATTAAGTTTTTTTGCCACTCATGTCAAAGGGGGAGATTGTTAGCTTAAAGAATAAATTAGACAACTGAGTGTCAATACACTTAACCAAGATCAAGAACAAGTGCCGAGTGATAACAAGTGCCCAGTGACAATAGGTGCCGAGTGATAATAAGTGTCGAGCGCAACATATACCGAGTGATACAGTTTTTGTTCAAGTGCCAAGCTATCCAGAAAATAGTATGTGTCAAGTGTTAGAAATACTTCAAGAGTCGAGTAACTCAGTAGAACAGCATAAAAGTTTGGAATTGCACAAATTATGATACAAACAGTTTTTGCAGCCGACAGAAGGTAAATCTCGAAGGATTGAATGATAAGATCGAATCTTTTAATTTTATTATGCAATTTGCATGCGGCCAATTAAGAAAATGCAAAAGGCATGCAACCAATCAACAAAAGATAAGTATTGAGCGGGAAATTGAGATTCAATATGAATCGTAGATCCAAAACAAACCCTAAGTCTTTGGAGTCTTTATAAGAAAGACAAAATTTCACTGTAATAGAGAGAGATGAGACATATTGAAGGACATACAAGGGCACAAATCTATTTTTAGAAGCAAGAGTTATCAGATCACAAAGGATCAAGATCAGGAGAAGGCGTAAAAGGAACCTGCATTCAACAATCAAGGATTGTAATCTATCAGATTTATTGCATCTAATACTCTCTAGCAATTGTATTAGAAAAAAAATCCTATGGTGATAGGTTAGCTTTACAACTATTTTGTAAGAACCTTTTGATTAGGTGATTAAAATCCTTCAACCAGGTGACACTTCATGTTAAGTGTTTGCAAATCTTCTAACTAGGTCACTATTAACATAGTGTAAAGTCTTTAACAGGGCAGGCCTTTAACAGGGAAAACCATCGGAAGTGGTTGAACAATATTGCTGTAGTAATTTTTGTGGGTATCATCCCCACCCCAGTTTTACCTTCTTATTCTTAGAGGATTTCTGGGTTACCAAAATTCTTATGTTGTGAGTTATTGATGCATGTGTTTTGTTACATGTTTATTTGATATGCATACAATTTACTTTTAGTTAAAATTTTATTGGCTAAAGTTTGATACTTATGATTCACCCCCCTTCTCATAAGTACTCTTTCAATATTTGAATATTCCAACAACAAAATCTCTCTTTAGTTCAAAAAGGGAAATTTTCAGTTAACTATTGATCAAAAATGAATTAAATCAGTTAACTCCTTTTTCTACTCAAATTGAATCAGTTAACTCCTTATTTTACTCAAATTAAATCTGTTAACTCCCTTTAATATGGAAATCTTCCTTTATGACTAAACTTCACCTTTAATCCTGATCGCTGATTGAAATCGATCTCAACCGTTGATGAATTTCAGTAAAGTCTATTTAAGAGACCCTCATCTCTTCATTTTGAAAGGTTGAATGAGAATTTGCATCAAATTGTTGCTGGAATTCATACTCACATTTGCTCATATTCACATACGCATAGATCAAGTTTGACCAAAAGTTGACCAGATTTAACCACGGTTGACTTGAGTTGATTAGTTTTGAAATTTATTTTGAAATAATTAAAGGAAATTATTTAATTAAATGGAGTACTTACTTCTAATTAATTAAACAAAGTTATTTAATTAAATGAGAAGCCATTCCTAATTAATTAAATGAAGTTATTTAATTAAATAAAAAAAGTGTCTCTAATTAATTAAAAATTATTTAATTAAATAGAAAAAGTAATTATGAGAGCATATCTCATTTTATTAAATTAAATATCTCAACAAGATCTCTCTTCAGTTCAAAAAAGGAAATTTCTAATTCATTATTGATAAAAAAAAATGAGTTAAATGAGTTAACTCCTTTTTCTACTCAAATTGAATCAGTTAACTCCTTATTTTACTCAAATTAAATCTGGTAACTCCCTTTAATTTGGAAATCTTCCTTTATGTCTGAACTTCACCTTTAATCCTGATCGTTGATTGAAATTGATCTCAACTGTTGATGAATTCTAGGAAAGTCTATTTAAGAGACCCTCATCTCTTCATTTTGAAAGGTTGAATGAGAATTTGCATCGAGTTGTTGCTGAAATTCATACTCACATTTGCTCATATTCACATACGCAAAGATCATATTTGACAAAAAATTAACCAGATTTAACTACGGTTGACTAGTTTCAAAAAGAATTTTGAAATAATTAAACGAAATTATTTAATTAAATGGAGTACTTACTTCTAATTAATTACACAAAGTTATTTAATTAAATGAGAAGCCATTCCTCATTAATAAAATGAAGTTATTTAATTAAATAAGAAAAGTGTCTCTAACTAATTAAAGATTAATTAATTAAATAGAAAAAGTAATTATGAGAGCATATCTCATTTTATTAAATTAAATATCTCAAAAAAATCTCTCTTTAGTTCAAAAAAGGAAATTTTCAGTTCACTATTGATAAAAAATGAGTTAAATCAGTTAACTCCTTTTTTCTACTCAAATTGAATCACTTAACTCCATATTTTACTCAAATTAATTCTATTAACTCCCTTTAATTTGCAAGTCTCCCTTTATGTTTGAACTTCACCTTTAATCCTGACCGTTGATTGAAATCGATCTCAACTATTGATGAATTCCAAAAAAGTCTATTTAAGAGACCCTCATCTCTTCATTTTGAAAGGTTGAATGAGAATTTGCATCGAGTTGTTGCTGGAATTCATACTCACATTTGCTCATATTCACATATGCAAAGATCAAGTTTGACCAAAAGTTGACCAGATTTAACCATGGTTGACTTGAGTTGACTAGTTTCGAAAAGAATTTTGAAATAATTAAACAAAATTATTTAATTAAATGGAGTACTTACTTCTAATTAATTAAACAAAGTTATTTAATTAAATGAGAAGCCATTCCTAATTAATTAAATGAAGTTATTTAATTAAGTAAGAAAAGTGTCTCAAGTTAATTAAAGATTATTTAATTAAACAGAAAAAGTAATTATGAGAGCATATCTCATTTTATTCAATTAAATATCTCAACAAAATCTCTCTTTAGTTCAAAAAGCAAAATTTCTAGTTCACTATTGATCAAAAATAAGTGAAATCAGTTAACTCCATTTTCTACTCAAATTGAATCAGTTAACTCCTTATTTTACTCAAATTAAATCTGTTAACTCCCTTTAATTTGGAAATCTCCCTTTATGACGTAACTTCACATTTTATACTGACCGGTGATTGAAATTGATCTCAACCATTGATAAATTTCAAGAAAGTCTATTTAGG
Organism: Cupressus sempervirens; assembly: GCA_028749045.1. Taxonomy (NCBI): domain Eukaryota; kingdom Viridiplantae; phylum Streptophyta; class Pinopsida; order Cupressales; family Cupressaceae; genus Cupressus; species Cupressus sempervirens. Next base: position 126,950,707 of record CM053783.1, read on the forward strand.
AGACTCTCATCTCTTCATTTTGAAAGGTTGAATGAGAATTTGCATCGAGTTGTTGCTGGAATTCATACTCACATTTGCTCATATTCACATACGCAAAGATCAAGTTTGACCAAAAGTTGCCCAAATTTAACCACGGTTGATTTGAGTTGACTAGTTTCAAAAAAAAATTCAAATAATTAAACGAAATTATTTAATTATAATGGAGTACTTACTTCTAATTAATTAAACAAAAATATTTAATTAAATGAGAAGCCATTCCTAATTAATTAAATGAAGTTATTTAATTAAATAAGAAAAGTATCTCTAATTAATTAAAGATTATTTAATTAAATAAGAAAAGTATCTCTAATTAATTAAAGATTATTTAATTAAATAGAAAAAGTAATTATGAGAGCATATCTCATTTTATTAAATTAAATATCTCGAAAAAATCTCTATTTAGTTCAAAAAGGGAAATTTCTAGTTCACTATTGATCAAAAATGAGTTAAATTAGTTAACTATTTTTTCTACTCAAATTGAATCAGTTAACTCTTTATTTTACTCAAATTAAATCTGTTAACTCCCTTTAATTTGGAAATCTCCCTTTATGACTGAACTTCACCTTTAATCCTGACCGTTGATTGAAATCAATTTCAACCATTGATGAATTCTAAGAAAGTCAATTTAAGAGACCCTCATCTCTTCATTTTGAAAAGTTGAATGAGAATTTGCATCGAATTGTTGCTGAAATTCATCCTCACATTTGCTAATATTCACATACGCAAAGATCAAGTTTGACCAAAAGTTGAACAGATTTAACTATGGTTGACTTGAGTTGACTAGTTTCAAAAAGAATTTTAAAATAATTAAACAAAATTATTTATTAAATGTAGTACTTCTAATTAATTAAACAAAGTTATTTAATTAAATGAGAAGCCATTCCTAATTAATTAAATAAAGTTATTTAATTAAATAAGAAAATTGTCTCTAATTAATTAAGGATTATTTAATTAAATAGAAAAAGTAATTATGAGAGTATATCTCATTTTATTAAATTAAATATCTCAACAAAATCTCTCTTCAGTTAAAAAAAGGAAATTTGCAGTTCACTATTGATAAAAAATGAGATAAATCAGTTAACTCTTTTTTCTACTCAAATTGAATTAGTTAACTCCTTATTTTACACAAATTAAATCCGTTAACTCCCTTTAATTTGGAAATCTCCTTTTATGACTGAACTTCACTTTTAATCCTGCCCATTGATTGAAATTGATCGCAACAGTTGATGAATTCCAGGAAAGTCTATTTAAGAGACCCTAATCTCTTCATTTTGAAAGGTTGAATGAGAATTTGCATCGAATTGTTGTTTGAATTTATACTCACATTTGGACATATTCACATACGCAAAGATCAAGCTTGACCAAAAGTTGACCAAACTTAACCACGGTTGACTTGAGCTGAATAGTTTCGAAAACAATTTTCAAATAATTAAACGGAATTATTTAATTAAATGGAGTACTTACTTCTAATTAGTTAAACAAATTTATTTAATTAAATGAGAAGTCATTCCTAATTAGTTAAATGAAGTTATTTAATTAAATAAGAAAAGTGTCTCTAATTAATTAAAGATTATTTAATTAAATAGAAAAAGTAATTACAAGAGCATATCTCATTTTATTAAATTAAATATCTCAACAAAATCTCTCTTCCGTTCAAAAAAAGAAATTTCCAGTTCACTATTGATCAAAAATGAGTTAAATTAGTTAACTCCTTTTTCTAATCAAATTGAATCAGTTAACTCCTTATTTTACGCAAATTAAATCTGTTAACTCACTTTAATTTAAAAATCCCCCATTATGACTGAACTTCACCATTAATCCTGACTAATAATTGAAATCGATCTCAACTGTTGATGAATTCCAGGAAAGTCTGTTTAAGAGACCCTCATCTCTTCATTTTGAAAGGTTGAATGAGAATTTGCATTGAATTGTTGTTGGAATTCATACTCACATTTGCTCATATTCACATACGCAAAGATCAAGTTCGACCAAAAATTGACTAGATTTAACCACGGCCGACTTGAGTAGACTAGTTTCGAAAAGAATTTTGAAATAATTAAACGAAATTATTTAATTAAATGGAGTACTTACTTCTAATTAATTAAACAAAGTTATTTAATTCAATGAGAAGCCATTCGTAATTAATTAAATGAAGTTATTTAATTAAATAAGAAAAGTGTCTCTAATAAATTAAAAATTATTTAATTAAATAGAAAAAGTAATTATAAGAGCATATCTCATTTTCTTAAATTAAATATCTCAACAAAATCTCTGTTCAATTCAAAAAGAGAAATTTCCAGTTCAATATTGATAAAAAATGAGTTAAATCGGTTAACTCCTTTTTCTTCTCAAATTGAATTAGTTAACTCCTTATTTTACTCAAATTAAATCTGTTAACTCCCTTTAATTTGAAAATCTCCCTTTATGACTAAACTTCTGCTTTAATCCTAATCATTGATTGAAATCGATTTCAACCGTGGATGAATTTCAGGAAAGTCTATTTAAGAGACCCTCATCTCTTCATTTTGAAAGGTTGAATGAGAATTTGCATCGAATTGTTGCTGGAATTCATACTCACATTTGCTCATATTCAAACACGCAAAGATCAAGTTTGACCAAAAGTTGACCAGACTTAAACACGGTTTACTTGAGTTGACTAGTTTCGAAAAGAATTTTGAAATGATTAAACAAAATTATTTAATTAAATGGAGTACTTACTTCTAATTAATTAAACAAAGCTATTTAATTAAATGAGAAGTCATTCCTAATTAATTAAATGAAGTTATTTAATTAAATCAGAAAAGTGTCTCTAATTAATTAAAGATTATTTAATTAGATAGAAAAAGTAATTACGAGAGCATATCTTATTTTATTAAATTAAATATCTCAACAAAATCTCTCTTTAGTTCAAAAAGGAAAATTTCTAGTTCATTATTGATAAAAAATGAGTTATATCAGTTAACTCCTTTTTCTACTCAAATTGAATCAATTAACTCTTTATTTTACTCAAATTAAATCTGTTAATTTCCTGTAATTTGAAAATCTACCTTTATGACTAAACTTCACCTTTAATTGTGACTGTTGATTGAAATCTGTCTCAACCATTGATTAATTCTAGGAAAGTCTGTTTAAGAGACCCTCATCTCTTCATATTGAAAGGTTAAATGAGAATTTGTATCGAATTGTTGATGGAATTCATACTCACATTTGCTTATATTCACATATGCAAACATCAAGTTTAACCAAATGTTGACTAGATTTAAGTTGACTAGTTTCAAAAAAAAATTTGAAATAATTAAAAAATATTATTTAATTAAATGGAGTACTTACTTCTAATTATTTAGACAAAGTTATTTAATTAAATGAGAAGTCATTCCTAATTAATTAAATGAAGTTATTTAATTAAATAAGAAAAGTGTCTCTAATTAATTAAAGATTATTTAATTAAATAGAAAAAGTAATTACGAGAGCATATCTCATTTTATTAAATTAAATATCTCAACAAAATCTCTCTTCAGTTCAAACAGGGAAACTTTCAGTTCACTATTGATAAAAAATGAGTTAAATCAGTTAACTCCTTTTTTCTACTCAAATTGAATCAGTTAACTCCTTATTTTACTCAAATTAAATCTGTTAACTCCCTTTAATTTGGAAATCTCTCTTTTTTACTGAACTTCACCTTTAATCCTGATTGTTGATTGAAATCGATCTCAACCGTTGATGAATTCCAAAAAAGTCTCTTTAAGAGACCCTCATCTCTTCATTTTGAAATGTTGAATGTGAATTTGCATCGAATTGTTGCTGGAATTCATATTCACATTTGCTCATATTCACATACGCAAAGATCAACCTTGACCAAAAGTTGACCAAATTTAACTACGGTTTACTTGAGCTGACTAGTTTCGAAAAGAATTTTGAAATAATTAAACGAAATTATTTAATTAAACGGAGTATTTACTTCTAATTAATCAAACAAATTTATTTAATTAAATGAGAAGCCATTCCTAATTAATTAAATTAAGTAATTTAAATAAATAAGTAAATTGTCTCTAATTAATTAAAGATTATTTAATTAAATAGAAAAAGTAATTACGAGAGCATATCTCATTTTATTAAATTAAATATCTCAACAAAATCTCTCTTTAGTTCAAAAAGGGAAATTTCTAGTTCACTCTCGATAAAAAATGAGTTAAATCAGTTAACTCCTTTTTCTACTCAAATTGAATCAGTTAACTCGTAATTTTATTCAAATTAAATCTGTTAACTCCTTTTAATTTGAAAATCTCTCTTTATGACTAAACTTCACATTTAATCCTGACCGTTGATTGAAATCGATCTCAACAGTTCATGACTTCCAAGAAAGTCTATTTAAGAGACCCTCATCTCTTCATTTTGAAAGGTTGAATGAGAATTTGCATCGAAATGTTGCTGGAATTCATACTCACATTTGCTCATATTCACATACGCAAAAATCAAGTTTGACCAAAAGTTGACCAGATTTAACCACGGTTCACTTGAGTTTACTAGTTTCAAAAAGAATTTTGAAATAATTAAACAAAATTATTTAATTAAATGGAGTACTTACTTCTAATTAATTAAACAAAGTTATTCAATTAAATGAGAAGCCATTCCTAATTAATTAAATGAAGTTATTTAATTAAATAAGAAAAGTGTCTCTAATTAATTAAAGATTATTTAATTAAATAGAAAAAGTAATTATGAGAGCATATCTCATTTAATTTAATTTAATATCTCAACAAAATCTCTCTTGAATTCAAAAAGTGAAATTTCTAGGTCACTCTTGATAAAAAATGAGTTAAATTAGTTAACTCCTTTTTTTATTTAAATTGAATCAGTTAATTCCTTATTTTACTCAAATTAAATCTGTCAACTCCCTTTAATTTGGAAGTCTCCCTTTATGACTGAACTTCACCTTTAATCCTGACCTTTGATTGAAATCGATCTCAACTGTTGATGAATTCCAGGAAAGTCTATTTAAGAGACCCTCATCTATTCATTTTGAAAGGTTGAATGAGAATTTGCATCGAATTGCTGCTGGAATGCACACTAACATTTGCTCATATTCGCATATGCAAAGATCAAGTTTGACCAAAAGTTGACCAAATTTAACCACGGTTGACTTGAGTTGACTAGTTTCAATAAGAATTTTAAAATAATTAAATGAAATTATTTAATTAAATAGAGTACTTACTTCTAATTAATTAAACAAAGTTATTTAATTAAATGAGAAGCCATTCCTTATTAATTAAATGAAGTTATTTAATTAAATAAGAAAATTGTCTCTAATTAATTAAAGATTATTTAATTAAATACAAAAAGTAATCGTGAGAGCATATCTCATTTTATTAAATTAAATATCTCGACAAAATCTCTCTTCAGTTCAAAAAGGGCAATTTCCAGTTCACTATTGCTCAAAAATGAGTTAAATGAGTTAACTCCTTTTTCTACTCAAATTGAATCAGTTAACTCTTTATTTTACTCAAATTAAATCTGTTAACTCCCTTTAATTTTGAAATCTCTTTTTATGACTTAACTTCACCTTTAATCCTGACTGTTGATTGAAATTGATTTCAATTGTTGATGAATTCAAGGAAAGTCTATTTAAGAGACCCTCATCTCTTCATTTTGAAAGGTTGAATGAGAATTTGCATCAAATTGTTGCTAGAATTCATACCCAAATTTGCTCATATTCACATATGCAGCGATCAAGTTTGACAAAAAATTGACCAGATTTAACCACGGTTGATTTGAGTTGACTAGTTTCGAGAAGAATTATGAAATAATTAAACGAAATTATTTAATTAAATGTAGTACTTACTTCTAATTAATTAAACAAAGTTATTTAATTAAATGAGAAGCCATTCCTAATTAATTAAATGAAGTTATTTATTAAATAAGAAAAGAGTCTCTAATTAATTAAAGATTATTTAATCAAAAAGAAAAAGTAATTATAAGAGCATATCTCATTTTATTAAATTAAATATCTCAACAAAATCTCTCTTCAGTTCAAAAAGAAAAATTTCCAGTTCACTATTGATAAAAAATGAGTTAAATCAGTTAACTCCTTTATCTATTCAAATTGAATCAGTTAACTCCTTATTTTACTCAAATTAAATCTGTTAACTCTCTTTAATTTGGAAATCTCATTTTATGACTGAACTTCACCTTTAATCTTGACCGTTGATTGAAATCGATCTCAACCGTTGATGAATTCTAAGAAAATCTATTTAAGAGACCCTCATCTCTTCATTTTGAAAGGTTGAATGAGAATTTGCATCAAATTGTTGCTAGAATTCATACTCACATTTACTTGTATTCAAATACGCAAACATCAAGTTTGACCAAAAGTTGACTAGATTTAATCACGGTTGACTTGAGTTGACTAGTTTCAAATTTTTTTTTGAAATAATTAAAGGAAATTATTTAATTAAATGGAGTATTTACTTCTAATTAATTAAACAAAGTTATTTAATTGAATGAGAAGCCATTTCTAATTAATTAAATGAAGTTATTTAATTAAATAAGAAAAGTGTCTCTAATTAATTAAAGATTATTTAATTAAATAGAAAAAGTAATTATGAGAGCATATCTCATTTTATTAAATTAAATATCTCAACAAAATCTCTTTTCAATTTAAAAAAGGAAATTTTCAGTTCACTATTGATCAAAAATGAGTTAAATCAATTAATTCTTTTTTCTACTCAAAATGAATCAGTTAACTCCTTATTTTACTTAAATTAAATCTGTTAACTACCTTTAATTTGCAAGTCTCCCTTTATGACTGGACTTCACCTTTAATCCTGACCTTTGATTGAAATTGATCTCAACCGTTGATGAATTCTAGGAAAGTCTATTTAAGAGACCCTCATCTCTTCATTTTGAAAGGTTGAATGAGAATTTGCATCGAATTGCTGCTAGAATTCATACTCACATTTGCTCATATTCATATACGCAAAGATCAAGTTTGACTAAAAGTTGACTAAATTTAACCGCGGTTGACTTGAGTTGACTAGTTTTAAAAAGAATTTTGAAATAATTAAACGAAATTATTTAATTAAATGGAGTACTTACTTCTAATTAATTAAACAAAGTTATTTAATTAAATAAGAAGTCATTCCTAATTAATTAAATGAAGTTATTTAATTAAATAAGAAAAGTGTCTTTAATTAATTAAAGATTATTTAATTAAATAAAAAAAGTAATTATGAGAGCATATCTCATTTTATTAAATTAAATATCTCGAAAAAATCTCTCTTCAGTTCAAAAAGGGCAATTTGTAGTTCATTATTGATAAAAAATTAGTTAAATCAGTTAACTCCTTTTTCTACTCAAGTTGAATCAGTTAACTCCTTATTTTACTCAAATTAAATCTGTTAACACCCTTTAATTTGGAAATCTCCATTTATGACTAAACTTCACCTTTAATCGTAACCGTTGATTGAAATCGATCTCAACCGTTGATGAATTCCAAGAAAGTGTATTTAAAAGACCCTCGTCTCTTCATTTTGAAAGGTTGAATGAGAATTTGCATGGTATTGTTGCTGGAATTCATACTCACATTTGCTCATAGTCACATACGCAAAGATCAAGTTTGACCAAAAGTTGACCAGATTTAACCACGGTTGACTTGAGTTGACTAGTTTCAAATTTTTTGTTTGAATAATTAAATAAAATTATTTAATTAAATGGAGTACTTACTTCTAATTAATTAAACAAAATTATTTAATTAAATGAGAAGCCATTCCTAATTAATTAAATGAACTTATTTAATTAAATAAGAAAAGTGTCTCTAATTAATTAAAGATTATTCAATTAAATAGAAAATTTAATTATGAGAGCATATCTCATTTTATTAAATTAAATATCTCAACAATATCTCTTTTCAGTTCAAAAAGAGAAATTTCCAGTTCACTATTGATCAAAAATGAATTAAATGAATTAACTCCTTTTTCTACTCAAATTGAATCAGTTAACTCTTTATTTTACTCAAATTAAATCTGTTAACTCCTTTTAATTTGGAAATATCTCTTTATGACTGAACTTCACTTTTAATCTTGACCGTTGACTGAAATCGATCTCAACCTTTGATGAATTGCAGAAAAGTCTATTTAAGAGACTCTCATCTCTTAATTTTGAAAGGTTGAATGAGAATTTGCATCAAATTGTTGTTGGAATTCATACTCACATTTGCTCATATTCACATATGCAAAGATCAAGTTTGACCAAAAGTTGACTATATTTAACCACGGTTGACTTGAGTTCACTAGTTTCAAAAAGAATTTTGAAATAATTAAAGTAAATTATTTAATTAAATAGAGTACTTACTTCTAATTAATTAAACAAATTTATTTGCTTAAATGAGAAGCCATTCCTAATTAATTAAATGAAGTTATTTAATTAAATAAAAAAGTGTCTATAATTAATTAAAGATTATTTAATTAAATAGAAAAAGTAATTATGAGAGCATATCTCATTTTATTAAATTAAATATCTGAACAAAATCTCTCTTCAGTTCAAAAAGGGAAATTTCTTGTTGATTATTGATCAAAAATGAGTTTAATCAGTTAACTCTTTTTTCTACTCAAATTGAATCAGTTAACTCCTTATTTTACTCAAATTAAATCGGTTAACTCCCTTTAATTTGAAAATCTCCCTTTATGACTGAACTTCACATTTAATCCTGACCATTGATTGAAATCGATATCAACTATTGATGAATTCCAGAAAAGTCTATTTAAGAGACCCTCATCTCTTCATTTTGAAAGGTTGAATGAGAATTTGCAATGAATTGTTGCTGGAATTCATACTCACATTTGCTCATATTCACATACGCAAAGATCAAGTTTGACCAAAAGTTGATCAGATTTAACAATGGTTGACTTGAGTTGACCAGTTTCAAAAGGAATTTTAAAATAATTAAAGAAAATTATTTAATTAAATGGAGTACTTACTTCTAATTAATTAAACAAAGTTATTTAATTAAATGAGAAGCCATTCCTAATTAATTACATGAAGTTATTTAATTAAATAAGAAACGTGTCTCTAATTAATTAAAGATTATTTAATTAAATAGAGAAAGTAATTATGAGAGCATATCTCATTTTATTAAATTAAATATCTCGACAAAATCTCTCTTCAGTTCAAAAAAGGCAATTTCCAGTTCACTATTGATCAAAAATCAGTTAACTCATTTTTCTACTCAAATTGAATCAGTTAACTCTTTATTTACTCAAATTAAATTTGTTAACTTCCTTTAATTTAAAAATCTCCCTTTATGACTTAACTTCACCTTTAATCTTGACCGTTGATTGAAATCGATCTCAACCATTGATGAATTCCAAAAAAATCTATTTAAGAGACCCTCATCTCTTCATTTTGAAAGGTTGAATAAGAATTTGCAATGAATTGTTGTTGGAATTCATACTCACATTTGCTCATATTCACATACGTAAAGATCAAGTTTGACCAAAAGTTGACTAGATTTAACTAGGGTTGACTTGAGTTGACTAGTTTCGAAAAGAATTTTGAAATAATTAAACAAAATTATTTAATTAAATGGAGTACTTACTTCTAATTAATTAAACAAAGTTATTTAATTAAATGAGAAGCCATTCCTAATTAATTAAATGAAGTTATTTAATTAAATAAGAAAAGTGTCTCTAGTTAATTAAAGATTATTTAATTAAACATAAAAAGTAATTATGAGAGCATATCTCATTTTATTAAATTAAATATCTCAATAAAATCTCTCTTTAGTTCAAAAAGCAAAATTTTCAGTTCACTATTGATCAAAAATGAGTGAAATCAGTTAACTCCATTTTCTACTCAAATTGAATCAGTTAACTCCTTATTTTACTAAAATTAAATCTGTTAACTCACTTTAATTTGAAAATCTCCCTTTATGACGTAACTTCACATTTTATATTGACCAGTGATTGAAATTGATCTCAACCGTTGATTAATTCCAGGAAAGTCTATTTAAGAGACCCTCATCTCTTCATTTTGAAAGGTTGAATGAGAATTTGCATCGAGTTGTTGCTGGAATTCATACTCACATTTGCTCATATTCACATACGCAAAGATCAAGTTTGACCAAAAGTTGACCAAATTTAACCGCGGTTGATTTGAGTTGACTAGTTTCAAAAAAAATTCCAAATAATTAGACGTAATTATTTAATTAAATGGAGTACTTACTTTTAATTAATTAAACAAAGTTATTTAATTAAATGAGAAACCATTGCTAATTAATTAAATGAAGTTATTTAATTAAATAAGAAAAGTTTCTCTAATTAATTAAAGATTATTTAATTAAATAGAAAAAGTAATTATGAGAGCATATCTCATTTTATTAAATTAAACATCTCAACAAAATCTCTCTTCAGTTCAAAAAGAAAAATTTTCAGTTCACTATTGATAAAAAATGAGTTAAATCAATTAAATCTTTTTTCTACTCAAATTGAATTAGTTAACTCTTTATTTTACTGAAATTAAATCTATTAACTCTATTTAATTTGGAAATCTCCCTTTTTGATTGAACTTCACCTTTAATCCTGACCGTTGATTGAAATTGATCTCAACCGTTGATGAATTCCAAAAAAATCTATTTAAGAGACCCTCATCTCTGTAGTGTCTGCCCCTAGTTCATATTTTGTTATCATTGCTGAACTCTTTTAGAGCTAGTTTCATGTTGATTGTTAGTAACATTATTATGAGATTATCAAAAATTGTTCTATGGATTCAGTTGATATGTGATGAGATTACTTAGACTCTACATTTCATGTATGTATGATGATTATTTTTAGTGTTTGCAGTTATTAATGATGACTAGTAAGATGATTTATTATCATATGTGTTTTCTTATGGATACTTACCCCATACTTGCATGTGTATGGTGTGCGTGTTTGCTTTGTGTATTTGCTTTTGTATGGTGTGTCTGAGGTGGTTAAGGAAGGGAGTCGTAGTCACTTGCTAGTCGGGATCTACACGATGCACCACTTCCTGCCATTGCCTGTTTAGTTTAGTATATATTGTGCTTGTACATGCACAGTTTTTATGCAGGTTGCAGGTACTGGGTATCGACTTCCCTGAATTGCCAAGATGAGCATACCCTATCATATTATTTCAATGATAAGAGAGGAGAGAAATTCTCAAGTCCAAATCCTAACTCTTTAAGCCATTTGTTTTAATTGAAAAATTAGGACAAGTATCTAAGTTGAGTACCCTCTGAATGCAGCAAATGATGTAATTTGTGATATAAACCCCTTAGTTTGATTTGTATGTATTTTGGCTAAGATGGGTTTTTCGTATTTTTACCCTTATGAGTCTTTGATGTATTTTCTATTAATTAAGCTTAATTAAAAGATTTAATTAATGGTTTAATTAAATAAAAAATTAATATGATATTTGAATATTTACTTTATTTAATTAATTGAAAAATCAATTATATAAAATAATTAAATTTGAAAATAAAATAATTAAATTGGAAGATAAAAATTATAATATTAAATTTGGAATGCGACAATATTTATTTTAATAATAATATATTTGAAGCTCATTTTTAAATAAATGACTAAATAATATTATTATTAAAGCTAATAAATATTTTAGCAATAAAATTTTGAAAAATATATTTTAAATTATTAAAAGATTCTAAATTTCATATGATTAAAATATAAATATATTAAGATTGAAAAGTGGAGATATTAAAGTTAGTGCATGAGACTTAATAAATAAATAAATTAAATTGAAAAGAGTAAAATAAATTGGAGTTATAAGCTTGCATGGAAATTAACATGTGTCATCAACATGGGGGTTAGTGCATCAATTAAGCACAAGGTGTCTACAATTCTATGACTCATCAAAAAGAATTAGAAAAGACCCATGTTTAGTTGGTGACACCTTTCAGCGTTTTCAAGAAGCATTCCAAAAGTTTTTTTAGAGCTCTTGATATTCAAGCATTCATAGAAGCTTAAAAAAAAAAAAGCTTAATGAAAGCTACAAGCTTAATGGAAGCTACAAGCTTAATGGAAGCCACGAACTACAAGCTAAGATAGAAGCTTCAAAGCTTACATGCATGGGAGAAGATTCATATGCTCATATATATTTTTTACTTGCTTCTATGCTCCTTCTAGCACTTCTAATCACTTGGAAGATTCGATCGACTTGGATTCTTGGAAGGATTGCGAATGATGGAAAATGAAAGAATTTTTTATGGACTTCTGAGGCATAGAAAATTAGCATCAGTGTCCAGGTGTACTCGTGATATTCTCATATTCTCTTTGCATTCTTTCTCTTCCTGTCTTCATCATATCTATTTTATGTGTCTGAATACTCTCTGTGATTGAATCTACTATTTGAAATTAGAATCTAGATATTTTATTTGGATGAGAAGAAAACAATAGAAAAATCCTAGATCCAATTAAGGAGAAATAATTAGATCTTAATCGGATTTGGGTTCAAATTTATATTGTAAAATTAGATAGACAAGATTTGGAATTAAAATAGAAATTCTAAGTTGAAAATTCGAATGATTAGATGTAATCTTTCTATCAAATTATATTTTCAAATGCGTATGGACAAACCTATTAGATGGATGAATGGGTAAATTTAAAAAATAATTATTTTAAGAAGAAATTCTTAATTCATCACAAATTGTCCTGTCGTTGCCCCTTGGATAGACCCGAATTCAGTCATTCATAACTTTTTATCGTGATTAAATTTATTCAATTGCTCCAGTTAGAATCGGTGCAACTTGGCCCTCTCCAACATATTTAAATTTCAGCCCGATCCAACAATTCATTAGGGAGATATGACCGTCGTACTGGGACTGTTTTATTCAAAAATGAATATCTCTTCATTTTTCATAACCAAGAGTTCTTTATGCTTAAACTTTACAAAAATAATATATCAAAGTAATATAATTAGAATTTAATAATTATTTAATTAGTCTAAAGACTAATAAGAATGTTCTAAATGAATTAATGGAGATTTTTAATGAAATTTTTTTGGATGGAGCTGATGGATAGAGATATTGAATTCAATAGAGAATGGATGACTTTTAATATTAATTATTTAATGTATATTAAATACTATTTAATATATAGTTAAAAGGTGGTAATTTATAAAAGTGTTATAACATTATAACACTGTTATAACATAGCTACGATTTGAATTATTGATATGCTTTAAAGGTTAGTTAAATAATAACTAATGGAGCTTATGGAAATATAGTTTGATGAGTTTATTATTTATTAATGTTTGTTGGATCTAACAAACTATTAATAAATAATAGTTTAAATAGTTATCAACAAATTTGATTAGAGATAATCTAGTAGAGATTATTTAATGAATTAAAGATATTATTGCAATCTTCCCTTATTAGAATCTTATTAATATGCATTAGTTTTATATGATCTATTATCTAATCTAATTAAATCAAATTTAATTAAGATTAGTTAATAGTAGAAGAAGTGTAGTTAATTATTAGTCAATCTAAGTAAATGGATTAAAAGAACAGAGATTTTAATATACTTTATATAGTAGACTTTTTATAATATATATTAAATACTATTAAACAATTTTAAAGCCATTTAATGAAGATGATAATGTTAAAAATTTGGAGATTATTCATGTTAAAATCTACAATGAGTCTTATTGGTTTGTGATAGGGATCTTTTTCAAACAACTTTTATATAGATAAAATATTATTAGAACAATTAGAAAATGGATTCTAATGGTTGATTTTAATATTGATTAAATAATTTTAAGATGATAAGTTATATTATGTTGATTTAAATTTAGAAACTCTAAATGATATTGGATTAAGATTGAATTATTATGTTATTGGTTAATACGTTTGAATACCTTAATAGTATTAAGAGTTAGCTAATGAAGTTCTATATAGAAGTTCTCTAGATTGATTATTTATAGTTGTGATAAGTTTATTATTTATTAATGTTTGTTGAATCTAACAAACTATTAATAGAGAATAGTATAAATAGTTTAAATAGTTATCAATTAATAGGAATAGAGTTACTCTAAAAGAAATTAGTTAATGATCGAAGTACTGTAAAAGATATTAATCAAATTGAATTGGTTAATAATTTGAAAGATTATCAGTTAACTGAATCATTGTACATAGGAAAAACTTATTTGAGATAATAATACTTGGTATTGAGGATTTATTATAACTTTTTATTATTAAAATATAAATGAGAACATTGTTGCAGAGTGATGCATGTGATCATCAAAGATTTAATAATAAGATTTCCAATATAGCTTGTCATTAAATATTAACAAGTTATTATTATTGAATTATTAATATGATCATTTGAGTATTGAATTATAGTTGACTTTTAACTTATAGAATTTTAGTTAGTTATTAGTCAACTGATGTTAATTAGAACGTTGCTATGGTTATACAATTATTAATTAAATCAATTAATGAGAGTTAATTAGATTTAATTAATAATTAAGTTATGTAATAGAAATTTATTTGATATAATTCTTTTAACAAGATTGTAGATTATCGATATTGAAGTTGATAGGTCTTATTCTTATGACTTAAATTATGACTTTAGATATTGTAAGGTTGTCAATGATGGTGACGATTAAATTCAAAGATTCAAACTTTAGTAATACTTAATTAAGTTTCTAATTGAAAACTAATAAGATGTTAATAGGTCATGGATGGTGTACCTATGTTAATAGATTGAGATAAATAAAGTTATAATCTCTTATTTGAAGAATGATAATTGGTCCTCTTATAATATAATGAATAATGATCTTAGAAAAGTTGAAAGGTTAATCAATTAGAATGTGGATCATAGTTAAATAAAGAGAACAATTTAATTAAAGGCCAATAAGTAAATACTTATCCTTAAGTTATTCTTAGAATGTAATTCTTAATAATGGAAGGATAATGCTATCGGAGAACAAATGAGTTGACTTGTAAGTCAAATGATGAAACTTAAGACACTTGAAAGTATACTTGCAAACAGAAAACTGAAAATTCTTACACATTATTCAACTATGTAAATTTAGTAAACCAAAACATATGTTTGCATCGTATATCCTCTATGCTTCTTGTTTTGGGTTTTGGGTTGACTAGTGTTGACTAGTCCTAGGTTGTTACTAGAGGCTCAGGGGTTATGAGATGTGATGACATGTTGATCTTATTTGGTCTCAATCTTTATAAGCCCAACCATGGTTATGTGATCGTATGCTCCATGAAATATTTGTATTTTTTCATTAGTCTTCATGTGTGAAGCTGAGATGTATGTGTATGAGACACTTGAGCTAATCATTTTTGAGTCATCGATCAGTTATCCTTGGATTATTTTCTGGTTGCCATGATGGGACTGAAATGTTGATTTATTTATTGATGATGTCATGTTGTGACATGCTTTGACTCAACCATTTTAGAGTCTTCGATCAGCATGATTTTGAGATATTCTTGGTTTCTTATTGAGAACCAATGGATATTGTGATTTATTTTGAGATATATTTTTATTATTAAGAACCAATGGATACTTATGATTATCAGTGATACCTTCAGTTGCCAATAGAGAACTGTTGAGGTCATGATTTTCTATGGATGCTTTTCGGATGCTCATGGAGATTTGATGATTCTTATCTTAGAGGTTTGATGATTTTTTTATGGATATTTGATGCTTTTATGCATATTTGATGATTTTATTATGGATTATCTTTTGTGATTTTGAAATTTATGATTCCATGAGCTTAAGGTAGGTAATCTACTTGTAGTGTCAGGAAGTGGCTTGCAATGGGGGTCTGGGCTCTAAGTGGCTGCCAAGGTAACTCATTGTAAGTTTGATTAATAAGTGATAACATTTACACACTAAATGGGGATTAAATGAACCTAAAAAGATAATTGTTTAGATGTTCTCACCCATGTCTTGAGTGCTTGTACAGGCTAGGATGGGAGTAGTGAGAACGCATGGTTGCGATCCTACATTCTGTAGTATGCCTCGTCAGTATGAGAGGATACTAGTGGCCGCATGAGATCAGTATGGACCCGTGGAGTTTAGCTAACTGCCAGGGTAACTTGTACATGATAAATGTGATGACACTTTCTTGCTTGTAGAGTAAGTTTCTTACATGTCATTGTTGTGTCTCTGAGAATTAGATGTCGATTTTGTGTGTGTTAGAACCTTCGAGTTAGTATACTTTTAGGATTTCTGGACTATAGAGATTTGTGCTATGTGTTATGAATAGCCTGTTTGGGACTTAAAATTATCTCCTTAGCACGGTGGGAGTGGACCACTTAGGTTCCACGCGGTCAAGTGGTAGTGTTTTTTCACTCTTATCATTTGAGATCCGTTGAAGACACCGTGGTTGGAGCATTCTTGGTTGGTATTTATCTTCATTATGTTCTTGGAGCATTATAATAAATGATATACCTTATGATGGATGTATTTGCTGGTATGTTTCCTATATTGATGATTTGCATATGTTAGATGATGGTATCCTCTGCTTTACTTTGTGTGTTAGTAGGATGTTTTAGGAGTGACATTCCTACTATGTTAATACCGATGATCTCTTCGGTGCTTTGGAATGTTATGCACGGAGGGATGGTTAAGATCCACGATGGTCTAATGATGCTATTTACGGTTGGGAGGAACTGTGCACTTAGTTTATTTTGTTTGATCTTTATGATAGATGTATATGTCTTCTATGATGATGTATCATGTGATTATCTCTACTTTGATGTATCATGGATTGGAATAAGATGATGTACCTTATTTCACATATGTATATTCTTTTAAGCCTTCATACCCTGTGACATGTACAGTGGATGATTGAGCATTTGGAAATATAATGTATGAACATTGGACTTATCATTATTATTCAGGTGGATGTTGTACTAGATGGATTAATGTATGTTAGTTAGTTTAGATATAAATCAATGTTAAGGGATTCTTAAAGAATGAAATGGGTAATGTATGTTATGTTTACTTTTAGATGGACATTGCTATTGCTTCCGCGAATGTTATGAATGGTTTTACTTTCTTGTTTAAAATTTTTTTTTTACCAAACTTAGTGAAATTCTAGGTTAATTCTTTGGATCCCTTGGCGGGGCATTACAATCTCTTCATTTTGAAAGGTTGAATGAGAATTTGCATTGAATTGTTGCTGGAATTCATACTCACATTTTCTCATATTCACATACGCAAAGATCAAGGATGACAAAAAGTTGACCAGATTTAACCACGGTTGACTTGAGTTGACTAGTTACGAAAAGAATTTTGAAATAATTAAACGAAATTATTTAATTAAATGGAGTACTTACTTCTAATTAATTAAACAAAGTTATTTAATTAAATGAGAAGCCATTCCTAATTAATTAAATGAAGTTATTTAATTAAATAAGAAAAGTGTCTCTAATTAGTTAAAAATTATTTAAAGAAAAATCAATTATGAGAGCATATCTCATTTTATTAAATTAAACATCTCAACAAAATCTCTCTTCAGTTCAAAAAGAGAAATTTTCAGTTCACTATTGATCAAAAATGAGTTAAATCAGTTAACTCCTTTTTCTACTCAAATTGAATCAGCTAACTCCTTATTTTACTCAAATTAAATCTGTTAACTCCCTTTAATTTGGAAATCTCGCTTTATGATTGAACTTCACCTTTAATCCCGACCGTTGATTGAAATCGATCTCAACCGTTGATGAATTCCAGAAAAGTCTATTTAAGATACCCTCATCTCTTCATTTTGAAAGGTTGAATGAGAATTTGCACATCAAGTTGTTGCTGGAATTCATAATCACATTTGCTCATATTCACATACGCAAAGATCAAGTTTGACAAAAAGTTGATCAGATTTAACCACGGTTGACTTGAGTTGACTAGTTTTGAAAAGAATTTTGAAATAATGAAACGAAATTATTTAATTAAATTGAGTTCTTACTTCTAATTAATTAAACAAAGTTATTTAATTCACTGAGAAGCCATTCCTAATTAATTAAATCAAGTTATTTAATTAAATAAGAAAAGTGACTCTAATTAATTAAAGATTATTTAATTAAATAGAAAAAGTAATCATGAGAGCATATCTCATTTTATTAAATTAAATATCTCAACAAAATCTCTCTTCAGTTCAAAAAGGGAAATTTTCAGTTCACTCTTGATAAAAAATGAGTTAAATCAGTTAACTCCTTTTTCTACTCAAATTGAATAAGTGAACTCCTTATTTTACTCAAATTAAATTTGTTAACTCCCTTTACTTTGGAAATCTTCCTTTATGACTGAACTTAACCTTTAATCCTGATCGTTGATTGAAATCGATCTAAATCATTGATGAATTAAAAGAAAGTCTATTTAAGAGACCCTCATCTCTTCATTTTGAAAAGTTGAATGAGAATTAGCTTCGAATTGTTGCTAGAATTCATACTCACATTTGCTCATATTCACATACGCAAAGATCAAGTTTGACCAAAAGTTGACTAGATTTAACCATGGTTGACTTGAGTTGACTAGTTTCCAAAAGAATTTTGAAATAATTAAATGAAATTATTTAATTAGATGGAGTACTTATAATTAATTAAACAAAGTTATTTAATTAAATGAGAAGCCATTCCTAATTAATTAAATAAAGTTATTAAATTAAATAAGAAAAGTGTCTCTAATTAGTTAAAGATTATTTAATTAAATAGAAAAAGCAATTATGAGAGCATATCTCATTTTATTAAATTAAATATCTCAACAAAATCTCTCTTCAGTTCAAAAAGAGAAATTTTCAGTTCACTATTGATCAAAAAGGAGTTAAATAAGTTAACTCCTTTTTCTACTCAAATTGAACTAGTTAACTCCTTATTTTACTCAAATTAAATCTGTTAACTCCCTTTAATTTGGAAATCTTGCTTTACGATTGAACTTCATCTTTAATCCTGACCGTTGATTGAAATCGATCTCAACCGTTGATGAATTCCAGGAAAGTCTATTTAAGATACCCTCATCTCTTCATTTTGAAAGGTTGAATGAGAATTTGCATCAAATTATTGCTAGAATTCATACTCACATTTGCTCATATTCACATACGCAAAGATAGAGTTTGACCAAAAGTTCACCATATTTAACCACAGTTGACTTGAGTTGACTAGTTTCAAATTTTTTTTTGAAATAATTAAACGAAATTATTCAATTAAATGGAGTACTTAATTCTAATTAATTAAACAAAGTTATTTAATTAAATGAGAAGGCATTCCTAATTAATTAAATGAAGTTATTTAATTAAATAAGAAAAGTGTCTCTAATTAATTAAAGATTATTTAAATAAATAGAAAAAGTAATTATGAGAGCATATCTCATTTTATTAAATTAAATATCACAACAAAATCTCTCTTCCGTTCAAAAAGGTAAATTTTGAGTTCACTATTGACCAAAAATGAGTTAAATTAGTTAACTCTTTTTTCTACTCAAATTGAATCAGTTAATTTCGTATTTTACTCAAATTAAATATGTTAACTCGCTTTAATTTGGAAATCTCTCTTTATGACTGAACTTGACCTTTAATCCTGACCATTGATTGAAATCGATCTCAACCATTGATGAATTCCAACAAAATCTTCTACCATAGAGAGAGCTGAGCGAGAAGACATCCAACCAAGAGGAGAAATTTTTTTAGGATCCCAAAATATAGCTAAACCACCCGCACTGCCTGTTGCCCCAACACACTAGCATTGGCCACGAGACCAAATACTAGAGGCATGTTGGACCATAGACTCCACACAGAGCTTAGTCTCTTGGATAAAAAAAATATCAAGGCTATGATCAACCACCAAGTTATGAATAGCCTTTTGTCTAGGGATGCTATTCAACCCCCTTACATTCCATGAGAGAATAATCATCATTGGGTAGAATTGGGAAAATGAGAATACAAAGGTTTCACTGAACCAGACTCAATCAATATATCTCCTATGAGTTTAATCTTCTCTTGGTCTATTTTGTGCTCACTCCTTAGAGGAGGAGTAGAAGAAGCTCACTTAAAGGTTCGAGACATCAACCCCAAGGGGAGAGGAGAACCTTTGCCCTTACCTGATGGTAGCACATCCTTAACCAAGTCAGCTAAAACAACATCATTATCCTCCAACACTGCAGGAGTCACCAGAGCCTCTGTCACAGGAGCTACAGGGACCTCACAGTTCTAATATACTACAACTTGGGATGCCCCACTAGCATCATTAGGAACAGATCTCTCATCTGGGAAAACTAGATCAGAAGAGATAGGAGGAGGAATACCCTCCTCTAGAACCATACTATCTAGCACCTCAAAGTGGTTAAAACCTGAATTAGATAATCTTTCTTTCAAAGGCCTCTTTTGACCATGACCCTTAACACGAGGGCAAACAAGGGTAAATCCATCCTTATCCTGCATTTGAGCCTTACCCTTACCTGTAGCATCTTGTGGATTCATCCCCTTGGTAGTATTAGCCATTTGAGATTGTCCTTTCCCTGTAGTATCTGCCAAACCACCAGTATTGCCAGCTATAAAACCATCTGCTCCTTTGAAACTTGAGTTACGGGGGCACTGACGTAGTAAATGACCATACTCATGACAAATCTAGCAACGGAAAGGGAGAGATTCATAATCTAACTACTGCACCCAAGAAAAATCCCCCATACAAATTTCCAAAGAATCTGGTAATGGGTTATTCAAATTAATTTCAACACAAATTCTAGCATAAGAAATAACCTTTTTATCGAGGGATTGATGTGCGATCGCAACCGGCTTCCCCAACAAAGTAGCAATTTGTCGAATGATGTCTTCACACCAAAATTCCAAGGGAAGACGAGGCAAGCGAACCCAAACTGGCACTGTTGAAGGGAGATCCTTAGCAGAATTAAAACCTGAATGCCAAGGTTTGACAAATAACCCCACATGGTTGTAAAAATAAGGGCCTCCTTCAAAAAAATGATCCCGATCAGACATGCAAGAGAATACAACAAAAAAATAACTATTCCCTACCAACATAATCTTCATATCGCCTTCCACTTGCCATGAGCGGCAGATCCATGCCTCAAGAGTGGATAGGGAAATTCGAATTCCAAGAAATTTGCATATCAAAGCATGCTTGGTCTAATAATCAGTGTCCTCCATTACAGCCGTTGGAGGAATAACCAGAACAGGGCGATCATGGCTACGCGAAAAACAACCATTAACTTTTTTCAGCTTGGAGCTCTCCCCTGAATAAAATGATTTAGATCGCATTGCATTCATAGTTGGAGAAGAACCATCTTTTCTCACCAATGGAGAAGAAATCCGAGGCCTTGCCATGCAAACAATAAAACCCCAATCCAAAATTGACTACAGAAGATTTCCAAAAACACCGACGTAAATTATGTCTAGTAGCTAGCAATCCAAACAGAATAGAAAAATAGTAAAGATCAAACACCAAGAACAAGCTAGGGGAAAAACCCTAGCCCAGCCGGCAGCCAACGCTTCTCCACATCCAAAAATCTAACCACCAATGTTCATCATGATAATGATCAATCAAGAGCTTTGAAAATCTTCTCAAAAAGAATTTTGAAATAATTAAATGAAATTATTTAATTAAATGGAGTACTTCTAATTAATTAAAAAAAGTTATTTAATTAAATGAGAAGCCATTCCTAATTAATTAAATGAAGTTATTTAATTAAATAAGAAAAGTGTCTCTAATTAATTAAAGATTATTTAATTAAATAGAAAAAGTAATTATGAGAGCATATCTCATTTTATTAAATTAAATATCTCAACAAAATCTCTCTTCAGTTCAAAAAGGGAAATTTTCAGTTCACTATTGATCAAAAATGAGTTAAATCAATTGACTCCTTTTTCTACTCAAATTGAATCAGTTAACTCCTTATTTTACTCAAATTAAATCTATTAACTCCCTTTAATTTGGAAATCTTCTTTTATGACTGAACTTCACCTTTAATCCTCACCATTGATTGAAATCAATCTCAACCGTTGATGAATTCCAGGAAAGTCTATTCAAGAGACCCTCATCTCTTCATTTTGAAAGGTTGAATGAGAATTTGCATCGAATTGTTGCTGGAATTCATACTCACATTTGCTCATATTCACATAGGCACACATCAAGTTTGACCAATAGTTGACTAAATTTAACCACAATTGACTTGAGTTGACTAGTTTCGAAAAGAATTTTTAAATAATTAAACGAAGTTATTTAATTAAATGAAGTACTTCTAATTAATTAAACAAAGTTATTTAATTAAATGAGAAGCCATTCCTAATTAATTAAATGAAGTTATTTAATTAAATAAGAAAAGTGTCTCTAATTAATTAAAGATTATTTAATTAAATAGAAAAAGTAATTATGAGAGCATATCTCATTTTATTAAATTAAATGTCTCAAAAAAATCTCTCTTCAGTTCAAAAAGGAAATTTTCCTGTTCACTATTGATAAAAAATGAATTAAATCAGTTGACTCATTTTTCTACTCAAATTGAATCAGTTAACTCTTTATTTTACTCAAATTAAATCTGTTAACTCTCTTTAATTTGAAAATCTCCCTTTATGACCGAACTTCACTTTTAATCCTGATCGTTGATTGAAATCGATCTCAACTGTTGATGAATTTCAGGAAAGTCTATTTAAGAGACCCTCATCTCTTCATTTTGAAAGGTTGAATGAGAATTTGCATCGAATTGTTGTTGGAATTCATACTCACATTTTCTCATATTCACATACGCAAAGATCAAGTTTGACCAAAAGTTGACCAAATTTAACCATGGTTGACTTGAGTTGACTAGTTTTGAAAAGAATTTTGAAATAATTGAACAAAATTATTTAATTAAATGAGAAGCCATTCTTAATTAATTAAATGAAGTTATTTAATTAAATGAGAAGCCATTCTTAATTAATTAAATGAAGTTATTTAATTAAATAAGAAAAGTGTCTCTAATTAATTAAAGATTATTTAATTAAATAGAAAAAGTAATTATGAGAGCATATCTCATTTTATTAAATTAAATGTCTCAACAAAATCTCTCTTTAGTTCAAAAAGGGAAATTTCTAGTTCACTATTGATAAAAAATGAGTTAAATCAGTTGACCCCTTTTTCTACTCAAATCCAATCAGTTAACTCCTTATTTTACTCAAATTAAATCTGTTAACTCCCTTTAATTTGGAAATCTCCCTTTATGACTGAACTTCACCTTTAATCCTGACCGTTAATTGAAATCGATCTCAACTGTTGATGAATTCTAAGAAAGTCTATTTAAGAGACCCTCATCTCTTCATTTTGAAAGGTTGAATGAGAATTTGCATCGAATTGTTGCTAGAATTCATACTCACATTTGCTCATATTCACATACGCAAAGATCAAGTTTGACCAAAAGTTGACTAGATTGAACCACGGTTGACTTGAGTTGACTAGTTTCAAAAAGAATTTTGAAATAATTAAATGAAATTATTTAATTAAATGGAGTACTTACTTCTAATTAATTAAACAAGGTTATTTAATTAAATGAGAAGCCATTCCTAATTAATTAAATGAAGTTATTTAATTAAATAAGAAAAGTGCCTCTAATTAATTAAAGATTATATAATTAAATAGAAAAAGTAATTATGAGAGCATATCTCATTTTATTAAATTAAATATCTCAACAAAATCTCTCTTCAGTTCAAAAAGGAAAATTTCCAGTTCACTATTGATAAAAAATGAGTTAAATCAGTTGACTCCTTTTTCTACTCAAATTGAATCAGTTAACTCCTTATTTTACTCAAATTAAATCTGTTAACTCCCTTTAATTTGGAAATCACCATTTATGACTGAACTTCACCTTTAATCCTGACCGTTGATTGAAATCGATCTCAACTATTGATGAATTCCAAGAAAGCCTATTTAAGAGACCCTCATCTCTTCATTTTGAAAGGTTGAATGAGAATTTGTATCGAATTGTTGCTAGAATTCATACTCACATTTGCTCATATTCACATACGCAAAGATCAAGTTCGACCAAAAGTTGACCAGATTTAACCACGATTGACTTGAGTTGACTAGTTTTGAAAAGAATTTTGAAATAATTAAATGAAATTATTTAATTAAATTGTAATGCCCTGCCAAGGGATCCAAAGAATTAACCTAGAATTTCACTAACATTTTTTTTTTTCATAAAAGTAAACATCACATATAACTTATGCACATTAATGAAAGCAATAGCATTGTCCATCTGAAAGTAAACATAACATAAATAATAGATTACATTCTTTAAGATCCCTTAACGTTGAATTACGTACATGAATCCATCCATCGCCTCTGGCAAGTATTCAAATTAGGCTGAGTAAAAATGTACTGAAGACTATAATGGTCACTGTGTAGCTCAAATCTGTGCCCCAACAAGAAATGTCTCCACCTTGTCAAAGCATGAACTACTGCTGCTAACTCAAGATCATGCGTAGGATAATTTAACTCATGATCCTTGAGCTTGCATGATTCATACGCAATCACCCTTCCATTCTGCATCAACACTGCCCCAATCCCTTCAAGAGAAGCATCTGTACATACCATGAAATCACCTTCTGGATCTGGTACAGCTAGAAGCGGAGCACTGGTCAAAAGCTCCTTGAGCTTCTGAAAAGCTTCCTCACATTTCTTTGTCCACATGAACTTCTTTCCTTTCCTTTGAAGAGAAGTGATAGGATGTGCTATCCTAGAGAAGACTCGGACAAATCTACAATAATAACTGGCTAAACCCATGAAACTACAAATCTCTAACACATTAGTCAAAGTCGGCCAATGTATTATCACCTGAATCTTTGCAGGATCCATTGAAATACCATCACCTGAAATAACATGCCCTAAATATTGAATCTCTGATTTGAAGAATTCACACTTAGCTGCATTGGCATAAAGCTGATTGTCTCTCAAACACTGCAAAACCAACCGCAAGTGTTCCTCATGCTCCTTCTGAGTCTTAGAATATGTCAATATATCATTAAGAAACACGAGTACAAACCTGTCCAGATAAGATCGAAACACACCATTCATCAAACTCATGAAAACCGATGGAGCATTAGTCAATCCAAAAGGTACTACTGTGAACTCATAATGCCCATAGCGAGTTCGAAAAGCGATCTTGTGAATATCTTCTTCCTTAATACGAAGCTGGTGGTATCCTGACTTAAGGTCAATCTTGGAGAATACTGTAGCTCCCTTGATCTGATTGAATAAGTCATCAATCCTAGGCAAGGGATACCTATTCTTAATAGTCACCTTATTCAACTATCTATAGTCAATACAAAGGCGCAAAGAATCATCTTTCTTCTTCAAAAAGAGCACTGGAGCTCCCCATGGTGATACACTAGGTCGAATGCTCCCTTTGGCCAGAAGTTCCTCTAGCTGAAGACGTAGCTCACCCAATTCCTGAGTAGTCATGCGATAAGGAGCTTTAGAGATAGGCTCCGCTCCAAGAATTAGATCAATACTAAAATCAATGTCCCTCTTAGGAGGCATGCCTAGAATCTCACTTGGAAAAACATCTGTGTACTCTTGCAAAATCGGGCGATCTAAAGTCTCCCTCATGGAATCTTCCTCATCAAGATCATTTACCATAACAGCAAATATCTGACATCCCTTACGAAAACTTTTCTTCAATTGCATAACAGAAATCATCCACAGAGATATAGGCCTCAGTATCCCAACTATTTGCACATCATTCCCTTGGTCATCTTGGCACATAATAATCTTCTTCCTACAATCTATACTGGCTTTATGAGATCCAAGCCAGTCCATGCCTAAAACCACATCATAGGAACCAAGGGGTATGACTCGAAGATCCACTGTCATATCAAAGCTTCCTAAGCTAAGCACACACTTATGAACTACAGAATCTGTGGAGACCTTAATGCCTGAGGCTAGTTCCACTTGCTAACCATGATCTTGCTTCACCACATCTAGCTTATACTTAGAAACTAAAGATGGTGAAATAAATGAATTTGTAGCTCCTGAATCAAACAATACTGAAAGAGATATACCTCTAATAGCTCATGTGGTCTCAACCACTATTCCTTGATGATCTGCCTGATGCTGCTCAACTGCTGCAAAAACTCTATGAGCTCTACCTGCATCACCAATTGTAGGCTCTGAAACTATATGCCTAGGTCCTAGAAACTAAGGTGCTCACTAAGGACACTGAGTTGCATAATGTCCAATCTGACTACATGAAAAGCATTTCGTATTTCTACCAGAACCTCTTCCCATAGGTGGTACATTTGATTGCTAACGATTGTTCCTGCTAACAAAAGACTGGCTACTCTGAGCTAGCTGATTGGTCCGATTTTGTCTATTGCGTTGAGCATTGCGGTTGTTCTTGGTGTTAGAACCTTTGCCACCGCCTTGAGCTTGAGAATTTGAGCCATTCTGTTTCTGTGTCTGTTGAGACTGCTACTGATACTATTTCCCCTTAGAGAAAGAAAACTTCTTGTTACCACCTAAATTGTAGTTGCTTTTAGATCCTGATGCCGCTGGTGCTCTTACAAAACCACCTTGACCAAGGTTGACACTTTGCTCAAAAAGGATAGCTCGATGCACCGCATCCTTGAGGGTTTTTGGTTCAAATACCTTAACTCCCCCAATAATACGATTATTCAAACCCCTAATAAAATGTTGTGTCAACTAAGCTGAATTTTCACTGAACCTTGAGAAAGGCATAAGCTCATAAAACTTACGCTCATACTCGATCACTGACAAAGTTTACTATCTGAGATTATGAAATTCATCAGCCCTTTGTTGTTTCCATTCCTCTGGTAGGAATCGTTCACGAAAACTCTCTAGGAATAATTCCCATGTGACACTGCTCATATCGATTCCCAACTTCTTCTCCTCTATCGTCCACCAAGTGGCCCCAAAATTCTCTAGATTAGTGATCACAAACCTTGCCTTAACATTGCTGTCGAACTCCTGCATGGTAAAAATCCTCTCAAGAGAAATAAGCCACTACTCAGCCATGTAACCAGAACCTTACCCATTGAAAGGCTTAAACTTGGATCTTGAAAGATCCTTCATCTGAGTGGACACAATGGACCTCTGACGATCCTTCCGAGGACTTCTAGACCTGGGTCTATGCTCTTGTTCTTTCTGATGCACTTTAGGTTGTTCTTGAATAGGAGGTAGACATTCTAGAATAGTCTACATCATCTGTCTCAAACCAACCTCTTCAGACTCAGCTTGGTCCTCTCTACAGCTCTCTTCCTGCTGCCTACTAGAGTTCTCTTCCCTGCTCTTTACACAAGCTGATCCCTCATGGGCAGACTCATGGGCACTGACAGTTCTGCCATGACCAGCCCTCTTCCACGGCCTCTACCATGGGCTCTAACAGAAGACCTAGTCCCAGATACCATCCTACAACAGTACAAGGTACTAAGTTCATTTCTATGTTTAAGTTTAAGTACAATTTCCAGTTTTGAAAACTAAGTGTTGAACTATGAAAAATATACAAGTAACAGTTCAAGTTCTATTTCAGTTCACCTAGTTTCAAATTGAACAGATACAGTTGACAGTTTAAAGTTCTAGTTGTTCCAAAATACCCAGAGCTCCCAATGTAGAAACTCGAGCTCTGATACCAAATGTATTTGGTTGATAGATAAAAGTTTCTCCCCAAAACTATTAGACTCAATTTTCTAATTGATCTAATAATATTTTGTTTATATAACATTGTTTAAAAATTGACACTCTCAATGAATCAAAACTTCGATTATGTATTCTAATAACTAATCTTAATTAAACTGAGTTTAATTAAATTAATTATTAATATCTCTTCATAATTAACAAGCTCAATATCAATATTTTAAATCATTAGAAGAGTGATCCATTAGTTTAGAACTTTATAATATTCATTTATAATTAATTATATATACATATATACTTATATACATACACACACACACACACACACACACACACATATATATATATATACATAAATATATATATATATACATAAATATATATATATATATACATAAATATATATAATAACATATACATTGTCAACCTCTATCATAAATAACACAATCTTTAACATTGTAAAATCGAATTATAAAAAAATTCGATTGATATAATTCATGCGCTACATATATAAATGGAGGCATTCAATTTAATAACCTTTTTTTTAAAAACAAAAGCCACCACCGTTGGTAGTGGCCGTGCGACCCTACCTACTGTTGCAGGGCCTGCGACGACTGTTGCATTACCTGCAACTGTAGGTACGGTGCGCAGGCTTTATATCATTTACATGTGGTATGGGGGGGGTACGCCCCTCCCATATATATATATATATATAATTTTAATTGCGATTTTCAATAACGTTTTAAATAAACATTTTGTCATTTGATTTAACAAAAAAATTTATAAATGATTTACAGAAAAATGAAATTTGACATTCGAACTCTCAATAAATATAATTATATATATATATATATGCATATATGTATAAATATAATTATATATATATATATATGCATATATGTATATATATATTTAAATGTATGTGTGTGTGTGTGTGTGTGTGTGTGTGTGTGTGTGTGTGTGTGTGTATAATTTTTATAAACATATATATTTGGATATGCATTAAAAATGCAGACCTAAAATCATATATATATATATATATATATATGATTATATATATGATTCTAAAATATTTACTCTTTTAAATTTTTTCAATAAATTTCTAATGGATTTGGCTATAATTTAAACCCTAGCCCCGTTTTCCTTTCAGATCTATGCATATGGAATTCTCAAATAAATTTAATTGCTCATATTGAGAAAGCATAAAAATATGAAATTTCTCAAAAGACATATGGAAGACATGAAGAAGATAGGGAATGCAAGATGCAAAAATAGCATAAGTAAAATCACAAGAATCTACCCGAATTCTGATGCTAATTTGCTCTTCCTCAGAAAACCCGCAGAGCAAGCTCCCCTCTTCAGAGTTTTCGAGTCCTCCAATGCTCCAATTGCTCTCCAATGCTATGTCTAAGCTTCTATGAATGCCCTAATATAAAGATATCAAAGATTGTGATATTTTATTAATTTTCTCAAAAATAATTAATTTATTAATTAAATTTATTTATTAAGACTTAATTAATAAAAAATTCACCATAGACCTCCAAGATAAAATATGAAAACCCATCATAGAGCAAATCACTCAAAATCAGTCTAAAGGGTTAAAAATCATGAACCATGTCATCCAATACATTCGGTGGGTAAAATATTCAGATACTTGTCCTACCTCACTAGGACAATTGGTTTAAAGGTTTGGGATTTGGACTTGAGAATTTATCTCCCTTCTCTTATCATTGAGATAGTATAATAGGGTACGCTCATCTTGGCAATTCAGAGAAGTCGATAACTGGTACCTGTAACCTGCAAAAAAATTATGCATGTACATATAATATATAATGCTAAGCTAAACAAACAATGGCAGGAAGTGGTGCATCGTGTAGATCCCCACTAACCAGGTGACTACGACTCCCTTCCTTAACCACATCAAAAATGCCATACAATATGAAAACACGCACACCATACACATGCAAGTATGGGGTAAGTATCCATAATAAAACACATGAGATAATATACCATCTAACTAGTCATATATCAACTGAATCCATATCATAATATCTGATATTGTCAAAACAATACCACTAAACCATCAATATAAAACTAGTCCATCAAAGTCCGATAATAACAACAGCAATAATTCTAGAAAAGATGTGAACGAGGGTAGGCACTACATAAATGGAGTACTTACTTCTAATTAATTAAACAAAGTTATTTAATTAAATGAAAAGCCATTCCTAATTAATTAAATGAAGTTATTTAATTAAATAAAAAAAGTGTCTCTAATTAATTAAAGATTATTTAATTAAATAGAAAATGTAACTATGAGAGCATATCTCATTTTATTAAATTAAATATCTCAACAAAATCTCTCTTCAGTTGAAAAAGGGAAATTTCCAGTTCACTATTGATAAAAAAATGAGTTAAATCATGTAACTCCTTTTTTTACTCAAATTGAATCAGTTAACTCCTTATTTTACTCAAATTAAATATGTTAACTCCCTTTAATTTGGAAATCTCCCTTTATGACTGAACTTCACCTTTAATTTTGACAGTTGATTGAAATCGATCTCAAACATTGATGAATTCCAGGAAAGTCTATTTAAGAGACCCTCATCTCTTCATTTTGAAAGGTTGAATGAGAATTTGCATCGAATTGTTGCTGGAATCCATACTCACATTTGCTCATATTCACATACGCAAAGATCAAGTTTGACCAAAAGTTCATCAGATTTAACCACGGTTGACTTGAGTTGACTAGTTTCGAAAAGAATTTTGAAATAATGAAACAAAATTATTTAATTAAATGGAGTACTTCTAATTAATTAAAAAAAGTTAATTAAATGAGAAGCCATTGCTAATTAATTAAATGAAGTTATTTAATTAAATAAGAAAAGTATCTCTAATTAATTAAAGATTATTTAATTAAATAGAAAAAGTAATTATGAGAGCATATCTCATTTTATTAAATTAAATATCTCAATAGAATCTCTCTTCAGTTCAAAAAGGGAAATTTCCAGTTCACTATTGATCAAAAATGAGTTAAATCAGTTAACTCCTTTTTCTACTCAAATTGAATCAGTTAACTCCTTATTTTACTCAAATTAAATCTGTTAACTCCCTTTCATTTGGAAATCTCCCTTTATGACTGAACTTCACCTTTAAGCCTGACCGTTGATTAAAATCGATCTCAACCATTGATGAAATCCAAGAAAGTCTATTTAAGAGACCCTCATCTCTTCATTTTGAAAGGTTGAACGAGAATTTGCATCAAATTGTTGCTGGAATTCATACTCACATTTGCTCATATTCACATACGCAAAGATCAAGTTTGACCAAAAGTTGACCAGATTCAACCACGGTTGATTAGTTTCGAAAAGAATTTTGAAATAATTAAATGAAATTATTTAATTAAATGGAGTACTTACTTCTAATTAATTAAACAAGGTTATTTAATTAAATGAGAAGCCATTCCTCATTAATTAAATGAAGTTATTTAATTAAATAAGAAAACTGTCTCTAATTATTTAAAGATTATTTAATTAAATAGAAAAAGTAATTATGATAGCATGTCTCATTTTATTAAATTAAATATCTCAACAAAATCTCTCTTCAGTTCAAAAAGAAAAATTTTCAATTCACTATTGATCAAAAATGAGTTAAATCAGTTAATTCCTTTTTCTACTCAAATTAAATCAATTAACTCCTTATTTTACTCAAATTAAATCTGTTAACTCCCTTTAATTTGTAAATCTTCCTTTATGACTTAACTTCACCTTTAATCCTGACCGTTAATTGAAATCAATCTTAACCGTTGATGAATTCCAAGAAAGTCTATTTAAGAGACCCTCATCTCTTCATTTTGAAAGGTTGAATGAGAATTTGCATCAATTTGTTGCTGGAATTCATACTCACATTTGCTCATATTCACATACGCTAAGATCAAGTTTGACCAAAAGTTGACCAGATTTAACCACGGTTGACTAGTTTCGAAAAAAATTTGAAATTAATAAATGAAATTATTTCATTAAATGGAGTACTTACTTCTAATTAATTAAACAAAGTTATTTAATTAAATGAGAAGCCATTCCTTATTAATTAAATGAAGTTATTTAAATAAATAAGAAAACTGTGTCTAATTAATTAAAGATTATCTAATTAAATAGAAAAAGTAATTATGAGAGCATATCTCATTTTATTAAATTAAATATCTCAACAAAATCTCTCTTCAGTTCAAAAAGGAAAATTTCCAGTTCACTATTGATAAAAAATGAGTTAAATCAGTTAACTCCTTTTTCTACTCAAATTGAATCAGTTAATTCCCTATTTTACTCAAATTAAATCTGTTAACTCCCTTTAATTTGGAAATCTCCCTTTATGACTGAATTTCACTTTTAATCCTGACCGTTGATTGAAATTGATATCAACCGTTGATGAAATCAAGAAAAGTCTATTTAAGAGACCCTCATCTCTTCATTTTGAAAGGTTGAATGTGAATTTGCATCAAATTGTTGCTTGAATTCATACTCACATTTGCTCATATTCACATACACAAAGATCAAGTTTGACTAAAAGTTAACCAGATTTAACCATGGTTGACTAGTTTCGAAAAGAATTTTGAAATAATTAAATGAAATTATTTAATTAAATGGAGTACTTACTTCTAATTAATTAAACAATGTTATTTAATTAAATGAGAAGCCATTCCTAATTAATTAAATGAAGTTATTTAATTAAATAAGAAAAGTGTCTCTAATTATTTAAAGATTATTTAATTAAATAGAAAAAGTAATTATGAGAGCATATCTCATTTTATTAAATTAAATATCTCAACAAAATCTCTCTTCAGTTCAGAAAGGAAAATTTCCATTTCACTATTGATCAAAAATGAGTTAAATCAGTTAACTCCATTGTCTACTCAAATTGAATCAGTTAACTCCTTATTTTACTCAAATTAAATCTGTTAACTCCCTTTAATTTGGAAATCTCCCTTTATGACCGAACTTCACCTTTAATCCTATCCGTTGATTGAAATCAATCTTAACCGTTGATGAATTCCAGGAAAGTCTATTTAAGAGATCCTCATCTCTTCATTTTGAAAGGTTGAATGAGAATTTGCATCGAATTGTTGTTGCAATTTATACTCACATTTGCTCATATTCACATACGCAAAGATCAAGTTTAACCAAAAGTTGACCAGATTTAACCATGGTTGACTTGAGTTGACTAGTTTCGACAAGAATTTTGAAATAATTAAACAAAATTATTTAATTAAATGGAGTACTTTTAATTAATTAAACAAAGTTATTTAATTAAATGAGAAGCCATTCATAATTAATTAAATGAAGTTATTTAATTAAATAGGAAAAGTGTCTCTAATTAATTACAGATTATTTAATTAAATAGAAAAAGTAATTATGAGAGCATATCTCATTTTCTTAAATTAAATATCTCAACAAAATCTCTCTTCAGTTCAAAAAGGGAAATTTCTAGCTCACTATTGATCAAAAATGAGTTAAATCAGTTAACTGCTTTTTCCACTCAAATTGAATCAGTTAACTCCTTATTTTACTGAAATTAAATCTGTTAACTCCCTTTAATTTGGAAATCTCCCTTTATGACTGAACTTCACCTTTAATGCTGACCGTTGATTGAAATCAATCTCAACAGTTGATGAATTCCAGGAAAGTCTATTTAAGAGACCTTCATCTCTTCATTTTGAAAGGTTGAATGACAATTTGCATCGAATTGTTGCTGGAATTCATACTCACATTTTCTCATATTCACATACGCAAAGATCAAGTTTGACCAAAAGTTGACCAGATTTAACCACGGTTGACTTGAGTTGACTAGTTTCGAAAAGAATTTTAAAATAATTAAATGAATTTTTTTAATTAAATGGAGTACTTACTTCTAATTAATTAGAAAAATTTATTTAATTAAATGACAAGTCGTTCCTAATTAATTAAATGAAGTTATTTAATTAAATAAGAAAATTGTCTCTAATTAATTAAAGATTATTTAATTAAATAGAAAAAGTAATTATGAGAGAATATCTCATTTTATTAAATTAAATATCTCAACAAAATCTCTCTTCAGTTTAAAAAGAAAAATTTCCAGTTCACTATTGATAAAAAATGAGTTAAATCAGTTAACTCCTTTTTCTACTCAAATTAAATCAGTTAACTCCTTATTTTACTCAAATTAAATCTGTTAACTCCGTTTAATTTGGAAATCTCCCTTTATGACTGAACTTCACCTTTAATCCTGACTATTGATTGAAATCGATCTCAACCATTGATGAATTCCAAGAAAGTCTATTTAAGAGACCCTCATCTCTTCATTTTGAAAGGTTGGATGAGAATTTGCATCGAATTGTTGCTAGAATTTGTCATGCCCAAACTACGAGGGCAAAAAACACAATATTTTTTGAATAATGATTAATAATTAAACATGTTCTAAGTTTGAAATGATTGAGATAGAAGTTTTAGTACAGGTTTTCTACATTACGTCTTAAGTTTATAACATGAGGATGATTACATCATTAAGGTTTTGAAACTTTTGTTATAAAGTTAATATCGACAAAAGTTATGCTATTACATTAACTTACAACAATATGAGAAAATTATTTAAATATCAATGTAAATATATCTAGGTTTAAATTAATTGAAAGTATCTAATCAACATTTACTATAAATCTCTTAGACATTCATCGATTGAAAATCTAAATCAATATAGGAAAGTCAGTTGAAGAAAACAATTAACTAAAATTAAAACTGTATTTGCAACAAAATTATATTACAATAAATATTTAAAAAAAATACTAACAAATTTAAAATCTGAACTATATTACATTTAATTTTAAATTAACACTGAACTAACCTAATTTAAAACAAACACTTTAAAAATAACACAATATTCTAACATGAACTTCTAACTAATTTTAACTTCTAAATAGAACTATTCTAATCATATCAATTACATACTTGATCCATATTAATTAATTAATGTCACTTATAAATAATCACCTTGTAATAAGCTAAATCAAACCTTACTACAATCCAAAAGACACTACTACAAATTCTAATACTAAGTCTACATTGAAAATATTCACAACTCAAACATTATATTAACTAAATCCCTATACTATACTAAAACTAATCCTAACACAACTACTAAAACAAATTTAAATCCAACTAAAAAAAAAACTTAACCAAAAATAAATAAATAAACACTTAATACAAGACTAACCTACCTACTCTAACCACCAACCTACAAACCTACTAACCCTACCATTCCTACTCTACCACCCCTCCCTTTGATCACATCAACCCCCCCCCCCCATGACATGCGCTTCTCCCAAGCGCTTAAACCTGTGCACTGCACGAGGTTACTGACCTTGCATCAGTAATATTTCCCCCTCTTCATTCTACTTGCCTTGGGTGGAAACCAAGGTAGCCACCAAAGGAGAACAACTTGTTTAAAACTTTAACAATTTTTAAACACAAAACCACAATTACCAAGGTCAGCGAGAGTTAAGGGAGGGCAGGGAGGTGACGTCACCCAATGACCTTGCACGTAAAAATTTGTTAAAACAACTTTTAAATAATAACATAATGAGAAATGATGCCCAAGGAAAATGGTAAACATAGAGGTCATAAAGTTTATAGGTAAGAGTATAAGATATGAAGATAGTCTTCTAGGATAAGCATTAAATTGCTTATAACTAAATTAGATATTATTCACATTAGAAATATATATAAATATATTTTTATATAGAAAAAAAAAGGAATATTCTTTGTCTCAATAAGAAAATAAATTATTTCTCTCATACAATTTCCAGCATCCTGTAGGTGGGTGTTTTTTTGGAAATTTTCTTGTTCACTCTTTTTTTTTGCATATGAATTTTCTCTTAGGGATGGTATGTAAAGTTAATTTAATCTTCTTTAAGTAGGATCAAAAAAAATTGAAAAGCTAACATATTGCTAATATTATTCCAAAGTTTTAATTCCTAAGGTTTCTTATGGCTTACAAAACTAATAGTGCATCTCTTAAATCTATTAGATGATTAAGGTAGAATTCAATACAATTTTCTATGACATCTAAAATAGATTAAACCAAGGACTAAATTCGTCATTCCATTTACACCTGAACTCATGTAGGAGCATTCATAGATCATACTTTGAGCAATTTCCTTCCATCATTTATACAAGGGAGTAGAATTGAATGGATTTAAACATGAAGTTAATGATCGTGTCACAACAGTGCATGAATAAATTGATTTCCTAAACAAACTTGAATTAAATTATATCAACCATATCCATTATTTTATTTTTCTTAACAAAATTTTCATTTTAAACAAATAAGGAAACTTGAAAATTTGCTCAATTAAACCATCATCAAAACACCTTATTCCTAATGTGCATCCATCTATTTTTAAATTACGATTAAATCACAAGATAAACAATTTTACTCAAACACCAATTTTATTGGTAAACCTGATTCAAAGGCTCAGCCAGGAAAGAACCAACAAGAAAACCTGGCGTTGTTGCCATTACAACATAGTTTTGAGATACAACTAACATAGGATTTCAATCCTGAATTACATCACTTAAATCAAATCTCCTTCATGGCCCTCATCAAGGGTTCCATATCCAATTCCGCAACACATTACTAGAACCATGGAGGGAACAAAATCTGATCGGGTGATAACCAAGCATAACGAAGAGACAATCAACATACAAACTCATACATGGTTTACACAATAGGATTTGCAATGATTCAAAACTAGGGAAAGGTGGATTCTTCCAACCAAGAGAAGTCAAGCACAACACCAAACAAATGCCCAATCGGGGCAATATACCAAGAACTTTCGTTCTTCCATTTCAACATAACAGAATCATACAAGGTTTGTACTGACAGGTAGGGGCCCATAACACCCTACCCTTTCTCCCTCTTCTCATCTTGAGAAGAGACTCTACACTAGATGGAGTCTGACTAAACAGACCTTTCCCAAAATTGGTCACTTCTGCCCTCTCCAAGGGTGAGTAATACCAAAACACCCATGCAAGAAAAATCTCAAAATTGCAAAATAAACATGTAAGGAAAACATCCAAAAAAATAACATGGTTTTCAAATCTTCCCAACGTACCCACAACCATACAAACATTCAAACAACAACAAGGTAGCATAAGCATGAAACAAGAATGAAATCTGAACAAGGGACATGAGAATTCCAACCTTCACAAAGAGGTAATGGCAATGAACAAGTTTGAGTAGAGTTTCCTTCTCCTTGCTTCAACCTTCAAGAACTCCTCTCTAAATGTAGAGATTGGGTAACAACCTCCACAAGTCCAAGAAGGACCTTTAAATAAGCCCCCAACTCAACCACCCAAAAGGAGCAATAACTACTTCCACCCACTAGCAATTCTAGAAACTCCTAACTCTACCCTCACTATGGTTAGACACAAAAAGGAGGTGGGGTAAGACAACTCATGATAACCATAAGCAATTTTCGCACAAAGGCAAAAAGGAACTTTTTGAGTGATCTCCAAAGTCAACAAAAGGGGCTTAGGGGTTGGAAAAGACCCCTAACCCATACCCATGCCCCTTGGATATAATTATTCCATGATTTAAAGCTTTAGAAAAAGGTTTAGAGCTAAACAAAAGCTAGGAAATAAATTAAGACCAACTAACAATTCTAACAATGCAGATTAAGCACTAATTCGGATTAGGGATGACTAAACTTGATTAATAATCAAATTAGCAAACTGACACTCACTTAAACCAACTAAGGTCCAAAGGGTACACAACTAACCCTAACTAGCACGCTAAAGGGCATAAACAATTCACAAGTGTAGGGCGACACTAACAGAACATAATTACGAGGCATTCACATTTACTGATCACATAAGAATACATACATGCATCTCAATTTAAAATACTTGAACTACGAACAACAAGGTTTTAAAAATTAACACATAGAGATCAATTCTGTTCTTTCATCGGTTTCCTAGGCAAAAATATCTGCACACTCATTGCACACATCAGTAGTCCCGAAAATCACATGTACATATATACGTATCAAAAATTTACATAAACTGAAACATACAATAATCAAGGTTTCTTTCATCCTACTTAATTCTTAACCAATTAAAATATCCTGAACCAAAATATCAATCCTACATTACTGATTTCATCAACATACATATATATGAAACATTAAATGACAATCATCAAATATATCTGAAAATAACATCACACAACATGAAATAATAAAGTATGTTCTAAGCATCAGATAATGTCTCGACATCTCGAGTCGTGAGTATCAAAATGATAAAGTAACAACTAAGGCTACGAAGGGTCGAGGCGAGGCCTCACAGAATTCATAGTCACATTTTCTCATATTCACATACGCAAAGATCAAGTTTGATTAAAAAAATGACCAAATTTAACCACAGTTGACTTGAGTTGACTAGTTTCGAAAACAATTTTAAAATAATTAAACAAAATTATTTAATTAAATGGAGTACTTACTTCCAATTAATTAAACAAAGTTGTTTAATTAAATGAGAAGCCATTCCTAATTAATTAAATGAATTTATTTAATTAAATAAGAAAAGTGTCTCTAATTAATTAAAGATTATTTAATTAAATAGAAAAAGTAATTATGAGAGCATATCTCATTTTATTAAATTAAATATCTCAACAAAATCTCTCTTCAGTTCAAAAAGGGAAATTTTCAATTCACTATTGATAAAAAATGAGTTAAATCAGTTAACTCCTTTTTCTACTCAAATTGAATCAGTTAACTCCTTATTTTACTCAAATTAAATCTATTAACTCTCTTTAATTTGAAAATCTCCTTTTATGACTGAACTTCACCTTTAATCCTAGCCGTTAATTGAAATCGATCTCAACCATTGATGAATTTTAGGAAAGTCTATTTAAGAGACCCTCATCTCTTCATTTTGAAAGGGTGAATGAGAATTTGCATCGAATTTTTGTTGGAATTCATACTCACATTTGCTCATATTCACATACGCAAAGATCAAGTTTGACCAAAAGTTGACCAGATTTAACCACGTTTGACTTGAGTTGACTAGTTTCGAAAAGAATTTTGAAATAATTAAACGAAATTATTTAATTAAATGGGGTACTTACTTCTAATTCCCTAAACAAAGTTATATAATTAAATGAGAAGCCATTCCTAATTAATTAAATAAAGTTATTTAATTAAATAAGAAAAGTGTCTCTAATTAATTAAAGATTATTTAATTAAATAGAAAAAAGTAATTATGAGAGCATATCTCATTTTATCAAATTAAATATCTCAACAAAATCTCTCTTCAGTTCAAAAAGAAAAATTTCCAATTCACTATTGATCAAAAATGAGTTAAATGAGTTAACTCTTTTTTCTATTCAAATTAAATCAGTTAACTCTATATTTTAATCAAATTAAATCTATTAACTCACTTTAATTTGGTAATCTCCCTTTATGACTAAACTTTACCTTTAATCCTAACCATTGATTGAAATCGATCTCAACCATTGATAAATTTTAGAAAAGTCTATTTAAGAGACCCTCATCCCTTCATTTTGAAAGGTTGAATGAGAATTTTCATCGAATTGTTGCTGGAATTCATACTCACATTTGCTCATATTCACATACGAAAAGATCAAATTTGACCAAAAGTTGACCAGATTTAACTACGGTTGACTTGAGTTGACTAGTTTCAAAAATAATTTTGAAATAATTAAACCAAATTTTTTAATTAAATGGAGTACTTACTTCTAATTAATCAAACAAAGTTATTTAATTAAATGAGAAGCCATTCCTAATTAATTAAATGAAGTTATTTAATTAAATAAGAAAAGTGTCTCTAATTAATTAAAGATTATTTAATTAAATAGGAAAAGTAATTATGAGAGCATATATCATTTTATTAAATTAAATATCTCAACAAAATCTCTCTTCAGTTCAAAAAGAGAAATTTCCAATTCACTATTGATCAAAAATGAGTTAAATTAGTTAACTCCTTTTTCTACTCAAATTGAATTAGTTAACTTCTTATTTTACTCAAATTAAATCTGTTAACTCACTTTAATTTGGAAATCTTCCTTTATGACTGAACTTCACCTTTAATCCTGACCGTTGATTGAAATCAATCTCAACCGTTGATGAATTGCAGGAAAGTCTATTTAAGAGACCCTCATCTCTTCATTTTGAAAGGTTGAATGAGAATTTGCATTTTATTGTTGCTGAAATTCATACTCACATTTGCTCATATTCGCATACGCAAAGATCAAGTTTGACCAAAAGTTGACCAGATTTAACCACGGTTAACATGAGTTGACTAGTTTCGAAAAGAATTTTAAAATAATTAGACAAAACTATTTAATTAAATGGAGTACTTACTTCTAATTAATTAAACAAAGTTATTCAATTAAATGAGAAGCCATTCCTAATTAATTAAATGCAGTTATTTAATTAAATAAGAAAAGTGTCTGTAATTTATTAAAGATTACTTAATTAAATAGAAAAAGTAATTATGAGAGCATATCTCATTTTATTAAATTAAATATCTAAACAAAATCTCTCTTCAATTCAAAAATGGAAATTTCCAATTCACTATTGATCAAAAATGAGTTAAATGAGTTAACTCCTTTTTCTACTCAAATTGAATCAGTTAACTCCTTATTTTACTCAAATTAAATCTGTTAACTCTCTTTAATTTGGAAATCTGCCTTTATGACTGAACTTCATCTTTAATCCTGACCGTTGATTGAAATCGATCTCAACCGTTGATGAATTCCAGGATAGTCTATTTAAGAGACCCTCATCTCTTCATTTTGAAAGATTGAATAAGAATTTGCATTGAATTGTTGCTGAAATTCATACTCACATTTGCTCATATTCACATATGCAGAGATCAAGTTTGACCAAAGGTTGACCAGATTTAACCACGGTTGACTTGAGTTGTAATGCCCCACCAAGGGATCCAAAGAATATCACTAAGTTTGCCAAACAATTTTTTTTTAAAACATGAATTATAAATCATTCACAATATTTGCGAAAGCAATAGTAACATCCAACTGAAAGTAAACATAACATAATAGATTACATCCTTTAAAATCTCTTAATCTTGAATCACATCTAAATTAACCATTTATCTAACATCACATCCTTATGAAATAACAATGATACATCCAATGTTCATAAATTACATTTTTAATTTATCTCAATCATCCAATGTACATGTTACAAGGTATGAAAAGCTTAAAAGAATATACATCTAT
The DNA here is from genome assembly GCA_028749045.1 of Cupressus sempervirens. Lineage (NCBI taxonomy): Eukaryota > Viridiplantae > Streptophyta > Pinopsida > Cupressales > Cupressaceae > Cupressus > Cupressus sempervirens. Next base: position 126,991,655 of record CM053783.1, read on the forward strand.
GTAAATAACGTACATCATCATCTAATATTAATCCATGATGCAATTAAAGTAAATGAAACCATAAATCATACATGATACATCATCATCATAAAGATATAAACATCAATCATAAAAGATAACCATATATCACAAACATAAATAACTAAGTGCACGGTTCCTCCCAACTGTAAATAGCATCATTAAACTATCGTGGATTCTAGCCATCCCTCTGTGCGTAACATTCCAAAGCACCGAAGAGATCGTTGGTATTAACATAGTAGGAATGTCACTCTTAAAACATCTTACTAACATGCAAAGTAAAGCATAGGATACCATCATCTAACATATACAAATCATCAATATAAGAAACATATCAATAAATGCATCCATCATAAGGTATATCATCTATCATAATGATCCAAGAATAGAATGAAGATAAATACCAACCAAAAATACTCCAGCCACGGTATCACAGATGGATCTGAAATGATAAGAGTGGAAAAAACACTACCACCCGACCGCGTGGAACTTAAGTGGTGCACTCCCACCATGCTGAGGAGATAATCTCAAGTCCCAGACAGGTTATCAAAACTACAAAGCGCAAATCTCTTTAAGTCTAAGAATCTTAAAAGTATACTAACTCAAAGGCTCCATCACACAAAACCGACATCTAATTCTCAGAGGCACAACAATGACATGTAGGAAACCTACTCTGCAAGCAGAAAAGTGTCATCGCATTTATCATGTACAAGTTACCCTGGCAGTTAGCTAAACTTCACGGGTCCATACTGATCTCATGCGGCCACTAGTATCCTCTCATACTGACGAGGCATACTACGAAATGCACGATCGCAACCATGCATTCTCACTACTCCCATCCTAGCCTGTACAATCGCTCAAGGCATGGGTGAGAACCAAAATAATTATCTTTTTAGGTTCATTTAATCTCCATTTAGTGTGTAAATGTTATCACTTATTAACCAAACTTACAATGAGTTACCCTGGCAGCCACTTAGGGCCCTGGCCCCCATTGCAAGCCACTTCCCGACACTACAAGTAGATTACCTACCCTAAGCTCATGGAATCATAAATCTCAAAATCACAAAAGATAATCCATAATAAAATCATCAAATTTCTATGATAAAAGCATCAAATATCCATAATAAGAATCATCAAATCACCAAGATAAGAATCATCAAATCTCCATGAGCATCTGGAAAAAGCATCCATAGAAAATCATGACCACAACAGTTCTCTATTGGCAACTGAAGGCATCACTGATAATCATAAGTATCCATTGATTCTCAATAACCAAAATATATCTCAAAATCATATTGATCGAAGACTCCAAAATGGTTGATTCAAACATGTCACAGCATGACATCATCAATAAATAAATCCACATTTCAGTCCCATCATGGCGACTAGAAAATAATCCAAGGATAATCGATCGATGACTCAAAAATGATTAGCTCAGTTGTCTCATACATATACATCTCAGCTTTACACATGAAGACTGATGAACAATACAAACATTTCATAGAGCATACGATCACATTACCATGGTTGGGCTTATAAAGATCGAGACCAAATAAGATCAACATGTCATCACATCTCATAACCTCTGAGCCTCTGGTAACAACCTAAGACTGGTCAACACTAGTCAACCCAAAACTCAAAACAAGAAGCATAGAGAATACGCGATGCAAACACGTGTTTTGGTTTACTAAATTCACATAGTTGAATAATGTGTAGAGGTTTTCAGTTTTCTATTGCAAGTATACTTCAAGTGTCTTAAGTTTTATCATTTGACCTACAAGTCAACCCGTTTGTTCCCTGATAGCATTATCCTTCTATTATTAAGAATTACATTCTAAGAATATCTTAAAGATAAATATTCACTAAACTGATCATCATCGACATTTAATTAAATTGTTTTCTTTATTTAACTAAGATCCATATTCTAATTGATTAACTCTCTTTTAATGTTACTTCAACTTTCAACATAAATCAAGAATCATTATTCATTTATAAAAGAACCAATTATCAATCTTCAAATAAGAAGAAGATAACTTTATTTATCTCAATCCATTAACATAGGTACACCATCCATGACTTATTAACATCTTATTAGTTTTCAATTAGAAACTTAATTAAGTATTACTAAAGTTTGAGTCTTTTAATTTAATCGTTAACATCATTGACAACCATATAATATCTAAAGTCATAATTCAAGTCATAAGAATAAGACCTATCAACTTTGATACCAATATTTCTACAATCTTATTAAAATAATTTTATCAATTAAATTTCTATTACATAACTTAATTATTAATTAAATCCAATTAACTCTAGTTAATTGATTTAATTAATAATTGCATAACCATAGTAACGTTCTAATTAATATCAGTTACTAATAACTAAGTAAAATTTTGTAAGTTAAAATTCAACTATAATCTAGTACACAAATATTCATATTCATAGTTCGATAATAATAACTTGCTAATATTTAATGACAAGCTATATTGAGAATCTTATTAATAAATCTATAATGACTACATTCGTCACTCTGCAACAATGTTCTCATTTATATTTTAATAATAACAAGTTATAATAAATCTCCAATACCAAGTATTATTATCTCAAATAAGTTTTCTCAATGTACGTTGATTTAGTTAATTGATACTCTTTCAAATTATTAACCAATTCAATTTGATTAATATCTTTTAGAGTACTTCAATCATTAACTAATCTCCTCTAGATTAACTCTGATCGTATTAATTGATAACCATTTAAACTATTTATACATTATTTATTAATAGTTTGTTAGACCCAACAAATATTAATAAATAATAAACTCATCAAAACTATTATTAATCGATCTAAAGAACTTTACATAAGCTTCATTAGCTAACTCTTAATATCATTAAGGTATATCAATAATTTAGTTAATAATATATAACATATTAATAATACCATAGTAATTCAAATTATAACAATGTTATAACAGTGACTCCATGTCAATTAAATCTTAATCCATTATCATTAAAGTTTCCTCATTTAAAAACGTAATATAAAATTATCATCTCTAAATTATATATTAAATAGTATTTAATATACTTTATAAAAAGTCCACTATATAAACTATATTAAAATATTTTTTCTTTTAATTTTCTCTCATTTAAAAATCCATTTACTTAGATTGACTAATAATTAATTACACTTCTTCTACTATTAACTAATCTTAATTAAATTTGATTTAATTAGATTAGATAATAACCCATATAAAACTAATGCATATTAATAAGATTCTAATAAGGGAAGATTGCAATAATATCTTCAATTCATTCTATGCTTTGATATATATTATTTTTGTGAAGTTTAAGCATAAAGAACTCTTGGTTATGAGAAATGGAAAAATATCTGTCCTTGAATAAAACAGTTCTAGTACGACGGTCATATCTCTCTAATGAACCATTGGATCGGGCTAAAATTTAAATATGTTGGAGAGGGCCAAGTTGCGCCACTTCTGACTAGAGCGATTGAATAAATTCAATCTCGATAAAAAATTATGAATGACTGAGTTCGGGTCTATCCAAAGGGTAGTGATAGGACAATTTGTGATGAATTAAAAATTTTTTCTTAAAAGGTAATTGTTCTCTAAATTTATCCAATAATTTCACTAATGGATTTGGCCATAAATATTGAAACCACTTTCAAATTTATTTCAATTTGATTCTAATTCGACCCCAAACCCATTTAGATCTAATTTCTTCCTTAATTGAATCTAGAGTTTTTCTATTATTTTCTTCTCAACCAGATAAAATATCTAGATTCTAATTTAATTATAGATTCAATCACAAAGAGTATTAAGACACATATAACAGACATGATGAAGATAGGAAGAGAAAGAGTGCAAAGGGAATATGAGAATAACACGAGTGCACCTAGAAACTGATGCTAATTTGCCATGCCTCAGAAGTTCATAGAAAATCCCTTCCTTCTCCAACATTCGCAATTCCTCCATGATCCAAGCCAACTGAAATTCTCACGTGACAAGAAGTGCTTGAAGAAGCATAAGAATATGTAGAAACATATGAGCATGAGCATGTAGAAGCATATGAGGTTCTCAAATGCATATAAGCTTTGAAGCTTGAAGCTTCTAGCTTCCAATAAGCTTGTAGCTCGTAGCTTCCGTTGAGGTTGTCTAAACACGCTAAGAGAGCATCTATTTAAAGGCCTCTAAGATGCATTTAGAATGTGTCTAGAAACAACTTAGAAGATAAGCATGACAACCAAGCATGGGTCTTCTCCAATCTTCTAGATGATTCTTAAAGTTGTAGACACCATGTGCTCAAATAAAATGCTAACTTCTAAGTGTAGACAACTAGTGCATTCTTAGAGTGCAAACTTTTGTGTTGTCTACATGACAACTGTCGAGAATTTGCAAACTCCTAAATATTAAAATAATGCACATTAATTAATTTAATATTTACTTTACTCTTTCCAATTTAATTTATTTATTTATTAAATCTCATGCACAAACTTTAATATTTCCACTTTTCAATCTTAATATATTTATATTTTAATCACATGAGATTTAGAATCTTTTATTAATTTAAAATATATTTTCCACTTTTAAATTTTTATTTTTCAAAACTTAATTGCTAAAATATTTATTAGCTTTAATAATAATATTATTTAGTCATTTATTTAAAATGAACTCCAAATATATTATTATTAAAATAAATATTGTCACATTCCAAATTTAAACTTTAAACTTTTTATTTTCAAATTTAATTATTTTATTTAATTAATTATTCCAATTAATTAAATAAAATAAATATTAAAATAGCATATAAATTTTTCATTAAATTAAACTATTAATTAAATCTTTTAATTAGGCTTAACTAATAGAAAATACATCAAAGACTCACAAGGTAAAAATATGAAAATCCACCATAGCCAAAATACATACAAAATCAAACCAAGGGGTAATATCACGAATTACGTTATCCAACGTATTCAGAGGGTACTCACCTCAGATACTTGTCCTAATTTTCCAATTAAAATAAATGGCTTAAATAGTTGAAATTTAGACTTGAGAATTTATCTCTCCTCTCTTATCATTGAGATAATGTGATAGGGTACACTCATCCTGGCAAGTCAAGGAAGTCGATACTTGGTACCTGCAACTTGCATAAAAATCATGCATGTACAAACATAATATATACTAAACTAAACAGGCAATGGTAGAAAGTGGTGCATCGTGTAGATCCCAACTAGCAGGTGACTATGACTCCCTTCCTTAACCACATCAGACACGCCATACAAAAACAAACACACAAAGCAAACACGCACACCATACACATGCAAGTATGGGGTAAGTATCCATAAGAAAATACATTCATAATAAATCATCTTACTAATCATCATTAATAACGGCAAACAGTGAAAATAATCATCATGCATACATGAAACACAAAATCTAAGTAATCTCATCACATAATAAACTGAATCTATAGCACAATATCTGATAATTTCAAAAGAATGTTGTTAACCAACAACATAAAACTAACTCTAAAAGAGTTCAACAATGATAACAAAATAAGAATTAGGGGCAGGCACTACAAGAGTTGACTAGTTTCAAAAAGAATTTTGAAATAATTAAATGAAATTATTTAATTAAATGGAGTACTTCTAATTAATTAAACAAAGTTATTTGATTAAATGAGAAGCCATTCTAAATTAATTAAATGAAGTTATTTAATTAAATAAGAAAATTATCTCTAATTAACTAAAGATTATTTAATTAAATAGAAAAAGTAATTATGAGAGCATATCTCATTTTATTAAATTAAATATCTCAACAAAATCTTTCTTTAGTTCAAAAAAAGAAATTTCCAGTTCACTATTGATAAAAAATGAGTTAAATCAGTTAACTCCTTTTTCTAATCAAATTTAATCAATTAACTCCTTATTTTATTCAAATTAAATCTTTTAACTCCCTTTAATTTGGAAATCTTCTTTTATGAGTGAACTTCACCTTTAATCCTAACCGTTGATTGAAATCGATCTCAACCGTTGATGAATTCCAGGAAAGTCTATTTAAGAGGCCCTCAACTCTTCATTTTGAAAGGTTGAATGAGAATTTGCATCGAATTGTTGTTGGAATTCATAGTCACATTTCCTCATATTCACATACGCAGAGATCAAGTTTGACCAGAGGTTGACTAGATTTAACCACGGTTGACTTGAGTTGACTAGTTTCAAAAAGAATTTTAAAATAATTAAACAAAATTATTTAATTAAATGGAGTACTTACTTCTAATTAATTTAAAAAATTTATTTAATTAAATGAGAAGCCATTCCTAATTAATTAAGTAAAGTTATTTAATTAAATAAGAAAAGTGTCTCTAATTAATTAAAGATTATTTAATTAAATAGAAAAAGTAATTATGAGAGCATATCTCATTTTATTAAATTAAATATCTCAACCGAATCTCTCTTCAGTTCAAAAAGGGAAATTTCTAGTTCACTATTGATCAAAAATGAGTTAAATCAGTTAACTCCTTTTTCTACACAAATTGAATTAGTTAACTCCTTATTTTACTCAAATTAAATCTGTTAACTCCCTTTAATTTGGAAATCTCCCTTTATGACTAAACTTCACCTTTAATCCTGACTGTTGATTGAAATCGATCTCAACCGTTGATAAATTCCAAGAAAGTCTATTTAAGAGACCCTCATATCTTCATTTTGAAAGCTTGAATGAGAATTTGCATCGTATTGTTGCTGGAATTTATACTCACATTTGCTCATATTCACATACGTAGCGATTAAGTTTTATCAGATCTAACCACAGTTGACTTGAGTTGACTAGTTTCGAAAAGAATTTTGAAATAATTAAACAAAATTATTTAATTAAATGGAGTACTTACTTCTAATTAATTAAACAAAGTTGTTTAATTAAATCAGAAGCCATTCTTAATTAATTAAATGAACTTATTTAATTAAATAAGAAAAGTGTCTCTAATAAATTAAAGATTATTTAATTAAATAGAAAAAGTAATTATGAGAGCATATCTCATTTTATTAAATTAAATATCTCAATAAAATCTCTCTTCAGTTCAAAAAGGAAAATTTCTAGTTCACTATTGATAAAAAATGAGTTAAATCAGTTAACTTCTTTTTCTACTCAAATTGAATCAGTTAACTCCTTATTTTACTCAAATTAAATCTGTTAACTCCCTTTAATTTTCAAATCTCCCTTTATGACTGAACTTCACCTTTAATGCTGACCGCTGACTGAAATCAATCTCAACCGTTGATGAATTCCAGGAAAGTCTATTTAAGAGACTCTCATCTCTTCATTTTGAAATGTTGAATGAGAATTTGCATCGAATTGTTGCTGGAATTCATACTCACATTTGCTCATATTCACATACGGAGATATCAAGTTTGACCAAAAATCGACTAGATTTAACCACGTTGACTTGAGTTGACTAGTTTCGAAAAGAATTTTGAAATAAATAAACTAAATTATTCAATTAAATGGAGTACTTACTTCTAATTAATTAAACAAAGTTATTTAATTAAATGAGAAACCATTCCTAATTAATTAAATGAAGTTATTTAATTAAATAAGTAAATTGTCTCTAATTAATTAAAGATTATATAATTAAATAAAAAAAGTAATTACGAGAGCATATCTCATTTTATTAAATTATATATCTCAACAAAATCTCTCTTCAGTTTAAAAAGAGAAATTTCTAATTCACTATTGATAAAAAATGAGTTAAATCAGTTAACTCCTTTTTCTACTGAAACTGAATCTGTTCAGTCCTTATTTTACTCAAATTAAATCTGTTAACACCTTTTAATTTGGAAATCTCCTTTTATGACTGAACCTCACCTTTAATCTTGACCGTTGATTAAAATCAATCTCAACCATTGATGAATTTCACATAAAGTTTATTTAAGAGACCCTCATCTCTTCATTTTGAAAGGGTGAATGAGAATTTGCATCGAATTGTTGATGGAATTCATACTCACATTCGCTCATATTCACATACATAGAGATCAAGTTTGACTAAAAGTTGACCAAATTTAACCACTGTTGAATTGAGTTGACTAGTTTCGAAGAGAATTTTGAAATAATTAAACAAACTTATTTAATTAAATGGAGTACTTACATCTAATTAATTAATCAAAGTTATTTAATTAAATGAGAAGCCATTCCTAATTAGTTAAATAAAGTTATTTAATTAAACAAGAAAATTGTCTTTAATTAATTAAAGATTATTTAATTAAATAGAAAAAGTAATTATGAAAGAATATCTCATTTTATCAAATTAAATATCTCAACAAAATCTCTCTTCAGTTAAAAAAGGGAAATTTCCAATTCACTATTGATAAAAAATGAGTTAAAAGAGTGAACTCCTTTTTCTACTCAAATTGAATCAGTTAACTCCTTATTTTACTCACATTAAATTTGTTAACTCCCTTTAATTTGAAAATTTCCCTTTATGATTGAACTTCACCTTTAATCCTGACCGTTGATTGAAATCGATCTCAACTGTTGATGAATTTTAGGAAAGTCTATTTAGGAGACCCTCATCTCTTCATTTTAAAAGGTTGAATGAGAATTTGCATCGAATTGTTGCTGAAATTCATACTCACATTTGCTCATATTCACATATGCAGAGATCAAGTTTGACCAAAAGTTGACCAAATTTAACCACGATTGACTTGAGTTGACTAGTTTCAAAAAAAAATTTGAAATAATTAAACGAAATTATTTAATTAAATATAGTACTTACTTCTAATTAATTAAATAAATTTATTTAATTAAATGAGAAGCCATTCCTAATTAGTTAAATGAAGTTATTTAATTAAATAAGAAAAGTGTTTCTAATTAATTAAACATTATTTAATTAAATAGAAAAAGTAATTATGAGAGCATATCTCATTTTATTAAATTAAATATCTCAACAAAATCTCTCTTCAGTTCAAAAAGGGAAATTTTCAGTTTACTATTGATAAAAAATGAGTTAAATCAGTTAACTCCTTTTTCTACTCAAACTGAATCAGTTAAGTCCTTATTTTACTCATATTAAATCTGTTAACTCCTTTTAATTTGGAAATCTCACTTTATGACTGAACTTCACCTTTAATCCTGATCGTTGATTGAAATCGATCTCAACTGTTGATGAATTCCAAGAAAGTCTATTTAAGAGATCCTTATCTCTTCATTTTGAAAGGTTGAATGAGAATTTGCATCTAATTTTTGTTGGAATTCATACTCACATTTGCTCATATTCACATACGGAGATATCAAATTTGACCAAAAGTTGACCAGATTTAACCACAGTTGACTTGAGTTGACTAGTTTCAAAAAGAAATTTAAAATAATTAAATGAAATTATTTAATTAAATGGAGTACTTACTTCTAATTAATTAAACAAAGTTATTTAAGTAAATGAGAAGCCATTCCTAATTAATTAAATGAAGTTATTTAATTAAATAAGAAAAGTGTCTCTAATTAATTAAAAATTATTTAATTACATAGAAAAAGTAATTATGAGAGTATATCTCATTTTATTAAAAAACATATCTCAACAAAATCTCTCTTTAGTTCAAAAAGAGAAATTTTCAGTTCACTATTGATCAAAAATGAGTTAAATCAGTTAACTCTTTTTTTTACTCTAATTGAATCATTTAACTCCTTATTTTACTCAAATTAAATCTGTTAACTCCCTTTAATTTGGAAATCTCCCTTTATGACTGAACTTCACCTTTAATCCTGACCGCTGATTGAAATCGATTTCAACCATTTATGAATTTCAGAAAAGTCTATTTAAGAGACCCTCATCTCTTCATTTTGAAAGGTTGAATGAGAATTCGCATCGAATTGTTGTTGGAATTCATACTCACATTTGCTCATATTCACATACGCAAAGATCAAGTTTGAACAAACGTTAACCAGATTTAACCACGGTTGACTCGAGTTGACTAGTTTCGAAAAGAATTTTGGAATAATTAAACAAAATTACTTAATTAAATAGAGTACTTACTTCTAATTAATTAAACAAAGTTATTTAATTAAATGAGAAGTCATTCCTAAATTTTTAAAAGAGGGTTAAACAATTTGACCTGGAGCTATGAATCAGTGAGGGCACAAACGGGGGACCTCATCCCCATGAGATTTGAACCTTGTTGACAAGGATAACAACACAACAACTTAACCATCACAACATGCCACTATTGGCTAGAAGCCTCTCCTAATTAATTAAATGAAGTTATTTAATTAAATAAGAAAAGTGTCTCTAATTAATTAAAGATTACTTAATTAAATAGAAAAAGTAATTATGAGAGCATATCTCATTTTATTAAATAAAATATCTCAACAAAATCTCTTTTCAGTTCAAAAAGGGAAATTTTCAATTCACTATTAATAAAAAATGAGTTAAATCAGTTAACTCCTTTTTCTACTCAAATTGAATCAATTAACTCCTTATCTTACTCAAATTAAATCTGCTAACTCCTTTTAATTTGGAAATCTCCCTTTATGACTGAACTTCAGCTTTAATCCTGACCGCTAATTGAAATCGATCTCAACTGTTGATGAATTCCAAGAAAGTCTATTTAAGAGACCCTCATCTCTTCATTTTGAAAAGTTGAATGAGAATTTGCATCGAATCATTGTTGGAATTCATACTCACATTTTCTCATATTCACATACGCAAAGATCAAGTTTGACCAAAAGTTCACCAGATATAACCACAATTGACTTGAGTTCACTAGTTTCGAAAACAATTTTGAAATAATTAAATGGAATTATTTAATTAAATGGAGTACTTACTTCTAATTAATTAAACAAAGTTATTTAATTAAATGAGAAGCCATTCCTAATTAATTAAATGAAGTTATTTAATTAAGTAAGAAAAGTGTCTCTAATTAATTAAAGATTATTTAATTAAATAGAAAAAGTAATAATGAGACCATATCTCATTTAATTAAATTAAATATTTTAACAAAATCTCTCTCCAATTCAAAAAGAGAAATTTCTAGTTCACTATTGATAAAAAATGAGTTAAATCAGTTAACTCCTTTTTCTACTCAAATTGAATCAGTTAACTCCTTATTTTACTCAAATTAAATCTGATAACTCCGTTTAATTTGGAAATCTCCCTTTACAATTGAACTTCACCTTTAATCCTGACCGCTGATTGAAATCGATCTCAACCGTTGATGAATTCTAGGGAAGTCTATTTAAGAGACCCTCATCTCTTCATTTTGAAAGGTTGATGAGAATTTGCAACGAATTGTTGTTGGAATTCATACTCACAATTGCTCATATTCACATACGTAAAGATCAAGTTTGACCAACAATTGACAAGATTTAACGATGATTGACTTGGGTTGACTAGTTTCGAAAAGAATTTTGAAATAATTTTAAAAAATTATTTAATTAAATAGAGTACTTAATTCTAATTAATTAAACAAAGATATTTAATTTAATGAGAAGCCATTCCTAATTAATTAAATGAAGTTATTTAATTAAATAAAAAAATTGTCTCTAGTTAATTAAAGATTATTTAATTAAATAGTAAAAGTAATTATGAGAGCATATCTCATTTTATTAAATTAAATCTCTCAACAAAATCTCTCTTCAGTTCAAAAAGGGAAATTTCTAGTTTACTATTGATCAAAAATTAGTTAAATCAGTTAACTCCTTTTTTTACTCAAATTGAATCAGTTAACTCCTTATTTTACTCAAATTAAATTTGTTAACTCCCTTTAAATTGGAAATCTCCATTTACGACTGAACTTCACCTTTAATCCTGACTGCTAATTGAAATCGATCTCTACCGTAGATGAATTCCAGGAAAGTCTATTTAAGAGACCCTCATCTCTTTATTTTGAAAAGTTGAATGAGAATTTGCATCGAATTGTTGCTGGAATTCATACTCACATTTGCTCATATTCACATATGCAAAGATCAAGTTTGACCAAAATTTGACCAGATTTAACCACGATTGACTTGAGTTAAATAGTTTCAAAAATAATTTTAAAATAATTAAATGAAATTACTTACTTCTAATTAATTAAACAAAGTTATTTAATTAAATGAGAAGCCATTCCTAATTAATTAAATGATGTTATTTAATTAAATAAGAAAAATGTCTCTAATTAATTAAAAATTACTTAATTAAATAGAAAAAGTAATTGAGAGAATATCTCATTTTATTAAATTAAATATCTCAACAAAATCTCTCTTCATTTCAAAAAGGGAAATTTTCTGTCCACTATTGATAAAAAACGAGTTAAATCAATTAACTCCTTTTTCTACTCAAATTGAATTAGATAACACTTTATTTTACTCAAATTAAATCTGTTAGCTCCCTTTAATTTGGAAATCTACATTTATTACTGAACTTCACCTATAATCCTGATCGCTAATTGAAATTAATCTCAACCATTGATGAATTTCAGAAAAGTGTATTTAAGAGACTCTCATCTCTTCATTTTGAAAGGTTGAATGAGAATTTGCATCGAATTATTGCTAGAATTCATACTCACATTTTCTCATATTCACATACGCAAAGATCAAGTTTGACCAAAAGTTGACCAAATTTAACCACAGTTGACTTGAGTTGAATAGTTTTGAAAAAAATTTTGAAATAATTAAACGAAATTCTTTAATTAAATGGAGTACTTACTTCTTATTAATTAAACAAAGTTATTTAATTAAATGAGAAGCCATTCCTAATTAATTAAATGAAGTTATTTAATTAAATAAGAAAAGTGTCTCTAATTAATTAAAGATTATTCAATTAAATAGAAAAAGTAATTATGAGAGCATATCTCATTTTACTAAATTAAATATCTCAACAAAATCTCTCTTCAGTTAAAAAAGGGAAATTTTCAGTTCACTATTGATCAAAAATAAGTTAAATGAGTTAACTCCTTTTTCTACTCAAATTGAATCAGTTAACTCTTTATTTTACTCAAATTAAATTTGCTAACTCCCTTTAATTTGAAAATCTCCCTTTATGACTGAACTTCACCTTTAATCCTGACCGTTGATTGAAATCGATCTAAACTGTTGATGAATTTCAGGAAAGTCTATTTAAGAGACCCTCATCTCTTCATTTTGAAAGGTTGAATGAGAATTTGCATGGAGTTGTTGCTAGAATTCATACTCACATTTGCTCATATTCACATACGCAAAGTTCAAGTTTGACAAAAACCTGACTAGATTTAACCACAGTTGACTTGATTTGACTAGTTTCGAAAAGAATTTTGAAATAATTAAACAAAATTATTTAATTAAATAGAGTAATTACTTTTAATTAATTAAACATAGTTATTTAATTAAAAGAGAAGTCATTCCTAATTAATTAAATGAAGTTATTTAATTAAATAGGAAAAGTGTCTCTAATTAATTAAAGATTATTTAATTAAATAGAAAAATTAATTACGAGAGCATATCTCATTTTACTAAATTAAATATCTCAACAAAATCTCTCTTCAGTTAAAAAAGGGAAATTTCCAGTTCACTATTGATCAAAAATAAGTTAAATGAGTTAACTCCATTTTTTACTCAAATAGAATCAGTTAACTCCTTATTTTACTCAAATTAAATCCGTTAACTCTCTTTACTTTGAAAATCTCCCTTTATGACTGAACTTCACCTTTAATCCTGACCGATGATTGAAATCGATCTCAATCATTGATGAATTTTAAGAATGTCTATTTAAGAGACCCTCATCTCTTCATTTTGAAATGTTGAATTATAATTTACATCAAATTTTTGCTAAAATTCATACTCACATTTGCTAATATTCACATACGCAAAGATCAAGTTTGACCAAAAGTTGACCAGATTTAACCACAGTTGACTTGAGTGGACTAGTTTCGAAAAGAAATTTGAAACAATTAAAAGAAATTATTTAATTAACTGAAGTACTTTCTTCTAATTAATTAAACAAAGTTATTTAATTAAATGAGAAGCCATTCTTAATTAATTAAATGAAGTTATTTAATTAAATAAGAAAAGTGTCTCTAATTAATTAAAGATTATTTAATTAAATAGAAAAAGTAATTATGAGAGCATATCTCATTTTATTAAATTAAATATCTCAAAAAAATTTCTCTTCAGTTCAAAAAGGGAAATTTCTACTTCACTATTGATGAAAAATGAGTTAAATCAGTTAACTCTATTTTCTACTCAAATTGAATCAATTAACTCTTTATTTTACTCAAATTAAGTCTGTTAACTCCCCTTAAATTGGAAATCTCCCTTTATGACTGAACTTCACTTTTAATCCCGCCCGTTGATTGAAATCGATCTCAATTGTTGATGAATTCTAAGAAAGTCTATTTAAGAGACCCTCATCTCTTCATTTTGAAAGGTTGAATAAGAATTTGCATCGAATTGTTGTTGGAATTCGTACTCACATTTGCTCATATTCACATACGCAAAGATCAAGTTTGACCAAAAGTTGACCAATTTAACCAAGGTTAACTTGAGTTGACTAGTTTCGTAAATTTTTTTTTTAATTAAACAAAATTATTTAATTAAATGGAGTACTTACTTCTAATTAATTAAACAAAGTTATTTAATTAAATGAGAAGCCATTCCTAATTAATTAAATGAAGTTATTTAATTAAATAAGAAAAGTGTCTCTAATTAATTAAAAATTATTTAATTAAAAAGAAAAAGTAATTATGAGAGCATATCTCATTTGATTAAATTAAATATCTCAACAAAATCTCTCTTCAGTTCAAAAAGGGAAATTTCCAGTTCACTATTGATAAAAATGAGTTAAACAATTAACTCTTTTTTCTACTCAAATTGAATCAGTTAACTCCTTATTTTACTGAAATAAAATTTGTTAGCTCCCTTTAATTCGGAAATCTCCTTTTATGATTGAACTTAATTTTTAATCGTGACCATTGATGGAAATCGATCTCAACCATTGATGAATTGCAAGAAAGTCTATTTAGGAGACTCTCATCTCTTCGTTTTGAAAGGTTGAATGAGAATTTGCATCGAATTGTTGTTGGAATTCATACTCACATTTGCTCATATTCACATACGCAAAAATCAAGTTTGACCAAAAGTTGACTAGATTTAACCACGGTTGACTTGAGTTGACTAGTTTCGAATTTTTTTTTGAAATAATAAAATGAAATTATTTAATTAAATGGAGTACTTACTTCTAATTAATTAAACAAGATTATTTAATTAAATGAGAAGCCATTCCTAATTAATTAAATAAAGTTATTTAATTAAATAAGAAAAGTGTTTCTAATAAATTAAAGATTATTTAATTAAAAAGAAAAAGTAATTATGAGAGCATATCTCATTTTATTAAATTAAATATTTCGACAAAATCTCTCTTCAGTTCAAAAAGGGAAATTTCCAATTCACTATTGATAAAAAATGAGTTAAATCAGTTAACTCCTTTTTTTACTCAAATTGAATCAGTTAACTCCTTATTTTACTCAAATTAAATCTATTAACTCCCTTTAATTTTCAAATCTTGCTTTATGACTAAACTTCACCTTTAATACTAACCTTTGATTGAAATTGATCTCAATCGTTGATGAATTCCAGTAAAGTCTATTTAAGAGATCCTCATCTCTTCATTTTGAAAGCTTGAATTAGAATTTGCATCTAATTTTTACTGGAATTCATACTCACATTTGCTCATATTCACATACGCAAAGATGTAAAGTTATTTAAATGAAGTTAAATAATTAAATGAAGTTATTTAATTAAATATGTAAAGTGTCTCTAATTAATTAAAGATTATTTAATTAAATAGAAAAAGTAATTATGAGAGCATATCTCATTTTATTAAATTAAATATCTCAACAATATCTCTCTTCAGCTTAAAAATGGAAATTTTCAGTTCACTATTGATAAATAATGAGTTCAATCAGTTAACTCCTTTTTCTACTCGAATTGAATCAGTTAACTCCTTATTTTACTCAAATTAAATCTGTTAACTCTTTTTAATTTGGAAATCTCCCTTTATGACAGAACTTCACCTTTAATCCTGACCATTGATTGAAATCGATCTCAACCGTTGATGAATTCAAAGAAAGTCTATTTAAGAGACACTCATCTCGTCATTTTGAAAGGTTGAATGAGAATTTGCATCAAATTGTTGTTGAAATTCATACTCACATTTGCTCATATTCACACACGCAAAGATCAAGTTTGACCAAAAGTTGACCAAATTTAACCACGGTTTATTTGAGTTGACTATTTTCAAAAAGAATTTTAAAATAATTAAATAAAAATATTTAATTAAATGGAGTAATTACTTCTAATTAATTAAACAAAGTTATTCAATTAAACGAGAAGCCATTTCTAATTTTTTAAATGAAGTTATTTAATTAAATAAAAAAGTGTCTCTAATTAATTAAAAATTATTTAATTAAATGGAAAATGTAATTATGAGAGCATATCTCATTTTATTAAATTAAATATCTCGACAAAAATCTCTCTTCAATTCAAAAAGGGAAATTTCGAGTTCACTATTGTTAAAATATGAGCTAAATTAGTTAACTCTTTTTTCTACTCAAATTGAATCAGTTAACTCCTTACTTTACTCAAATTAAATCTGTTAACTCCTTTTAATTTTGAAATTTCCCTTGATGACTAAACTTCACTTTTAATCCTGACCTTTGATTAAAATATATCTCAACTGTTGATTAATTCCAGGAAAGTCTATTTAAGACACCCTCATCTCTTCATTTTGAAAGGCTGAATGAGAATTTGCATCGAATTCTTGCTGGAATTCATACTCACATTTGCTCATATTCACATACGCAAAGATGAAGTTTGATGAAAAGTTGACCAGATTTAACCACGGTTGACTTGAGTTGACTAGTTTTGAAAAGAATTTTGAAATAATTAAACGAAATTGTTTAATTAAATGGAGTTCTTACTTCTAGTTAATTAAAAAAATTATTTAATTAAATCAAAAGCTATTTCTAATTAATTAAATGAAGTTATTTAATTAAATAAGAAAAGTGTCTCTAATTAATTAAAAATTATTTAATTAAATAGAAAAAGTAATTATAAGAGCATATCTCGTTTTATTAAATTAAATATCTCAAAAAAATCTCTCTTCAGTTTAAAAAGGAAAATTTTCAGTTCACTATTGATCAAAAATGAGTCAAATCTGTTAACTTCTTTTTCTACTCAAATTGAATCATTTAACTCCTTATTTTACTCAAATTAAATCTGTTAACTCCCTTTAATTTGGAAATCTCTCTTTATGACTGAACTTCACCTTTAATCCTGACCGTTGATCGAAATTGATCTCAACCGTTGATGAATTTCAAAAAAGTCTATTTAAGAGACCCTCATCTCTTCATTTTGAAACATTGAATGAGAATTTGCATCAAATTGTTGCTGGAATTCATACTCACATTTGCTCATATTCACATATGCAAAGATAAAGCTTGACCAAAAGTTGACCAGATTTAACCACGGTTGGCTTGAGTTGAGTAGTTTCAAAAACAATTTTGATATAATTAAACAAAATTATTTAATTAAATGGAGTACTTACTTCTAATTAATTAAACAAAGTTATTTAATTAAATGAGAAGCCATTCCTAACTAATTAAATGAAGTTATTTAAATAAATAAGAAAAGTGTCTCTAATTAATTAAAGATTATTAAATAAATAGAAAAAGTAATTATGAGAGCATATCTCATTTTATTAAATTAAATATCTCGACAATATCTCTCTTCAGCTCAAAAATGAAAATTTCCAATTCACTATTGATCAAAAATGAGTTAAATCAGTTAACTCCTTTGTCTACTCGAATTGAATCAACTCCTTATTTTACTCAAATTAAATCTGTTAACTCACTTTAATTTGGAAATCTCCCTTGATGACTGGACTTCACCTTTAATCCTGATCATTGATTGAAATCGATCTCAACTGTTAATGAATTCTAGGAAAGTCTATTTAAGAGACCCTCATCTTGTCATTTTGAAAGGTTGAATGAGAATTTGCATCGAATTGTTGCTGGAATTCATACTCACATTTGCTCATATTCACATATGCAAAGATCAAGTTTGACCAAAAGTTGACCAGATTTAACCACGGTTGACTTGAGTTGACTAGTTTGCAAATTTTTTCTGAAATAATAAAATAAAATTATTTAATTAAATGGAGTACTTACTTCTAATTAATTAAACAAGATTATTTAATTAAATGAGAAGCCATTCCTAATTAGTTAAATAAAGTTATTTAATTAAATTTTAATTAAATAAGAAAAGTGTCTTTAATTAATTAAAAATTATTTAATTAAATTGAAAAAGTAATTATGAGAGCATATCTCATTTTATTAAATTAAATATCTCGACAAAAATCTCTCTTCAGTTCAAAAAGGGAAATTTCGAGTTCACTATTGATAAAATATGAGCTAAATTAGTTAACTTCTTTTTCTACTCAAATTGAATCAGTTAACTCCTTACTTTACTCAAATTAAATCTGTTAACTCCTTTTAATTTTGAAATCTCCCTTGATGACTGAACTTCACCTTTAATCCTGACCGTAGATTAAAATTAATCTCAACTGTTGATTAATTCCAGGAAAGTCTATTTAAGACACCCTCATCTCTTCATTTTGAAAGGCTGAATGAGAATTTGCATCGAATTGTTGCTGGAATTCATACTCACATTTGCTCATATTCACATACGCAAAGATCAAGTTTGATGAAAAGTTGACCAGATTTAACCACGGTTGACTTGAGTTGACTAGTTTTGAAAAGAATTTTGAAATAATTAAACGAAATTATTTAATTAAATGGAGTACTTACTTCTAGTTAATTAAAAAAATTTATTTAATTAAATCAAAAGCCATTTCTAATTAATTAAATGAAGTTATTTAATTAAATAAGAAAAGTCTCTAATTAATTAAAGATTATTTAATTAAATAGAAAAAGTAATTATAAGAGCATATCTCATTTTATTAAATTAAATATCTCAAAAAAATCTCTCTTCAGTTTAAAAAGGGAAATTTCCAGTTCACTATTGATCAAAAATGAGTTAAATCAGTTAACTTCTTTTTCTACTCAAATTGAATCATTTAACTCCTTATTTTACTCAAATTAAATCTATTAACTCCCTTTAATTTGGAAATCTCACTTTATGACTGAACTTCACCTTTAATCCTGACCGTTGATCGAAATTGATCTCAACCGTTGATGAATTTCAAGAAATTCTATTTAAGAGACCCTCATCTCTTCATTTTGAAACGTTGAATGAGAATTTGCATCGAATTGTTGCTAGAATTCATACTCACATTTTCTCATATTCACATATGCAAAGATAAAGCTTGACCAAAAGTTGACCAGATTTAACCACGGTTGGCTTGAGTTGAGTAGTTTCAAAAATAATTTTAATATAATTAAATGAAATTATTTAATTAAATGGAGTACTTACTTCTAATTAATTAAACAAAGTTATTTAATTAAATGAGAAGCCATTCCTAATTAATTAAATGAAGTTATTTAAATAAATAAGAAAAGTGTCTCTAATTAATTAAAGATTATTAAATAAATAGAAAAAGTAATTATGAGAGCATATCTCATTTTATTAAATTAAATATCTCAACAATATCTTTCTTCAGCTCAAAAATGAAAATTTTCAATTCACTATTGATCAAAAATGAGTTAAATCAGTTAACTCCTTTGTCTACTCGAATTGAATCAACTCCTTATTTTACTCAAATTAAATCTGTTAACTCACTTTAATTTGGAAATCTCCCTTGATGACTGGACTTCACCTTTAATCCTGATCATTGATTGAAATCGATCTCAACCATTAATGAATTCTAGGAAAGTCTATTTAAGAGACCCTCATCTCGTCATTTTGAAAGGTTGAATGAGAATTTGCATCGAATTGTTGCTGGAATTCATACTCACATTTTCTCATATTCACATATGCAAAGATCAAGTTTGACCAAACGTTGACCAGATTTAACCACGGTTGACTTGAGTTGACTAGTTTTGAATTTCTTTTTGAAATAATAAAATGAAATTATTTAATTAAATGGAGTACTTACTTCTAATTAATTAAACAAGATTATTTAATTAAATGAGAAGCCATTCCTAATTAATTAAATGAAGTTATTTAATTAAATAAGAAAAGTGTTTCTAATAAATTAAAGATTATTTAATTAAAAAGAAAAAGTAATTATGAGAGCATATCTCATTTTATTAAATTAAATATTTTGACAAAATCTCTCTTCACTTCAAAAAGGGAAATTTCCAATTCACTATTGATAAAAATTGAGTTAAATCAGTTAACTCCTTTTTCTACTCAAATTGAATCAGTTAACTCCTTATTTTACTCAAATTAAATCTGTTAACTCCCTTTAATTTTCAAATCTCGATTTATGACTAAACTTCACCTTTAATCCTGACTGTTGATTGAAATTGATCTCAATCGTTGATGAATTCTAGTAAAGTCTATTTAAGAGATCCTCATCTCTTCATTTTGAAAGGTTGAATGAGAATTTGCATCAAATTTTTGCTGGAATTCATACTGACATTTGCTCATACTCACATACGCAAGGAGCAAGTTTTACCAAAAGTTGACCAGATTTAACCATGGTTGACTTTAGTTGATTAGTTTCGAAAAGATTTTTGAAATAATTAAACGAAATTATTTAATTAAATGGAGTACTTACTTCTAATTGATTAAACAAAGTTATTTAATTAAATGAGAAGCCATTCCTAATTAATTAAATGAAGTTATTTAATTTAATAAGAAAAGTGTCTATAATTAATTAAAGATTATTTAATTAAATAGAAAAAGTAATTATGAGAGCAAATCTCATTTTAATAAATTAAATATCTCAACAAAATCTCTCTTCTGTTCAAAAATGGAAATTTTTAATTCACTATTGATCAAAAATGAGTTAAATGAGTTAACTCTTTTTTCTACTCAAATTGAATCAGTTAACTCCTTATTTTACTCAAATTAAATCTGTTAACTCCCTTTAATTATAAAATCTCGCTTTATGACTGAACTTCAAATTAAATCCTGACCGTTGATTGAAATCGATCTCAACCGTTGATGAATTCTAAGAAAGTCTATTTAGGAGACCCTCATCTCTTCATTTTGAAAGGTTGAGTGAGAATTTGCATCGAATTGTTGCTGGAATTCATACTCACATTCGCTCATATTCACATATGCAAAGATCAAGTTTGATGAAAAGTTGACCAGATTTAACCAAGATTGACTTGAGTTGACTAGTTTTAAAATAATTAAATGAAATTATTTAATTAAATGAAGTACTTACTTCTATTTAATTAAAAAAAGTTATTTAATTAAATGAGAAGCCATTTCTAATTAATTAAATGAAGTTATTTAATTAAATAAGAAAAGTGTTTATAATTAATTAAAGATTATTTAATTAAATAGAAAAAGTAATTATGAGAGCATATCTCATTTTATAAAATTATATATCTCAACAAAATCTCTCTTTAGTTCAAAAATAGAAATTTCCAATTCACTATTGATCAAAAATGAGTTAAATCAGTTAACTTATTTTTCTACTTAAATTGAATCAGTTAACTCCTTATTTTACTCAAATTAAATCTGTTAACTCCCTTTAATTTGTAAATCTCCCTTTATGACTGAACTTCACCTTTAATCCTGACCGTTGATTCAAATCGATCTCAACCATTGATGAATTTCAGGAAAGTCTATTTAAGAGACCCTCATCTCTTCATTTTGAAAACTTGAATGAGAATTTGCATCGCATTGTTGCTGGAATTCATACTCACATTTTCTCATATTCACATACGCAAAGATCAAGTTTGACCAAGAGTTGACTAGATTTAACCACGGTTGACTTGAGTTGAGTAGTTTCAAAAAGAATTTTGATATAATTAAATAAAATTATTTAATTAAATGGAGTACTTACTTCTAATTAATTAAACAAAGTTATTTAATTAAATGAGAAGCCATTCCTAATTAATTAAATGAAGTTATTTAATTAAATATGAAAAGTGTCTCTAATTAATTAAAGATTATTTAATTAAATAGAAAAAGTAATTATGAGAGCATATCTCATTTTATCAAATTAAATATCTCAACAATATCTCTCTTCAGCTCAAAAACGGAAATTTTCAGTTCACTATTGATAAAAAATGAGTTCAATCAGTTAACTCCTTTTTCTATTCGAATTGAATCAGTTAACTCCTTATTTTACTCAAATTAAATCTTTTAACTCCCTTTAATTTGAAAATTTCCCTTTATCACTGAACTTCACCTTTAATCCTGACCATTGATTGAAATCTATCTCAACCGTTGATGAATTCAAAGAAAGTCTATTTAAGAGACACTCATCTCATCATTTTGAAAGGTTGAATGAGATTTTGCATCGAATTGTTGTTGAAATTCATACTCACATTTGCTCATATTCACACACGCAAAGATCAAGTTTGACAAAAAATTGACCAAATTTAACCACGGTTTACTTGAGTTGACTATTTTTAAAACAAATTTTCAAATAGTTAAATAAAAATTTAATTAAATAGAGTACTTACTTCTAATTAATTAAACAAAGTTATTCAATTAAATGAGAAGCCATTTCTAATTATTTAAATGAAGTTATTTAGTTAAATAAGAAAAGTGTCTTTAATTAATTAAAAATTGTTTAATTAAATTGAAAAAGTAATTATGAGAGCATATCTTATTTTATTAAATTAAATATCTCGACAAAAATCTCTCTTCAGTTCAAAAAGGGAAATTTCGAGTTCACTATTGATAAAATATGAGCTAAATTAGTTAACTCATTTTTCTACTCAAATTGAATCAGTTAACTCCTTACTTTACTCAAATTAAATCTGTTAACTCCTTTTAATTTTGAAAACTCCCTTGATGACTGAACTTCACCTTTAATCCTGACTGTTGATTAAAATTGATCTCAACTGTTGATTAATTACAGGAAAGTCTATTTAAAACACCTTCATCTCTTCATTTTGAAAGGTTGAATGAGAATTTGCATCGAATTGTTGTTGGAATTCATACTCACATTTGCTCATATTCACATACGCAAAGATCAAGTTTGATGAAAAGTTGACCAGACTTAACCACGGTTGACTTGACTAGTTTTGAAAAGAATTTTGAAATACTTAACCAAAATTATTTAATTAAATGGAGTACTTACTTCTAATTAATTAAAAAAAGTTATTTAATTAAATCAGAAGCCATTTCTAATTAATTAAATGAAGTTATTTAATTAAATAAGAAAAGTGTCTCTAATTAATTAAAGATTATTTAATTAAATAGAAAAAGTAATTATAAGAGCATATCTCGTTTTATTAAATTAAATATCTCAAAAAAAATCTCTCTTCAGTTTAAAAAGGGAAATTTCCAATTCATTATTGATCAAAAATGAGTTAAATGAGTTAATTTCTTTTTCTACTCAAATTGAATCTTTTAACTCCTTATTTTACTCAAATTAAATCTGTTAACTCCTTTTAATTTGGAAATTTCCCTTGATGACTGGACTTCACCTTCAATCTTGATCATTGATTGAAATCGATCTCAACTGTTAATGAATTCTAGGAAAGTCTATTTAAGAGACCCTCATCTCGTCATTTTGAAAGGTTGAATGAGAATTTGCATCGAATTATTGCTGGAATTCATACTCACATTTGCTCATATTCACATATGCAACGATCAAGTTTGACCAAAAGTTGACCAAATTTAACCATGGTTGACTTGAGTTGACTAGTTTCGAAAAGAATTTTAAAATAATAAAATGAAATTATTTAATTAAATGGACTACTTACTTCTAATTAATTAAACAAGATTATTTAATTAAATGACAAGCCATTCCTAATTAATTAAATGAAGTTATTTAACTAAATAAGAAAAGTGTTTCTAATAAATTAAAGATTATTTAATTAAAAAGAAAACGTAATTATAAGAGCATATCTCATTTTATTAAATTAAATATTTCGAAAAAATCTCTCTTCAGTTCAAAAAGGAAAATTTTCAATTCACTATTGATAAAAAATGAGTTAAATCAGTTAACTCCTTTTTTTACTCAAATTGAATCAGGTAACTCCTTATTTTACTCAAATTAAATCTTATAACTCCCTTTAATTTTCAAATCTCGCTTTATGACTAAACTTCACCTTTAATCCTAACCTTGATTGAAATAGATCTCAATCGTTGATGAATTCCAGTAAAATCTATTTAAGAGATCCTCATCTCTTCATTTTGAAAGGTTGAATGAGAATTTGCTTCGAATTTTTGCTGGAATTCATACTCACATTTGCTCATATTCACATACGCAAAGATCAAGTTTGACCAAAAGTTGACCAGATTTAACCATGGTTGACTTGAGTTGACTAGTTTCAAAAAGATTTTTGAAATAATTAAACGAAATTATTTAATTAAATGGAGTACTTACTTCTAATTGATTAAACAAAGTTATTTAATTAAATGAGAAACCATTCCTAATTAATTAAATGAAGTTATTTAATTTAATAAGAAAAGGTTCTGTAATTAACTAAAGATTATTTAATTAAATATATAAAGTAATTATGAGAGCATATCTCATTTTATTAAATTAAATATCTCGATAAAATCTCTCTTCAGTTGAAAAAGAGAAATTTCCAGTTCACTATTGATAAAAAATGAGTTAAATCAGTTAACTCTTTTTTCTACTCAAATTGAATCAGTTAACTCCTTATTTTACTCAAATTAAATCTGTTAACTCCTTTTAATTTAGAAATCTTCCTTTATGACTGAACTTCACCTTTAGTCCTGACCGTTGATTGAAATTGACCTCAACCCTTGATGAATTTCAAGAAATTGTATTTAAGAGACCCTCATCTCTTCATTTTGAAAGGTTGAATGAGAATTTGCTTCGAATTGTTGCTGGAATTCATACTCACATTTGCTCATATTCACATACGCAAAGATCAAGTTTGACCAAAACTTGATCGGATTTAACCACAGTTGACTTGAGTTGCCTAGTATCGAAAAGAATTATGAAATAATTAAATAAAATTATTTAATTAAATGGAGTACTTACTTCTAATTAATTAAACAAGGTTATTTAATTAAATGAGAAGCCATTCCTAATTAATTAAATGAAGTTATTTAATTAAATAAGAAAAGTGTCTCTAATTAATTAAAGATTATTTAATTAAATAGAAAAAGTAATTATGAGAGCATATCTCATTTTATTAAATTAAATATCTCGACAAAATCTCTCTTCAGTTTAAAAAGAGAAATTTGCAGTTCACTATTGATAAAAATGAGTTAAGTTAGTTAACTCCTTTTTCTACTCAAATTGAATCAGTTAACTCCTTACTTTACTCAAATTAAATCTGTTAACTCCTTTTAATTTAGAAATCTCCCTTTATGACTGAACTTCACCTCTAATCCTGACCGTTGATTGTAATCGATCTCAACCGTTGATGAATTCAAGGAAAGTCTATTTAAGAGACACTCATCTCGTCATTTTGAAAGGTTGAATGAGAATTTGCATCAAATTGTTGTTGAAATTCATACTCACATTTGCTCATATTCACACACGCAAAGATCAAGTTAGACCAAAAGTTGACCAGATTTAACCACGGTTTACTTGAGTTGACTATTTTCAAAAGGAATTTTAAAATAATTAAATAAAATTATTTAATTAAATGGAGTACTTCTAATTATTTAAACAAAGTTATTCAATTAAATGAGAAGCCATTTCTAATTATTTAAATGAAGTTATTTAATTAAATAAGAAAATTGTCTCTAATTAATTAAAAATTATTTAATTAAATTGGAAAAGTAATTATGAGAGCATATCTCATTTTATTAAATTAAATATCTCGACAAAATCTCTCTTCAGTTCAAAAAGGTAAATTTCGAGTTCACTATTGATAAAATATGAGCTAAATTAGTTAACTCCTTTTTCTACTCAAATTGAATCAGTTAACTCCTTACTTTACTCAAATTAAATCTGTTAACTCTTTTTAATTTTGAAATCTCCCTTTATGACTGAACTTCACCTTTAATCCTGACCGTTGATTCAAATTGATCTCAACTGTTGATTAATTTCAGGAAAGTCTATTTAAGACACCCTCATCTCTTCATTTTGAAAGGTTGAATGAGAATTTGCATCGAATTGTTGCTGGAATTCATACTCACATTTGCTCATATTCACATACGCAAAAAACAAGTTTGATGAAAAGTTGACCAGATTTAACCACGGTTGGCTTGAGTTGAGTAGTTTCAAAAACAATTTTGATATAATTAAACGAAATTATTTAATTAAATGGAGTACTTACCTCTAATTAATTAAACAAAGTTATTTAATTAAATGAGAAGTCATTCCTAATTAATTAAATAAAGTTATTTAATTAAATAAGAAAAGTGTCTCTAATTAATTTAAGATTATTAAATAAATAAATAAAGTAATTATGAGAGCATATCTCATTTTATTAAATTAAATATCTCAACAATATCTCTCTTCAGCTGAAAAAGGAAAATTTCCAATTCACTATTGATCAAAAATGAGTTAAATCAGTTAACTCCTTTGTCTACTCGAATTGAATCAGTTAACTCCTTATTTTACTCAAATTAAATCTGTTAACTCCTTTTAATTTGGAAATCTCCCTTGATGACTGGACTTCATCTTCAATCCTGATCATTGATTGAAATCGATCTCAACCGTTAATGAATTCTAGGAAAGTCTATTTAAGAGACCCTCATCTTGTCATTTTGAAAGGTTGAATGAGAATTTGTATCGAATTATTGCTGGAATTTATACTCACATTTGCTCATATTCACATATGCAAAGATCAAGTTTGACCAAAAGTTGACCAAATTTAACCATGGTTGACTTGACTTGACTAGTTTCGAAAAGAATTTTAAAATAATAAAATGAAATTGTTTAATTAAATGGACTACTTAGTTCTAATTAATTAAACAAGATTATTTAATTAAATGAGAAGCCATTCCTAATTAATTAAGTGAAGTTATTTAACTAAATAAGAAAAGTGTTTCTAATAAATTAAAGATTATTTAATTAAAAAGAAAAAGTAATTATGAGAGCATATTTCATTTTATTAAATTAAATATTTTGACAAAATCTCTCTTCACTTCAAAAAGGGAAATTTTCAATTCACTATTGATAAAAAATGAGTTAAATCAGTTAACTCCTTTGTCTACTCAAATTGAATCAGTTAACTCCTTATTTTACTCAAATTAAATCTGTTAACTCCCTTTAATTTTCAAATCTCGCTTTATGACTAAACTTCACCTTTAATCCTAACCTCGATTGAAATTGATCTCAATCGTTGATGAATTCCAGTAAAATCTATTTAAGAGATCCTCATCCTTTCATTTTGAAAGGTTGAATGAGAATTTGCATCGAATTTTTGCTGGAATTCATACTCACATTTGCTCATATTCACATACGCAAAGATCAAGTTTGATGAAAAGTTGACCAGATTTAACCACGGTTGACTTGAGTTGACTAGTTTTGAAAAGAATTTTGAAATAATTAAACGAAATTATTTAATTAAATGGAGTACTTACTTCTAGTTAATTAAAAAAAATTATTTAATTAAATCAAAAGCCATTTCTAATTAATTAAATGAAGTTATTTAATTAAATAAGAAAAGTCTCTAATTAATTAAAGATTATTTAATTAAATAGAAAAAGTAATTATAAGAGCATATCTCATTTTATTAAATTAAATATCTCAAAAAAATCTCTCTTCAGTTTAAAAAGGGAAATTTCCAGTTCACTATTGATCAAAAATGAGTTAAATCAGTTAACTTCTTTTTCTACTCAAATTGAATCATTTAACTCCTTATTTTACTCAAATTAAATCTGTTAACTCCCTTTAATTTGGAAATCTCACTTTATGACTGAACTTCACCTTTAATCCTGACCGTTGATCGAAATTGATCTCAACCGTTGATGAATTTTAAGAAATTCTATTTAAGAGACCCTCATCTCTTCATTTTGAAACGTTGAATGAAAATTTACATCGAATTGTTGCTGGAATTCATACTCACATTTGCTCATATTCACATATGCAAAGATAAAGCTTGACCAAAAGTTGACTAGATTTAACCACGGTTGGCTTGAGTTGAGTAGTTTCAAAAATAATTTTAATATAATTAAACGAAATTATTTAGTTAAATGGAGTACTTACTTCTAATTAATTAAACAAAGTTATTTAATTAAATGAGAAGCCATTCCTAATTAATTAAATGAAGTTATTTAAATAAATAAGAAAAGTGTCTCTAATTAATTAAAGATTATTAAATAAATAGAAAAAGTAATTATGAGAGCATATCTCATTTTATTAAATTAAATATCTCAACAATATCTCTCTTCAGCTCAAAAATGAAAATTTCCAATTCACTATTAATCAAAAATGAGTTAAATCAGTTAACTCCTTTGTCTACTCGAATTGAATCAACTTCTTATTTTAGTCAAATTAAATCTGTTAACTCACTTTAATTTGGAAATCTCCCTTGATGACTGGACTTCACCTTTAATCCTGATCATTGATTGAAATCGATCTCAACCATTAATGAATTCTAGGAAAGTCTATTTAAGAGACCCTCATCTCGTCATTTTGAAAGGTTGAATGAGAATTTGAATCGAATTGTTGCTGGAATTCATACTCACATTTTCTCATATTCACATATGCAAAGATCAAGTTTGACCAAAAGTTGACCAGATTTAACCACGGTTGACTTGAGTTGACTAGTTTTGAATTTCTTTTTGAAATAATAAAATGAAATTATTTAATTAAATGGAGTACTTACTTCTAATTAATTAAACAAGATTATTTAATTAAATGAGAAGCCATTCCTAATTAATTAAATGAAGTTATTTAATTAAATAAGAAAAGTGTTTCTAATAAATTAAAGATTATTTAATTAAAAAGAAAAAGTAATTATGAGAGCATATCTCATTTTATTAAATTAAATATTTTGACAAAATCTCTCTTCACTTCAAAAAGGGAAATTTCCAATTCACTATTGATAAAAATTGAGTTAAATCAGTTAACTCCTTTTTCTACTCAAATTGAATCAGTTAACTTCTTATTTTACTCAAATTAAATCTGTTAACTCCCTTTAATTTTCAAATCTCAATTTATGACTAAACTTCACCTTTAATCCTGACTGTTGATTGAAATTGATCTCAATCGTTGATGAATTCTAGTAAAGTCTATTTAAGAGATCCTCATCTCTTCATTTTGAAAGGTTGAATGAGAATTTGCATCGAATTATTGCTGGAATTCATACTGACATTTGCTCATACTCACATACGCAAGGATCAAGTTTTACCAAAAGTTGACCAGATTTAACCATGGTTGACTTTAGTTGACTAGTTTCGAAAAGATTTTTGAAATAATTAAACGAAATTATTTAATTAAATGGAGTACTTACTTCTAATTGATTAAACAAAGTTATTTAATTAAATGAGAAGCCATTCCTAATTAATTAAATGAAGTTATTTAATTTAATAAGAAAAGTGTCTGTAATTAATTAAAGATTATTTAATTAAATAGAAAAAGTAATTATGAGAGCAAATCTCATTTTAATAAATTAAATATCTCAACAAAATCTCTCTTCTGTTCAAAAATGGAAATTTTTAATTCACTATTGATCAAAAATGAGTTAAATGAGTTAACTCTTTTTTCTACTCAAATTGAATCAGTTAACTCCTTATTTTACTCAAATTAAATCTGTTAACTCCCTTTAATTATAAAATCTCGCTTTATGACTAAACTTCAAATTAAATCCTGACCGTTGATTGAAATCAATCTCAACCGTTGATGAATTCCAAGAAAGTCTATTTAGGAGACCCTCATCTCTTCATTTTGAAAGGTTGAGTGAGAATTTGCATCGAATTGTTGCTGGAATTCATACTCATATTTGCTCATATTCACATATGCAAAGATCAAGTTTGATGAAAAGTTGACCAGATTTAACCAAGATTGACTTGAGTTGACTAGTTTTAAAATAATTAAATGAAATTATTTAATTAAATGGAGTACTTACTTCTATTTAATTAAAAAAAGTTATTTAATTAAATGAGAAGCCATTTCTAATTAATTAAATGAAGTTATTTAATTAAATAAGAAAAGTGTTTATAATTAATTAAAGATTATTTAATTAAATAGAAAAAGTAATTATGAGAGCATATCTCATTTTATAAAATTATATATCTCAACAAAATCTCTCTTTAGTTCAAAAATAGAAATTTCCAATTCACTATTGATCAAAAATGAGTTAAATGAGTTAACTTGTTTTTCTACTTAAATTGAATCAGTTAACTCCTTATTTTACTCAAATTAAATCTGTTAACTTCCTTTAATTTGTAAATCTCCCTTTATGACTGAACTTCACCTTTAATCCTGACCGTTGATTCAAATCGATCTCAACCATTGATGAATTTCAAGAAAGTCTATTTAAGAGACCCTCATCTCTTCATTTTAAAAACTTGAATGAGAATTTGCATCGCATTGTTGCTGGAATTCATTCTCACATTTTCTCATATTCACATACGCAAAGATCAAGTTTGACCAAGAGTTGACTAGATTTAACCACGGTTGACTTGAGTTGAGTAGTTTCAATAAGAATTTTGATATAATTAAACAAAATTATTTAATTAAATGGAGTACTTACTTCTAATTAATTAAACAAAGTTATTTAATTAAATGAGAAGCCATTCCTAATTAATTAAATGAAGTTATTTAATTAAATATGAAAAGTGTCTCTAATTAATTAAAGATTATTTAATTAAATAGAAAAAGTAATTATGAGAGCATATCTCATTTTATTAAATTAAATATCTCAACAATATCTCTCTTCAGCTCAAAAACGGAAATTTTCAGTTCACTATTGATAAAAAATGAGTTCAATCAGTTAACTCATTTTTCTATTCGAATTGAATCAGTTAACTCCTTATTTTACTCAAATTAAATCTTTTAACTCCCTTTAATTTGAAAATTTCCCTTTATCACTGAACTTCACCTTTAATCCTGACCATTGATTGAAATCTATCTCAACCGTTGATGAATTCAAATAAAGTCTATTTAAGAGACACTCATCTCATCATTTTGAAAGGTTGAATGAGATTTTGCATCGAATTGTTGTTGAAATTCATACTCACATTTGCTCATATTCACACACGCAAAGATCAAGTTTGACAAAAAATTGACCAAATTTAACCACGGTTTACTTGAGTTGACTATTTTTAAAACGAATTTTCAAATAGTTAAATAAAAATTTAATTAAATAGAGTACTTACTTCTAATTAATTAAACAAAGTTATTCAATTAAATGAGAAGCCATTTCTAATTATTTAAATGAAGTTATTTAATTAAATAAGAAAAGTGTCTTTAATTAATTAAAAATTGTTTAATTAAATTGAAAAAGTAATTATGAGAGCATATCTTATTTTATTAAATTAAATATCTCGACAAAAATCTCTCTTCAGTTCAAAAAAGGAAATTTTGAGTTCACTATTGATAAAATATGAGCTAAATTAGTTAACTCATTTTTCTACTCAAATTGAATCAGTTAACTCCTTACTTTACTCAAATTAAATCTGTTAACTCCTTTTAATTTTGAAAACTCCCTTGATGACTGAACTTCACCTTTAATCCTGACTGTTGATTAAAATTGATCTCAACTGTTGATTAATTACAGGAAAGTCTATTTAAGACACCTTCATCTCTTCATTTTGAAAGGTTGAATGAGAATTTGCATCGAATTGTTGCTGGAATTCATACTCACATTTGCTCATATTCACATACGCAAAGATCAAGTTTGATGAAAAGTTGACCAGACTTAACCACAGTTGACTTGACTTGACTAGTTTTGAAAAGAATTTTGAAATACTTAACCGAAATTATTTAATTAAATGGAGTACTTACTTCTAATTAATTAAAAAAAGTTATTTAATTAAATCAGAAGCCATTTCTAATTAATTAAATGAAGTTATTTAATTAAATAAGAAAAGTGTCTCTAATTAATTAAAGATTATTTAATTAAATAGAAAAAGTAATTATAAGAGCATATCTCATTTTATTAAATTAAATATCTCAAAAAAAATCTCTCTTCAGTTTAAAAAGGGAAATTTCCAGTTCACTATTGATCAAAAATGAGTTAAATGAGTTAATTTTTTTTTTCTACTCAAATTGAATCTTTTAACTCCTTATTTTACTCAAATTAAATCTGTTAACTCCTTTTAATTTGGAAATTTCCCTTGATGACTGGACTTCACCTTCAATCCTGATCATTGATTGAAATCGATCTCAACTGTTAATGAATTCTAGGAAAGTCTATTTAAGAGACCCTCATCTCGTCATTTTGAAAGGTTGAATGAGAATTCGCATCGAATTATTGCTGGAATTCATACTCACATTTGCTCATATTCACATATGTAAAGATCAAGTTTGACCAAAAGTTGACCAAATTTAACCATGGTTGACTTGAGTTGACTAGTTTCGAAAAGAATTTTGAAATAATAAAATGAAATTATTTAATTAAATGGACTACTTACTTCTAATTAATTAAACAAGATTATTTAATTAAATGACAAGCCATTCCTAATTAATTAAATGAAGTTATTTAACTAAATAAGAAAAGTGTTTCTAATAAATTAAAGATTATTTAATTAAAAAGAAAAAGTAATTATAAGAGCATATCTCATTTTATTAAATTAAATATTTCGACAAAATCTCTCTTCAGTTCAAAAAGGAAAATTTTCAATTCACTATTGATAAAAAATGAGTTAAATCAGTTAACTTCTTTTTTTACTCAAATTGAATCAGTTAACTCCTTATTTTACTCAAATTAAATCTTATAACTCCCTTTAATTTTCAAATCTCGCTTTATGACTAAACTTCACCTTTAATCCTAACCTTGATTGAAATAGATCTCAATCGTTGATGAATTCCAGTAAAATCTATTTAAGAGATCCTCATCTCTTCATTTTGAAAGGTTGAATGAGAATTTGCATCAAATTTTTGCTGGAATTCATACTCACATTTGCTCATATTCACATACGCAAAGATCAAGTTTGACCAAAAGTTGACCAGATTTAACCATGGTTGACTTGAGTTGACTAGTTTCAAAAAGATTTTTGAAATAATTAAACGAAATTATTTAATTAAATAGAGTACTTACTTCTAATTGATTAAATAAAGTTATTTAATTAAATGAGAAACCATTCTTAATTAATTAAATGAAGTTATTTAATTTAATAAGAAAAGGTTCTGTAATTAACTAAAGATTATTTAATTAAATATATAAAGTAATTATGAGAGCATATCTCATTTTATTAAATTAAATATCTCGATAAAATCTCTCTTCAGTTGAAAAAGAGAAATTTCCAGTTCACTATTGATAAAAAATGAGTTAAATCAGTTAACTCTTTTTTCTACTCAAATTGAATCAGTTAACTCTTTATTTTACTCAAATTAAATCTGTTAACTCCTTTTAATTTAGAAATCTTCCTTTATGACTGAACTTCACCTTTAGTCCTGACCGTTGATTGAAATTGACCTCAACCCTTGATGAATTTCAAGAAATTGTATTTAAGAGACCCTCATCTCTTCATTTTGAAAGGTTGAATGAGAATTTGCTTCGAATTGTTGCTGGAATTCATACTCACATTTGCTCATATTCACATACGCAAAGATCAAGTTTGACCAAAACTTGATCAGATTTAACCACAGTTGACTTGAGTTGCCTAGTATCGAAAAGAATTATGAAATAATTAAATAAAATTATTTAATTAAATGGAGTACTTACTTCTAATTAATTAAACAAGGTTATTTAATTAAATGAGAAGCCATTCCTAATTAATTAAATGAAGTTATTTAATTAAATAAGAAAAGTGTCTCTAATTAATTAAAGATTATTTAATTAAATAGAAAAAGTAATTATGAGAGCATATCTCATTTTATTAAATTAAATATCTCGACAAAATCTCTCTTCAGTTCAAAAAGAAAAATTTGCAGTTCACTATTGATAAAAATGAGTTAAGTTAGTTAACTCCTTTTTCTACTCAAATTGAATCAGTTAACTCCTTACTTTACTCATATTAAATCTGTTAACTCCTTTTAATTTAGAAATCTCCCTTTATGACTGAACTTCACCTCTAATCCTGACCGTTGATTGAAATCGATCTCAACCGTTGATGAATTCAAGAAAAGTCTATTTAAGAGACACTCATCTCGTCATTTTGAAAGGTTGAATGAGAATTTGCATCAAATTGTTGTTGAAATTCATACTCACATTTGCTCATATTCACACACGCAAAGATCAAGTTAGACCAAAAGTTGACCAGATTTAACCACGGTTTACTTGAGTTGACTATTTTCAAAAGGAATTTTAAAATAATTAAATAAAATTATTTAATTAAATGGAGTACTTACTTCTAATTATTTAAACAAAGTTATTCAATTAAATGAGAAGCCATTTCTAATTATTTAAATGAAGTTATTTAATTAAATAAGAAAATTGTCTCTAATTAATTAAAAATTATTTAATTAAATTGGAAAAGTAATTATGAGAGCATATCTCATTTTATTAAATTAAATATCTCGACAAAAATCTCTCTTTAGTTCAAAAAGGTAAATTTTGAGTTCACTATTGATAAAATATGAGCTAAATTAGTTAACTCCTTTTTCTACTCAAATTGAATCAGTTAACTCCTTACTTTACTCAAATTAAATCTGTTAACTCTTTTTAATTTTGAAATCTCCCTTTATGACTGAACTTCACCTTTAATCCTGACCGTTGATTCAAATTGATCTCAACTGTTGATTAATTCCAAGAAAGTCTATTTAAGACACCCTCATCTCTTCATTTTGAAAGGTTGAATGAGAATTTGCATCGAATTGTTGCTGGAATTCATACTCACATTTGCTCATATTCACATACGCAAAAATCAAGTTTGATGAAAAGTTGACCAGATTTAACCACGGTTGGCTTGAGTTGAGTAGTTTCAAAAACAATTTTGATATAATTAAACAAAATTATTTAATTAAATGGAGTACTTACCTCTAATTAATTAAACAAAGTTATTTAATTAAATGAGAAGCCATTCCTAATTAATTAAATAAAGTTATTTAATTAAATAAGAAAAGTGTCTCTAATTAATTAAAGATTATTAAATAAATAAATAAAGTAATTATGAGAGCATATCTCATTTTATTAAATTAAATATCTCAACAATATCTCTCTTCAGCTGAAAAAGGAAAATTTCCAATTCACTATTGATCAAAAATGAGTTAAATCAGTTAACTCCTTATTTTACTAAAATTAAATCTGTTAACTCCTTTTAATTTGGAAATCTCCCTTGATGACTGGACTTCATCTTCAATCCTGATCATTGATTGAAATCGATCTCAACCATTAATGAATTCTAGGAAAGTCTATTTAAGAGACCCTCATCTCGTCATTTTGAAAGGTTGAATGAGAATTTGTATCGAATTATTGCTGGAATTCATACTCACATTTGCTCATATTCACATATGCAAAGATCAAGTTTGACCAAAAGTTGACCAGATTTAACCATGGTTGACTTGAGTTGACTAGTTTCGAAAAGAATTTTGAAATAATAAAATGAAATTGTTTAATTAAATGGACTACTTACTTCTAATTAATTAAACAAGATTATTTAATTAAATGAGAAGCCATTCCTAATTAATTAAATGAAGTTATTTAACTAAATAAGAAAAGTGTTTCTAATAAATTAAAGATTATTTAATTAAAAAGAAAAAGTAATTATGAGAGCATATCTCATTTTATTAAATTAAATATTTTGACAAAATCTCTCTTCACTTCAAAAAGGGAAATTTTCAATTCACTATTGATAAAAAATGAGTTAAATCAGTTAACTCCTTTTTCTACTCAAATTGAATCAGTTAACTCCTTATTTTATTCAAATTAAATCTGTTAACTCCCTTTAATTTTCAAATCTCGCTTTATGACTAAACTTCACCTTTAATCCTAACCTTGATTGAAATTGATCTCAATCGTTGATGAATTCTAGTAAAATCTATTTAAGAGATCCTCATCTCTTCATTTTGAAAGGTTGAATGAGAATTTGCATCGAATTTTTGCTGGAATTCATACTCACATTTGCTCATATTCACATACGCAAAGATCAAGTTTGACCAAAAGTTGACCAGATTTAACCATGGTTGACTTGAGTTGACTAGTTTCGAAAATAATTTTGAAATAATTAAGCGAAATTATTTAATTAAATGGAGTACTTACTTCTAATTGATTAAATAAAATTATTTAATTAAATGAGAAACCATTCCTAATTAATTAAATGAAGTTATTTAATTTAATAAGAAAAGGTTCTGTAATTAATTAAAGATTATTTAATTAAATAGATAAAGTAATTATGAGAGCATATCTCATTTTATTAAATTAAATATCTCGACAAAATCTCTCTTCAGTTGAAAAAGAGAAATTTCCAGTTCACTATTGATAAAAAAATGAGTTAAATCAGTTAACTCTTTTTTCTACTCAAATTGATTCAGTTAACTCCTTATTTTACTCAAATTAAATCTGTTAACTCCTTTTAATTTAGAAATCTTCCTTTATGACTGAACTTCACCTTTAGTCCTGACCGTTGATTGAAATTGACCTCAACCCTTGATGAATTTCAAGAAAGTGTATTTAAGAGACCCTCATCTCTTCATTTTGAAAGGTTGAATGAGAATTTGCATCGAATTGTTGCTGGAATTCATACTCACATTTGCTCATATTCACATACGCAAAGATCAAGTTTGACCAAAACTTGATCAGATTTAACCACGGTTGACTTGAGTTGCCTAGTATCGAAAAGAATTATGAAATAATTAAATAAAATTATTTAATTAAATGGAGTACTTACTTCTAATTAATTAAACAAGGTTATTTAATTAAATGAGAAGTCATTCTTAATTAATTAAATGAAGTTATTTAATTAAATAAGAAAAGTGTCTCTAATTAATTAAAGATTATTTAATTAAATAAAAAAAGTAATTATGAGAGCATATCTCATTTTATTAAATTAAATATCTCGACAAAATCTTTCTTCAGTTCAAAAAGGGAAATTTGCAGTTCACTATTGATAAAAATGAGTTAAGTTGGTTAACTCCTTTTTCTACTCAAATTGAATCAGTTAACTCCTTACTTTACTCAAATTAAATCTGTTAATTCCTTTTAATTTAGAAATCTCCCTTTATTACTGAACTTCACCTTTAATCCTAACCGTTGATTGAAATCGATCTCAACCGTTGATGAATTCTAAGAAAGTCTATTTAAGAGACCCTCATCTCTTCATTTTGAAAGGTTGAATGAGAATTTGCATCGAATTGTTGTTGGAATTCATAGTCACATTTGCTCATATTCACATACGCAAAGATCAATTTTGACAAAAAGTTGACCGGATTTAACCACGGTTGACTTGAGTTGACTAGTTTCGAAAAGAATTTTGAAATAATTAAATGGAATTATTTAATTAAATGGAGTACTTACTTCTAATTAATTAACAAGGTTATTTAATTAAATGAGAAGCCATTTCTAATTAATTAAATGAAGTTATTTAATTAAATAAGAAAAGTGTTTCTAATTAATTAAAGATTATTTAATTAAATAGAAAAATTAATTATGAGAGTATATCTCATTTTATTAAATTAAAAAATCTCTCTTCAGTTCAAAAAGGAAAATTTCTAGTTCACTATTGATAAAAAATGAGTTAAATGAGTTAACTCCTTTTTCTACTCAAATTGAATCAGTTAACTCCTTATTTTACTCAAATTAAATCTATTAACTCCCTTTAATTTGGAAATCTCCCTTTATGACTGAACTTCACCTTTAATCCTGACCGTTGATTGAAATCGATCTTAACCGTTGATGAATTCCAGGAAAGTCTATTTAAGAGACTCTCATCTCTTTATTTCAAAATTTTGAATGAGAATTTGCATCGAATTGTTGCTGGAATTCATACTCACGTTTGCTCATATTCATATACGCAAAGATCAAGTTTGACCAAAAGTTGATCAGATTTAACCACAGTTGATTTGAGTTGACTAGTTTCAAAAAAAATTTTAAAATTATTAAACAAAATTAGTTGATTAAATGGAGTACTTACTTCTAATTAATTAAACAAAGTTATTTAATTAAATGAGAAGCCATTCCTAATTAATTAAATGAAGTTATTTAATTAAATAAGAAAGGTGTCTCTAATTAATTAGATATTATTTAATTAAATAGAAAAAGTAATTATGAGAGCATATCTCATTTTATTAAATTAAATATCTCAACAAAATCTCTCTTCAATTCAAAAAAGAAAATTTTTAGTTCACTATTTATCAAAAATGAGTTAAATCAGTTAACTCCTTTTTCTACTCAAATTGAATCAGTTAACTCCTTATTTTAATCAAATTAAATCTATTAACTCCCTTTAATTTGAAAATCTCCTTTTATGACTGAACTTCACCTTTTGTCCTGACTGTTGATTGAAATTGATCTCAACCATTGATTAATTCCAAGAAAGTCTATTTAAGATACCTTCATCTCTTCATTTTGAAAAGTTGAACGAGAATTTGCATCGAATTGTTGTTGGAATTCATACAAACACTTGCTCATATTCACATACGCAAATATCAAGTTTGACCCAAAGTTGACCAAATTTGAGGACGGTTGACTTGAGTTGACTAGTTTTTAAAAAAAATTTGAAATAATTAAATAAAATTATTTAATTAAATGCAGTACTTACTTTTAATTAATTAAACAAAGTTATTTAATTAAATGAGAAGCCATTGCTAATTAATTAAATGAATTTATTTAATTAAATAAAAAAAGTATCTATAATTAATTAAACATGATTTAATTAAATAGAAAAAGTAATTATGAGAGCATATCTGTTTAGTGTAGTTTTTCATTTTTCCTATTTTGCTAAGTTTTTCCTACACTTTTAATAATCTCGCTTAGGTTAATAAAGCATGTCTTATTAGGTGAATGGTTGTGAGGTGTCACCTTTCTACATGTGAGCATCCATTAGCTATCTTGGGAAGATACTTTGCTATATTTAATCTGATAGATGGTTACTCCTAATTGGTTGTTTTTGCCACCTCCTCCCTCTTCCTAGCGTATATAAGCATGCTACCTGGCTTGTATAGACATCTCTTGTTTTTGCATCCTCTTAATGCAATTTTGCTTCTAGCATTTGCATTACTCTCTTGGAGACTAAATCTGTTTTGCTATTTTGATTTTGTATCATTTTCATTCACAGTTTAGATATTTACTCTTTGCACTAGTTTTATGGGTTATTAATTTTATCAGATTCTAACATGGTATTAGAGCTTTTCTATGTGCAAGAGTAGATTTTAGTTTCCGTACTTGAGAGATTCTGAGGGGGCTAATAAAATTTATTATAGTTTTTTAAAAAATAAAGTATACTCTTCTCTTGCATCTTTGGATGATCTTGAGAATCAGATAAGTTTTGACAAAAAACGGTTTTTCTCTGGGGTTTCAATCTCAAATCTGACAACCAACTTGCATATTTAAAGTTTTCAATCAATATTGCAGGTTCTAGCATACCATTGATGGACTTAGGAAGCTGATCCAACATTTGCATGTCATATTTTGGTTGCTGGGGTCATTTTTTATTTTTGAAGCCATTTTTTACTGTTAAAGGTGTTGAATTTACACTATAGCAGCATCTTCTGTACATCAAAAAGAAAAACGCTTTTTGGATTTTGTTCACAGCCCTGAAAAACCATCTGGGTATCTTTTATATTTTGCATGCAAGCAATATGTTTTGCAGAATCAAGCATGCAAAGCTATAGCCATACCCCTCTCCGTTGGCAGTCACAGATTTGAACGCAGTTTTCAAATGTCTCATTCTTGCTCATACGGACTTCGATTTTGATGATTCTTGTTATGAACTTGGCTATTTTTTTGTGCTCTATCCATTAATGGAGTTGTTTTTTATTTTCATGCATGAATTCTTCAGAAATTACAGATTCTCAGCTGTGACTATGCATAGTTCTCGTTTTGGAAACTTCGGAGGATAATAACTTTCTCAGACGACGTCGTATCGAGGCGATTCTTTTTTTGAAAGTGCATGATTTTTTGAGTAGATCACAGTGGTGCTATTTTTTTCCTTGATTATTGTGCCCAAGTTTCACTTTTAGCATATGCTCTTCATGAGGAGGCCTTGTCAATTTTTCTTCCGTAACTT
Source organism: Cupressus sempervirens (assembly GCA_028749045.1). NCBI lineage: Eukaryota > Viridiplantae > Streptophyta > Pinopsida > Cupressales > Cupressaceae > Cupressus > Cupressus sempervirens. The sequence goes on from CM053783.1 coordinate 127,031,928, forward strand.
GAGCATACGGACATATTTTTTTGATCCGAAAAATGCATCAGAAAACTAGTTCTGAGATAGAGATGATGGTATAGGTTTTTTTGATTTTTGCTATAGTTTGGTTGCCTATTTTGGTAGTCAAAGCTAGATGTTCTATTTTGCCTTTCGGGAGTCATATCTCGCTCATTCAGACTCTTTTCTGGGCTCACCAGATATCGTTGGAAAGCTGGTTTTGTGATTTATTTAGTTGTAGAGGTCTTTTATCTAGATTCTATTCTAGGTTCTTTCTCCTTTGAATTTTGCACTTTCGCACTCTGGCGGATTACTTGGATTCTACAAGTCCTGGAATCTCTTCTTTTGTTCTTTTGGCTCACTCTTCTTTTTGACTTTCAAGCATTGTATGCTTCTATTCTATTGCATTCCTTTTCCTGTAAATGCACTGAGATAAAGTGCCTACTTTTGCATATCTAGGATCTTGTACACCTTGTGTTTGTTTGTACTCGCACTCAGTTATAAAGTGCCATGGGGGGTCATGATGTTTTGTCATTTTGTACTCATCCACCTTTGTCAAATGAATTTTTCTTCCACGACATTATCCCATGCAGTGTGTCATTGACACCACCCTTTATCCTATGCTTGTACTTCTATTGCACTGTTGGTGTTCTTGATTCTTCTTCTTGCAGATGTTTTTGGCATTGCATTGCAGTGTTCCTGTCACCCCTCTCCCTGTTCAGCATTATGGGTGGGTTCACCTGTTGGCTCTATTGCTTCTTTGGTTCAGTTGAGTGATCTACGTATTCAATTTTTGTTCCTATGTACTAGACAGATGTAGTGGCTAGGCACCTATGCATTTCGGTGAGATGGTTCATCTACTATATAGACACTCATTCATTCCTACCTTCGGAAGTCACCTCTTCGATTGATCAGCTCTTCAGACTTTGTCTACTCTACCTGGTCATGCACTATTTCAATGGGGTTTCCGGTAGTTTCTTCTGACAGTGTTTGCAGCTTCATTCCATTTTTTGTTCCTCTCTTTGGGACATTTCCTAGATTGGAGGCTTAGTTTCCTTCATCTAGTTCTTTTTCTTGTATTGGGTACCTGATCAGGCCTTGTTGCGAGGACCCATTTTCCTGCTCTCATAGCTTTGCTAGGTTAGCATCCACCTAAGCTTCGCTTATGGGGGGTGTTAGTGTAGTTTTTTATTTTTCCTATTTTGCTAGGTTTTTCCTACACTTTTAATAATCTTGCTTAGGTTAATAAAGCATGTCTTATTAGGTGAATGGTTGTGAGGTGTCACCTTCCTACATGTGAGCATCCATTAGCTATCTTGGGAAGATACTTTTCTATCTTTAGTTCGATAGATGGTTGCTCCTCATTGGTTAGTGTTGCCACCTCCTCCCTCTTCCTAGCCTATATAAGCATGCTACCTGGCTTGTATAGGCATCTCTTATTTTTGCATCCTCTTAATGCTATTTTGCTTCTAGCATTTGCATTACTCTCATGGAGACTAACTCTGTGTTGTTATTTTGATTTTGTATCATTTGCATTCACAGTTTAGATATTTACTCTTTGCACTAGTTTTTTGGGTTATCAATCTTATCAGATTCTAACATATCTCATTCTAGAAAATTAAATATCTCACCAAAATCTCTCTTCAGTTCAAAAAGAAAAATTTCCAGTTCATTATTGATCAAAAATGAGTTAAATCAATTAATTCCTTTTTCTAATCAAATTGAATCAGTTAACTCCTTATTTTACTCAAATTAAATATGTTAACTCCTTTTAATTTGGAAATCTCCCTTTATGACAGAACTTCACCTTTAATCCTGACTGTTGATTGAAATCGATGTCAACCGTTGATGAATTCTAGGAAAGTCTATTTAAGAGATCCTCATCTCTTCATTTTGAAAGGTTGAATGAGAATTTGCATCGAATTGTTGCTAAAATTCATACTCACATTTGCTCATATTCACATACGCAAAGATCAAGTTTGACCAAAAGTTGACCAGATTTAACCACGATTGACTTGAGTTGACTAGTTTCGAAAAGAATTTTAAAATAATTAAACGAAATTATTTAATTAAACAGAGTACTTACTTCTAATTAATTAAAAAAAGTTATTTAATTAAATCAGAAGCCATTCCTAATTAATTAAATGAAGTTATTTAATTAAATAAGAAAAGTGTCTCTAATTAAATAAAGATTATTTAATTAAATAGAAAAACTAATTATGAGAGCATATCTCATTTTATTAAATTAAATATCTCAACAAAATCTCTCTTCAGTTGAAAAAGGGAAATTTCCAATTCGTTATTGATCAAAAGTGAGTTAAATCAGTTAACTCCTTTTTCTACTCAAATTGAATCAGTGAACTCCTTATTTTACTCAAATTAAATCTTTTAACTCTCTTTAAATTGGAAATCTCCCTTTATGACTGAACTTCACCTTTAGTCCTGACCGTTGATTGAAATCGATCTCAACCGTTGATGAATTCCAGAAAAGTCTATTTAAGAGACTCTCATGTCTTTATTTTAAAAGGTTGAATGAGAATTTGCATCGAATTGTTGCTGGAATTCATACTCACATTTGCTCTTATTCAAATATGCAAAGATCAAGTTTGACCAAAAGTTGACTAGATTTAACAACGGTTGACTTGAGTTGACTAGTTTCGAAAAGAATTTTAAAATAATTAAATGAAATTATTTAATTAAATGGAGTACTTACTTCTAATTAATTAATCAAAGTTATTTAATTAAATGAGAACCCATTCCTAATTATTTAAATGAAGTTATTTAATTAAATAAGAAAAGTGTCTCTAATTAATTAAAGATTATCTAATTAAATAGAAAAAAAATTATGAGAGAATATCTCATTTTATTAAATTAAATATCTCAACAAAATCACTCTTCAGTTCAAAAAGAGAAATTTCCAATTCAATATTGATCAAAAAATGAGTTAAATCAGTTAACTCCTTTTTCTACTCAAATTGAATTAGTTAACTCCTTATTTTACTCAAATTAAATCTGTTAACTCCCTTTAATTTGGAAATCTCCCTTTATGACTGAACTTCACCTTTAATCCTGACCGTTCATTGAAATCGATCTCAACCGTTGAAGAATTCCAGGAAAGTCTATTTAAGAGATCCTCATCTCTTCATTTTGAAAGGTTGAATGAGAATTTGCATCGAATTGTTGCCACAATTCATACTCACATTTGCTCATATTCACATACGCCAAGATCGAGTTTGACCAAAAGTTGACCAAATTTAACAACGGTTGACTTGAGTTGACTAGTTTTGAAAAGAATTTTGAAATAATTAAATGAAATTATTTAATTAAATGGAGTACTTACTTCTAATTAATTAAACAAAGTTATTTAATTAAATGAGAAGTCATTCTTAATTAATTAAATGAAGTTATTTAATTAAATAAGAAAAGTGTCTCTAATTAATTAAAGATTATTTAATTAAATAGAAAAAGTAATTATGAGAACATATCTCATTTTATTAAATTAAATATCTCAACAAAATCTCTCTTCAGTTAAAAAAGAGAAATTTCTAGTTCACTATTGATCAAAAATGAGTTAAATTAATTAACTCCCTTTTCTAATCAAATTGAATCCGTTAACTCCTTATTTTACTCAAATAAAATTTGTTAACTCTCTTTAATTTAGAAATCTCCCTTTGTGACTGAACTTCACCTTTAATCCTGATTGTTGATTGAAATCGATCACAACCGTTGATGAATTCCAGAAAAGTCTATTTAAGAGACCCTCATCTCTTCATTTTGAAAGGTTGAATGAGAATTTGCATCAAATTATTGCTGAGATTCATACTCACATTTGCTCATATTCACATATGCAAAGATCAAGTTTGACCAAAAGTTGATCAGATTTAACCATGGTTGACTTGAGTTGACTAGTTTCGAAAAAAAATTTGAAATAATTAAAAAAAATTATTTAAATAAATGGAGTACTTACTTCTAATTATTTAAAGAAAGTTATTTAATTAAATGAGAAGCCATTCGTAATTAATTAAATGAAGTTATTTAATTAAATAAGAAAAGTGTCTCTAATTAATTAAAGATTATTTAATTAAATAGAACAAGTAAATACGAGAGCATATCTCATTTTATTAAATTAAATATCTCAACAAAATCTCTCTTCAGTTCAAAAAGGGAAATTTTCAGTTCACTATTGATAAAAAATGAGTTAAATCAGCTAAGTCCTTTTTTTACTCAAATTGAATCAGTTAACTCCTTATTTTACTCAAATTAAAGTTGTTAACTCCCTTTAATTTGGAAATCTCCCTTTATGACTGAACTTCACCTTTAATACTGACCGTTGATTGAAATCGATCTCAACCGTTGATGAATTCCAGGAAAGTCTATTTAAGAGACCCTCATCTCTTCATTTTGAAAGGTTGAATGAAAATTTGCATCGAATTGTTGCTGCAATTCATACTCACATTTGCTCATATTCACATACGCAAAGATCAAGTTTGAAAAAAAGGAGACCAGATTTAACCACGATTGATTTGAGTTGAGTAGTTTCGAAAAGAACTTTGAAATAATTAAATAAAATTATTTAATTAAATAGAGTACTTACTTCTAATAAATTAATCAAAATTATTTAATTAAATGAGAAGCCATTCATAACTAATTAAATGAAGTTATTTAATTAAATAAGAAACGTGTCTCTAATTAATTAAAGATTATTTAATTAAATAGAAAAAGTAATTATCAGAGCATATCTCATTTTATTAAATTAAATATCTCAACAAAATCTCTCTTCAGTTCAAAAAGGGAAATTTCCAGTTCACTATTGATAAAAAATGAGTTAAATCAGTTAAGTCCTTTTTTACTCAAATTGAATCAGTTAACTCCTTATTTTACTCAAATTAAATTTCTTAACTCCCTTTAATTTTGAAATCTCCCTTTATGACTGAACTTCACCTTTAATACTGACCGTTGATTGAAATCAATCTCAACCGTTGATGAATTCCAAGAAAGTCTATTTAAGAGACCCTCATCTCTTCATTTTGAAACGTTGAATGAAAATTTGGGTCAAATTGTTGTTGGAATTCATACTCACATTTGCTCATTTTCACATACGCAAAGATCAAGTTTGACCAAAAGTTGACCAAATTTAACCAAGGTTTACTTGAGTTGACTAGTTTCGAAAAAAAATTAAATAATTAAACAAAATTATTCAATTAAATGGAGTACTTACTTTTAATTAATTAAACAAAGTTATTTAATTAAATGAGAAGCCATTCCAAATTAATTAAATGAAGTTATTTAATTAAATGAGAAAAGTATCGCTAAATAATTAAATATTATTTATTTAATTAAATAGAAAAAGTAATTATGAGAGCATATCTCATTTTATTAAATTAAATATCTCAACAAAATCTCTCTTTAGTTCAAAAGTGAAATTTCTAGTGCACTATTGATAAAAAATGAGTTAAATCAGTTAACTCCTTTTTCTACTCCAATAGAATTAGTTAACTCCATATTTTACTCAAATTAAATCTGTTAAGTCCCTTTAATTTAAAAATCTCCCTTTATGACTTAACTTCACCTTTAATCCTGACCGTTGATTGAAATCGATCTCAACTGTTGATGAATTCGTCATCTCTTCATTTTGAAAGGTTGAATGAGAATTTGCATCGAATTGTTGTTGGAATTCATACTCACATTTTTTCTCATATTAACATACGCAAAGATCAAGTTTGATCAAAAGTTGACCTGATTTAACCACGGTTGACTTGAGTTGACAAGTTTCGAAATAATTAAATGGAGTACTTACTTCTAATTAATTAAACAAAGTTATTTAATTAAATGAGAAGCCATTCCTAATTAATTAAATAAAGTTATTTAATTAAATAAGAAAAGTGTCTCTAATTAATTAAAGATTATTCAATTAAATAGAAAAAGTAATTATGAGAGTATATCTCATTTTATTAAATTAAATATCTCGACAAAAACTTTCTCCAATTCAAAAAGGCAAATTTTCAATTCACTATTGATAAAAAATGAGTTAAATCAGTTAACTCCTTTTTCTACTCAAATTGAATCAGTTAACTCCTTATTTTACTCAAACTAAATCTGCTAACTCCCTTTAATTTGAAAATCTCCCTTTATGACTAAACTTCACCTTTAATCCTGACCATTGATTGACATCGATCTCAACCATTGATGAATTCCGAAAAAGTATATTTAAGAAACCGTCATCTCCTCATTTTGAAAGGTTGAATGAGAATTTGCATTAAATTGTTGCTGGAATTCATACTCACATTTACTCATATTCACATACGCAAAGATCAAGTTTGACCAAAAGTTGACTAGATTTAACCACGGTTGACTTGAGTTGACTAGTTTTGAAAAGAATTTTGAAATAATTAAACAAAATTATTTAATTAAATGGAGTACTTACTTCTAATTAATTAAACAAAGTTATTTAATTAAATGAGAAGTCATTCCTAATTAATTAAATGAAGTTATTTAATTAAATAAGAAAAGTGTCTCTAATTAATTAAAGATTATTCAATTAAATAGAAAAAGTAATTATGAGAGCATATCTCATTTTATTAAATTAAATATCTCAACAAAATCTCTCTTCAGTTCAAAAAGGAAAATTTCTAGTTCACTATTGATAAAAAATGAGTTAAATCAGATAACTCCTTTTTCTACTCAAATTGAATCAGTTAACTACTTATTTTACTCAAATTAAATCTGTTAACTCTCTTTATTTTGGAAATCTCCGTTTATGACTGAACTTCACCTTTAATCCTGACCCTTGATTGAAATCGATCTCAATCGTTAATGAATTCCAAGAAAGTCTATTTAAGAGACCCTCATCTCTTCATTTTCAAAGGTTGAATGAGAATTTGCATCGAATTGTTGTTGTAATTCATACTCACATTTGCTCATATTCACATACCCAATGATCAAGTTTGACCAAAAGTTGACCAGATTTAACCACGGTTGACTTGAGTTGACTAATTTCGAAAAAAATTATGAAATAATGAAACAATATTATTTAATTAAATGGAGTACTTACTTCTAATTAATTAAACAAAGTTATTTAATTAAATGAGAAGTCATTCCTAATTAATTAAATGAAGTTGTTTAATTAAATAAAAAAAGTGTCTCTAATTAATTAAAGATTATTTAATTAAATAGAAAAAGTAATTATTAGAGCATATCTCATTTTATTAAATTAAATATCGCGACAAAATGTCTCTTCAGTTCAAAAAGGGAAATTTTCAGTTCACTATTGATAAAAAATGAGTTAAATCAGTTAACTCCTTTTTCTACTCAAATTGAATCAGTTAACTCCTTATTTTACTCAAATTAAATCTGTTAACTTCTTTTAATTTAGAAATCTCCCTTTATGACTGAACTTCACCTTTAATCCTGAACGTTGATTGAAATCGACCTCAACCGTTGATAAATTCTAGGAGAGTCTATTTAAGAGACCCTCATCTGTTCATTTTGAAAGGTTGAATGAGAATTTGCATCGAATTGTTGTTGGAATTCATACTCACATTTGCTCATATTCATATACGCAAATATCAAGTTTGACCAAAAGTTGACCAAATTTAAACACAGTTGACTTGAGTTGATTAGTTTCGAAAAGAATTTTAAAATAATTAAACAAAACTATTTAATTAAATGAGAAGTCATTCCTAATTAATTAAATAAAGTTATTTAATTAAATCAGAAAAGTGTCTCTAATTAATTAAAGATTATTTAATTAAATTGAAAAAGTAATTATTAGAGCATATCTCATTTTATTAAATTAAATATCTCGACAAAATCTCTCTTCAGTTCAAAAACAAAAATTTCCTGTTCACTATTGATAAAAAATGAGTTAAATCAGTTAACTTCTTTTTCTACTCAAATTGAATCTGTTAACTCCTTACTTTACTCAAATTAAATCTGTTAACTCCTTTTAATTTGGAAATCTCCCTTTATGACTGAACTTCACCTTTAATCCTAACCGTTGATTGAAATCGATCTCAACTGTTGATGAATTCTAAGAAATTCTATTTAAGAGACCCTCATCTCCTCATTTTGAAAGGTTGAATGAGAATTTGCATCGTATTGTTGATGGAATTCATACTCACATTTGCTCATATTCACATACGCAAAGATCAAGTTTGACCAAAAGTTGACCAGATTTAACCATGGTTGACTTGAGTTGAGTAGTTTCGAAAATAATTTTGAAATAATTAAACGAAATTATTTAATTAAATGGAGTACTTACTTCTAATTAATTAAACAAAGTTATTTAATTAAATGAGAAGTCATTCCTAATTAATTAAATGAAGTTATTTAATTAAATAAGAAAAGTGTCTCTAATTAATTAAAGATTATTCAATTAAATAGAAAAAGTAATTATGAGAGCATATCTCATTTTATTAAATTAAATATCTCGACAAAATCTTTCTGCAGTTCAAAAAGGGAAATTTTCAATTCACTATTGATAAAAAAATGAGTTAAATCAGTTAACTCCTTTTTCTACTCAAATTGAATCAGTTAACTCCTTATTTTACTCAAACTAAATCTGTTAACTCCCTTTAATTTGGAAATCTCCCTTTATGACTGAACTTCACCTTTAATCCTCACCATTGATTGAAATCGATCTCAATCGTTGATGAATTCTAAGAAAGTCTATTTAAGAGACCCTCATCTCCTCATTTTGAATGGTTGAATGAGAATTTGCATCGAATTGTTGCTAGAATTCATACTCACATTTGCTCATATTAACATACGCAAAGATCAAGTTTGACCAAAAGTTGACTTGATTTAACCACGGTTGACTTGAGTTCACTAGTTTCAAAAATAATTTTGAAATAATTAAACAAAATTATTTAATTAAATGGAGTACTTACTTCTAATTAATTAAACAAAGTTATTTAATTAAATGAGAAGCCATTCCTAATTAATTAAATGAAGTTATTTAATTAAATAAGAAAATTGTCTCTAATTAATTAAAGATTATTTAATTAAATAGAAAAAGTAATTATGAGAACATATCTCATTTTATTAAATTAAATATCTAAACAAAATCTCTCTTCAGTTCAAAAAGAGAAATTTCTAGTTCACTATTGAAAAAAAACTAGTTAAATCAATTAACTCCTTTTTCTAATCAAATTGAATCAGTTAACTCCTTATTTTACTCAAATAAAACCTGTTAACTCCCTTTAATTTGGAAATCTCCCTTTATGATTGAACTTCACTTTTAATCCTGATTGTTGATTGAAATCGATCTCAATCATTGATGAATTCTAGGAAAGTCTATTTAAGAGACCCTCATCTCTTCATTTTGAAAGGTTGAATGATAATTTGCATCGAATTGTTGCTAGAATTCATACTCACATTTGCTCATATTCACATACGCAAATATCAAGTTTGACCAAAAGTTGACCAGATTTAACCATAGTTGACTTTAGTTGAGTAGTTTCGAAAAGAATTTTGAAATAATTAAACGAAATTATTTAATTAAATGGAGTACTTACCTCTAATTAATTAAACAAAGTTATTTAATTAAATGAGAACCCATTCCTAATTAATTAAATGAAGTTATTTAATTAGATAAGAAAAGTGTCTCTAATTAATTAAAGATTATTTAATTAAATTGAAAAAGTAATTATGAGAGCATATCTCATTTTATTAAATTAAATATCTTGACAAAATCTCTCTTCAATTCAAAAACGAAAATTTCCAGTTCACTATTGATAAAAAATAAGTTAAATCAGTTAACTTCTTTTTCTACTCAAATTGAATCAGTTAACTCCTTACTTTACTCAAATTAAATTTGTTAACTCTTTTTAATTTGGAAATCTCCCTTTATGACTGAACTTCACCTTTAATCCTAACCGTTGATTGAAATCGATCTCAACCATTGATGAATTCCAGGAAAGTATGTTTAAGAGACACTCATCTCTTCATTTTGAAAGGTTGAATGAGAATTTGGATCGAATTGTTGATGGAATTCATACTCAATTTGCTCATACTCACATACGCAAATATCAAGTTTAACCAAAAGTTGACCAGATTTAACCAGGGTTGACTTGAGTTGAGTAGTTTCGAAAAGAATTTTGAAATAATTAAACTGTGAGGCCTCGACCCGACCCATCGTAGCATAGTGATACATTACCCTTATTTTGTTATTCACGACTCGAGATGTCGAGACATTATCTGATGCTTAGAACATATTTTATTATTTCATGTTGTGTGATGTTATTTTTAGATATATTTGATGATTGTCATATAATGTTTCATGTGTATGTATGTTGATGAAATCAGTAAAGGTAGGATCGAGACTTTGATTTAAGATATTTTAAATGGTTAAGAATTAAGTAGGATAAAGAAACCCTTATTGATGTGTGTTTTAATTTATGTTTATTTTTGAATACGTATACATTTATGTACATATGATTTTATGGGACTACTGATGTGTGCAATGAGTGTGCAGATATTTAGCCAAGAAACCCTACAGAGGAACAAAACTGATCTCCATGTGCTAAATTTGAAAACCTTGTTGATTCATAATTCACGTATTTTTTTTTGTGAGATGTATGTATACTTTTTTCCTTGCTCAGTGAATGTTAAATGTTCGTAACTATGTTCTCTCCATGTCGCTTGACACTCGTAAATGGTTAGGTGCTTCAGTGGCTATTTAGGGTTAATTGTTTAATCTTTGGACCAAGTTGGTTTAAGTTAGAATAGTAAGTTGGACCTATTTTTTTATTCCTAAATTTTATTTTGTCTCTAAACCTCTTTCTTAAGGCTTTTAACATGTTATTATTCTAACCAATGGGTATGGGTATGGGTTAGGGGTCTTTTCCAACCCCTAAGCCCCTTTTTTTGGCTTTTGAGGTCACTCAAAAAGTCTCTTTTTACCTTTGTGCAAAAACTGATCATGGTTATCTTGAGTTACCTCACCTCATCTCCACTTGGGGGTTCAACCATAGTGTAGGTTGAGTTGGAGGCTTATTTGGAGGCCTTCCTTGGACTAGTGGTGGTTACCCAATCTCTACATTTAGAGAGGAATGCTTGAAGGTTGAAGGAAGGAAAGGGATACTCTACTCAAACTTGTTCATTGCCATTACCTCTTTGTGAAGGTAGGAAATTTCTCTCTCCCCTATTCAGTTTTTATGTTTTGTTTCATGTTCATGTTACCTTGTTGTTGTTTCACTGTTTATATGGATGTGGGTATGTTGGGAAGATTTGATAACCATGTTATTTTGGTTGTTTTTCCTTTCTTGTTTATGTTTGAAATTTTGAGTTTTCCTTGCATGGGTGTTTTGGTATTACTCACCCTTGGAGAGGGAAGAAGTGACCAATTTTGGGAAAGGTCTATTTAGTTGGACTCCAACCAGTGTAGAGTCTCTTCTCAGGATGAGAAGAGGGATAAAGGGTAGGGTGTTATGGGCCCCTACCTGTCAGCACAAACCTGGTATGAGTATGGAATGTTTAAATGGAAGAACGAAAGTTCTTGGTTATCAGCCCCAATTGGGCATCTGAATTGGTGTTGTGCTTGACTTCTCCTGTTGGAAGAATCCACCTTTCCCTAGTCTTGATTCATTATGAATCCTATTGTGTAAACCATGTATGATTATGCATGTTTGATTTTCTTTTGGTTCTGCTTGGTTGTCACCTGATCAGTTATTGGTTTCCTCCATGGTTCTTGAAAAGAGATTCAGAAAACATTACAAATTCCTTGATTTTGATCATGAGGAAAAATTTGATGTAATTGTTAAAATTTGGGATTGAGATCCTATTGTAAATTGTATTTTAAACCTTATTGTAAATGGCAATGAAGCGGGGTTTTCTTCCTGGTTCTTTCCCAGCTGAGCCCTTGAATCAGGTTGATAATAAAATAAGTGATTGAGTAAAATTTGCTTCTCTTAAAATTTTCGTATTCTATGTTGTTATATGAATGTGTATCAAAGATGAGATGAAACAATGATGTTCAATTATGCAAAATTCAAATTGTAAATGTATGGTATCTCCTTTGAGTTTGGTATGATTTAGTTTATGGATGGTTGTGTTGAAAGTGAATTTGCAAGAACATGTAGGAAAGAATTATGTTAAGTTATCCAAACTTAAATTTAAAAACATGATAGAGGACATAACTTGGTGTGCCTTGATACTCCCATCAAAATGAATAGAGCATTATCATTTTGATCTTTCTATTTTTTCAATTGCCTTAAGACTAGTTTAGTCATTATGTTGTTTCAATGTTGATCCATCAGTTATAATAGATAGTTAAATGAATATGTAGATGGTTATTACATGTAATGTGGTTTCATTGAAATGCATGGCCATTTGAGGTTCATGGAAATAATAAATTAGAAATTCATAAGAGAATGCATACACCTATTGTTGTAATATAGTTGCAAAAAAAAAAAATATACAATGAGTTTCAAGAGAGAGAGAGAAGACAAATTATCAAATAATCCACCTACAGGATGCTGGAGTTTGTATGAGAGAATGTAATAATCCTTGTTTTGTAACAGAGAATATTCTAAGAATCTATTAGTGTTTAAAATTAGAAATAAAATAATATATATATAAATGATATCTAATAAAATGCATAAGTTATTAAACCTTTATAACTTAAATATTCTAAATATCCTTTCTTACCATAAAAACTTTATGTCATCAATGTCTAGCTTTCTCTCCTTGGGCGTCAGTCTTAGAAATGCATATTTTAAAGGGTTTTATTAAAAAGTGGTTTGCAAGTCTTGGGTAATCACATGGGATGACGTCATTCTGACCCTTGTCCCATCCCCATCATCATTTGGAAATGGATGCATGTTTGGGGAAAAGCATTTAAGTTCATTTGATTTAACATGCTAGCAAGCAGATTTCTTGCTTATGTCCAACCTTGAACTTTGTTGTAGCGCTGACCTCCCACTTGGGCCAGACTCAAGCCTGGGGACAGTCTGTGCCGAGTCAGACTCAGGCAGCGCGCAACCTTGGGTTGTGGGGACCTCATGGGGTGGGGCAGGCCTAGGAGTAGGGTGGGCTTAGGGGGAAGTAGAGTTAGTGTAGGGGGTTAGATAGGTTTGTTAGTGATAGGTTAGTATTATGTGGTAGATTTAGATTAGTTAGGTTAGTTAAGTAAATTTGGTTAGTGTTCTATATGTTTATATATAGATATTTAAATGTAATTTTTGTTTAGTTTGGTAAACGTCTTCTTTAAAATTAAAGTTAGTTTAGCATCAAAATTATATTAAATGTAATATAGTTTAGATTTTTAATTCAGTTAGTATTTCTTTTAAATAAATTTATCTTTTATATAGTTTAGTTGCGATCATAGTTTTTATTAGCATAAATCGAATTGGTACCTGAATGGTGATTTTATTTGAATTACAAGGTTAAGTTAGATTTTGTTATAAGCATCATGATAAATTAATACTAAATTTTAGGTTCTATCATCTTGCAAATTTAGTAATATTAGATAGTTAATTTTTATGTTAAAATAGTTGAAATGTTTAAAGTTAATAAATTATATATATATAATATGTTTTAATTCTAGTTAATTTTTTTTTCCATAAAGTGACTTCCAATATCGATTAGTTTGTAAATTGATTATTGTCTAAGAGTTTTATAGTTGATTTTGATTATACTTTCTCAATGAATCTGTACTCGAATACTTTTGCTTTGTCATTTAAATAATTGTTTTATTATTATTAAAAGTTAATGTAATAACATAAGTCTATTGAGATAAATCTTATAACTAAAGTTTCAAATCTTAATTATAATAACCATCCTCTTGTTTATAATCCAAAGACGTAATATAGAGAAACTGACTTAAATTGTAATCACAATCATTTTCAAACTTAGAGTAATTTTACCGTTATTCAAAAAAAATTTGTTGTGTTCTTGCCCTCATAGTTTGGGCATGAAATAAACAAAATTATTTAATTAAATGAAGTACTTACTTCTAATTAATTTAACAAAGTTATTTAATTAAATGAGAAGCCATTCCTAATTAATTAAATGAAGTTATTTAATTAAATAAGAAAAGTGTCTCTAATTAATTAAAGATTATTCAATTAAATAGAAAAAGTAATTATGAGACCATATCTCATTTTATTAAATTAAATATCTCGACAATATCTTTCTTCAGTTCAAAAAGGGAAATTTTCAATTCACTATTGATCAAAAATGAGTTAAATCAGTTAACTCCTTTTTCTACTCAAATTGAATCAATTAACTCCTTATTTTACTCAAACTAAATCTGTTAACTCCCTTTAATTTGGAAATCTCCCTTTATGACTGAACTTCACCTTTAATCCTGACCATTGATTGACATCAATCTCAACCGTTGATGAATTCCGAGAAAGTCTATTTAAGAAACCCTTCTCTTATCATTGAGATAGTATAATTGGGTATGCTCATCCTAGCAATTCAGGGAAGTCGATATCCGGTACCTGCAACCTGTAGAAAAACTATGCATGTACATACAATATATATAATGCTAAGCTAAATAGACAATGGCAGGAAGTGGTGCATCGTGTAGATCCCGACTAAGCAGGTGACTACGACTCCCTTCCGTAACCATATCAGAAATGTCATACAATAAGAAAACACGCACACCATACACATGCAAGTATGGGGTAAGTAACCATAATAAAACAAATGAGATAATAAACCATCTAACTAATCATCATTAATAACTGAAAATAATGTAATAATCATCATACATACATGAAATGTAAAGTCTAAATGATCTCATCATATATCAACTGAATCCCTATCATAATATCTGATAGTGTCAAAAAAACACCACTAAACCATCAACATAAAACTAGTCTACATAGTCTGATAATAATAGCAACAATAAGTTTAGAAAAGATGTGAACGAAAGTAGGCACTACACCAGATTTAACCACGGTTGACTTGAGTTGACTAGTTTCGAAAAGAATTTTAAAATAATAAAACAAAATTATTTAATTAAATGTAATACGTCTAATTAATTAAACAAACTTATTTAATTAAATGAGAATCCATTCCTAATTAATTAAATGAAGTTATTTAATTAAATAAGAAAAGTGTCTATAATTAATTAAACATCATTAAATTAAATAGAAAAAGTAATTATGAGAGCATATCTCATTCTATTAAATTAAATATCTCACCAAAATCTCTCTTCAGTTCAAAAAGGGAAATTTCTATTTCATTATTGACCAAAAATTAGTTAAATTAGTTAACTCCTTTTTCTAATCAAATTGAATTAGTTAACTCCTTATTTTACTCAAATTAAATCTGTTAACTCCCTTTAATATAGAAATCTTCCTTTACGATAGAACTTCACCTTTAATCCTGACTGTTGATTGAAATCGATCTCAACCCTTGATGAATTCTAGGAAAGTCTATTTAAGAGATCCTCATCTCTTCATTTTGAAAGGTTGAATGAGAATTTGCATCAAATTGTTGGTGGAATTCATACTCACATTTGCTCATATCCACATACGCAAAGATCAAGTTTGACCAAAAGTTGACCAGATTTAACCACGATTGACTTGAATTGACTAGATTTGAAAAAAAATTTAAAATAATTAAACGAAATTATTTAATTAAATGGAGTACTTCTAATTAATTAAAAAAAGTTATTTAATTAAATGAGAAGCCATTCCTAATTAATTAAATGAAGTTACTTAATTAAATAAGAAAAGTGTCTTTAATTAATTAAAGATTATTTAATTAAATAGAAAAAGTAATTATGAGAGCATATCTAATTTTATTAAATTAAATATCTCAAAAAAATCTCCCTTCAGTTGAAAAAGGGAAATTTCTAAATAACTATTGATCAAAAGTGAGTTAAATCAGTTAACTCCTTTTTCTATTCAAATTGAATCAGTGAACTCCTTATTTTACTCAAATTAAATCTGTTAACTCCCTTTAATTCGAAAATATACGTTTATGACTGAACTTCATCTTTAGTCCTGACCGTTGATTGAAATCGATCTCAACTGTTGATGAATTCTAGGAAAGTCTATTTAAGAGACACTCATCTCTTTATTTTGAAAGGTTTTATGAGAATTTGCATCGAATTGTTGCTGGAATTTATACTCACATTTGCTCATATTCACATACGCAAAGATCAAGTTTGACCAAAAGTTGAGCAGATTTAACCACGGTTGACTTGAGTTGACTAGTTTTGAAAAGAATTTTGAAATAATTAAACGAAATTATTTAATTAAATGGAGTACTTACTTCTAATTAATTAATTAAAGTTATTTAATTAAATGAGAATCCATTCCTAATTAATTAAATGAAGTTATATAATTAAATAAGAAAAGTGTCTCTAATTAATTAAAGATTATTTAATTAAATAGAAAAAGAAATTATGAGAGCATATCTCATTTTATTAAATTAAATATCTCAAAAAAATCTCTCTTCAGTTCAAAAAGAGAAATTTCCAATTTCATATTGATCAAAAATGACTTAAATCAGTTAACTCTTTTTTCCACTCAAATTGAATCAGTTAACTCCTTATTTTACTCAAATTAAATCTGTTAACTCCCTTTAATTTGGAAATCTCCCTTTATGACTGAACTTCACCTTTAATCCTCACCGTTGATTGAAATCGATCTCAACCGTTGATTAATTTCAGAAAAGTCTATTTAAGAGATCCTCATCTCTTCATTTTGAAAGGTTGAATGAGAATTTGCATCGAATTATTGCTGAAATTTATACTCACATTTGTTCATATTCACATACGCAAACATCAAGTTTGACCAAAAGTTGACCAGATTTAACCACAATTGACTTGAGTTGACTAGTTTCGAAAAAAATTTTAAAATAATTAAACGAAATTATTTAATTAAATGGATTACTTACTTCTAATTAATTAAACAAAGTTATTTAATTAAATGACAAACCATTCTTAATTAATTAAATGAAGTTATTCAATTAAATAAGAAAAGTGTCTCTAATTAATTAAAGATTATTTAATTAAATAGAAAAAGTAATTATGAGAGCACATCTCATTTTATTAAATTAAATATCTCAACAAAATCTCTCTTCAGTTCAAAAAGAAAAATTTCTAGTTCACTATTGATCAAAAATGAGTTAAATCAATCAACTCCTTTTTCTAATCAAATTGAATTAGTTAACTCCTTATTTTACTCAAATAAAATCTATTAAATCCCTTTAATTTGAAAACCTCCTTTTATGATTGAACTCCACCTTTAATCCTGACCGTTGATTGAAATTGATCTCAACCGTTGATGAATTTTAAGAAAGTCTATTTAAAAGACCCTCATCTCTTCATTTTGAAAGCTTGAATGAGAATTTGCATCAAATTATTGCTGGAATCCATACTCACATATGCTCATATTCACATACGCGAAGATCAAGTTTGACCAAAAGTTGACCAGATTTAACCACAGTTGACCCGAGTTGATTAGTTTCGAAAAGAATTTTGAAATAATTAAATGAAATTATTTAAATAAATGGAGTACTTAGTTCTAATTAATTAAACAAAGTTGATTAATTAAATGAGAAGCCATTCCTAATTAATTAAATGAAGTTATTTAATTAAATAAAAAAAGTGTCTCTAATTAATTAAAGATTATTTAATTAAATAAATAAAGTAATTATGAGAGCATATCTCATTTTATTAAATTAAATATCTCAACAAAATCTCTCTTAAGTTCAATAAGGGAAATTTTCAGTTCACTATTGATCAAAATGAGTTAAATGAGTTAACACCTTTTTCTACTCAAATTGAATCAGTTCAATCCTTATTTTACTCAAATAAAATCTGTTAACTCCCTTTAATTTGGAAATCTCCCTTTATGACTGAACTTCACCATTAATCCTGATCGTTTATTGAAATCGATCTCAACCGTTGATGAATTTCAGAAAAGACTATTTAAGAGACCTCATCTCTTCATTTTGAAAGGTTGAATGAGAATTTGCATCGAATTGTTGCTAGAATTCATACTCACATGCTCATATTCACATACCCAAAGATCAAGTTTGACCAAAAGTTGACCAGATTTAACCACGGTTGACTTGAGTTGACTAGTTTCGAAAAGAATTTTAAAATAAATAAACGAAATTATTTAAATAAATGGAGTACTTACTTTTAATTAATTAAACAAAGTTATTTAATTAAATGAGAAGCCATTCTTAACTAATTAAATGAACTTATTTAATTAAATAAGAAAAGTGTCTCTAATTAATTAGAGATTATTTAATTAAATATAAAAATAATTATGAGAGCATATCTTATTTTATTAAATTAAATATCTCAACAAAATCTCTCTTCAGTTGAAAAAGGGAAATTTTCAGTTCACTATTGATCAAAAATGAGTTAAATTAGTCAACTCCTTTTTCTACTCAAATTGAATTAGTTAAATCATTATTTTACTCAAATTAAATCTGTTAACTGCCTTTAATTTGAAAATCTCCCTTTATGACTGAACTTCACCTTTAATCCTGACCATTGATTGAAATCGATCTCAACCGTTAATGAATTTCAGGAAAGTCTAATTAAGAGACCCTCATCTCTTCATTTTGAAAGGTTGAATGAGAATTTGCATCGAATTGTTGCTAAAATTCATACTCACATTTTCTAATATTCACATACGCAACGATCAAGTTTGACCAAAAGTTGACCAGATTTAACTACGCTTGACTTGAGTTGACTAGTTTTGAAAAGAATTTTAAAATAATTAAACAAAATTATTTAATTAAATGGAGTACTTACTTCTA
Organism: Cupressus sempervirens; assembly: GCA_028749045.1. NCBI lineage: Eukaryota > Viridiplantae > Streptophyta > Pinopsida > Cupressales > Cupressaceae > Cupressus > Cupressus sempervirens. The sequence continues at coordinate 127,050,657 of CM053783.1, forward strand.
AGTAATTAAACAAAGTAATTTAATTAAATGACAAGCCATTCCTAATTATTTAAATGAAGTTATTTAATTAAATAAGAAAAGTGTCTCTAATTAATTAAAGATTATTTAATCAAATATAAAAAGTAATTATGAGAGCATATCTCATTTTATTAAATTAAATATCTTCACAAAATCTCTCTTCAGTTCAAAATGGTGAATTTCCAGTTCACTATTGATCAAAATTGAGTTAAATCAATTAACTCCTTTTTCTACTCAAATTGAATCAGTCAACTCCTTATTTTACTAAAATTAAATCTGGTCACTCCTTTTAATTTAAAAATCTGCCTTTATGACTAAACTTCACCTTTAATCATGACCGTTGATTGAAATCGATCTCAACCATTGATGAATTTCAAGAAAAGTCTATTTAAGAGACCCTCATCTCTTTCTTTTGAAAGGTTGAATGAGAATTTGCATCGAATTGTCGCTAGAATTCATACTCACATTTGCTCATATTCACATACGCAAAAATCAAGTTTGATCAAAATTTGACCAGATTTAACCACAGTCGACTTGAGTTGACTAGTTTTGAAAAAAAAATTTAAGGAATTAAATGAAATTATTTCATTAAATGGAGTACTTACTTCTAATTAATTAAACAAAGTTATTTAATTAAATGGGAAGCCATTCCTACTTAATTAAATGAAGTTATTTAATTAAATAAGAAAATTGTCTCTAATTAATTAAAAATTATTTAATTAAATAGAAAAAGTAATTATGAGAGCATATCTCGTTTTATTAAATTAAATATCTCAACAAAATCTCTTTTCAGTTCAAAAAGGGAAATTTTCAGTTCAATATTGATAAAAAATGAGTTAAATTAGTTAACTCCTTTTTCTACTCAAATTGAATCAGTTAACTCATTATTTTACTCAAATTAAATCTGTTAACTCCTTTTAATTTGAAAATCTCCCTTTATGACTGAACTTCACCTTTAATCCTGACCATTGATTGAAATCGATCTCAACCATTGATGAATTTCAGGAAAGTCTATTTAAGAGACCCTCATCTCTTCTATTTGAAAGGTTGAATGAGAATTTGCATCGTATTGTTGCTGGAATTCATACTCACATTTGCTCATATTCACATACGCAAAGATCAAGTTTGACCAAAAGTTGACCAGATTTAACCACAGTTGACTTGAGTTGACTAATTTCGTAAAGAATTTTTAAATAATTAAACAAATTTATTTAATTAAATGGAGTACTTACTTCTAATTAATTCAAAAAAGTTATTTAATTAAATGAGAAGAGATTCTTAATTAATTAAATGAAGTTATTTAATTAAATAAGAAAAGTGTCTCTAATTAATTAAACATTATTTAATTAAATAAAAAATTTAATTATGAGATCATATTTCATTTTATTAAATTAAATATCTCAACAAGATCTCTCTTTAGTTTAAAAAGAGAAATTTTCAATTCACTATTGATAAAAAATGAGTTAAATAAGTTAACTCTTTTTTCTACTCAAATTGAATCAATTAACTCCTTATTTTACTCAAATTAAATCTTTTAACTCCCTTTAATTTGAAAATCTCTCTTTATGACTGAACTTCACCTTTAATAGTGACCGTTAATTGAAATCGATCTCAACCGTTGATGAATTCACGGAAAGTCTATTTAAGAGACCCTCATCTCCTCATTTTGAAAGGTTGAATGAGAATTTACATCAAATTGTTGCTAAAATTCATATTCACATTTGCTCATATTCACATATGCAAATATCAAGTTTGACAAAAAGTTGACCAGATTTAACCACAGTTGACTTGAGTTGACTATTTTCAAAAATAAAATTCAACTAATTAAACAAAATTATTTAATTAAATGGAGTACTTACTTCTAATTAATAAAAAAAAGTTATTTAATTAAATGAGAAGCTGTTCCAAATTAATTAAATCAAGTTATTTAATTAGATAAGAAAAGTGTCTCTAATTAATTAAAGATTATTTAATTAAATAAAAAAAGTAATTATGAGAGCATATCTCATTTTATTAAATTAAATATCTCAACAAAATCTCTCTTCAGTTCAAAAAGGGAAATTTCCAGTTCACTATTGATAAAAAATGAGTTAAATCAATTAACTCCTTTTTCTATTCAAATTGAATCAGTTAACTCCTTATTTTACTCAAATTAAATTTGTTAACTCCCTTTTAATTTGGAAATCTCCCTTTATGACTGATCTTCACCTTTAATCCTGACAGTTGATTGAAATAGATCTCAACCATTGATGAATTCCAATAAAGTCTATTTAAGAGACCCTCATCTCTTCATTTTGAAAGGTTGAATGAGAATTTGCATCGAATTGTTGCTAGAATTCATACTCACATTTTCTCATATTCACATACGCAAAGATCAAGTTTGACCTAAAGTTGACCAGATTTAAAAACAAATGACTTGAGTTTACTAGTTTTGAAAAGAATTTTTAAATAATTAAATGAAATTATTTAATTAAATGGAGTACTTACTTCTAATTAGTTAAACAAATTTATTTAATTAAATAAGAAGCCATTCCTAATTAATGAAATGAAGTTATTTAATTAAATAAGAAAAGTGTCTCTAATTAATTAAAAATTGTTTAATTAAATAGAAAAATTAATTATGAGTGCATATCTCATTTTATTAAATTAAATATCTCAACAAAATCTCTCTTCAGTTCAATAAGTAAAATTTTCAATTCACTATTGATAAAAAATGAGTTAAATGAGTTAACTCATTTTTCAACTCAAATTGAATCAGTTCACTCCTTATTTTACTCAAATTAAATCTGTTAACTCCCTTTAATTTGGAAATCTCCCTTTATGACTGAACTTCACCTTTAATCATGACTGTTGATTGAAATCGATCTCAACCATTGATGAATTTCAGGAAAGTCTATTTAAGAGACCCTCATCTCTTCATTTTGAAAGGTTGAATGAGAATTTGCATTGAATTGTTACTGGAATTCATACTCACATTTGCTCATATTCACATACGCAAATATCAAGTTTGACCAAAAGTTGACTAGATTTAACTACGGTTGACTTGAGTTGACTAGTTTCAAAAAGAATTTTAAAATAATTAAATGAAATTATTTAATTAAATGGAGTACTTACATCTAATTAATTAAACAAAGTTATTTAATTAAATGAGAAGCCATTCCTAATTAATTAAATGAAGTTATTTAATTAAATAAGTAAAGTGTCTCTAACTAATTAAAGATTATTTAATTAAATAGAAAAAGTAATTATGAGAGAATATCTCATTTTATTAAATTAAATATCTCAACAAAATCTCTCTTCAGTTCAAAAAGTGAAATTTTCAGCTCACTATTGATCAAAAATGAGTTAAATCAGTTAACTCCCTTTTCTACTCAAATTGAATCAGTTAACTCCTTATTTTACTTAAATTAAATCTATTAACTACCTTTAATTTGGAAATTTGCCTTTATGACTGAACTTCACCTTTAATCCTAACCGGTTAGTGAAATCGATCTCAACCGTTGATGAATTCCACGAAAGTCTATTTAAGAGACCCTCATCTCTTCATTTTGAAAGGTTGAATGAGAATTTGCATCAAATTTTTGCTGAAATTCATACTCAAATTTTCTCATATTCACATATGCAAAGATCAAGTTTGACCAAAAGTTGACTAGATTTAATCATGGTTGACTTGAGTTTACTAGTTTCGAAAAGAATTTTGAAATAATTAAATGGAGTACTTACTTTTAATAAATTAAATAGAGTTATTTAATTAAATGAGAAGCCATTCCTAATTAATTAAATGAAGTTATTTAATTAAATAAGAAAAGTGTCTCTAATTAATTAAAGATTATTTAATTAAATAGAAAAAGTAATTATGAGAGCATATCTCATTTTATTAAATTAAATATTTCAACAAAATTTCTCTTCAGTTCAAAAAGAGAAATTTTCAGTTCACTATTGATCAAAAATGAGTTAAATGAGTTAACTCCTTTTTCTACTCAAATTGAATCAGTTCACTCCTTATTTTACTCAAATTAAATCTGTTAACTCCCTTTAATTTGGAAATCTCCCTTTATGACTAAACTTCACCTTTAATCCTAACCGTTGATTGAAATCGATGTCAACCGTTGATGAATTTCAGAAAAGTCTATTTAAGAGACCCTCATCTCTTCATTTTGAAAAGTTGAATGAGAATTTGCATTGAATTGTTGGTGGAATTCATACTCACATTTGCCCATATTCACATACGCAAAGATCAAGTTTGACCAAAAGTTGATGAAATTTAACTACGGTTGACTTGATTTGACTAGTTTCGAAAAGAATTTTGAAATAATTAAATAAAATTATTTAATTAAATGGAGTACTTACTTCTAATTAATTAAACAAATTTAATTAAATGAGAAGTCATTCCTAATTAATTAAATGAAGTTATTTAATTAAATAAGAAAAGTGTCTCTAATTAATTAAAGATTACTTAATTAAATAGAAAATTTAATTATGAGAGCATATCTCATTTTATTAAATTAAATATCTCAACAAAATCTCTCTTTAGTTCAAAAAGAAAAATTTCCAGTTCACTATTGATCAAAAATGAGTTAAATCAGTTAACTCATTTTTCTACTCAAATTTAATCAGTTAACTCCTTATTTTACTCAAATTAAATCTGTTAACTCCCTTTAATTTGGAAATCTCCTTTTATGACTGAACTTCATCTTTAATCCTGACCATTGATTGAAATCGATCTCAACCGTTGATGAATTCTAGGAAGGTCTATTTAAGAGACCCTCATCTCTTCATTTTGAAAGGTTGAATGAGAATTTGCATCGAGTTGTTGCTGGAATTCATACTCACATTTGCTCATATTCACATACGCAAAGATCAAGTTTGTCTAAAAGTTGACTAGATTTAACCACGGTTGACTTTAGTTGACTAGTTTCGAAAAAAATTTTGAAATAATTAAACGAAATTATTTAATTAAATGAAGTACTTACTTCTAATTAATTAAACAAAGTTATTTAATTAAATGAAAAGCCATTGCTAAGTAATTAAATGAAGTTATTTAATTAAATAAGAAAAGTGTCTCTAATTAATTAAAGATTACTTAATTAAATAGAAAAAGTAATTACGAGAGCATATCTCATTTTATTAAATTAAATATCTGAACAAAATCTCTCTTCAGTTCAAGCTCAAAGAATATACATATGTAGAATAAGGTACATCATCCTATTCTAATCCATGATACATCAAATTAGAGATAATCACATGATACAGCATCATAGAGAACATATACATCCATCATAAAGATCAAACATAATAAACTAAGTGTGCGGTTCCTCCCAACCGTTAATAGCATCATTAAACCATTTTGGATCCTAGCCATCCCTTCGTGCATAACATTCCAAATCACCGAAGAGATCATCGGCATTAACATAGTAGGAATGTCACTCCTAATAAATACAACATCATATGTAGAAGTAATCTAGCATACAAATAAAAGCATAAGATAGCATTATCTAACATATGCTAATCATCAATGAAAAAGGATACATATCCACCATCATGAAGGACACATCAACCACGATGTCTCAATGAATCTCAAAATGATAAGAGTGGAAAATACACTACCACCCGACCGCATGGTACCAAAGTGGTCCACTCCCATCGTGTTGAGGAGATAATCTCGAGTCCCAAACAGGCTATCAAAATCACATAGCAAAAATCTCCATAAGTCCAGGAATCCTAAAAGTATACTAACTCAAAAGTTTCAAATACAAAATCTAACATCTAATTCCAGAGGCACACAATGACATGTAGGAACCTACTATGCAAGTGGGAAAGTGTCATCGCATTTATCATGTACAAGTTACCTTGGCAGTTAGCTAAACTCCACGGGTCCATAATGATTTCATGCGGCCACTAGTATCCTCTCATACTAATGAGGCATACTACGAAATGCAAAGTCACAACCATGCATCTCACTACTCCCATCCTAGCCTGTACAAGCACTCAAGGCATGGGCGAGAACAAAACTCTTATCTTTTTAGGTTCATTTTGTTAGTATTAGGTGTGAATGTTATCACTTATTAATCCAACTTACAATGAGTTACCCTGGCAGCCTCTTAGGGCCCCGACCCCCATTGCAAGCCACTTCGCGTCACTACATGTAGATATCCTACCCTAATGCTCATGGACTCATAAATCTCAAAATCATAAAAGATAATCCATAATAAAATCATCAAATATGCATAAAAGCATCAAATCTCCATGAGAAAACATCCATAGAAAATCATGAACACAACAGCTCTCTATTGGCAACTGAAGTATCACTAATAATCAAATATCCAATGGTTCTCAATAACCAAAATATATATCTCAATCATACTGATCGAAGACTCCAAAAATAGTTGAGTCAAACATGTCACAACATGACATCATCAAGAATAAATCCACATCTCAGTCCCATCATGGCGACTAGAAAATAATCAAGGATAACTGATCGATGACCAAAATAATGGTTAGGTCAAGAGTCTCATACACAAGAATCTCAACTATAACAATCAGTAATCACATCCAATAAATAGAGCATTCCATCACAAACCATGGTTGGGTTTATAAAGATCGAGATTAAAAAATCATCATGACATCACAATCACATAACCTCCAAGCCTCTGGTAGATGTCCTATATTGGTCAACACTAGTCAACCCAAAATCCAAAACAATAGCAGAAAGAATACACAATGTAAACACATGTTTTGATTTTGCTAAGTTTCCAAATTTAAATTTAAAAGTCTAAATTTACATTTTTCTAAATTATATTAAGTGGAAAAATTTGAGATTTTTCCTAACCCATGTATTTGTTTGATAGATAAAAGTTTCTCTCCAAAACTATTAGACTCAATTTTCTAATTGACCTAATAATATTTTGTTTATATAACATTGTTTGAAAATTGACACTCTCAATGAATCAAAACTTCGATTATATATTCTAATAACTAATCTTAATTAAACTGAATTTAATTAAATTAATTATTAATATCTCTTCATAATTGACAAGTTCAATACCAATATTTTAAATCATTAAAAGAGTGATCCATTAATTTAGAACTTTATAATATTCATTTATAATTAATTATATATACATATATACTTACACACACACACACACACACACACACACACACACACACACACACACACACACACACATATACATACATAAATATATATATAATAACATTTAATAATTAATGATATTGCAACAAAGTCGAGATTCATATCCAAATCTCATATGAAATAATGTTGCAAATAAAACTTTATATAATTTAAAACCAAACTCAAATCGCAATGCGATTTTAAAATCACGCGGCCCAATACATCTGCACCGCAGGTACACTACAGATTGCAGGTACACTGCGGTCGCAGGTACCTTGCAATTTCGCAGGCCTGCGGTGGGCGGGGTATATAATACCCGCCCAACATTATATATATTTTTTAAAGTGATTTTCAATAACGTTTTTTATAAAAATATTTCCATGCGATATGAAATACTATTAACATGAAACTCTATCGCGATTTGACATTCGATTATTATATAAATAAATAAATATATATATATATATATGTATATATATGGGTATATATATGTATATGTGTGTGTGTGTGTGTGTGTGTGTACCCGCAGAGTTCATCACCATCACAGCACATACATATATATATATATATATATATATATATATATATATATATATATATATATATATATATATATATATATATATATATATATATATATATATATATATATATGTATATAATGATATATACGTATATGTGTATGCAGATTCACAGTTTACTTAGAAATTCTAATTTTTAGAATTTTCCTTTAAATCTTTGATCTTCGAATTTATCCAATAAATAATCTAAGGGGTTTGGCTATGAATTTAAACCCTAGCCCCGTTTTCTTTCAGATCTATGCATATAAAGATTTCTACATAAATTCAATTGCCCATATTGAGAATGCATACAATAAAAATATGAAATTTCTCAGAAGACATATAGAAGACACGAAGAAGACAGGGAATGCAAGATGCGAAAATAGCATAAGTAAAATTATAAGAATCTACCCAGATTCTGATGCTAATTTGCTCTTCCTCATAAAACCCACAGAGCAAGCTCCCTTCTTCAGAATTCTCAAATCCTCCAATGCTCCAATTGCACTCCAAGCGCTATGTCTAAGCTTCTAGGGATGCCTGAATATAAAGAGCTCTCAGAAAACCTCTAGAATGTTTCTAGAAACAGCTGGAAGGTGTCACCAACTAAGCATGGGTCTTTTCTAACTTTCAAGATGAGCCATAGGGTTGTAGACACCATGTGCTTAATTAATGCACTAACCTCCGTGTTGTTGACACATGAGAAATAGAAAAGTACGTTAACTCCCACGAAAGCTTATAACTCCAATTTACTTTTTATATAATTTTTATTTAAATGTTTATAACTTTTATTTTAATTTTTGTAACTTTTATTATTTTATTTATTTATTACTTTATTATTATTTTATTATTATTATTAATTATTAATTATTAATTTTCTTTTACTTACTTCTTTTCTCTATATTAATTCTCATTTAATTAATTATACTCAAAATATCAAAGATCATGATATTTTATTAATTTTTTCCAAAATAATTAACTTATTAATTAAATCTATTTATTAAGACTTAATTAATAGAAAATTCACCATAGACCTCGAAGATAATATATGAAAACCCATCATAGAACAAATCATACAAAATCAGTCTAAAGGGTTAATATGTCATCCAACACATTCGATGGGTACTCAACTCTGATACTTGTCCTAACTCACTAGGACAAATGGTTTAAGGGTTTGGGATTTGGACTTGAGAATTTATCTTTCTTCTCTTATCATTGAGATAGTATAATAGGGTACGCTCATCTTGGCAATTCAAGAAAGTCGATACCCGGTACCTGCAACTTGTAAAAAAATTATGCATGTACATACAATATATAATGATAAGCTAAACAGACAATGGCAAGAAGTGGTGCATCGTGTAGATCCTGACTAAGCAGGTGACTACGACTCCCTTTCTTAACCACATAGAAAACGCCATACACTATGAAAACACACACACGATACACATGCAAGTATGGGGTAAGTATCCATAATCAAACACATAAGATAATGACCATCCATCTAATCATCAATAATAACTGAAAATAGTATAATGATCATCATGTATGCATGAAATGTAAAATCTACATGATCTCATCATATAACCACTGAATCCATAACATAATGTCTGATAGTGTCAAAACAATACCACTAATCCATCAACATAAAACTAGTCTATCATAGTCTGATAATAATAACAATGTCTAGAAAAGATGTGAATGAGGGTATGCCCTACAGGAAATCTCCCTTTATGAATGAACTTCACCTTTAATCCTGACCGCTGATTGAAATCGATCACAACCGTTGATCAATTCTAGGAAAGTCTATTTAAGAGACCCTCATTTGTTCATTTTGAAAGGTTGAATGAGAATTTGCATCGAATTGTTGCTAGAATTCATACTCACATTTGCTCATATTCACATACGCAAAGATCAAGTTTGACCAAAAGTTGACTAGATTTAACTACAGTTGACTTGAGTTGACAAGTTTCGAATTTTTTTTAAAAATAATTAAACAAAATTATTTAATTAAATAGAGTACTTACTTCTAATTAATTAAACAAAGTTATTTAATTAAATGAGAAGCCATTCCTAATTAATTAATTAAAGTTATTTAATTAAATAAGAAAAGTATCACTAATTAAATAAAAATTATTTAATTAAATAGAAAAAGTAATTATGAGAGTATATCTCATTTTATTAAATTAAATATCTCAACAAAATCTCTCTTCAGTTCAAAAAGGGAAATTTCTAGTTCACTATTGATCAAAAATGAGTTAAATCTGTTAACTCTTTTTTCTACTCAAATTGAATCAGTTAACTCCTTATTTTACTCAAATTAAATCTGTTAACTCCCTTTAATTTGGAAATCTCCCTTTATGACTGAACTTCACCTTTAATCCTGACCGTTGATTGAAATCGATCTCAACCATTGATGAATTCTAAGAAATTCTATTTAAAAGACCCTCATCTCTTCATTTTGAAAGGTTGAATGAGAATTTGCATCAAATTGTTGCTGGAATTCATACACACATTTGCTAATATTCACATATGCAAAGATCAAGTTTGACCAAAAGTTGACCAAATTTAACCACGGTTGACTTGAGTTGACTAGTTTCAAAATTTTTTTTGAAATAATTAAACGAAATTATTTAATTCAATGGACTACTTACTTCTAATTAATTAAACAAAGTTATTTAATTAAATAAGAAGCCATTCCTAATTAATTAAATGAAGTTATTTAATTAAATAAGAAAAGTGTCTCTAATTAATTAAAGATTATTATATTAAATAGAAAAAGTAATTATGAGAGAATATCTCATTTTATTAAACTAAATATCTCAACAAAATCTCTCTTCAATTCGAAAAGGGAAATTTTCAGTTCACTATTGATCAAAAATGAGTTAAATCAGTTCACTCCATTTTCTACTCAAATTGAATCAGTTAAATCCTTATTTTACTCAAATTAAATCTGTTAACTCCCTTTAATTTAGAAATCTCCCTTTATGCCTAAACTTCACCTTTAATTGTAACCGTTGATTGAAATAGATCTCAACCGTTGATGAATTCGAGGAAAGTCTATTCAAGAGACCGTCATCTCTTTATTTTGAAAGCTTGAATGAAAATTTGGATCGAATTGTTGTTGGAATTCATACTCACATTTTCTCATATTCACATACACGAAGATCAAGTTTGACCATAAGTTGACCAGATTTAACCACGGTTGACTTGAGTTGACTAGTTTCGAAAAGAATTTTGAAATAATTAAACGAAAGTATTTAATTAAATGGAGTACTCACTTCTAATTAATTAAACAAAGTTATTTAATTAAATGAGAAGCCATTCCTAATTAATTAAATGAAGTTATTTAATTAAATAAGAAAAGTGTCTCTAATTAATTAAAGATTGCTTAATTAAATAGAAAAAGTAATTACGAGAGCATATCTCATTTTATTAAATTAAATATCTAAACAAAATCTCTCTTCAGTTCAAAAAGGGAAATTTTCAGTTCACTATTGATCAAAAATGATTTAAATTAGTTAACTCCTTTTCCTACTCAAATTGAATCAGTTAACTCCTTATTTTACTCAAATTAAATTTGTTAACTCCTTTTAATTTGGAAATCTCCCTTTATGACTAAACTTCACCTTTAATCCTGACCATTGATTGAAATCGATCTGAACCGTTGATGAATTCCAGGAAAGTCTATTTAAAAGACCCTCGTCTCTTCATTTTGAAAGGTTGAATGAGAATTTGCATCGAATTATTGCCGGAATTCATACTCACATTTGCTCATATTCACATACGCAAAGATCAAGTTTGACCAAAAGTTGACCAGATTTAACCAAGATTGACTTGAGTTGACTAATTTTAAAAAAAAAATTGAAATAATTAAATGAAATTATTTAATTAAATGGAGTACTTACTTCTAATTAATTAAAAAAAGTTATTTAATTAAATGAGAAGCCATTCCTAATTAATTAAATGAAGTTATTTAATTAAATAAGAAAAGTGTCTCTAATTAATTAAAGATTACTTAATTAAATAGAAAAAGTAATTATGAGAGCATATCTCATTTTATTAAATTAAATATCTCAACAAAATCTCTCTTCAGTTCAAAAAGGAAAATTTCTAATTCACTATTGATCAAAAATGAGTTAAATGAATTAACTCCTTTTTCTACTCAAATTGAATCAATTAACTCCTTATTTTACTCAAATTAAATCTGTTAACTCCCTTTAATTTGGAAATCTCCCTTTATGACTAGACTTCAGCTTTAATCCTGACCGTTGATTGAAATCGATCTCAACCACTGATGAATTCCAGGAAAGTTTATTTAAGAGACCCTCATCTCTTCATTTTGAAAGGTTGAATGAGAATTTGCATCGAATTGTTGCTGGAATGCATACTCACATTTGCTCATATTCACATACGCAAAGATCATATTTTACCAAAAGTTGACCAGATTTAACCACGGTTGACTTGAGTTAACTAGTTTCGAAAAAAAAAATTGAAATAATTAAATGAAATTATTTAATTAAATGGAGTACTTCTAATTAATTAAACAAATTTATTTAATTAAATGAAAAGCCATTCCTAATTAATTAAATGAAGCTATTTAATTAAATAAGAAAGGTGTCTCTAATTAATTAAAGATTACTTAATTAAATAGAAAAAGTAATTATGAGAGCATATCTCATTTTATTTAGTTAAATATCTCAAAAAAAATCTCTCTTTAGTTCAAAAAGGAAAATTTTTATTTCCCTATTGATCAAAAATGAGTTAAATCAGCTAACTCATTTTTTTACTCAAATTGAATCAGTTAACTCCTTATTTTACTCAAATTAAACTTGTTAACTCTTTTTAATTTGAAAATCTCCCTTTATGACTGGACTTCACCTTTAATCCTGACCATTGATTGAAATCGATCTCAACCATTGATGAATTCAAGAAAAGTCTATTTAAGAGACCCTCATCTCTTCATTTTGAAAGGATGAATGAGAATTTGCATCGAATTGTTGCTGGAATTCATACTCACATTTGCTCATATTCGCATACGCAAAGATCAAGTTTGACCAAAAGTTGACCAGATTTAACCACGATTGACTTGAGTTGACTAGTTTCGAAAAGAATTTTGAAATAATTGAATGAAATTATTTAATTAAATGGAGTACTTACTTCTAATTAATTAAAAAAAGTTATTTAATTAAATGAGAAGCCATTCCTAATTAGTTTAATGAAGTTATTTAATTAAATAAGAAAAGTGTCTCTAATTAATTAAAGATTACTTAATTAAATAGAAAAAGTAATTATGAGAGCATATCTCATTTTATTAAATTAAATTTTTTCAACAAAATCTCTTTTCAGTTCAAAAAAGGAAATTTTCAGTTCACTATTGATAAAAAATGAGTTAAATGAGTTAACTCTTTTTTCTACTCAAATTGAATCAGTTAACTCCTTATTTTACACAAATTAAATCTGTTAACTCCCTTTAATTTGAAAATGTCTCTTTATCACTGAACATCACCTTTAATCCTGACCGTTGATTGAAATCAATCTCAACCGTTGATGAATTCCAGGAATGTCTATTTTAAGAGACCACGGTTGACTTGAGTTGACTAGTTTCGAAAAGAATTTTGAAATAATTAAATGGAATTATTTAATTAAATGGAGTACTTACTTATAATTAATTAAACAAAGTTATTTAATAAAATGAGAAGCCATTCCTAATTAATTAAATGAAGTTATTTAATTAAATAATAAAAGTGTTTCTAATTAATTAAAGATTATTTAATTAAATAGAAAAAGTAATTATGAGAGCATATCGCATTTTATTAAATTAAATATCTCAACAAAATCTCTCTTTAGTTCAAAAAGTAAAATTTTCAGTTCACTATTGATAAAAAATGAGTTAAATCAGTTAACTCCTTTTTCTACTCAAATTGAATCAGTTAACTCCTTATTTTACTCAAATTAAATCTGTTAACTCCCTTTAATTTGGAAATCTCCCTTTATGACTGAACTTCACCTTTAATCATGACCGTTGATTGAAATCGATCTCAACCGTTGATGAATTCAGGAAAGTCTATTTAAGAGACCCTCATCTCTTCATTTTAAAAGGTTGAATGAGAATTTGCATCGAATTGTTGCTAGAATTCACACTCACATTTGCTCATATTCACATACGCAAAGATCAAGTTTGACCAAAAGTTGAACAAATTTAACTACGGTTCACTTGAGTTGACTAGTTTCGAAAAGAATTTTAAAATAATTAAGTGAAATTATTTAATTAAATGGAGTACTTACTTCTGATTAATTAAACAAAGTAATTTAATTAAATGAGAAGCCATTCCTAATTAATTAAATGAAGTTATTTAATTAAATAAGAAAAGTGTCTCTAATTAATTAAAGATTACTTAATTAAATAGAAAAATGAATTATGAGAGCATATCTCATTTTATTAAATTAAATATCTCAACAAAATCACCCTTCAGTTCAAAAATGAAATTTTTTAGTTCACTATTGATAAAAAATGAGTTAAATCAGTTAACTCCTTTTTCTACTCAAATTGAATCAGTTAACTCCTTATTTTACTCAAATTAAATCTGTTAAATCCCTTTAATTTGGAAATCTTCCTTTATGATTGAACTTCAACTTTAATCCTGACCGTTGATTGAAATCGATCTCAACTGTTAATGAATTCCAGGGAAGTCTATGAAAGAGACCCTCATCTCTTCATTTTGAAAGGTTGAATGAGAATTTGCATCGAATTGTTGCTAGAATTCATACTCACATTTGCTCATATTCACATACGCAAAGATCAAGTTTGACCAAAAGTTAACCGTATTTAACCATGTTGACTTGAGTTGACTACTTTCGAAAAGAATTTTGAAATAATTAAACGAAATTATTTAATTAAATGAAGTACTTACTTCTAATTAATTAAAAAAATTTATTTAATTAAATGAGAAGCCAATCCTAACTAATTAAATGAAGTTATTTAATGAAATAAGAAAAGTATCTCTAATTAATTAAAGATTATTTAATTAAATAGAAAAAGTAATTATGAGAGCATATCTCATTTTATTAATTTAAATATCTCAACAAAATCTCCCTTCAGTTCAAAAAGAAAAATTTCTAGTTCACTGTTGATCATAAATGAGTTAAATCAGTTAACTCCTTTTTCTAATTAAATTGAATCAGTTAACTCCTTATTTTATTCAAATTAATCTTTTAACTCCCTTTAATTTTAAAATCTCCCTTTCTGACTGAACTTCATCTTTAATCCTGACCGTTGATTGAAATCGATCTCAACCGTTAATGAATTCCAGGAAAGTCTATCTAATACACCCTCATCTCTTCATTTTGAAAGGTTGAATGAGAATTTGCATCGAATTGTTGCTGAAATTTATACTCACATATGCTCATATTCACATACACAAAGATCAAGTTTGACCAAAAGTTAACCATATTTAACCAAGGTTGACTTGAGTTGACTAGTTTTGAAAAAAAATTTAAATAATTAAATGAAATAATTTAATTAAATGGAGTACTTACTTCTAATTAATTAAACAAAGTTATTTAATTAAATGAGAATCCATTCATAATTAGTTAAATAAAGATATTTAATTACATAAGAAAAGTGTCTCTAATTAATTAAATATTATTTAATTAAATAAAAAAAGTAATTATGAGAGTATATCTCATTTTATTAAATTAAATATTTCAACAAAATCTCTCTTCAGTTTAAAAAGGGAAATTTTCAGTTCATTATTGATAAAAAATGAGTTAAATCAGTTAACTCATTTTTCTACTCAAATTGAATCAGTTAACACCTTATTTTACTTAAATTAAATCTGTTAACTCCCTTTAATTTGGAAATCTCCCTTCATGACTAAACTTCACCTTTAATCCTGATCGTTGATTCAAATCGATCTCAACATTTGATGAATTTTAGGAAAGTCTATTTAAGAGACCCTCATCTCTTCATTTTGAAAGGTTGAATAAGAATTTGCATCGAATTGTTGCTGGAATTCATACTCACATTTGCTCATATTCATATACGCAAATATCAAGTTTCACCAAAATATGACCAGATTTAACCACGGTTGACTTGAGTTGACTAGTTTTAAAAAAAATTAAAAAAATTAAACAAAATTATTTAATTAAATGAAGTACTTACTTCTAATTAATTAAACAAAGTTATTTAATTAAATGAGAAGCCATTACTAATTAATTAAATGAAGTTATTTAATTAAATAAGAAAATTGTCTCTAATTAATTAAAAATTACTTAATTAAATAGAATAAGTAATTATGAGAGCATATCTCATTTTATTAAATTAAATATCTCAACAAAATATCTCTTCAGTTCAAAAAGGGAAATTTCACGTTCATTATTGATAAAAAATGAGTTAAATTAGTTAACTCCTTTTTCTACTCAAATTGATTGAAATAGATCTCAAGCATTGATGAATTCCAAGAAAGTCTATTTAAGAGACCCTCATCTCTTCATTTTGAAAGGTTGAATGAGAATTTGCATCGAATTGTTGCTGGAATTCATACTCACATTTGCTCATATTCACATACGCAAAGATTAAGTTTGACCAAAAGTTGACCAGATTTAACCTTGGTTGACTTGAGTTGACTAGTTTCGAAAAGAATTTTGAAATAATTAAACGAAATTATTTAATTAAATGGAGTACTTACTTCTAATTAATTAAAAAAAAGTGATTTAATTAAATGAGAAGCCATTCCTAATTAATTAAATGAAATTATTTAATTAAATAAGAAAAGTGTCTCTAATTAATTAAAGATTACTTAATTAAATAGAAAAAGTAATTATGAGAGCATATCTCTTTTTATTAAATTAAATTTCTCAACAAAACCTCTCTTCAGTTCAAAAAGAGAAATTGTCAGTTCACTATTGATCAAAAATGAGTTAAATCAGTTAACTCATTTTTCTACTCAAATTAAATCAGTTAACTCCTTATTTTACTCAAATTAAATCTGTTAACTCCCTTTAATTTGGAAATCTTCCTTTATGACTAAACTTCACCTTTAATCCTGACCGTTGATTGAAATCGATATCAACCATTGATGAATTCTAGGAATGTCTATTTAAAGCCCCCTCATATCTTCATTTTGAAAGGTTGAATGAGAATTTGCATCGAATTGTTGCTGGAATTCATACTCACATTTGCTCATATTCACATATGCAAAGATCAAGTTTGACCAAAAGTTGACCAGATTTAACTACGATTGACTTTAGTTGACTAATTTCAATTTTTTTTTGAAATAACTAAAAAAAATTATTTAATTAAATGGAGTACTTACTTCTAATTAATTAAACAAAGTTATTTAATTAAATAAGAAAAGTGTCTCTAATTAATTAAAGATTGCTTAATTGAATAGAAAAAGTAATAATGAGAGCATATGTCATTTTATTAAATTAAATATCTCAACAAAATCTGTCTTCAATTCAAAAAGGGAATTTTTCAGTTCACTGTTGATCAAAAATGAGTTAAATGAGTTAACTCCTTTATCTACTCAAATTGAATCAGTTAACTCTTTATTTTACTCAAATTAAATCTGTTAACTCGCTTTAATTTGAAAATCTCCATTTATGACTGAACTTCACCTTTAATTCTAATCGTTGATGAATTGTAGGAAAGTCTATTTAAGAGTCCTTCATCTCTTCATTTTGAAAGATTGAATGATAATTTGCATCGAGTTGTTGCTGGAATTCATACTCACATTTACTCATATTCACATACGCAAAGATCAAGTTTGACCAAAAGTTGACCAGATTTAACCACGGTTGACTTGAGTTGACTAGTTTCGAAAAGAATTTTGAAATAATTAAACGAAATTATTTAATTAAATGGAGTACTTACTTCTAATTAATTAAAAAAAGTTATTTAATTAAATGAGAAGCCATTCCTAATTAGTTAAGTGAAGTTATTTAATTAAATAAGAAAGGTGTCTCTAATTAATTAAAGATTACTTAATTAAATAGAAAAAGTAATTATGAGAGCATATCTCATTTTATTAAATTAAATATATCAACAAAATCTCCCTTCAGTTCAAAAATAGAAATTTTCAGTTCACTATTGATAAAAAATGAGTTAAATCAGTTAACTCCTTTTTCTACTCAAATTGAATCAGTTAACTCCTTATTTTACTCAAATTAAATCTGTTAACTCCCTTTAATTTGGAAATCTTTCTTTATGATTGAACTTCAACTTTAATCCTGACCGTTCATTGAAATCAATCTCAACTGTTGATGAATTCCAGGAAAGTCTATTAAAGAGACCCTCATCTCTTCATTTTGAATGGTTGAATGAGAATTTGCATCAAATTGTTGCTGGAATTCATACTCACGTTTGCTCATATTCACATACACAAAGATCAAGTTTGATCAAAAGTTGACCATATTTAACCATGTTGACTTGAGTTGACTAGTTTCGAAAAGAATTTTGAAATAATTAAACGAAATTATTTAATTAAATGAAGTACTTACTTCTAATTAATTAAAAAAAATTATTTAATTAAATGAGAAGCCATTTATAACTAATTAAATGAAGTTATTTAATTAACTAAAAAAAGTGTCTCTAATTAATTAAAGATTATTTAATTAAATAGAAAAAGTAATTATGAGAGCATATCTCATTTTATTAAATTAAATATCTCAACAAAATCTCCCTTCAGTTCAAAAAGGGAAATTTTCAGTTCACTATTGATAAAAAATGAGTTAAATGAGTTAACTCCTTTTTCTACTCAAATTGAATCAGTTAACTCCTTATATTACTCAAATTAAATATTTTAACTGATGCAGGAGCATCTTACATGGGAAAATTAAATTATTAGAAAAAAAAAAAAAAAAAGGAAAAAAAAAAAATTTGGAGGAGAGAGAAAGTGACGAAAATTAGAGGAGAAATAATAAAAAAATAAAAAGGAGAAAAGAAAGGAAAAGGAGATTTCTATTTTCGAGGCGCATAGGTGGCGTAAAAAGAAAAATAATAAAAATAGTTGTCATTCCATTAATCAAGGTGTATAGGTGGCAATTTAGAAGTTTGTGAAAAGATCCTTAAATCATGTATTTAATATTTGTTGGGTGCTTAGTTGTATTTGGGTGGGAATTTAATATTTATTTAAAGGTAGTTGTATTTACCTTTTATCCCACATTGGTTGTGTTTGTAATGTCTTGTGTTAGAAGTGCCTATTTAAGAAAGGCCTATTATCCTTTGTAATCAAGTTCAAGGAATGGAAGCTCTTCTAAAGGAAGTTGGAGAAATAGAAGCTCTTCAAGTGTAAGCTCTTCTAGTTGGAAGTTCTTAGTGAGGAATCTCTCTTATATTGTAAGAATTTGGAGTCCTTTCATTTGGAGAATATTTTAATGAATTTCAAGTATTAATGGAAGTTTTATGAAGCATTTTGTCATCTCTCTTGTCTCCATATTATTGCATTTTTGGTTGTGAGTTGGTACGGGTGGTGTGGCCCGTCATCAGTGGTATCAGAGCAGGAGTTCTTGAGTGTGCGGACAGATCGCCGAACGTGAGGCAGTTTGCACCAGGACCTTGAGTTGGTTGAAGTTTGTCAAGAAGTTCTTGATTGTGTAGATAGATCACCGACTGTGAGGTAGTTTGCACAAGGTTCTTGTTTTGGACAAGATTTGTCTTCTGAAGACTTGATTATGGAGAAGAGAAAGAAGAAGATGACTTTTGTGATTGGATGGATTCTGAGGATTCCTCGACTTGAAAAATTTAGAGCAAGAAATCAACAATCATTGCTAGTTGATTTGCAGAAGCAAGTGAATGAATTAGAAGCTGAGTTGCGGAAACAAAGAGCATGTCACCAAAAAAGAGACGTTGATAATTCCTTGGATGTGGAAAAGAAAGATGATCCAGTGGAAGAGCAAGTGGATGAAGAGGAAATCATTTGCGAACCTAAAGTTGAAGAAGATGAAAGACAAGAGGAAGAGCATCAAGATGACAAGATTTATGAACCTGAAGTAGATCAAGATGATTTTAAGATTGCAGCAATGGAGGAAACATATAGTGCCTTCGTTTGAGATCAAGCAAGTGGAGTAGTTGCGTGCATTGTTGACGACATAAAAGAGGCAAGCGAAGATGAAGATGTCAAATAGATAAATTCTTATGAATCATGGGATGTTGTCTTTGATATGAGTTTAAAAGATATCGATGATTTTTTGCTTGAGGATCTTGTTAGTCATGTGTGGTATGCAAAGGAAGATTGGTATGGTGTTGCTGGATTTATTACAGGTGTAATTAATTCAACAAGATTGAATAAGGATGAGAGTTATACTTGGATAGAGTTCATTGCGAGGGAGCATTTTCAGCAGCAAACAATTGTTCCAACCAAGTGTTGGAAAAGAAGAAAGAAAGAAATATATCGGCATCGGATACTTGTTCCAGTTATGTGTTGGAGGAAGAGAAAAAAAATTATGTCAACAATGGCTACTTCATTTTGTGACTCCATACTCACAAAATTTTTCCTACCATGGGAGTCGGATGCAGGAGCATCATGCATCAGCAAAAAAAAATGTGGAAGATTTGCATGTTGGTTTTCTTGTCCTGTTGAGGTGGAAGCTTGTGGTGAAGATGAAGATGGTTGTATATCTTTCTTTTGGCGTTAAAGTGTAAGACACACTTTTCTATCTACCAAGGGAGTCTGATGCAGGAGCATCTTACATGGGAAAATTAAATTATTAGAAAAAAAAAAAAAAAAAAAGGAAAAAAAAAAAAAAAAAAAAATTGGAGGAGAGAGAAAGTGACGAAAATTAGAGGAGAAATAATAAAAAAATAAAAAGGAGAAAAGAAAAGAAAAGGAGATTTCTATTTTCGAGGCGCATAGGTGGCGTAAAAAGAAAAATAATAAAAATAGTTGTCATTCCATTAATCAAGGTGTATAGGTGGCAATTTAGAAGTTTGTGGAAAGATCTTTAAATCATGTATTTAATATTTGTTGGGTGCTTAGTTGTATTTGGGTGGGAATTTAATATTTATTTAAAGGTAGTTGTATTTACCTTTTATCCCACATTGGTTGTGTTTGTAATGTCTTGTGTTAGAAGTGCCTATTTAAGAAAGGCCTATTATCATTTGTAATCAAGTTCAAAGAATGGAAGCTCTTCTAAAGGAAGTTGGAGAAATAGAAGCTCTTCAAGTGTAAGCTCTTCTAGTTGGAAGTTCTTAGTGAGGAATCTCTCTTATATTGTAAGAATTTGGAGTCCTTTCATTTGGAGAATATTTTAATGAATTTCAAGTATTAATGGAAGTTTTATGAAGCATTTTGTCATCTCTCTTGTCTCCCTATTATTGCATTTTTGGTTGTGAGTTGGTACGGGTGGTGTGGCCCGTCATCATTAACTCCCTTTAATTTGAAAATCTCCCTTTATGACTAAACTTCACATTTAATCCTGACCGTTGATTGAAATCGATCTCAACCGTTGATAAATTTCAGGAAAGTCTATTTAAGACACCCTCATCTCTTCATTTTGAAAGGTTGAATGAGAATTTGGATTGAATTGTTGCTCGAATTCATACTCACATTTGATCATATTCACATACGTAAAGATCAAGTTTGACCAAAAGTTGACCAGATTTAACCACGGTTAACTTGAGTTGGCTAGTTTCGAAAAAAATTTTGAAATAATTAAATGAAATAATTTAATAAAATGGAGTACTTACTTCTAATTAATTAAACAAAGTTATTTAATTAAATGAGAAGCCATTCCTAATTAGTTAAATGAAGTTATTTAATTAAGTAAGAAAGGTGTCTCTAACTAATTAAAGATTATTTAATTAAATATAAAAATTAATTATGAGAGCATATCTAATTTTATTAAATTAAATATCTCAACAAAATCTCTCTTCAATTCAAAAAAGGTAATTTCCAGTTCACTATTGATAAAAAATGAGTTGAATCAGTTAACTCTTTTTTCTATTCAAATTGAATTAGTTAACTCCTTATTTTACTCAAAGTAAATCTGTTAACTCCCTTTAATTTGGAAATCTTCCTTTGTGACTGAACTTTACCTTTAATCCTAACCGTTGATTGAAATCGATCTCAACTATTGATGAATTCCAGGAAAGCCTATTTAAGAGACCTGCATCTCTTTATTTTGAAAGGTTGAATGAGAATTTGCATCAAATTGTTGTTGGAATTCATACTCACATTTGCTCATATTCACATACGCAAAGATCAAGTTTGACCAAAGGTTGACCAGATTTAACCACGGTTGACTTGAGTTGACTAATTTCTAAAAGAATTTTGAAATAATTGAACAAAATTATTTAATTAAATGGAGTACTTACTTCTTATTAATTAAACAAAGCTATTTAATTAAATGAGAAGCCATTCCTAATTAATTAAATGAAATTATTTAATTAAATAAGAAAAGTGTCTCTAATTAATTAAAGATTATTTAATTAAATAGAAAAAGTAATTATGAGAGCATATCTCATTTTATTAAATTAAATATCTCAAAAAAATCTCTCTTCAGTTCAAAAAGGGAAATTTTCAGTTCACTATTGATAAAAAATGAGTTAAATCAGTTAACTCATTTTTTTACTCAAATTAAATCAGTTAACTCCTTATTTTACTCAATTTAAATTTGTTAACTCCCTTTAATTTCGAAATCTCCCTTTATGACTAAACTTCACCTTTAATCCTAACTGTTGATTGAAATCAATCTCAACGGTTGATGAATTCCAAGAAAGTCTATTTAAGAGACCCTCATCTCTTCATTTTGAAAGGTTGAATGAGAATTTGCATCGAATTGTTGCTGGAATTCATACTCACATTTGCTCATATACACATACGCAAAGATCAAGTTTGACCAAAAGTTGACCAGATTTAACCACGGTTGACTTGAGATAACGAGTTTCGAAAAGAATGTTAAAATAATTAAATAAAATTATTTAATTAAATGGAGTACTTACTTCTAATTAATTAAACAAAGTTATTTAATTAAATGAGAAGCCATTCCTAATTAATTAAATGAAGTTATTTAATTAAATAAGAAAAGTGTCTCTAATTAATTAAAGATTATTTAATTAAATAGAAAAAGTAATTATTAGAGCATATCGCATTTTATTAAATTAAATGTCTCAACAAAATCTCTCTTTAGTTCAAAAAGGGAAATTTCCAGTTCACTATTGATAAAAAATAATTTAAATTAGTTAACTCCTTTTTCTACTCAAATTAAATCAGTTAACTCATTATTTTACTCAAATTAAATTTGTTAACTCCCTTTAATTTGGAAATCTTCCTTTATGACTGAACTTCACCTTTAATCTTGACGGATGATTGTAATCGATCTCAACCGTTGATGAATTTCAGGAAAGTCTATTTAAGAGACCCACATGTTTTCATTTTGAAAGGTTGAATGAGAATTTGCTTCAAATTGTTGCTGGAATTCATACTCACATTTGCTCATATTCACATACGCAAAGATCAAGTTTGACAAAAAGTTGACTAGATTTAACCATGGTTGACTTGAGTTGACTAGTTTCGAAAAGAATTTTGAAATAATTAAATGAAATTATTTAATTAAATGGAATACTTACTTCTAATTAATTAAACAAAGTTATTTAATTAAATGAGAAGCCATTTGTAATGCCCCACCAATGGATCCAAAGAATTAACCTAGAATTTCACTAAGTTTGGTAACATTTTTATTTTATTTTAAATAACATGAAAGTAAATACCACATATAACTTGTACATAATAACGGAAGCAATAGCAATGTCCATCTAAAAGTAAACATAACATACATAACCGATTTCATTCTTTAAGAATCCCTTAATGTTGAGTTACTTCTAAATTAACTAACATACATGAGTCCATCTAGTACAACATCCACATGAAATAATAATGATAAGTCCAATGTTCATACATTACATTTCCAAATGCTCAATCATCCACTATACATGTCATAGGGTATGAAGGCTTAAAAGAATATACATATGTGAAATAAGGTACATCATCCTATTCTAATCCATGATACATCAAAGACAATCACATGATACACATGATACATCATCATAGAATACATATACATCCATCGTAAGATCAAACATAACTAACTAAGTGCATGGTTCCTCCCAACCGTTAATGGCATCTTTAGACCATCGTGGGTCGTAGCCATCCCTCCGTGCATAATATTCCAAATCACCGTAGAGATCATCGATTTTAACATAGTAGGAATGTCACTCCTAACATATATAACATCATATGTAGAAAGAAATCTAACATGCAAATATAAGCATAAGATAACATCATCTAACATATGCTAATCATCAATGAAAGGATACATATCTACCATCATGAAGGATGCATCAACCCCGATGTCTCAATGAATCTCAAATGTTAAGAGTGGAAAATACACTACCACCTGACCATGTGGTACCTAAGTGGTCCACTCCCACCGTACTGAGGAGACAATCTCAGGTCCCAAACAAGCTATCCATAACACATAGCAAAAACCTCTGTAGTCCAGGAATCCTATAAGTATACTAACTCAAAGGTTCCAATCATGAAACTGACATCTATTTCCCAGAGGCACACAATGACATGTAGGAACCTACTATGCAAGCAGAAAAGTGTAATCGCATTTATCACGTAGAAGTTACCCTGGCAGTTAGCTAAACTTCACAGGTCCATACTGATCTCATGCGGCCACTAGTATCCTCTCATACTGACAAGGCATACTATGGAATGCAAGGTCGCAAGCATGCGTTCTCACTACTCCCATCCTAGCATATACAAGCACTCAAGGCATGGGCGAGAACCAAAACTCTTATCTTTTTAGGTTCATTTAGTTAGTATTAGGTGTGAATGTTATCACTTATTAATCCAACTTACAATGAGTTACCCTGGCAGCCTCTTAGGGCCCTGGCCTCCATTGCAAGCCACTTCCCGTCACTACATGCAGATATCCTACCCTAATGCTCATGGAATCATAAATCTCAAAATCACAAAAATAATCCATAATAAAATTATCAAATATGCATAAAAGCATAAAATCTCCATGAGCAAACATCCATAGAAAATCATGACTACAACAGCTCTCTATTGGCAACTGAAGCATCACTGATAATCAAAAGTATCCAATGGTTCTCAATAACTGAAATATATCTCAAACACACTGATTGAAGACTCCAAAAATGGTTGAGTCAAACATGTCAAAACATGACATCATCAAGGATAAATCCACATTTCAATCCCATCATGGTGACTAGAAAATAACCAAGGATAACTGATCGATGACCAAAAATAATGGTTAAGTCAAGTGTCTCATAAATAAGAATCTCAACTATAACAATCAGTATTCACATCCAATACACAGAGCATTCCATCACATAACCATGGTTGGGATATAAGATCAAGATTAAAATATCATCATGGCATCACAGTCACATAACCCCCAAGCGTCTAGTAGACGTCCTACAGTGGTCAACACTAGTCAACCCAAAACCCAAAATAATAGCATAAGGAATACACAATGTAAACACATGTTTTGGTTTTGCTATTTTTTTTGAATTTTAAAAGTCTCAGTTTATGTTTTCCCAAATTATATGAAGTGGAGAAATTTCACGTTTTTCCTAACCCAAGTATTCGTTTGATAGATAAAAGTTTCTCCATCAGACTCAATTTTCTAATTGATTTATATGACATTGTTTGAAAATTGACATTCTCAATGAATCAAAAACACTTCGATTATATATATTCTAATAATTAATCTTAAAAAAAACTAAGTTTAATTAAATTAATTGTTAATATCTCTTCATAATTGACAAGCTTAATAGCAATATTTTAATCATTAAAAGAGTGATCCATCAATTGAGAACTTTATGATAATCATTTATAGTTAATAATATATATATATATATATATACATATAAGAAATGACATTTTATAAAACAAAATATAATAATCAAACTGCAATTCGCAAATCACAAATCGCAAACCACAAAATTGCGTCACAACCTTGGAAGTAAATTCATATATATCTATATCACTGCATAGAGGAGGTACCGTGCGGGCCTGCGACAGTGTCGCAGAGCCTGCGGCAGCAGTGCCACCAGCCTCTGCCACATATACGTAGTGGGGTGGGGGTACAGGCTCGACCCTCCGCGCCCGCCTCAATTTGCATTAAATTTCTTTAAAAAAAAAAAATCGCTTATGTGTTTTCTATTCGCGAGTATGCGATTCGATTTTTAAATAAAGTTCAACATTTTTCAAAAAAATGTTTTCGATTAATGATATTCATTTTTTTATTTATTAAATATTTACATTATATATACATATGTATGTATATATATATATGTGTATATATATATATATATATATACTTGCAGAATTAAAAAAAAATCATAGCATATAATCATGTATACATATTTATATATATAATTGCATATATATGTGTGTGTGTGTGTGTGTGTGTGTGTGTGTGTGTGTGTGTGTGTGTGTGTGTGTGTGTGTGTGTGTGTGTGTGTGTGTGTGCAGATTAAAAAATATAAACATGTATATACACGATTTATTTAGAAATTCTAATTTTCAAAAATTTCTTATAAACTTTGTTCTCAAATTTATCCAATAATTAATCTAATGGGTTTGGCTATGAATTAACCCTAGCCCCGTTTTCTCCTTTTTTTTTAAATCCATGCATATAAAATTCTCAAATAAATTTAAATGCCCAAACTGAAAATGCATACAATAAAAATATGAAATTCCTCAGAAGACATATGGAAGACACAAAGAAGACAGGAATGCATGATGCAGAAATAGCATAAGAAAAATCACAAGAATCTACCCGAATTCTGATGCTAATTCGCTTTTCTTCAGAAAACTCGCAGAGCAAGCTCCTTTCTTCAAACTTCTTGAGTCCTCCAATGCTCCAATTGCTCTCCACCCTCTCTCCCTAAGCTTCTATGAATGCCTAAATATAAAGAGCTCTCAAGAAACCTTTGGAATGCTACTTGAAACTGCTGAAAGGTGTCACCAACTAAGCATGGGTCTTTTCCCACCTTTTTGGTGAGTCATAGAGTTATAAACACCTTGTGCTTAATTGATGCACTAACCCCCGTTTTGTTGACACATGTTAATTCCCATGCAAGCTTATAACTCCAATATTTTCTATTTAAATTTTATAACTTTTATTTTAATTTTTATAACTTTTATTATTATTATTTTATTTATTACTTTATTATTATTTTATAATTATTATTAATTTTAATTTCTAGTTTTCTTTTATTTAATTTCTTTTCTCACTAATTCACATTTAATTAATCACAATCAAAATATCAAAGATCATGATATTTTATTAATTTTTTCAAATAAATAATTTATTAATTGAATCTATTTAAGACTTAGTTAATGGAAAAGTCACCATAGACTTCCAAGATAAAATATGAAAACCCATCATAGAACAATCATACAAAATCAATCTAAAGAGTTAAAAATTACGAAATATGTCATCCGACACATTCGGTGGGTATTCAACTCTGATACTTGTCCTAACTCACTAGGACAAATGGGTTTTTTTTTTTAGGTTTGGGATTTGGACTTGAGAATTTATCTCCCTTCTCTTATCATTGAGATAGTATAATAGGGTACGCTGATCCAGGCAATTCAGGGAAGTCGATACTCGGTACCTGCAACCTGCAGAAAAATCATGCATGTACATAGAATATATATAATGCTAAGCTAAACAGACAATGGCAGAAAGTGGTGCATCGTGTAGATCCCGACTAAGCAGGTGACTACGACTCCCTTCCTTAACCACATCAGAAACGCCATACAATAAGAAAACACGCACACCATACACATGCAAGTATGAAGTAAGTAACCATAATAAAACACATGAGATAATAAACCAACTAATCATCATTAATAATTGAAAACAATGTAATGATCATCATACATACATGAAATGTAAAGTCTAAATGATCTCATCATATATCAACTGAATCCCTATCATAATATCTGATAGTGTCAAAACAACACAACTAAACCATCAACATAAAACTAGTCCATCAAAGTCTGATAATAATAGCAACAATAAGTCTAGAAAAGATGTGAACGAGGGTAGGCACTACATCCACCCCCCCTTGGATTAGGCTTACTCCTAGAAGCCTACAAACAAATAGGGATATAACTCCCTCAATCTAGCTGCATCCTCCCAAGTAGCTGAAGAATCATCAGTAGGGTCCCATTGGACCCTTACCTGCTTGATGGTTCGACCCCTAAGGATCAACTTCCGCTGCTTCAGAATATGAACCGGCTCCAAAGCCACCTGCCCGTCCTCTACCTGCAATGCATTCCAATCAAGAACATGCACAATATCAGGAATATACTGCCTAAGCACTGAAACATGGAAAACATCATGAATGTGAGCTAGGTTGGGCGGTAGAGCAAGACAGTAAGCAATCAGGCCAATCCTCTCCAAAATCTTGAATGGTCCCACAAAGCGAAGTGCTAGCTTAGAACCCTTTTCGTACTAGAACAGACTCTTTCATGGTCGCACTCTCAAGAAAACCTTATCACCCACAACAAACTGCTTAACAATTCTATGAGCATCGACATACTTCTTCTGCCTATCTTGTGCCGTAGTCAAATGCTCACGGATACGCACTACCTATTGCTCCATATCACGAAGCATCTCAGGTCCCAATAGAATGTGATCCTCGAGGTTGTCCCAACTCAATGGTATATGACAAGGACGTCCATATAATGCCTAAAAAGGTGCCATGCCAATAGAACTATGATACCCATTGTTGTAAGCAAACTCCACTAGGTAGAGATAGTCCTCCCAATGTGTCTGTCTATCCATCACATACATCCGTAACATATCCTCCAAAACCTGATTCACCCTCTCTTTCTGACCATGAGTCTCTAGATTATATGCCAAACTGAAGTTTAGCTGCGCTCCAAGCTCATGCTGCAACAATGTCCAAAATGCAGATGTGAATACAGGATCCCTATCAGAAATGATCTTTCTAGGAATAACATGTAATCTCACAATGTCATGCATGAAGACATTTGCTACAGAAGCTACTGTGTAGGAAGACCTGATTGGTGAAAACTGCGCCACCTTAGTCAACCAATCAATGGTAACCATGATAGCATCATGATGTCAAAATGTCATAGGTAATCCTACTATAAAATCCATGGAGATGATATCCCATTTCCAAGAAGGAATGAGATTAGGCTGCAATAGTCCTGTCAGGTGCTGGTGTTTTGCCTTGACTCTTTGACACTCAGGACACCTAGCCACAAAATCAGCAATATCTCACTTCATTCCAGACTAAAAGAACAAACGTCTCAAATCAGCATGCATCTTCTTGACACCTGGATGTGCTAAGTAGGATGTACAATGGGCTTCTGTCAGAATCAAGGTGCGAAGCTCATCCAGTAATGGCATATAAATCCTCCCCAAATGTCTCAAAAGACCATCTAATTCTCGAACGTAACCTACAAACTTACCTTCCAAGGGTCTCTTTGAGTCTATCTCTCTGCACACTTCCTGATACCAGGAATCAGTAGGAAGTGCCTGAAGAATCTGACTCCTCAAATCCACACTAAGAGTCATCGATGTTACCACATGTCTCCTACAACTCAAAGCATCTGCCACCACATTCTACTTACCCTGAATGTACTTAACCTCAAAATCATACTCGCATAAAAATTCCATCCATCGTCTCTGGTGAGCATTCAAATTAGGGTGAGTAAAAATATACTGAAGACTACGATGATCACTATGTAGCTCAAATCTGTGCCCCAACAAGAAATGTCTCCACCTTGTCAAAGCATGAACTACTGCTGCTAACTCAAGATCATGTGTAGGGTAATTTAACTCATGATCCTTGAGCTTGCGTGATTCATACGCAATCACCCGTCCATTCTGCATCAACATTGCTCCAATTCCTTCAAGAGAAGCATCTGTACACACCATGAAATCACCTTTTGGTTCAGGTACAGCTAAAATTGATGCACTAGTCAAAAGCTCCTTGAGCCTCTGAAATGCTTCCTCACGTTTCTCTGTCCACACAAAGTTCTTACCTTTCCTCTGAAGAGAAGTGATAGGATGTGCTATCCTAGAGAAGTTTTGGACAAATCTGGACAAATATGCGATAATAACCAGCTAAACCCATGAAACTACGAATCTTTGACACATTAGTCAAGGTAGGCCAATCTATTATCACCTGAACCTTTGTAGGATCCACTGAAATACCATCACCTGAGATAACATGCCCTAAATACTGAATCTTCGATTTGAAGAATTCACACTTAACGAAATTGGCATAAAGCTGATTGCCTCTCAAACACTACAATACCAACCGTAGGTGTTCCTCATGCTCCTTCTGAGTCTTAGAAAATATCAACATGTCATCAAGAAACAAGAGAACAAACTTGTCAAGATATGATCAAAAAACACCATTCATCAAACTCATGAATACTGATGGAGCATTAGTCAACCCAAAAGGTACCACTGTGAACTCATAATGCTCATAGCACATTCGAAAAGCAGTCTTGTGAATATTTGCTTCCTTAATAGGAAGCTGGTGGTATCCTGACATAAGGTCAATCTTGGAGAATACTGTAGCTCCCTTGATATGATCAAATAAGTCATCAATCCTAGGCAAAGGATACCTATTCTTAATAGTCACCTTGTTCAATTGTCTGTAGTCAATACAAAGGCACAAAGAACCATATTTCTTCTTCATAAAGAGCACTGGAGCTCCCCATGGTGATACACTAGGTTGAATTCTCCCTTTGGCCAGAAGTTCCTCTAGCTGAAGACGTAGCTCACCCAGTTCCTGAGTAGTCATACGATAAGGAGCTTTAGAGATAGGCTCCACTTTAGGAATTAGATCAATGCTAAAATCAATGTCCCTCTTTGGAGGCATGCCTGGAATCTCACTTGGAAAGACATCTGCGTACTCCTGTAAAATTGAGTGATCTAAAGTCTTCCTCACAGGATCTTCCTCATCAAGATCATTTACCATAACAGCAAATATCTGACATCCCTTATGAAAACTTTGCTTCAATTGCATAGCAGGAATTCATCTACAGAGATATAGGCCTCGATATCCCAACTATCTTCACATCATTCCCTTGGTCATCTTGGCACAAAATAATCTTCTTCCTACAATCTATACTGGCTCTATGAGATCCAAGCCAGTCCATGCCTAGAACCACATCATAGGAACCAAGGGGTATGACTCGAAGATCCACTGCTATATCAAAGCTCCCTAAGCTAAGCCCACACTTATGAACTACTTAATCCGTGGAGGCCTTAATCCCTGAGGCTAGTTCCACTTGCCAACCATGATCTTGCTTCACCGCATCCAGCTTACACTTAGAAACTATAGATGGTGAAATACATGAATCTGTAGCTCCTGAATCAAACAATACTAAAAGAGATATATACCTTGAATAGAACCTGTGGTCTCAAGCATTGTTCCCTCATGATCTACCTGACGCTGATCAACTACTGCAAAAACTCTATGAGCTCTCCCTGCATCACCAACTTTGGGTTCTGAAGCTGTAGGCCTAGGTCCTGAAAACTGAGGTTCTGAGCTAGCTAATTGAACTAATTCTGTTTATTGCGTTGAGCATTACGGTTGTTCTTAAAGTTAGAACCTTTGCCACCACCTTGAGCCTGAGAATTTGATCCCTTCTGTTGCTGCGTTTGCTGAGACTGTTGCTCATACTGTTTCCCCTTAGAAAAGAAAGGCTTCTTGTTGCCACCTGAATTGAAGTTTCCTTTAGATCCTAATGCTGTTGGTGCTCCTACAAAACCACCTTGATCAAGGTTGACACTTTTCTCAACAAGGATTGCTTGATGTACTACATCCTTAAGAGTTTTTGGCTCAAATACCTTGACACCCCCAATTATACGGTTATTCAAACCCCTAATAAAGTGTTGTGTCAACTGAGCTGAATTTTCACTGAACCCTGAAAAAGGCATAAGCTCATAAAACTTACGCTCATACTCGATCACTGAAAAAGTGTACTATTTGAGATTATGAAACTCATCTGCCCTTTGTAGTTTCCATTCCTCTAGTAGGAATCATTCACGGAAACTCTCTAAGAATAGTTCCCACGTGACACTGCTCATATCGATTCCCAGCTTCTTCTCCTCAATTGTCCACCAAGTGGCCCCAAAATTTTCTAGATTAGTGATCACAAATCTTGCCTTAACATTGCTGTCAAAATCCTACATAGAAAAAATCCTGTCGAGGGAAATCAGCCACTGCTCAGCCACATAACCAAAACCTTGCCCATTGAAAGGCTTGACCTTGGATGTTGAAAGATCCTTCATCTGAGTGGACACAATGGACCTCTGACGATCCTTTTGAGGACTTCTAGATCTGGGTCTATGCTCTTGTTCTATCTGATGCACTCTAGGTTGTTCTTGAACATGAGGTTAACGTTCTAGAATAGTCTGCATCATCTATCTTAGACTAACCTCATCAGACTCAGCTTGGTCCTCTCTACGACTCTTTTCCTGCTGCCTATTAGAGTGCTCTTCCCTGCTCTCTACACAAGCCAATCCCTCATGGGCAGACTCATGGGCACTGACAGCTTTGCCATGACCATGGCCTCTTCCTCGACCTCTACCATGACCTCTAACAAAAGAAATAGTCCCAGACACCATCCTAGTTTCAAGTTGAAGAGATACACTTAATAGTTCGTAGTTCTAGTTGTTCCAAAATACCTAGAGCTCCCAATATAGAAACGCGGGCTCTGATACCAAATGTAATGCCCCACCAAGGGATCCAAAGAATTAAACTAGAATTTCACTAAGTTTGGTAAAATTTTTTTCTTTTTTTTTAAATAACATGAAAGTAAATACCACATATAACTTGTACATAATAATGGAAGCAATAGCAATGTCCATCTAAAAGTAAACATAACATACATAACCGATTTCATTCTTTAAAAATCCCTTAACTTTGAGTTACATCTAAATTAACTAACATACATGAGTCCATCTAGTACAACATCCATCATGAAATAATAATGATAAGTCCAATGTTCATACATTACATTTCCAAATGCTCAATCATCCACTATACATGTCACAGGGTGTGAAGGCTTAAAAGAATATACATATGTGAAATAAGGTACATCATCCTATTCTAATCCATGATACATCAAAGACAATCACATGATACACATGATACATCATCATAGAATACATATACATCCATCGTAAGATCAAACATAACTAACTAAGTGCATGGTTCCTCCCAACCATTAATAGCGTCATTAGACCATCGTGGGCCCTAGCCATCCCTCCGTGCGTAACATCCCAAATCACTGAAGAGATCATCGGTTTTAACATAGTAGAAATGCCACTCCTAACATATATAACATCATATGTAGGAAGAAATCTAACATGAAAATATAAGCATAAGATAACATCATCTAACATATGCTAATCATCAATGAAAAGATACATATCCACCATCACGAAGGACATATCAGCCCCGATGTCTTAATGAATCTCAAATGATAAGAGTGGAAAATACACTACCACCTGACAGCGTGGTACCTAAGTGGTCCATACCCACCATGTTGAGGAGACAATCTCAAGTCCCAAACAGGCTATCCATAACACATAGCACAAACCTCTATAGTCCAGGAATCCTAAAAGTATACTAACTCAAAGGTTCCAATCATAAAACTAACATCTACTTCCCAGAGGCACACAATGACATATAGGAACCTACTATGCAAGCGAGAAAGTGTCATCGCATTTATCACGTACAAGTTACCCTAGCAGTAAACTAAACTCCACGGGTCTATATTGATCTCATGCGGCCACTAGTATCCTCTCATACTGACAAGGCATACTATGGAATGCAAGGTCGCAACCATGCGTTCTCACTACTCCCATCCTAGCCTATAAAAGCACTCAAGGCATGGACGAGAACCAAAACTCTTATCTTTTTAGGTTCATTCAGTTAGTATTAGGTGTGAATGTTATCACTTATAAATCCAACTTACAATGAGTTACCCTGGCAGCCTCTTAGGGCCCCGGCCCCCATTGCAAGCCACTTCCCATCAATACATGCAAATATCCTACCCTAATGCTCATGGAATCATAAATCACAAAATCACAAAAATAATCCATAATAAAATCATCAAATATGCATAAAAGCATCAAATCTCCATGAGCAAACATCCATAGAAAATCATGACCACAACAGCTCTCTATTGGCAACTAAAGCATCACTGATAATCAAAAGTATCCAATGGTTCTCAATAACTGAAATATATCTCAAACACACTGATCGAAGACTCCAAAAATGGTTGAGTCAAACATGTCAAAACATGACATCATCAAGGATAAATCCACATTTCAGTCCCATCATGGTGACTAGAAAATAACCAAGGATAATTGATCGATGACTAAAAATAATGGTTAGGTCAAGTGTCTCATAAATAAGAATCTCAACTATAACAATTAGTATTCACATCCAATATACAAAGCATTCCATCACATAACCATGGTTGGGATATAAGATCGAGATTAAAATATCATCATGGCATCACAGTCACATAACCCCCAAGCCTTTGGTAGACGTCCCATACTGGTCAACACTAGTCAACCCAAAACCCAAAAAAATAGCATAAGGAATACACAATGTAAACACATGTTTTGGTTTTGATAAGTTTTTTTGAATTTTAAAAGTCTCAGTTTACGTTATCCCAAATTATATCAAGTGGAGAAATTTCACGTTTTTTCTAACCCAAGTATTCGTTTGATAGATAAAAGTTTCTCCATCAGACTCAATTTTCTAATTGATTTATATGATATTGTTTGAAAATTGACATTCTCAATGAATCAAAAAAACTTCGATTATATATATTCTAATAATTAATCTTAAAAAAAACTAAGTTTAATTAAATAAATTGTTAATATCTCTTCATAATTGACAAGCTTAATAGCAATATTTTAATCATTAAAAGAGTGATCCATTAATTGAGAACTTTATAATAATCATTTATAGTTAATAATATATATATATACAAATATTCTTATATATATATATACACACACACACACACACACACACATCTATAAATATAAGAAATGACATTTTATAAAACAAAATATAATAATCAAATTGCAATTCACAAATCGCAAATTGCAAATTGCAAAATTGCATCACAACCTTGGAAGTCAATTCATATATATCTATATCACTGCACAGAGGAGGTACCGTACGGGCCTGTTGTCGCAGGCCTGCGACAGTGTCGTAGAGCCTGCGGAAGCAGTACCGTCGGCCTTTGCCACATATACGTAGTGGGGTGGGGGTACGGGCTAGGCCCTCCCTGCCCGCCTCAATTTGCATTAAATTTCTTTTTCTAAAAAAAAAATCGCTTATGCATTTTCTATTCGTGAGTATGCGATTCAATTTTTAAATAAAGTTCAATGTTTTTCAAAAACAATGTTTTCAATTAATGATATCCTTTTTTTTATATATTAAATGTCTACATTATATACGCATGTATATATAAACATGTATATACACTGTTTATTTAGAAATTCTAATTTTCAGAAATTTCCTATAAACTTTGATCTCAAATTTACCCAATAATTAATCTAATGGGTTTGGCTATGAATTAACCCTAGCCCCGTTTTCTCTTTTTTTTTAAAATCCATGCATATAAAATTCTCAAATAAATTTAATTGCCCAAATTGAAAATAAATACAATAAAAATATGAAATTCCTTAGAAGACATATGGAAGACACGAAGAAGACAGGAATGCATGATGCGGAAATAGCATAAGAAAAATTACAAGAATCTACTCGGATTCTGATGCTAATTCACTTTTTCTCAGAAAACCTGCAGAGCAAGCTCCCTTCTTCAAAGTTCTTGAGTCCTCCAATGCTCCAATTGCTCTCCACCCTCTCTCCCTAAGCTTCTATGAATGCCTGAATATAAAGAGCTCTCAAGAAACCTTTGGAATGCTTCTTTAAACCGCTGAAAGGTGTCACCAACTAAGCATGGGTCTTTTCCCACCTTTTTGGTGAGTCATACAGTTGTAGACACCTTGTGCTTAATTGATGCACTAACCCCCATGTTGTTGACACATGTTAATTCCCATGCAAGCTTATAATTCCAATATTTTCTATTTAAATTTTATAATTTTCATTTTAATTTTTATCACTTTTATTATTATTATTTTATTTATTACTTTATTATTATTTTATAATTATTATTAATTTTAATTTCTAGTTTTCTTTTATTTAATTCCTTTCCTCAATAATTCACATTTAATTAATCACAATCAAAATATCAAAGATCATGATATTTTATTAATTTTCTCAAATAAATAATTAATTAATTAAATCTATTTAAGACTTAGTTAATGGAAAATTCACCATAGACCTCAAAGATAAAATATGAAAACCCATCATAGAACAATCATACAAAATCAATATAAAGGGTTTAAAATCACGAACTATGTCATCCGACACATTCGGTGGGTATTGAACTCTAATACTTGTCCTAACTCACTAGGACAAATGGTTTTTTTTTTAGGTTTGGGATTTGGACTTGAGAATTTATCTCCCTTCTCTTATCATTGAGATAGTATAATAGGGTACACTCATCTTGGCAATTTAAGAAATTCGATACTCGGTACTACCAACTTGAAGAAAAACCATGCATGTACATAGAATATATATAATGCTAAGCTAAACAGACACTGGCAGGAAGTGGTGCATCGTGTAGATCTCGACTAGGCAAGTGACTACGACTCCCTTCCTTAACCACATCAAAAATGCCATACAATAAGAAAACGCGCACACCATACACATGCAAGTATGGTGTAAGTAACCACAATAAAACACATAAGATAATAAATCATCTAACTAATCATCATTAATAACTGAAAATAATGTAATGATCATCATACATACATGAAATGTAAAGTCTAAATGATCTCATCATATATCAACTGAATCGCTATCATAATATCTGATAGTGTCAAAACAACACCACTAAACCATCAACATAAAACTAGTCCATCAAAGTCTAATAATAATAGCAACAATAAGTCTAGAAAAGATGTGAACGAGGGTAGGCACTACACCATTCCTAATTAATTAAATGAAGTTATTTAATTAAATAAGAAAAGTGTCTCTAATTAATTAAAGATTATTTAATTAAATAGAAAAAGTAATGATGAGAGCATATCTCATTTTATTAAATTAAATATCTCAACAAAATTTCTCTTCAGTTCAAAAAGGGAAATTTCCAGTTCACTATTGATCAAAAATGAGTTAAATCAGTTAACTCATTTTGCTACTCAAATTGAATCAGTTCACTCCTTATTTTACTCAAATTAAATTTGTTAATAATTTGAAAATCTTCCTTTATGACTGAACTTCACCTTTAATCCTGACCGTTGATTGAAATCAATCTCAACCCTTGATGAATTTTAGGACAGTCTATTGAAGAGACCTTCATCTCTTCATTTTGAAAGCTTGAATGAAAATTTGCATCGAATTGTTGCTAGAATTCATACTCATATTTGCTCATATTCACATACACAAAGATCAAGTTTGACCAAAAGTTCATCAGATTTAATTATGGTTGACTTGAGTTGACTAGTTTTGAAAAAAAATTTGAAATAATTAAACAAAATTATTTATTTAAATAGAGTACTTACTACTAATTAATTAAAAAAAGTTATTTAATTAAATGAGAAGCCATTCCTAATTAATTAAATGAAGTTATTTATTTAAATAAGAAAAGTGTCTCTAATTAATTAAAGATTATTTAATTAAATAGAAAAAGTAATTATGAGAGCATATCTCATTTTATTAAATTAAATATCTCAATAAAATCTCTCTTCAGTTCAAAAAGAGAAATTTCCAGTTCATTATTGATCAAAAATGATTTAAATCAGTTAACTTATTTTTCTACTCAAATTGAATCAGTTAACTCCTTATTTTACTCAAATTGAATCTGTTAACTCCCTTTAATTTCAAAATCCCCCTTTATGACTGAACTTCACCTTTAATCCTGACCGTTGATTGAAATCGATCTCAACCGTTGATGAATTTTAGGAAAGTCTATTTAAGAGACCTTCATCTCTTCATTTTGAAATTTTGAATGAGAATTTGCATCGAAATGTTGTTGGAATTCATACCCAGATTTGCTCATATAAACATAAGCAAAGATCAAGTTTGACGAAAAGTTGACCAGATTTAACCGTAGTTGACTTGAGTTGACTAGTTTCGAAAAGAATTTTGAAATAATTAAACAGAATTATTTAATTAAATGGAGTACATACTTCTAATTAGTTAAAAAAAGTTATTTAATTAAATGAGAAGGCATTCCTAATTAATTAAATGAAGTTATTTAATTAAATAGAAAAAGTAATTATGAGAGCATATCTCATTTTATTAAATTAAATATCTCAACAAAATCTCTCTTTAGTTAGAAAAGGAAAATTTTCTGTTCACTATTGATAAAAAATGAGTTAAATCAGTTAACTCCTTTTTCTACTCAAATTGAATCAATTAACTCCTTATTTTACTCAACTTAAATCTGTTAACTCCCTTTAATTTGAAAATCTCCTTTTATGACTGAACTTCACCTTTAATCCTGACCATTGATTAAAATCGATCTCAACCGTTGATAAATTTCAGGAAAGTCTATTTAAGAGACCCTCATCTATTCATTTTGAAAGGTTGAATGAGAATTTGCATCGAATTGGTGCTGGAATTCATACTCACAATTGCTCATATTCACATATGCAAAGATCAAGTTTCACTAAAAGTTGACCAGATTTAACCATGGTTGACTTGAGTTGACTAGTTTCGAAAAGAATTTTTAAATAATTAAACGAAATTATTTAATTAAATGGAGTACTTACTTCTAATTAATTAAACAAAGTTATTTAATTAAATGAGAAGCCATTCCTAATTAATTAAATGAAGTTATTTAATTAAATAAGAAAAGTGTCTCTAATTAATTAAATAGAAAAAGTAATTATGAGAGCATATCTCATTTTATTAAATTAAATATCTGAACAAAATCTCTCTTCAGTTCAAAAAAGAAAATTTTCAGTTCACTATTGATCAAAAATGAGTTAAATCAGTTAACTCCTTTTTCTACTCAAATTGAATCAGTTAACCCCTTATTTTACTCAAATTAAATCTGTTAACTCCGTTTAATTTGAAAATCTCCCTTTATGACTGAACTTCACCTTTAATCCTGATCGTTGATTGAAATCGATCTGAACCATTGATGAATTTCGGGAAAGTCTATTTAAGAGACCCTCATCTCTTCTTTTTGAAAGGTTGAATGAGAATTTGCACTGAATTGTTGCTGAAATTCATCCTCACATTTGCTCATATTCACATACGCAAAGATCAAGTTTGAACAAAAGTTGACCAGATTTAACCAGGGTTCACTTGAGTTGACTAGTTTTGAAAAGAATTTTGAAATAATTAAACGAAATTATCTAATTAAATGGAGTACTTACTTCTAATTATTTAAATAAAGTTATTTAATTAACTGAGAAGCCATTCCTAATTAATTAAATGAAGTTATATAATTAAATAAGAAAAGTGTCTCTAATTAATTAAAAATTACTTAATTAAATAGAAAAAATAATTATGAGAGCATATCTCATTTTATTAAATTAAATTTCTGAACAAAATCTCTCTTCAGTTCAAAAAGGAAAATTTCCAATTCACTATTGATAAAAAATGAGTTAAATCAGTTAACTCCTTTTTCTACTCAAATTGAATCAGTTAACTCCTTATTTTACTCGAATTAAATTTGTTAACTCCCTTTAATTTGAAAATCTCCCTTTATGATTAAACTTCACCTTTAATCTTGACCGTTGATTGAAATCGATCTCAACCGTTGATGAATTCCAGGAAAGTTTATTTAAGAGACCATCATCTCTTCATTTTGAAAGGTTGAATGAGAATTTGCATGGAATTGTTGCTAGAATGCATACTCACATTTGCTCATATTCACATACGCAAAGATCAAGTTTTACCAAAAGTTGACCAGATTTGACCATCTTTGACTTGAGTTGACTAGTTTTGAAAAAAAAATTGAAATAATTAAACAAAATTATTTAATTAAATGGAGTACTTACTTCAAATTAATTAAACAAAGTTATTTAATTAAATGAGAATCCATTCCTAATTAATTAAATGAAGTTTTTTAATTAAATAAGAAAAGTGTCTCTAATTTATTAAAGATTACTTAATTAAATAGAAAAAGTAATTATGAGAGCATATCTCATTTTATTAAGTTAAATATCTCAAAGAAATCTCTCTTCAGTTCAAAAAGGAAAATTTTCAGTTCACTATTGATCAAAAATGAGTTAAATCAGTTAACTCCTTTTTCTACTCAACTTGAATCAGTTAACTCCTTATTTTACTGAAATTAAATCTGTTAACTCTCTTTAATTTGAAAATCTCCCTTTATGACTCAACTTCACCTTTAATCCTGACCATTGATTGAAATCGATCTCAACCATTGATGAATTCCAGGAAAGTCTATTTAAGAGACCCTCATCTCTTCATTTTGAAAGGTTGAATGAGAATTTGCATCGAATTGTTGCTGGAATTCACACTCACATTTGCTCATATTCACATACGCAAAGATAAAGTTTGAACAAAAGTTGACCAAATTTAACCACGACTGACTTGAATTGACTAGTTTTGAAAAGAATTTTGAAATAATTAGATGAAATTATTTAATTAAATGAAGTACTTACTTCTAATTAATTAAAAAAATTTATTTAATTAAATGAGAAGCCATTCCTTATTAGTTGAATGAAGTTTTTTAATTAAATAAGAAAAGTGTCTCTAATTAATTAAAGATTACTTAATTAAATAGAAAAAGTAATTATGAGAGCATATCTCATTTTATTAAATTAAATTTCTCAACAAAATCTCTCTTCAGTCAAAAAGGAAAATTTCTAGTTCACTATTGATAAAAAATGAGTAAACTCAGTTAACTCCTTTTTCTACTCAAATTGAATCAGTTAACTCTTTATTTTACACAAATTAAATCTGTTAACTCCCTTTAATTTGGAAATGTCACTTTACCATTGAACATCACCTTTAATTCTGACCGTTGATTGAAATCAATCTCAATTGTTGATGAATTCCAGGAATGTCTATTTAAGAGACCCTCATCTCTTCATTTTGAAAGGTTGAATGAGAATTTGCATCGAATTGTTGCTGGAATTCATACACACATTTGCTCATATTCACATACGCAAAGATCAAGTTTGACCAAAAGTTGACCAGATTTAACCATGGTTGACTTGAGTTGACTAGTTTCGAAAATAATTTTGAAATAATTAAACGAAATTATTTAATTAATTGGAGTACTTACTTCTAATTAATTAAACAAAGTTATTTAATTAAATGAGAAGCCATTCCTAATTAATTAAATGAAGTTATTTAATTAAATAATAAAAGTGTTTCTAATTAATTAAAGATTATTTAATTAAATAGAAAAAGTAATTATGAGAGCATATCGCTTTTTATTAAATTAAATATCTCAACAAAATCTCTCTTTTGTTCAAAAAGGGAAATTTTCAGTTCACTATTGATAAAAAATGAGTTAAATCAGTTAACTCCTTTTTCTACTCAAATTGAATCAGTTAACTCCTCATTTTACTCAAACTAAATCTGTTAAATCCCTTTAATTTGGAAATCTCCCTTTATAACTGAACTTCACCTTTAATACTGACCGTTGATTGAAATTGATCACAACCATTGATGAATTTCAGGAAAGTCTATTTAAGAGACCCTCATCACTTCATTTTGAAAGGTTGAATGAGAATTTGCATCGAATTGTTGCTGGAATTCACACTCACATTTTCTCATATTCACATACGCAAAGATCAAGTTTGACCAAAAGTTGACCAGATTTAACCACGGTTGACTTGAGTTGACTAGTTTCGAAAAGAGTTTTGAAATAATTAAATAAAATTATTTAATTAAATGGTGTACTTACTTCTAATTAATTAAACAAAGCTATTTAATTAAATGAGAAGCCATTCCTAATTAATTAAATGAAGTTATTTAATTGAATAATAAAAGTGTCTCTAATTAATTAAAGATTATTTAATTAAATAGAAAAAGTAATTATGAGAGCATATCTCATTTTATTAAATTAAATATCTCAAAATAATCTCTCTTTAGTTCAAAAAGGGAAATTTCCAATTCGCTATTGATAAAAAATGAGTTAAATGAGTTAACTCCTTTTTCTACTCAAATTGAATTAGTTAACTCCTTATTTTACTCAAATTAAATCTATTAACTCCCTTTAATTTGAAAATCTCTCTTTATGACTGAACTTCACCTTTAATCCTGACCGATGATTGAAATCGATCTCAACTGTTGATGAATTCCAGGAAAGTCTATTTAAGCGACGCTCATCTCTGTGAGGCCTCGCCCTAACCCATCGTAGGATAGTGATACATTACCCTTATTTTGTTATTCACAACTCGAGATGTCGAGATATTATCTAATGCTTAGAACATATTTTATTATTTCATGTTGTGTGATGTTATTTTCAGATATATTTGATGATTGTCATATAACGTTTCATGTGTATGTATGTTGATGAAATCAGTAAAGGTAGGATCGAGGCTTTGATTTAAGATATTTTAAATGGTTAAGAATTAAGTGGGATGAAGAAACCCTTATTGATGTATGTTTTAATTTATGTGAATTCTGAATACGTATACATTTATGAACATGTGATTTTACAGGACTACTGATGTGTGCAATGAGTGTGCAGATATTTAGCCGAGAAACCCTACAGAGGAATAGAACTGATCTCCATGTGTTAAATTTTGGAAACCTTATTGTTCGTAATTCAAGTACTTGTATTGTGAGATGTATGTATGCATCTTCGTTGTTCAGTAAATGTTAATGTTCGTAATTATATTCTTTCAATGTCGCTTGACACTCGTAAAAATGTTTATGTGCTTCGGTGTGTTGTTTGGGGTTAAGTGTTTAACCTTGGGACCGAGTTAGTTTAAGTTAGTGTCAGTTTTCTATTAGGTTCTTAATCAAGGTTAGTCATCCCTTATTTCGGATTAGTGCTTAAATTACAAGATGGAGTAATTAGATGGACCTATCTTATTCCTAGATTTTATTTTGTCTCTAAACCTCTTTCCTAAGGCTTTTAACATGTTTTTATTCTAACCAAAGGGTATGGGTATGGGTTAGGGGTCTTTTCCAACCCCTAAGACCCTAGCTTTGACTTTTGAGGGCACTCAAAAAGTCCCTTTTTGCCTTTGTGCAAAAATTGATCATGGGTATCTTGAGTTACCTCACCTCATCTCCACTTGGGGTTTAACCATAGTGTAGGTTGAGTTGAGAGTTTCTAGGGTGGCTAGTGGGTGAAAATAGTTATTCCTCCTTTTGGGCGGTTGAGTTGGAGGCTTATTTGGAGGCCTTCTTTGGACTAGTGGGGTTGTTACCCAATCTCTACATTTAGAGAGGAATGCTTGAAGGTTGAAGGAAGGAAAGGGATACTCTACTCAAACTTGTTCATTGCCATTACCTCTTTGTGAAGGTAGGAAATTCTCATCTCCCTTATTCAGTTTTTATGATTTGTTTCATGTTCTTGTTACTTTGTTGTTGTTTCACTATTGTATGGTTGTGGGTATGTGGAAAGATTTGAAAACCATGTCATTTTTTGGTTGTTTTCCTTTCTTGTTTATGTTTGAAATCTTGAATTTTTCTTACATGAGTGTTTTGGTATTACTCACCCTAGGAGAGGGCAGAAGTGACCAATTTTGGGAGAGGTCTATTTAGTTGGACTCCAACCTGTGTAGAGTCTCTTCTCAGGATGAAAAGAGGGATAAAGGGTAGGGTGTTATGGGCCCCTACCCGTCAGCACAAACCTGGTATGAGTATGACAAGTTTAAATGGAAGAACGGAAGTTCTTGGTTATTAG
The DNA here is from genome assembly GCA_028749045.1 of Cupressus sempervirens. Lineage (NCBI taxonomy): Eukaryota > Viridiplantae > Streptophyta > Pinopsida > Cupressales > Cupressaceae > Cupressus > Cupressus sempervirens. Next base: position 127,094,354 of record CM053783.1, read on the forward strand.
CCCTGATTGGGCATCTGAATTGGTGTTGTGCTTGACTTCTCCAGTTGGAAGAATCCACCTCTCCCTAGTTTATATTCACTGTGAATCCTATTGTGTAAACCATGTATGATTATGCTTGCTTGATTGTCTTGTGGTTATGCTTGTGGTCACCTGATCAGATTCTATCCCCTCCATGGTTCCAGAAATGTGTTGCAGAAAACATTATAAATCCCTTGATTAGGGTCATGAAGAAAATTTGATTAAATTGTTGAAATTAGATGGAAACCCTATGTAACTTGTAATTTCAATTTTGATTGGGAAGTGGCCACGACGCCGGGTTTTCTTCCTGGTTCTTTCCCGACTAAGCCCTTGAATCAGGTTGATAATAAAATAAGTGATTGAGTAAACTTTGCTTCTCTTAAAATTTTCGTATTCTATGTTGTTATATAAATGTGTATCAAAGATGAGATGAAACAATGATGTGCAATTATGCAAGATTCAAATTGTAAATGTATGGTATCTCCTTTGAGCTTGGTATGATTTAGTTTATGGATGGTTGTGTTGAAAGTGAATTTGCAAGAACATGTAGGAAAGAATTATGTTAAGTTATCCAAACTTAAATTTAAAAAAATGATAGAGGACAAAACTTGGTGTACCTTGATACTCCCATCAAAATGAATAGAGCATTATCATTTTGATCTCTCTATTTTCTCAATTTCCTTAAGACTAGTTTAGTCATTATGTTGTTCCAATGTTGATCCATCAGTTATAATAGATAGTTAAATGAATATGTAGATGGTTATTACATGTAATGTGGTTTCATTAAAATGCATGGCCATTTGAGGTTCATGGAAATAATAAATTAGAAATTCATAAGAGAATGCATACACCTATTGTTGTAATATAGTTGCAAAAAAAAAATATACAATGAGTTTCAAGAGAGAGAGAGAAGACAATTTATCAAATAATCCACCTACAGGATGCTGGAGTTTGTATGAGAGAATGTAATAATCCTTGTTTTGTAACAGAGAATATTCTAAGAATCTATTAGTGTTTAAAATTAGAAATAAAACAATATATATATAAATGATATCTAATAAAATGCATAAGTTATTACACCTTTATAACTTAAATATTCTAAATATCCGTTCTTACCATAAAAACTTTATGTCATCAATGTCTAGCTTTCTCTCCTTGGGCGTCAATCTTAGAAATGCATATTTTAAAGGGTTTTATTAAAAAGTGGTTTGCAAGTCTTGGGTCATCACATGGGATGATGTCATTCTAACCCTTTTCTCATCCCCCCTCATCATTTGGAAATGGACGCATGTTTGGGGAAAAGCATTTAAGTTCATTTGATTTAACATGCTAGCAAGCAGATTTCTTGCTTATGTCCAACCTTGAACTTTGTTGTAGCGCTGACCTCCCACTTGGGCCAGACTCAGGCCTGGGGACAGTCTGTGCTGAGTCAGTCTCGGGCAGCGCATAGCCTTGGGTTGTGGGGACCTCGTGGGGTGGGGCAAGCCTAGGAGTAGGGTGGGCGTAGGGGGAAGTAGAGTTAGTGTAGGTGTAGTTAGGTTGTTTTGTTTTTGTAAAAGGTATTAATTTATAAGTTTGTTTTAGTTAGTAGGTATTAGATTAGCTAGTTTAGTATTTAGTTAATTTAGTTATTTAATAAATGTCAATTAGATTTTATAATAATTTAAGTCTATTAAAATTGTTTTTTAGTTGATAATTTTCAGAATGTAATTAGTTAATTAGTTTAAATTTTTAAGTTATTTTATTTTAGCATGTTAGTTTAGTTAATTTCTTTTTATATATTGTTATTTATTAATAATTTTAAATTGTTAGTTTTAAAATGGTATTCTAATTTGTTAAAGTGTACTTAGTTTAATTTAATAAAGTTTTAATGTAGTATTACATTGAAATTATTTTAAAATCATTTAATTATTAAGTTGGTTGATAACTATGTTGGTTAATTGTGAGTTGGTTTTAGGTTATCTGTTTTAATATATTTAGTATAAATTTTAAACATTTAAGGTTTTAGCAAACTCATTATGTAACTATTATCTTGTTCCATTACGTTAGCATATGTTAAACAAATAGAAAATGTTGGATTGTTTTCTTTATCATTTAGTCAAAAGTTAAGTGTACCTTACATTGTTAATATCTTTTGATATGTTTAATTCTTAAATAGCATAACTTAAGATCGATATCAATCTAATAACAAAAGTTTCAAAATCTTAATGATGTAATCGCCCTCATGTTTATAACCTTAAGACGTAAAGTAAAGAACCTGTACTAAAACTATTATCAATCATTTCAAACTTAGGGCATGTTTAATTATTAATTCAAAAAAAAAAATTGTGTGTTTTTGCCTTCAAGTTTTGGGCATGACATTTTGGTATCAGAGCCCGTGTTTCAACACTAGGAACCTTAAACCATGGTGCTTCCTAAATTTAACTCAAACTTTTATTTATGTAGATACCGCCTGTTACTCATAACCGATGAGGCAGAGGTCGTAAGACTAGGGATGGTAGAGCGGGACAGGAGGATGGAACACCACCACCTCCACCTCCACCACCGCCAAACCCAAACCAGGACATTATAGATGCATTTCAGACTTTGATCGGTGTAGTTCAGCAGAGAGTAGTACCTGTAGTTCAGCCAGTTCAGCAGATTCCAGTAGTGGAAGCAGAGGGACCTGGAGGAGGTGGGCCCAGAGTCAGAGAGAGGACTAGGAGTCCCCCACCGAGAGAGATGGAGGTTCAGGGTGATCACGAGGAAGAGTCCATACACCAAAGAGGACCCCCTTTTGATAGGCCTCCTAGACATGTAGGGGATGACATCAGGGAATTGATTCGACTTGGACCACCATTATTCACCAGTACCACTGAGGGTTCAGTAGCAGAGGCATGGTTGCAGAGCTTATAGCGGTGCTTTGGGTTATGCCCTTATGGGAGTAATCTAAAAGCGCGCCTAGCAGTTCATCAGTTGAGAGGGGATGCCTCCAACTGGTGGCATCAGGAGGAGATTATTGGTGGAGTGAGGATGGACACCCTCACATGGGAATCTTTCTTAGAAAGATTTCGTGAGAGGTACTTGTCAGAGCATTTTTAGCAGAAATAGATAGAGGAGTTCCATTCTCTTTACCAGAGAGGCCTTATAGTGGCTCAGTATGAGAGTAGGTTTCTCGAGCTCCTTCCCTATGTGGAATACATGAAGGATGAGAAACTACGGGTGCATCGCTTTATCATGGGTCTGAATTTCTCTCTTCAGGGCCCAGTTAGGATGGCCTTCCCTACCACCTTCAGACAGGCAGTGGAGATAGCACTAGTTGCTAAGGATACTCGAGGTAGGCAGGAGTCAGGGGATCGGCCTCAAAACCAAAACTCCTTCCAGCAGAAACCCCCTTGGAAAGGGAATCAGAACTATACAGCAGGGTCCTCTAGGGGCCAGCAGTCTCAGCAGCCAAAACCTCAGCAGCAGCAGCAGAAACCTTCTCATGGTTATCAGGGCTCTAAGCCCAAGCAGTGGCAGTCACAGGGTCCTAGGAAGGAGTAGAAAGTATAGGTCCCACAGTCTCTGTCAGTGAAGACTTAGCAGTCTTCTAGGGGAGGATTCAGCGGATCTAGCAGATCAGGAGGCCCACAGTAGTCTGGGTCACAGGGTGCATGATCTTATACTCGCGGACCATGCTACACTTGTGGTGGCATGGGTCATATAGCTAGGGAGTGTCCGCAAGGATAGGCATCCAGTGGTCAGAGCAGGGCTTTTTCAGAGCCGACAGTTGGTGACATGGGTAGATCCCATAGAGTTTTTGCAGCAGTTGACAACCGCCAGGCTGAGCATCAGGCCACAGTTATCGAGGCTACAGGTATTATACAGAGCCATATGGTTGCAGTTTTATTTGATTTCGGGGCTACTGACTCTTTTATATCTCCATTTGTCATGGAGCGTTGCGGGCTAGTGGCAGTTAGATAGGATGTTAGTTGGGAGGTAGAGTTAGCCTCAGGAGCCAGAGTGTCAGTTAGTTCCATGGTGCAGAGTTGCCAGATGCAGATGGGAGACATGTCCACTAGGACTGACCTACGCATTACCCCTCTAGGTTCTTATGATGTTGTCCTTGACATGGATTGGCTTTGTGCCCACAGCGCCAAGGTGGATTGTCGATAGAAGAGGGTAGAATGTGTGGATGACGATGGTATCTCTAGGGATATCTTCAGAGTGAAGAGGCCAGTGTCCCTTCGTATGATTTCCCTATGCAGCTTAGACAGTGCATGCGAAAGGGTTGTCAGTTGTTTGCTATCACTATTAGTGACCGAGAGGAAGATTCAGAAAGGGAGCCATCCCTTGATGATTTTCCAATACTTCAGGAGTTTGCAGATGTGTTTCCTTCGGAGCTTCCTGGTATGCCTCCACCTCGAGCAGTGGATTTTCATATAGACCTAGTGCCAAGAGCCGAGCCAATTTCGAGAGCACCATACAGGATGACTACTCATGAGCTTAGTGAGCTAAAGGCTCAGTTGGAGGAACTCTTGGAGAAGGGGCATATTCGACCTAGTGTGTCACCTTGGGGTGCACCGGTGATCTTCGTCAAGAAGAGGGATGGATCACTAAGGTTGTGTATTGATTATCGGCAATTGAACAAAGTGACCATCAAGAACCGATACCCTCTTCCCAGAATTGATGATCTCTTTGACTAGTTGCAGGGTGCTCGAGTATTTTCAAAGATTGACCTAAAGTCAGCTTACCATCAGTTGAGGATTCTGGATAGTGATATCCCCAAGACAACTTTTCGTACTAGGTATGGCCACTACGAGTTCACCGTGGTACCTTTCGGCCTTACGAATGCTCCAGCTGTATTCATGAGCCTCATGAATTTAGTATTTCGTACCTTTTTGGATAAGTTTGTGGTTGTGTTTCTTGATGACATTCTGATTTATTCTCATGATGAGAGAGAGGATGAAGAGCACCTAAGACAGGTATTGCAGAGGCTGAGAAAGAATCAGTTGTTTGGCAGCTTGTCGAAGTGTGCATTCTTCAGATTTGAGATACACTATTTGGGTCATGTCATATCGGGTGATGGTGTCTCAGTAGACCCATCAAAGATCAGGGCTATCATGGATTGGCCAGCACCCACCAGTGTTACCGAACTGAGGAGATTTATGGGGCTAGCAGGTTATTACCGACGCTTCATTTCAGGATTCTCTAGATTGGCACACCCCATCACTTCTCTTCAGAGAAAGGGGAAGAAATACGAGTGGATAGAGAAGTGTGGTAGAGCTTTTGAAGAGCTCAAGAGAGCCCTCACGAGTGCACCAATTCTTGCAGTACCAGATCCTGTTGCAGATTTTGTGGTGTGCACCGATGCAACTTTGGATGGTTTAGGAGTAGTACTTATGCAGGAAGGATGACCTATTTCCTTTGAGTCTAGGAAGTTGAAGACTCATGAACTCAATTATCCTACTCATGACCTAGAACTAGCGGAAGTGGTTCATGCCTTGGTGAGATGGCGACATTTCCTTCTGGGTCATAGATTCGAGCTTCATTCCGATCACCAGAGCTTGCAGTACATATTTTCTCAGCCGAACCTTAATGTTAGGCAAAGAAGGTGGATGGAGTTCCTCTGTGAGTATGATTTTGATGTTCATTACATCAAGGGAAAGGAGAATGTGGTTGCAGATGCCTTAAGCAGAAGGCGCCATGAACTTTCATCTGTGACTACTTGCACTGACTTGAGAGAGCGGATCTTGCAGCACTTACCAGTTGATGAGCTTTATGCAGAAGTAAGTCAGTTAGTACATTCTCAGAGACCCTTGGAAGGGAAGTTTACAGAGTATTCTTTGGAGTCTGATGGAATTTTGCGGCATAGGGGACGTATGTATGTACCTTTCATTGGGGGTTTGCACGAGCTCATTGTACTTGAGGCTCACAGAGCACCTTATGTAGTGCTCCCCAGTGTTAAGAAGTTGCATGCAGATTTGAGGCAATTGTATCATTGGCCAGGCATGAGAGTGCAGATTGCTAGCATAGTTGCGAGATGCCTCGAGTTCCAGAGGGTGAAGGCGGAGCACCGTCATCCTGGCGGGCTTCTCCAACCACATGAGATTGCAGTGTGGAAATGGGACGCTATATCTATGGATTTTATTGTTGGTCTTCCTATGTCATCTCGTCACCATGACACCATTTTGGTGATAGTCAACACATTGACCAAGGTTTCCCATTTCTCACCCGTGCGTACTACATTCACAGCACGAGACATAGCTCGGGTGTTCTTGCGAGACATTGTTAGACTTCATGGTGTTCCCCGTAAGATCATATCTGATAGAGACTCTTTGTTCACTTCTTCATTTTGGAGAGAGTTGTAGTCGGCTTTGGGCACTAGGCTCAATTTTAGTACAGCGTACCATCCTCAGACTGATGGCCAGACTGAGCGAGTGAATCAGGTTTTGGAGGACATGCTACGTATGTACGTGATGGATCATCAGGTCAAATGGGAGGAATACCTACATCTTTTCGAGTTTTCCTACAACAATGGGCATCATTCTTCCATAGGTATGCCACCCTATGAGGCTTTGTATGGGAGACCATGCAGGACACCCTTGAGTTGGGATAGGATCGAGGATCGAGTATCTATTGGGCCCCAGTTAGTAAAGGAGATGGAGCAGCAGGTGACCCTGATTAGACAGTGCCTGAAAGAGGCACAGGATAGGCAGAAGAAGTATGCAAATGCGAAGAGGATAGATCAAGAGTATCAGATTGGTGATAGAGTGTTTCTGAGGGTACGACCACACAAGAGTCTGATTTGATTCGAAAAGGGCTCTAAGTTGGCACCCCGATTTGTTGGGCCGTTTGAGATCCTTGAGAGGATAGGACCTGTTGCATACCATTTAGCTTTGCCACCTACCCTGTCACGCATCCACGATGTATTTCATATTTCAGTACTTAGAGAATACATTTATGATGAGTCTCATATTATAGATTGGGATGCTTTACAGGTGGAGTCAAACGGACAGCTAGCACTGGAGCCTATCCGCATTATTGCTTGATGGACCCTAGCACTTCAAGGGCGAGAGCTAGACCAAGTTAGGGTCCAATGGGATTGTTACGACGAGGTCACGGCTTCATGGGAGGATGCAGTGCACATGCGATCTCAGTACCCATACCTTTTTGATGAACTCCAGGAGGAAGTTCATGCCTAGTAGGGGAGGATGTGAGGCCTCGCCCCGACCCATCGTAGCATAGTGATACATTACCCTTATTTTGTTACTCATGACTCAAGATGTCGAGACATTATCTGATGCTTAGAACATATTTTATTATTTCATGTTGTGTGATGTTATTTTCAGATATATTTGATGATTGTCATATAACGTTTCATGTGTATGTATGTTCATGAAATCAGTAAAGGTAGGATCGAGGCTTTGATTTAAGATATTTTAAATGGTTAAGAATTAAGTAGGATGAAGAAATCCTTATTGATGTATGTTTTAATTTATGTGAATTCTGAATACGTATACATTTATGAACATGTGATTTTACAGGACTACTGATGTGTGCAATGAGTGTGCAGATATTTAGCCAAGAAACCCTATGGAGGAACAGAACTGATCTCCATGTGCTAAATTTTGGAAACCTTATTGTTCGTAATTTACGTACTTGTATTGTGAGATGTATGTATGCATCTTCGTTGTTCAGTAAATGTTAATGTTCGTAATTATGTTCTTTCAGTGTCGCTTGACACTTGTAAAAATGTTTATGTGCTTCGGTGTGTTGTGTGGGGTTAAGTGTTTAACCTTGGGACCGAGTTGGTTTAAGTTAGTGTTAGTTTTCTATTAGGTTCTTAATCAAGGTTAGTCATCCCTTATTTTGGATTAGTGCTTAAATTACAAGATAGAGTAGTTAGATGGACCTATCTTATTCCTAGATTTTATTTTGTCTCTAAACCTCTTTCCTAAGGCTTTTAACATGTTTTTATTCTAACCAAAGGGTATGGGTATGGGTTAGGGGTCTTTTCCAACCCCTAAGCCCTTAGCTTTGACTTTTGAGGGCACTCAAAAGGTCCCTTTTTGCTTTTGTGCGAAAATTGATCATGGGTATCTTGAGTTACCTCACCTCATCTCCACTTGGGGTTTAACCATAGTGTAGGTTGAGTTGGGAGTTTCTAGGGTGGCTAGTGGGTGAAAATAGTTATTGCTCCTTTTGGGTGGTTGAGTTGGAGGCTTATTTGGAGGCCTTCCTTGGACTAGTGGGGTTGTTACCCAATCTCTACATTTAGCGAGGAATGCTTGAAGGTTGAAGGAAGGAAAGGGATACTCTACTCAAACTTGTTCATTGCCATTACCTCTTTGTGAAGGTAGGAAATTCTCATCTCTCTTATTCAGTTTTTATGATTTGTTTCATGTTCATGTTACTTTGTTGTTTTTTCACTGTTGTATGGTTGTGGGTATGTGAGAAGATTTGAAAACCATGTCATTTTTTGGTTGTTTTCCTTTCTTGTTTATGTTTGAAATCTTGAGTTTTCTTTACATGGGTGTTTTGGTATTACTCACCCTAGGAGAGGGCAGAAGTGACCAATTTTGGGAGAGGTCTGTTTAGTTGGACTCCAACCTGTGTAGAGTCTCTTCTCAGGATGAGAAGAGGGATAAAGGGTAGGGTGTTATGGGCCCCTACTCGTCAGCACAAACCTGGTATGAGTATGACAAGTTTAAATGGAAGAACGGAAGTTCTTGGTTATTAGCCCCAATTGGGCATCTGAATTGGTGTTGTGCTTGACTTCTTCAGTTGGAAGAATCCACCTCTCCCTAGTTTTGATTCACTGTGAATCCTATTGTGTAAACCATGTATGATTATGCTTGCTTGATTGTTTTGTGGTTATGCTTGTGGTCACCTGATTAGATTCTATCCCCTCCATGGTTCCAGAAATGTGTTGCAGAAAACATTATAAATCCCTTGATTAGGGTCATGAAGAAAATTTGATTAAATTGTTGAAATTAGATGGAAACCCTATGTAACTTGTAATTTCAATTTTGATTGAGAAGTGGCCACGATGCCGAGTTTTCTTCCTGGTTCTTTCCCGACTGAGCCCTTGAATCAGGTTGATAATAAAATAAGTGATTGAGTAAACTTTGCTTCTCTTAAAATTTTCGTATTCTATGTTGTTATATGAATGTGTATCAAAGATGAGATGGAACAATGATGTGCAATTATGCAAGATTCAAATTGTAAATGTGTGGTATCTCCTTTGAGCTTGGTATGATTTAGTTTATGGATGGTTGTGTTGAAAGTGAATTTGCAAGAACATGTAGGAAAGAATTATGTTAAGTTATCCAAACTTAAATTTAAAAACATGATAGAGGACAGAACTTGGTGTACCTTGATACTCCCATCAAAATGAATAGAGCATTATCATTTTGATCTCTCTATTTTCTCAATTGCCTTAAGACTAGTTTAGTCATTATGTTGTTCCAATGTTGATCCATCAGTTATAATAGATAGTTAAATGAATATGTAGATGGTTATTTATATATATAAATGATATCTAATAAAATGCATAAGTTATTACACCTTTATAACTTAAATATTCTAAATATCCGTTCTTACCATAAAAACTTTATGTCATCAATGTCTAGCTTTCTCTCCTTGGGCGTCAATCTTAGAAATGCATATTTTAAAGGGTTTTATTAAAAAGTGGTTTGCAAGTCTTGGGTCATCACATGGGATGATGTCATTCTAACCCTTTTCCCATCCCCCCTCATCATTTGGAAATGGACGCATGTTTGGGGAAAAGCATTTAAGTTCATTTGATTTAACATGCTAGCAAGCAGATTTCTTGCTTATGTCCAACCTTGAACTTTGTTGTAGCGCTGACCTCCCACTTGGGCCAGACTCAGGCCTGGGGACAGTCTGTGCCGAGTCAGACTCGGGCAGCAAGCAGCCTTGGGTTGTGGGGACCTCGTGGGGTGGGGCAGGCCTAGGAGTAGGGTGGGCTTAGGGGGAAGTAGAGTTAGTGTAGGTGTAGTTAGGTTGTTTTGTTTTTGTAAAAGGTATTAATTTATAAGTTTTTTTTAGTTAGTAGGTATTAGATTAGCTAGTTTAGTATTTAGTTAATTTAGTTATTTAATAAATGTTAATTAGATTTTATATTAATTTAAGTCTATTAAAATTGTTTTTTAGTTGATAATTTTCAGAATGTAATTAGTTAATTAGTTTAAATTTTTAAGTTATTTTATTTTAGCATGTTAGTTTAGTTAGTTTCTTTTTATATATTGTTATTTATTAATAATTTTAAATTGTTAGTTTTAAAATGGTATTCTAATTTGTTAAAGTGTACTTAGTTTAATTTAATAAAGTTTTAAGTTAGTATTACGTTGAAATTATTTTAAAATCATTTAATTATTAAGTTAGTTGATAACTATGTTGTTTAATCGTGAGTTGGTTTTAGGTTACCTGTTTTAATATATTTAGTATAAATTTTAAACATTTAAGGTTTTAGCAAACTCATTATGAAACTATTATCTTGTTCCATTACGTTAGCATATGTTAAACAAATAGGAAATGTTGGATTGTTTTCTTTATCATTTGGTCAAATGTTAAGTGTACCTTACATTGTTAATATCTTTTGATATGTTTAATTCTTAAATAACATAACTTAAGATCGATATCAATCTAATAACAAAAGTTTCAAAATCTTAATGATGTAATCGCCCTCATGTTTATAACCTTAAGATGTAAAGTAAAGAACCTGTACTAAAACTATTATCAATCATTTCAAACTTAGGGCATGTTTAATTATTAATTCAAAAAAAAAAATTCTATGTGTGTTTTTGCCTTCAAGTTTTGGGCATGAAAATCTCTTCATTTTGAAAGGTTGAATGAGAATTTGCATCGAATTGTTGCTAGAATTCATACTCACATTTGCTCATATTCACATACGCAAAGATCAAGTTTGACCAAAAGTTGACCAAATTTAACCACGGTTGACTTGAGTTGACTAGTTTTGAAAAGAATTTTGAAATAATTAAATGAAATTATTTAATTAAATGGAGTACTTACTTCTAATTAATTAAACAAAGTTATTTAATTAAATAAGAATCCATTCCTAATTAATTAAATGAAGTTATTTAATTAAATAATAAAAGTGTTTCTAATTAATTAAAGATTATTTAATTAAATAGAAAAAGTAATTATGAGAGCATATCTCATTTTATTAAATTAAATATTTCAACAAAATCTCTCTTTAGTTCAAAAAGGCAAATTTTCAATTCACTATTGATAAAAAATGAGTTAAATGAGTTAACTCCTTTTTCTACTCAAATTGAATCAGTTAACTCCTTATTTTACTCAAATTAAATCTGTTAACTCCTTTTAATTTGGAAATCTCCCTTTATAATTGAACTTCACCTTTAATCATGACCATTGATTGAAATCAATCTCAACCGTTGATGAATTTCAAGAAAGTCTATTTAAGAGACCCTCATCTCTTCATTTTGAAAGGTTGAATGAAAATTTGCATCAAATTGTTGCTAGAATTCACACTCACATTTGCTTATAGTCACATACACAAAGATCAAGTTTGACCAAAAGTTGACCAAATTTAACCACGGTTCACTTGAGTTGACTAGTTTCGAAAAGAATTTTGAAATAATTAAACGAAATAATTTAATTAAATGGAGTACTTACTTCTAATTAATTAAACAAAGTAATTTAATTAAATGAGAAGCCATTCCTAATTAATTAAATGAAGTTATTTAATTAAATAAGAAAAGTGTCTCTAACTAATTAAAGATTATTTAATTAAATAGAAAAAGCAATTATGAGAGCATATCTCATTTTATTAAATTAAATATCTCAACAAAATTTCTTTTCAGTTCAAAAAGGAAAATTTCCAGTTCACTATTCATAAAAAATGAGTTAAATCAGTAAACGCTTTTTTCTACTCAAATTGAATCAGTTAACTCCTTATTTTACTAAAATTAAATTTGTTAACTCCCTTTAATTTAGAAATCTCCCTTTTATGACTGAACTTCACCTTTAATCCTGACCGTTGATTGAAATCGATCTCAACCATTGATGAATTCTAGGAAAGTCTATTTAAGAGACCCACATCTCTTCATTTTGAAAGGTTGAATGAAAATTTGTATCGAATTGTTGCTGGAATTCATACTCACATTTGCTCATATGCATATACGCAAAGATAAAGTTTGACCAAAAGTTGACCAAATTTAACCATGGTTGACTTGAGTTGACTAGTTTTGAAAAGAATTTTGAAATAATTAAACGAAATTATTTACTTAAATGGAGTACTTACTTCTAATTAATAAAACAAAGTTATTTAATTAAATGAGAAGCCATTCTTAATTAATTAAATGAAGTTATTTAATTAAATAAAAAAAGTGTCTCTAATTAATTAAAGATTACTTAATTAAATAGAATAAGTAATTATGAGAGCATATCTCATTTTACTAAATTAAATATCTCAACAAAATCTCTCTTGAGTTCAAAAAGAGAAATTTCTAGTTCACTATTGATCAAAAATGAGTTAAATCAGTTAACTCCTTTTTCTACTCAAATTGAATTAGTTAACTCCTTATTTTACTCAAATTAAATCTGTTAACTCCCTTTAATTTGGAAATCTCCCTTTATGACTGAACTTCACCTTTAATCCTGACTGTTGATTGAAATCGATCTCAACCGTTGATGAATTCCAGAAAAGTCTCTTTAAGAAACCCTCATCTCTTCATTTTGAAAGGTTGAATGAGAACTTGCATTGAATTGTTGCTAGAATTCATACTCACATTTGCTCATATTCACATACGCAAAGATCAAGTTTGACCAAAAGAGTACTAGATTTAACCATGGTTGACTTCAGTTGACCAGTTTCGAAAAGAATTTTGAAATAATTAAACGAAATTATTTAATTAAATGGAGTACTTACTTCTAATTTATTAAACAAAGTTATTTAATTAAATGAGAAGCCATTCTTAATTAATTAAATGAAGTTATTTAATTAAATAAGAAAAGTGTCTCTAATTAATTAAAGATTACTTCATTAAATAGAATAAGTAATTATGAGAGCATATCTCATTTTATTAAATTAAATTTCTCAACAAAATCTCTCTTCATTTCAAAAAGGGAAATTTTCAGTTCACTATTGATCAAAAATGAGTTAAATCAGTTAAATCCTTTTTTTACTCAAATTGAATCATTTAACTCCTTATTTTACACAAATTAAATCTGTTAACTCACTTTAATTTGGAAATCTCCCTTTATGACCGTACTTCACCTTTAATCATGACCGTTGATTGAAATCGATCTCAACCGTTGATGAATTTCAGGAAAGTCTATTTAAGAGACCCTCATCTCTTCATTTTGAAAGGTTGAATGAGAATTTGCATCGAATTGTTGCTAGAATTCATACTCATATTTGCTCATACTCACATACGCAAAGATCAAGTTTGACCAAAAGTTGACCAGATTTAACCACGGTTGACTTGAGTTGACTAATTTTGAATTTTTTTTTGAAATAATTAATTGAAATTATTTCATTAAATGGAGTACTTACTTCTAATTAATTAAACAAACTTATTTAATTAAATGAGAAGCCATTCCTAATTAATTAAATGAAGTTATTTAATTAAATAAGAAAAGTGTCTCTAATTAATTAAAGATTACTTAATTAAATAAATAAAGTAATTATGAGAGCATATCTCATTTTATTAAATTAAATACCTCAACAAAATCTCTCTTCAGTTCAAAAAGGGAAATTTCTAGTTCACTATTGATAAAAAATGAGTTAAATCAGTTAACTCCTTTTTCTACTCAAATTGAATCAGTTAACTCCTTATTTTACTCAAATTAAATCTGTTAACTCCCTTTAATTTGAAAATCTCCCTTTATGACTGAACTTCACCTTTAATCCTGGCCGTTGATTGTAATCGATCTCAACCATTTATGAATTCTAGGAAAGTCTATTTAAGAGACCCTCATCTCTTCATTTTGAAAGGTTGAATGAGAATTTGTATTGAATTGTTGCTGGAATTCTTACTCACATTTGTTCATATTCACATACACGAAGATCAAGTTTGACCAAAAGTCGATCGGATTTAACCACTGTTCACTTGAGTTGACTAGTTTCGAAAAGAATTTTTAAATAATTAAACGAAATTATTTAATTAAATGGAGTACTTACTTCTAATTAATTAAACAAAGTTATTTAATTAAATGAGAAGCCATTCTTAATTAATTAAATGATGTTATTTAATTAAATAAGAAAAGTGTCTCTAATTAATTAAATAAAAAAAGTAATTATGAGAGCACATCTCATTTTATTAAATTAAATACCTCAACAAAATCTCTCTTCAGTTCAAAAAGGGAAATTTCCAGTTAACTATTGATCAAAAATGAGTTAAATTAGTTAACTCCTTTTTCCACTCAAATTGAATTAGTTAACTCCTTATTTTACTCAAATTAAATCTGTTAACTCCCTTTAATTTGGAAATCTCCCTTTATGACTGAAATTCACCTTTAATCCTGACTGTTGATTGAAATCGATCTCAACCGTTGATGAATTCCAGGAAAGTCTATTTAAGAGATCCTCATCTCTTCATTTTGAAAGGTTGAATGAGAATTTGCATCGAATTGTTGCTGGAATTCATACTCACATTTGTTCATATTCACATACGCAAGGATCAAGTTTGACGAAAAGTTGACCAGATTTAACCTTGGTTGACTTGAGTTGACTAGTTTTGAAAATAATTTTGAAATAATTAAACGAAATTATTTAATTAAATGGAGTACTTACTTCTAATTAATTAAACAAAGTAATTAAATTAAATGAGAAGCCATTCCTAATTAGTTAAATGAAGTTATTTAATTAAATAAGAAAAGTGTCTCTAATTAATTAAAGATTATTTAATTAAATAGAAAAAGTAATTATGAGAGCATATCTCATTTTATTAAATTAAATATCTCAACAAAATCTCTCTTCAGTTCAAAAAGGAAAATTTCCAATTCACTATTGATCAAAAATGAGTTAAATGAGTTAACTCCTTTTTCTACTCAAATTGAATCGGTTAACTCCTTATTATACTCAAATTAAATCTGTTAACTCCCTTTAATTTGGAAATCTCCCTTTATGACTGAACTTCACCTTTAATCTTGACAGTTGATTGTAATCGATCTCAACCGTTGATGAATTTCAGGAAAGTCTATTTAAGAGACCCTCATGTTTTCATTTTGAAAGGTTGAATGAGAATTTGCTTCGAATTGTTGCTGGAATTCATACTCACATTTGCTCATATTCACATACGCAAAGATCAAGTTTGACCAAAAGTTGACCAGATTTAACCATGGTTGACTTTAGTTGACTAGTTTCGAAAAGATTTTTGAAATAATTAAATGAAATTATTTAATTAAATGGAGTACTTACTTCTAATTAATTAAACAAAGTTATTTAATTAAATGAGAAGCCATTTGTAATGCCTCGCCAAGGGATCCAAAGAATTAACCTAGAATTTCACTAAGTTTGGTAACATTTTAATTTTATTTTAAAAATAACATGAAAGTAAATATCACATATAACTTGTACATAATAACGGAAGCAATAGCAATGTCCATCTAAAAGTAAACGTAACATACATAATCGATTTCATTATTTAAGAATCCCTTAACGTTGAGTTACATCTAAATTAACTAACATACATGAGTCCATCTAGTACAACATCCACATGAAATAATAATGATAAGTCCAATGTTCATACATTACATTTCTAAATGCTCAATCATCGACTGTACATGTCACAGGGTATGAAGGCTTAAAAGAATATACATATGTGAAATAAGGTACATCATCCTATTCTAATCCATGATACATCAAAGACAATCACATGATACACATGATACATTATCATAGAATACATATACATCCATTGTAAGATCAAACATAACTAACTAAGTGCATGGTTCCTCTCAACCGTTAATAGCATCTTTCGACCATCGTGGGCCCTAGCCATCCCTCCGTGTGTAACATCCCAAATCACCGAAGAGATCATTGGTTTTAACATAGTAGAAATGTCATTCCTAACATATATAACATCATATGTCAAAAGAAATCTAACATGAAAATATAAGCATAAAATAACATCATCTAACATATGCTAATCATCAATGAAAGGATACATATCTACCATCACAAAGGACGCATCAGCTCTGATGTCTCAATGAATCTCAAATGATAAGAGTGGAAAATACACTACCACCCAACCGCATGGTACCTAAGTGGTCCACTCCCACTATGCTGAGGAGACAATCTCAGGTCCCAAACAGGCTATCCATAACACATAGCACAAACCTCTATAGTTTAGGAATCCTAAAAGTATACTAACTCAAAGGTTCCAATCATGAAACTGACATCTACTTCCCAGAGGAACACAATGACATGTAGGAACCTACTATGCAAGCGGAAAAGTGTCATTGCATTTATCACGTACAAGTTACCCTGATAGTTAGCTAAACTCCACGGGTCCGTACTAATCTCATGCAGCCACTAGTATCCTCTCATACTGACCAAGCATACTATGGAATGCAAGGTCGCAACCATGCGTTCTCACTACTCCCATCCTAGCCTATACAAGCATTCAAGGCATTAACAAGAATGAAAACTCTTATCTTTTTAGGTTCATTTAGTTAGTATTAGGTGTGAATGTTATCACTTATTAATCCAACTTACAATGAGTTACCCTGACAGCCTCTTAGGGCCCCGACCTCCATTGCAAGCCACTTCCCGTCACTACATGTAGATATCCTACCCTAATCCTCATGGAATCATAAATCTCAAATTCACAAACATAATCCATAATAAAATCATCAAATATGCATAAAAGCATCAAATCTCCATGAGCAAACATCTATAGAAAATCATGACTACAACAACTCTCTATTGGCAACTAAAGTATCACTGATAATCAAAAGTATCCAATGGTTCTCAATAACTAAAATATATCTCAAACACACTGATCGAAGACTCCAAAAATGGTTGAGTCAAACATGTCAAAACATGACATCATCAAAGATAAATCCACATTTCAATCCCATCATGGCTACTAGAAAATAACCAAGGATAATTGATCGATGACCAAAAATAATGGTTAAGTCAAGTGTCTCATAAATAAGAATCTCAACTATAACAATCAGTATTCACATCCAATACACAGAGCATTCCATCACATAACCATGGTTGGGATATAAGATCGAGATTAAAATATCATCATGGCATCACAGTCACATAACCCCCAAGCGTCTAGTAGACGTCCTACACTGGTCAACACTAGTCAACCCAAAACCCAAAACAATAGCATAAGGAATACACAATGTAAACACATGTTTTGGTTTTGCTAAGTTTTTTTGAATTTTAAAAGTCTCAGTTTACGTTTTCCCAAATTATATCAAGTGGAAAAATTTCACGTTTTTCCTAACCCAATTATTCGTTTGATAGATAAAAGTTTCTCCATCAGACTCAATTTTCTAATTGATTTATATGATATTGTTTGAAAATTGACATTCTCAATGAATCAAAAAAACTTCGATTATATATATTCTAATAATTAATCTTACAAAAAACTAAGTTTAATTAAATAAATTGTTAATATCTCTTCATAATTGACAAGCTTAATAGCAATATTTTAATCATTAAAAGAGTGATCCATTAATTGAGAACTTTATAATAATCATTTTATTTTTTTTATTAAATATCTACATTATATATACATATGTATGTATATATATATATATATATATATATATATATGTATATATATAATGTGTATATATATATATACACTTGCACAGTTAAAAAAAATATCACAGCATATAATCATGTATACATATTTATATATATAATTGCATATATATATATATACATATACATATCTATATATATGTATACATATATATATATATATATATATATATATATATATATATATATATATACATATATATATATATATATATATATGTATACATATATATAGATATGTATATGTATATATATATATATATATACATATACATATATATATTTATATATATATATACATATCTATATATATGTATACATACATATATATATATATATATATACATATCTATATATATGTATACATATATATATATATATATATACATATCTATATATATATATACATATCTATATCTATATATATATATATATATATATATATATATATATATATATATATATATATATATATATATATATATATATATATATATATGTATGTATATGTATATGTGTATGTAGATTAAAAAATATAAACATGTATATACACGGTTTATTTAGAAATTCTAATTTTCAAAAAAAATTTATAAACTTTGATATCAAAATTATTCAATAATTAATCTAATGGGTTTGGCTATGAATTAATCCTAGCCTCGTTTTCTCCTTTTTTTTAAAATCCATGCATATAAAATTCTCAAATAAATTTAATTGCCCAAATTGAAAATGCATACAATAAAAATATGAAATTCCTCGAAAGACATATGGAAGACATGAAGAAGAAAGGAATGCATGATGCGGAAATAGCATAAGAAAAATCACAAGAATCTACCCTGATTCTGATGCTAATTCATTTTTCCTCAGAAAACCCGCAGAGCAAGCTCCTTTCTTCAAAGTTCTTGAGTCCTCCAATTGCTCTCCACCTTGTCTCCCTAAGCTTCTATGAATGCCTGAATATAAAGAGCTCTCAAGAAACCTTTGGAATGCTTCTTGAAACCGCTGAAAGGTGTCACCAACTAAGCATGGGTCTTTTCCCACCTTTTTGGTGAGTCATAGAGTTGTAGACACCTTGTGCTTAATTGATGCACTAACTCCCGTGTTGTTGACACATGTTAATTCCCATACAAGCTTATAACTCTAATATTTTCTATTTAAATTTTATAATTTTCATTTTAATTTTTATAACTTTTATTATTATTATTTTATTTATTACTTTATTATTATTTTATAATTATTATTAATTTTAATTTCTAGTTTTTTTTTATTTAATTCCTTTCCTCAATAATTCACATTTAATTAATCATAATCAAAATATCAAAGATCATGATATTTTATTAATATTCTCAAATAAATAATTTATTAATTAAATCTATTTAAGACTTAGTTAATGGAAAATTCACCATAGACCTCCAAGATAAAATATGAAAACCCATCATAGAACAATAATACAAAATCAATCTAAAGGGTTAAAAATCATGAAATATGTCATCCGACACATTTGGTGGGTATTCAACTCTGATACTTGTCCTAACTCACTAGGACAAATGGTTTTTTTTTTTTTAGGTTTTGAATTTGGACTTGAGAATTTATCTCCCTTCTCTTATCATTGAGATAGTATAATAGGGTACGCTCATCCTGGCAATTCAGGGAAGTTGATACCCGGTACCTGCAACCTACAGAAAAACCATGCATGTACATATAATATATATAATGCTAAGCTAAACAGACAATGGTAGGAAGTGGTGCATCGTGTAGATTTTGACTAAGCAGGTGACTATGACTCCCTTCCTTAACCACATCAGAAATGCCATACAATAAGAAAACACACACACCATACACATGCAAGTATGGGGTAAGTAACCATAATAAAACACATGAGATAATAAACCATCTAACTAATCATCATTAATAACTGAAAACAATGTAATGATCATCATACATACATGAAATGTAAAGTCTAAATGATCTCATCATATATCAACTGAATCCCTATCATAATATCTGATAGTGTCAAAACAACACCACTAAACCATCAACATAAAACTAGTCCATCAAAGTCTAATAATAATAGCAACAATAAGTCTAGAAAGGATGTGAACGAGGGTAGGCACTACATCCACCCCCCCTTGGATTAGGCTTACTCCAAGAAGCCTACAAACAAATAGGGATATAACTCCCTCAATCTAGCTGCATCCTCCCAAGTAGCTAAAGAATCATCAGTAGGGTCCCATTGGACCCTTACCTGCTCGATCGTTCGACCCCTGAGGGTCAACTCCCGCTGCTCCAGAATATGAACTGGCTCCAAATCCAGCTGCCCGTCCTCTACTTGCAATGCATTCCAATCAAGAACATGCACAATATCAGGAATATACTACCTAAGCACTGAAACATGGAAAACATCATGAATGCGAGCTAGGCTAGGCGATAGAGCAAGACAGTAAGAAATCGGGCCAATTATCTCCAAAATCTTGAATGGTACCACAAATCAAGGTGCTAGCTTAGAACCCTTTCCATACCAGATCAGACTCTTTCGTGGTGGCACTCTCAAGAAAACCTTATCACCCACAGCAAACTGTTTAACAATCCTATGAGCATTGGCATACTTCTTCTGCCTATCCTGTGCCATAGTCAAATGCTCACGGATACACACTACCTGTTGCTCCATATCATGAAGCATCTCAGGTCCCAATAGAATGCTATCCTCGAGGATGTCCCAACTCAATGGTGTACGACAAAGACGTTCGTATAATGCTTGAAAAGGTGCCATGCCAATAGAATTATGATACCCATTGTTGTAAGCAAACTCCACTAGGTAGAGATAGTCCTCCCAATGTGTCTGCCTATCCATCACATACATCTATAACATATCCTCCAAAACATGATTCACCCTCTCTGTTTGACCATTAGTCTCTAGATGATATGCTGAACTAAAGTTTAGATGCGCTTCAAGCTCATGCTGCAATGATGTCCAAAATGCAGATGTGAACACAGGATCCCTATCAAAAATTATCTTTCTAAGAATACCATGTAATCTCACAATGTCACGCATGAAGACATTTGCTACAGAAGCTGCTGTGTAGGAAGACCTGATTGGTGAAAAATGTGCCACCTTAGTCAACCAATCAATGGTAACCATGATAGCATCATGACGTCAAAATTTCATAGGTAATCCTACTATAAAATCCATGGAGATGATATCCCATTTCCAAGAAGGAATGAGATTAGGCTGCAATAGTCCTGTTGGGTGCTGGTGTTCTGCCTTGACTCTTTGACACTCAGGACACCTATCCACAAAATCAGCAATATCTCACTTCATTCCAAACCAAAAGAACAAACATCTCAAATCAGCATGCATCTTCTTGACACCTGGATGTGCTGAGTAAGATGTACTATTGGCTTCTGCCAGAATCAAGGTGCGAAGCTCATCCAGTAATGGCACATAAATCCTCCCCAAATCTCTCAAAAGTCCATTTGATTCTCGAACGTAACCTAAAAACTTACCTTCCAAGGGTCTCCCTGAGTCTATCTCTCTGCACACTTCTTGATAGCAGGAATCCGTAGGAAGTGCCTGAAGAATCTGACTCCTCAAATCCACACTAAGAGTCATTGATGTTACCACATGTCTCTTGCAACTCAAAGCATCTGCCACCACATTCTCCTTACCCTGAATGTACATAACCTCAAAATCATACTCGCATAAAAATTCCATCCATCATCTCTGGTGAGTATTCAAATTAGGCTAAGTAAAAATGTACTGAAGACTACGATGATCACTATGTAGCTCAAATCTGTGCCCCAACAAGAAATGTCTCCACCTTGTCAAAGCATGAACTACTGCTGCTAACTCAAGATCATGTGTAGGGTAATTTAACTCATGATCCTTGAGCTTGCGTGATTCATACGCAATCACCCATCCATTCTGCATCAACACTGCTCCAATTCCTTCAAGAGAAGCATCTGTACACACCATGAAATCACCTTCTAGTTCAGGTACAGCTAAAATTGGTGCACTAGTCAAAAGCTCCTTGAGCCTCTGAAATGCTTCCTCACATTTCTCTATCCACACAAACTTCTTACCTTTCCTCTGAAGAGAAGTGATAGGATGTGCTATCCTAGAGAAGTTTTGGACAAATTTGGACAAATTTGCGATAATAAATAGCTAAACCCATGAAACTATGAATCTCTGACACATTAGTCAGGGTAGGCCAATCTATTATCACCTAAATCTTTGCAGAATCCATTGAAATACCATCACCTAAGATAACATGCCCTAAATACTAAATCTTCGATTTGAAGAATTCACAATTAACGACATTGGCATAAAGCTGATTGCCTCTCAAACACTGCAATACCAACCACAGGTGTTCCTCATGCTCCTTCTGAGTCTTAGAAAATATCAATATGTTATCAAGAAACATGAGAACAAACTTGTCAAGATATGATCGAAAAAAACCATTCATCAAACTCATGAATACTGATGGAGCATAAGTCAACCCAAAAGGTACCACTGTGAACTCATAATGCCCATAGCAGGTTCGAAAAGCGATCTTGTGAATATCGGCTTCCTTAATACGAAGCTGGTGGTATCCTGACTTAAGGTCAATCTTGGAGAATATTGTAGCTCCCTTGATCTGATCAAATAAGTCATCAATCCTAGGCAAAGGATACATGTTCTTAATAGTCACCTTGTTCAACTGTCTGTAGTCAATACAAGGCCGCAAAGAATCGTCTTTCTTCTTCATAAAGAGCACTAGAGCTCCCCATGGTGATACACTAGGTCGAATGCTCCCTTTGGCCAAAAGTTCCTCTAGCTGAAGACGTAGCTCACCCAGTTTCTAAGTAGTCATACGATAAGGAGCTTTAGAGATAGGCTCTGCTTTAGGATTTAGATCAATGCTAAAATCAATGTCCCTCTTTGGAGGCATGCCTGGAATCTCACTTGAAAAGACATCTACGTACTCCTATAAAATTGAGTGATCTAAAGTCTTCCTCAAAGGATCTTCCTCATCAAGATCATTTACCATAACAACAAATATCTGACATCCCTTACAGAAACTTTTCTTCAATTGCATAGCAGAAATCATCCGCAGAGATATAGGCCTCAATATCCCAACTATCTTCACATCATTCCCTTGGTCATCTTGGCACAAAATAATCTTCTTCCTACAATCTATACTGGCTCTATGAGATCCAAGCCAGTCCATGCCTAGAACCACATCATAGGAACCAAGGGGTATGACTCGAAGATCCACTGCTGTATCAAAGCTCCCTAAGCTAAGCCCACACTTATGAACTATTTAATCTGTGGAGGCCTTAATCCCTAAGGCTAGTTCCACTTGCCAACCATGATCTTGCTTCACCGCATCCAGCTTACACTTAGAAACTATAGATGGTGAAATAAATGAATCTGTAGCTCCTGAATCAAAAAATACTGAAAGAGATATATACCTCGAATAGCACCTGTGGTCTCACCCACTGTTCCCTAATGATCTACCTGACGTTGATCAACAACTGCAAAAACTCTATGAGCTCTCCCTGCATCACCAACTGTGGGTTCTGAAGTTGAAGGCCTAGGTCTTGAAAACTGTGGTGCTTGCTGTGGACATTGAGCTGCATAATGTCCAATCTGACCACATGAAAAAAATTCTATATTCCTGCCAGATCCTCTTCCCATAGGTGGTACATTAGATTGCTGGCGACTGTTCCTACTTTAAAAAGTCTAGCTACTTTGAGCTGGCTGATTTGACTGATTCTGTTTATTGCGTTGAGCATTATGGTTGTTCTTAAACTTAGAGCCTTTGCCACCACCTTAAGCCTGAGAATTTGATCCCTTCTGCTACTGCGTCTGCTGAGACTGTTGCTGATACTATTTCCCCTTAGAAAAGAAAGGCTTCTTGTTACCACCTGAATTGAAGTTGCCTTTAGATCCTGATGCTGCCGGTGCTCCTACAAAACCACCTTGATCAAGGTTGACACTTTTCTCAACAAGGATTGCTCGATGTACCGCATCCTTGAGAGTTTTTGGCTCAAATACCTTGACACCCCCAATTATACGGTTATTCAAACCCCTAATAAAGTGTTGTGTCAACTAAGCTAAATTTTCACTAAATCCTGAAAAAGGCATAAGCTCATAAAACTTATACTCATACTCGATCACTGACAAAGTGTACTGCTTGAGATTATTAAACTCATCTGCCCTTTGTAGTTTCCATTCCTCTGGTAGGAATCGTTCATGGAAACTCTCTAAGAATAGTTCCCACTTGACACTGCTCATATCGATTCCTAGCTTCTTCTCCTCAATTGTCCACCAAGTGGCCCCAAAATTTTCTAAATTAGTGATCGCAAATCTTGCCTTAACATTGTTGTCAAAATCCTGCATGGAAAAAATCCTGTCGAGGGAAATCAGCCACTGCTCGACCACATAACTAGAACCTTGCCCATTGAAAGGCTTGACCTTGGATCTTGAAAGATCCTTCATCTGAGTGGACACAATGGACCTCTGACGATCCTTCTGAGGACTTCTAGATCTGGGTCTATGCTCTTGTTCTGTCTGATGCACTCTAGGCTATTCTTGAATAGGAGGTAAATGTTCTAAAATAGTCTGCATCATCTATCTCAGACTAACCTCATTAGACTCAGCTTGATCCTCTCTATAGCTCTCTTCCTACTGCCTATTAGAGTGCTCTTCCTTGCTCTCTACACGAGCCGATCCCTCGTGGGCAGACTAATGGGCACTGACAGCTCTGCCACGACCACAGCCTCTTCCTTGGCCTCTACCACGACCTCTAACAGAAGACCTAGTCCCAAACACCATGCTAGTTTCAAGTTAAAGAGATACACTTAATAGTTCACAGTTCTAGTTGTTCCAAAATACCTAGAGCTCTCAATGTAGAAACGCGGGCTCTGATACCAAATGTAATGCCCCGCCAAGGGATCCAAATAATTAAACTAGAATTTCACTAAGTTTGGTAACATTTTTTTCTTGTTTTTAAAATAACATGAAATTAAATACCACATATAACTTGTACATAATAATGGAAGCAATAGCAATGTCCATCTAAAAGTAAACATAACATACATAACCAATTTCATTCTTTAAGAATCCCTTAACGTTGAGTTACATCTAAATTAACTAACATACATGAGTCCATCTAGTACAACATCCACATGAAATAATAATGATAAGTCCAATGTTCATACATTACATTTCCAAATGCTCAATCATCCACTGTACATGTCACAAGGTGTGAAGGCTTAAAAGAATATACATATGTGAAATAAGGTACATCATCCTATTCTAATCCATGATACATCAAAGACAATTATATGATACACATGATACATCATCATAGAATACATATACATCCATCATAAGATCAAACATAACTAACTAAGTGCATGGTTCCTCCCAACCATTAATAGCATCATTAGACCATCGTGGGCCCTAGCCATCCCTCCGTGCGTAACATCCCAAATCACTGAAGAGATCATCGGTTTTAACATAGTAGGAATGTCACTCCTAACATATATAACATCATATGTAGAAACAAATCTAACATGAAAATATAAGCATAAGATAACATCATCTAACATATGTTAATCATCAATGAAAAGATACATATCCACCATCACGAAGGACGCATCAGCCCCGATGTCTTAATGAATCTCAAATGATAAGAGTGGAAAATACACTACCACCTGACTGCGTGGTACCTAAGTGGTCGACTCCCACCGTGTTGAGGAGACAATCTCAAGTCCCAAACAGGCTATCCATAACACATAGCACAAACCCCTATAGTCCAGGAATCCTAAAAGTATAATAACTCAAAGGTTCCAATCACGAAACTGACATCTACTTCCCAGAGGCACACAATGACATATAGGAACCTACTATGCAAGTGAGAAAGTGTCATTGCATTTATCACATCCAAGTTACCCTGACAGTTAACTAAACTCCACGGGTCCATACTGATCTCATGCGGCCACTAGTATCCTCTCATAATGACAAGGCATACTATGGAACGCAAGGTTGCAACCATGCGTTCTCACTACTCCCATCGTAGCCTATACAAGCACTCAAGGCATGGGCGAGAACCAAAACTCTTATCTTTTTAGGTTCATTTATTTAGTATTAGGTGTGAATGTCATCACTTATTAATCCAACTTACAATGAGTTACCCTGGCAGCCTCTTATGGCCCCGGCCCCCATTGCAAGCCACTTCCCATCAGTACATGCAAATATCCTACCCTAATGCTCATGGAATCATAAATCTCAAAATCACAAAAATAATCCATAATAAAATCATCAAATATGCATAAAAGCATCAAATCTCCATGAGCAAACATCCATAGAAAATCATGACCACAACAGCTCTCTATTGGCAACTAAAGCATCACTGATAATCAAAAGTATCCAATAGTTCCCAATAACCAAATATATCTCAAACAAACTGATCAAAGACTCCAAAAATGGTTGAGTCAAACATGTCACAACATGAAATCATCAAGGATAAATCCACATTTTAGTCCCATCATGGCAACTAGAAAATAACCAAGGATAATAGATCGATGACCAAAAATAATGGTTAGGTCAAGTGTCTCATAAATAAGAATCTCAACTATAACAATCAGTATTCACATCCAATATACAAAGCATTCCATCACATAACCATGGTTGGGATATAAGATCGAGATTAAAACATCATCATGGCATCACAGTCACATAACCCCCAAGCCTCTGGTAGACGTCCCATACTGGTCAACACTAGTCAACCCAAAACCCAAAACAATAGCATAAGGAATACACAATGTAAACACATGTTTTGGTTTTGCTAAGTTTTTTTGAATTTTAAAAGTCTCAGTTTACGTTTTCCCAAATTATATGAAGTGGAGAAATTTCACATTTTTCCTAACCCAAGTATTCATTTGATTGGTAAAAGTTTCTCCATCAGACTCAATTTTCTAATTGATTTATATGATATTGTTTGAAAATTGACATTCTCAATGAATCAAAAAAACTTCGATTATATATATTCTAATAATTAATCTTACAAAAAACTAAGTTTAATTAAATAAATTGTTAATATCTCTTCATAATTGACAAGCTTAATAGCAATATTTTAATCATTAAAAGAGTGATCCATTAATTGAGAACTTTATAATAATCATTTATAGTTAATAATATATATATACAAATATACTTATATATATATATATATATACATATAAGAAATGACATTTTATAAAACAAAATATAATAATCAAATTGCAATTCGCAAATCACAAATTGCAAATTGCAAAATTGCATCACAATCTTGGAAGTCAATTCATATATATATCTATATCACTTCACAGAGGAGGTACCGTGCGGGCCTATTGTCGCAGGCCTACAACAGTGTCGTAGAGCCTGCAGCAGCAGTACCGCCAGCCTTTGCCACATATACGTAGTGGAGTGGGGGTATGGGCTCGGCCCTCCCCACCTGCCTCAATTTGCATTAAATTTCTTTTTTTTTTAAAAAAAAATCGCTTATGTGTTTTCTATTCGCGAGTATGCGACTCGATTTTTAAATAAAGTTCAACATTTTTCAAAAAAAAAAAATTCGATTAATGATATTCTTTTTTTTTATATATTAAATATCTACATTATATATACATATGTATGTATATATATATGTATATATATGTGTATATATATATATGTGTGTGTGTGTGTGTGTGTGTGTGTGTGTATACTTGCAGAATTAAAAAAAACAAACATCACAGCATATAATTATGTATACATATTTATATATATAATTACATATATATATATATATATATATATATATATATATATATATATATATATATATATATATATATATATATATATATATATATATATATATATATATATATATATATATATATATATATATATATATATATATATATGTATGTATGTATGTATATGTGTATGCAGATTAAAAAATGTAAACATGTATATACACCGTTTATTTAGAAATTCTAATTTTAAAAAATTTTCTATAAACTTTGATCTCAAATTTATCCAATAATTAATCTAATGGGTTTGGCTATGAATTAACCCTAGCCCTTTTTTCTCTTTTTTTTTAAAATCCATGCATATAAAATTCTCAAATAAATTTAATTGCCCAAATTGAAAATACATACAATAAAAATATGAAATTCCTTAGAAGACATATGGAAGACAGGAAGAAGACAGGAATGCATGATGCGGAAATAGCATAAGAAAAATTACAAGAATCTACCCAGATTCTGATGCTAATTCACTTTTTCTCAGAAAACTTGCAGAGCAAGCTCCCTTCTTCAAAGTTCTTGAGTCCTCCAATTCTCCAATTGCTCTCCACCCTCTCTCCCTAAGCTTCTATGAATGCCTGAATATAAAGAGCTCTTAAGAAACTTTTGGAATGCTTCTTGAAACCGCTGAAAGGTGTCACCAACTAAGCATGGGTCTTTTCCCACCTTTTTGGTGAGTCATAGAGTTGTAGACACCTTGTGCTTAATTGATGCACTAACCCCCATGTTGTTGACACATGTTAATTCCCATGCAAGCTTATAATTCCAATATTTTCTATTTAAATTTTATAATTTTCATTTTAATTTTTATCACTTTTATTATTATTATTTTATTTATTAATTTATTACTATTTTATAATTATTATTAATTTTAATTTCTAGTTTTCTTTTATTTAATTCCTTTCCTCAATAATTCACATTTAATTAATCGTAATCAAAATATCAAAGATCATGATATTTTATTAATTTTCTCAAATAAATAATTTAATAATTAAATCTATTTAAGACTTAGTTAATGGAAAATTCACCATAGACCTCCAAGATAAAATATGAGAACCCATCATAGAACAATAATACAAAATCAATCCAAAGGGTTAAAAATCACAAAATATGTCATCCGCCACATTCGGTGGGTATTCAACTCTGATAGTTGTCCCAACTCACTAGGAAAAATGGTTTTTTTTTTTTTTTAGGTTTGGGATTTGGACTTGAGAATTTATCTCCCTTCTCTTATCATTGAGATAGTATAATAGGGTACACTCATCCTGGCAATTCAGGGAAGTCGATACTCGGTACCTGCAACCTGCAGAAAAACCATGCATGTACATACAATATATATAATGCTAAGCTAAACAGACAATGGAAAGAAGTGGTGCATCGTGTAGATCTTGACTAAGCAAGTGACTAAGAATCCCTTCCTTAACCACATCAAAAATGCCATACAATAAGAAAATACGCACACCATACACATGCAAGTATAGGGTAAGTAACCATAATAAAACACATGAGATAATAAACCATCTAACTAATCATCATTAATAACTAAAAATAATGTAATGATCATCATACATACATGAAATGTAAAGTCTAAATGATCTCATCATATATCAACTGAATCGCTATCATAATATCTAATAGTGTCAAAACAACACCACTAAACCATCAACATAAAACTAGTCCATCAAAGTCTAATAATAATAGCAACAATAAGTCTAGAAAAGATGTGAACAAGGGTAGGCACTACACCATTCCTAATTAATTAAATGAGGTTATTTAATTAAATAAGAAAAGTATCTCTAATTAATTAAAGCTTATTTAATTAAATTGAAAAAGTAATTATGAGAGCATATCTCATTTTATTAAATTAAATATTTCAACAAAATCTCTCTTTAGTTCAAAAAGAAAAATTTTCAGTTCACTAATGATAAAAAATAAGTTAAATTAGTTCACTCCTTATTCTACTCAAATTGAATCAGTTAACTCCTTTTTTTACTCAAATTAAATCTGTTAACTCCCTTTAATTTGGAAATCTTCCTTTATGACTGAACTTCACCTTTAATCCTGACCATTGATTGAAATCGATCTCAACCATTGATGAATTCCAGGAAAGTCTAGTGAAGACACCCTCATCTCTTCATTTTGAAAGGTTGAATGAGAATTAGCATCGAATTATTGCTGCAATTCATACTCACATTTGCTCATATTCACATATGCGAAGATCAAGTTTGACCAAAAGTTGACCAGATTTAACCAAAAGTTTGAAATTATTTAATTAAATGGAGTACTTACTTCAAATTAATTAAGCAAAATTATTTAATTAAATGAGAACCCATTCCTAATTAATTAAATGAAGTTATTTAATTAAATAAGAAAAGTGTCTCTAATTAATTAAAGATTATTTAATTAAATATAAAAAGTAATTATGAGAGCATATCTCATTTTATTAAATTAAATATCTCAACAAAATCTCTCTTCAGTTCAAAAAGGGAAATTTCCAATTCACTATTGATCAAAAATGAATTAAATCAGTTAACTCCTTTTTCTACTCAAATTGAATCAGTTAACTCCTTATTTTACTCAAATTAAATTTGTTAATAATTTGAAAATCTCCCTTTATGATTGAACTTCACTTTTAATCCTGACCGTTGATTGAAATCGATCTCAACCCTTGATGAATTTCAGGATAGTCTATTTAAGAGACCCTCATCTCTTCATTTTGAAAGCTTGAATGAGAATTTGCATCGAACTGTTGCTAGAATTCATACTCATATTTGCTCATATTCACATGCACAAAGATCAAGTTTGACCAAAAGTTGATCAGATTTAACTATGGTTGACTTGAGTTGCCTAGTTTTGAAAAGAATTTTGAAATAATTAAATGAAATTGTTTAATTAAATAGAGTACTTACTTCTAATTAATTAAAAAAAGTTATTTAATTAAATGAGAAGCCATTCCTAATTAATTAAATGAAGTTATTTAATTAAATAAGAAAAGTGTCTTTAATTAATTAAAGATTATTTAATTAAATAGAAAAAGTAATTATGAGAGCATATCTCATTTTATTAAATTAAATATCTCAACAAAATCTCTCTTCAGTTCAAAAAGGAAAAATTCCAGTTCACTATTGATAAAAAAATGAGTTAAATCAGTTAACTCCTCTTTCTACTCAAATTGAATCAATTAACTCCTTATTTTACTCAAATTAAATCTGTTAACTCCCTTTAATTTGGAAATCTCCTTTTATGACTGAACTTCACCTTTAATCCCGACCGTTGATTGAAATCGATCTCAACCGTTGATGAATTCCATGAAAGTCTATTTAAGAGACCCTCATCTATTCATTTTGAAAGGTTGAATGAGAATTTGCATCGAATTGTTGCTGGAATTCATACTCACATTTGCTCATATTCACATACGCAAAGATCAAGTTTGACCAAAAGTTGACTAGATTTAACCTTGGTTGACTTGAGTTGACTAGTTTCGAAAAGAACTTTGAAATAATTAAACGAAATTATTTAATTAAATGGAGTACATACTTATAATTAATTAAACAAAGTTATTTAATTAAATGAGAAGCCATTCCTAATTAACTAAATGAAATTATTTAATTAAATAAGAAAAGTGTCACTAATTAATTAAAGATTATTTAATTAAATAGAAAAAGTAATTATGAGAGCATATCTCATTTTGTTCAATTAAATATCTCACCAAAATTTCTCTTCAGTTCAAAAAGGGAAATTTCTAGTTCACTATTGATCAAAAATGAGTTAAATCAGTTAACTCGTTTTTCTACTCAAATTGAATTAGTTAACTCCTTAATTTACTCAAATTAAATCTGCTAACTCCCTTTAATTTAGAAATCTCCCTTTATGACCGAACATCACATTTAATCTTGACCGTTGATTGAAATTGATCTCAACCATTGATGAATTCCAGGAAAGTCTATTTAAGAGACCCTCATCTCTTCATTTTGAAAGGTTGAATGAGAATTTGCATTAAATTGTTGCTGGAATTCATACTCACATTTGCTCATATTGACATATGCAAAGATCAAGTTTGACCAAAAGTTGACCATATTTAACCACGATTGACTTGAGTTGACTAATTTCGAAAAAAAAATTGAAATAATTAAACGAAATTATTTAATTAAATGGAGTACTTACTTCTAATTAATTAAACAAAGTTATTTAATTAAATGAGAAGCCATTCCTAATTAATTAAATGAAGTTATTTAATTAAATAAGAAAAGTGTCTCTAATTAATTAAAGATTATTTAATTAAATAGAAAAAGTAATTATGAGAGCATATCTCATTTTATTAAATTAAATATCTCAACAAAATCTCGCTTCAGTTCAAAAAGGGAAAATTTCAGTTCACTATTCTTAAAAAATGAGTTAAATCAGTTAACTCCTTTTTCTACTCAAATTGAATTAGTTAACTCCTTATTTTACTCAAATTAAATCTGTTAACTCCCTTTAATTTGGAAATCTCCTTTTATGACTGAACTTCACCTTTAATCCTGACCGTTGATTGAAATCGATCTCAACCGTTGATGAATTCCACGAAAGCCTATTTAAGAGACCCTCATCTCTTCATTTTGAAAGGTTGAATGAGAATTTGGATCGAATTGTTGCTAGAATTCATACCCACATTTGCTCATATTCACATACGCAAAGATCAAGTTTGAGCAAAAGTTGACCAGATTTAACCACAATTGACTTGAGTTGATTAGTTTCAAAAAGAATTTTAAAATAATTAAACGAAATTATTTAATTAAATGGAGTACTTACTTCTAATTAATTAAACAAAGTTATTTAATTAAATGAGAAGCCATTCCTAATTAGTTAAATGAAGTTATTTAATTAAATAAGAAAAGTGTCTCTAATTAATTAAAGATTATTTAATTAAATAGAAAAAATAATTATGAGAGCATATCTCATTTTATTAAATTAAATATCTCAACAAAATCTATCTTCAGTTCAAAAAGGGAAATTTTCAGTTCACTATTGATAAAAAATGATTTAAATCAGTTAACTCCTTTTTCTACTCAAATTGAATCAGTTAACTCTTTATTTTACTCAAATTAAATCTGTTAACTCCCTTTAATTTTGAAATCTGCCTTTATGACTGAACTTCACCTTTAAACTTGACCGTTGATTGTAATCGCTCTCAACCATTGATGAATTCCCGAAAAACCTATTTAAGAGACCCTCATCTCTTCAGTTTGAAAGGTTGAATGAGAATTTGCATTGAATTGTTGCTAGAATTCATACTCACATATGCTCATATTCACATATGCAAAGATCAAGTTTGAGCTTAAGTTGACCAGATTTAACCACAATTGACTTGAGTTGACTATTTTTGAAAAGAATTTTGAAATAATTAAATAAAATTATTTAATTAAATGGAGTACTTACTTCTAATTAATTAAACAAAGTTATTAAATTAAATGAGAAGCCATTCCTAATTAATTAAATAAAGTTATTTAATTAAATAAGAAAAGTGTCTCTAATTAATTAAAGATTATTTAATTAAATAGAAAAAATAATTATGAGAGCATATCTCATTTTATTAAATTAAATATCTCAACAAAATCTCTCTTCAGTTCAAAAAGGGAAATTTTCAGTTCACTATTGATAAAAAATGAGTTAAATCAGCTCACTCCTTTTTCTACTCAAATTGAATCAGTTAACTCCTTATTTTACTCAAATTAAATCTGTTAACTCCCTTTAATTTAGAAATCTCCCTTTATGACTGAACTTCAAGTTTAATTCTGACCGTTGATTGAAATCAATCTCAACCGTTGATGAATTCTAAGAAAGTCTATTTAAGAGACCCTCATCTCTTCATTTTGAAAAGTTGAATTAGAATTTGCATTGAATTGTTGCTGGAATTCATACTCACATTTTCTCATATTCACATACGCAAAGATCAATTTTGATTAAAAGTTGACCAGATTTAACCACGGTTGACTTGAGTTGACTAGTTTCGAAAAGAATTTTGAAATAATTAAATGAAATTATTTAATTAAATGGAGTACTTACTTTTATTTAATTAAACAAAGTTATTTAATTAAATGAGAAGCCATTCCTAATTAATTAAATGAAGTTATTTAATTAAATAAGAAAAGTGTCTCTAATTAATTAAAGATTATTTAATTAAATTGAAAAAGTAATTATGAGAGCGTATCTCATTTTATTAAATTATATATTTCAGCAAAATCTCTCTTCAGTTCAAAAAGGAAAATTTCCAATTCACTATTGATCAAAAATGAGTTAAATCAGTTAACTCCTTTTTCTACTCAAATTGAATTAGTTAACTCCTTATTTTACTCAAATTAAATCTGTTAACTCCCTTTAATTTGGAAATCCCCCTTTATGACATAACTTCGCCTTTAATCCTGACCATTGATTGAAATCGATCTCAACCGTTGATGAATTCTAGGAAAGTCTATTTAAGAGACCCTCATCTCTTCATTTTGAAAGGTTGAATGAGAATTTGCATCGAATTGTTGCTGGAATTCATACTCACATTTGCTCATATTCACATATACGAAGATCAAGTTTGACCAAAAATTGACCAGATTTAACCACGGTTGACTTGAGTTGACTAGTTTCAAAAAGAATTTTGAAATAATTAGACGAAATTATTTAATTAAATAGAGTACTTACTTCTAATTAATTAAAAAAAGTTATTTAATTATGTGAGAAGTCATTCCTAATTAATTAAATGAAGTTATTTAATTAAATAAGAAAAGTGTCTCTAATTAATTAAAGATTATTTAATTAAACAGAAAAAGTAATTATGAGAGCATATCTCAATTTATTAAATAAAATATCTCAACAAAATCTCTCTACAGTTCAAAAAGGGAAATTTTCAGTTCGCTATTGATAAAAAATGAGTTAAATCAGTTACCTCCTTTTTCTACTCAAATTGTATTAGTTAACTCCTTATTTTACTCAAATTAAATTTGTTAACTCCTTTTAATTTGGAAATCTGTCTTTATGATTGAACTTCACCTTTAATCCTGACCGTTGATTGAAATCGATCTGAATCGTTGATGAATTCTAGGAAAGTCTATTTAAGAGACCGTCATCTCTTCATTTTGAAAGGTTGAATGAGAATTTGTATCGAATTGTTGTTGGAATTCATACTCACATTTGCTCATATTCACATACACAAAGATCAAGTTTGACCAAAAGTTGACCAAATTTAACCATGGGTGACTTGAGTTGACTAGTTTCGAAAAGAATTTTGAAATAATTAAACGAAATTATTTAATTAAATGGAGTAGTTACTTCTAATTAATTAAATAAAGTTTTTTAATTAAATGAGAAGCCATTCCTAATTAAATAAGAAAAGTGTCCCTAATTAATTGAAGATTATTTAATTAAATAGAAAAAGTAATTATGAGAGCATATCTCATTTTATTAAATTAAATATCTCAACAAAATCTCTCTTCAGTTCAAAAAAGGAAATTTTCAGTTCACTATTGATAAAAAATGAGTTAAATGAGTTAACTCCTTTTTCTACTCAAATTGAATCAGTTAACTCCCTATTTTACTCAAATTAAATCTGTTAACTCGCTTTAATTTGGAAATGTAATGCCCCGCCAAGGGATCCAAAGAATTAACCTAGAATTTCACTAAGTTTAGAATTTTTTTATTTTTTTTTCATGATAGTAAACATTACATATAACTTATGCACATTAACAGAAGCAATAGCAATGTCCATCTGAAAGTAAACATAACATACATAACAGATTACATTTTAAAAATCTCTTAACGTTGAATTACATACACAAATCCATCTAGTACAACATCCTGATGAAATGATAAGTCCAATGTTTATACATTACATTTGAAATACTCAATCATCCACTGTACATGTCATAGGGTATGACAAGCTCAAAGAATATACATATGTAGAATAAGGTACATCATCCTATTCTAATCCATGATACATCAAAGTAGAGATAATCACATGATACAACATCATAGAGAACATATACATCCATCATAAAGATCAAACATAATAAACTAAGTGCATGGTTCCTCCCAACCGTTAATAGCATCTTTAGACCATTGTGGATCGTAGCCATCCCTCCATGCGTAACATTCCAAATCATCGAAGAGATCATCAGTATTAACATAGTAGGAATGTCACTCCTAAGAAATACAACATCATATGTAGAAGTAATCTAACATGCAAATAAAAGCATAAGATAGCATCATCTAACATATGCTAACCATCAATGAAAAAGGATACATATCCACCATCATGAAAGACGCATCAACCACGATGTCTCAATGAATCTCAAAATTATAAGAGTGGAAAATACACTACCACCCAACCACGTGGTACCAAAGTGGTCCACTCCCACCGTGCTAAGGAGATAATCTCAAGTCCCAAATAGGCTATCAAAATCACATAGCACAAATCTCCATAAGTCCAGGAATCCTATAAGTATACTAACTCAAAGGTTCCAAACACAAAATCTGACATCTAATCCTAGAGGCACACAATGACATGTAGGAACCTACTATTCGAGTGGGAAAGTGTCATCGCATTTATCATGTACAAGTTACCCTGGCAGTTAACTAAACTCCACGAGCCCATACTGATTTCATGCAGCCACTAGTATCTTCTCATACTGACGAGGCATACTACGAAATGCAAGGTCACAACCATGCATCTCACTACTCCCATCCTAGCCTGTACAAGCACTCAAGGCATGGGTGAGAACAAAAATCTTATCTTTTTAGGTTCATTTTTTTAGTATTAGGTGTGAATGTTATCACTTATTAATCCATCTTACAATGAGTTACCCTGGCAGCCTCTTAGGGCCCCGGCCCCCATTGCAAGCCACTTCCCGTCACTACATGCAGATATCCTACCCTAATGCTCATGGACTCATAAATCTCAAAATCAGAAAAGATAATCCATAATAAAATCATCAAATATGCATAAAAGCATCAAATCTCCAACAACAAACATCCATAGAAAATCATGAACACAACAGCTCTCTATTGGCAACTGAAGTATCACTGATAATCAAATATCCAATGGTTCTCAATAACCAAAATATATATCTCAATCATACTAATCGAAGACTCCATAAATGATTGAGTCAAACATGTCACAACATGACATCATCAAGAATAAATCCACATCTCAGTCCCATCATGGCGATTAGAAAATAATCAAGGATAACTTATCGATGACCAAAATAATGGTTAGGTCAAGAGTCTCATACACAAGAATCTCAACTATAACAATCAGTAATCACATCCAATACATAGAGAATTCCATCACAAACCATGGTTGGGTTTATAAAGATCGAGATTAAAACATCATCATGACATCACAATCACATAACACCCAAGCCTCTGGTAGACATCCTATACTAGTCAATACTAGTCAACCCAAAACCCAAAACAATAGCATAAAGAATACACAATGTAAACACATGTTTTGGTTTTGCTAAATTTTTAAATTTGAATTTAAAAGTCTTAGTTTACGTTTTTCCAAATTATTTTAAGTGGAAAAATTTCACGTTTTTCCTAACCCATGTATTTGTTTGATAGATAAAAGTTTCTCCCCAAAACT
The DNA here is from genome assembly GCA_028749045.1 of Cupressus sempervirens. Taxonomy (NCBI): domain Eukaryota; kingdom Viridiplantae; phylum Streptophyta; class Pinopsida; order Cupressales; family Cupressaceae; genus Cupressus; species Cupressus sempervirens. Next base: position 127,131,559 of record CM053783.1, read on the forward strand.
ATTAGACTCAATTTTCTAATTGATCTAATAATATTTTATTTATATAAAATTTATTGAAAATTGACACTCTCAATGAATCAAAACTTTGATTATATATTCTAATAACTAATCTTAATTAAATTGAGTTTAATTAAATTAATTATTAATATCTCTTCATAATTGACAAGCTCAATACCAATATTTTAAATCATTAAAAGAGTGATTCATTAATTTCAAACTTTATAATATTCATTTATAATTAATTATATATACATATATACTTATATACATACATATATATATATATATATATATATAATAACATTTAATAATTAATGATATTGCAACAAAATTGAGATCCATATCCAAATCTCATATGAAATAATGTTGCAAATAGAACTTTATATAATTTAAAACCAAACTCAAATTGCAATGCAATTTTAAAATTGCGCGGCCCAATACATATGCACCACAGGTACACTATAGTCGCAGGTACCCTGCGATCTCGTAGGCCTGCGGCGGGTGGGGTATATAATACCCACCCAACATCATATATATATATTTTTTTAACGCGGTTTTCAATAACATTTTTTATAAAAATGTTTCCATGCGATATGAAATACTATTAAAATGAAACTCTATCGCGATTTGACATTCGATTATTATATAAATAAATATATACATATGTATATATATACATATGTATGTATATATATATGGGTATATATATGTATATAAATATATATGTGTATATATATATATATACTCGCAGAGTTTATCACCATCACAACACATACATATATATGTATATAATGATATATATGTATATGTGTATGCAGATTCACAGTTTACTTAGAAATTCTAATTTTTAGAATTTTCCTTTAAATATTTGATCTTCAAATTTATCCAATAAATAATCTAATGGGTTTGGCTATGAATTTAAACCATAGCCCCGTTTTCTTTTAGATCTATGCATATAAAGATTTTCACATAAATTCAATTGCCCATATTGAGAATGCATACAATAAAAATATGAAATTTCTCAAAAGACATATGGAAGACACGAAGAAGACAGGGAACGCAAGATGTGGAAATAGTATAAGTAAAATCACAAGAATCTACCCGAATTCTGATGTTAATTCGCTCTTCCTCAAAAAACTCGTAGAGCAAGCTCCCTTCTTCAAAATTCTCGAATCCTCCAATTCTCCAATTGCACTCCAAATGCTATGTCTAAGCTTCTAGGGATGCTTGGATATAAAGAGTTCTTAGGAAACCTCTAGAATGTTTCTAAAAATAGCTGGAAGGTGTCACCAACAAAGCATGGGTCTTTTCCAACCTTCAAGACGAGCCATAGGGTTGTAGACACTATGTGCTTAATTAATGCACTAACCCCCGTGTTGTTGACATATGAGAAGTAGAAAAGTGTGTTAACTCCCATGCAAGCTTATAACTCCAATTTACTTTTTATATAATTTCTATTTAAATGTTTATAACTTTTATTTTAATTTTTGTAACTTTTATTATTTTATTTATTTATTACTTTATTATTATTTTATTATTATTAATAATTTTTAATTTCTAATTTTCTTTTATTTAATTCTTTTCTCTCAGTTAATTCTCATTTAATTAATTATACTCAAAATATCAAAGATCATTATATTTTATTAATTTTCTCCAAAATAATTAACTTATTAATTAAATCTACTTATTAAGACTTAATTAATAGAAAATTCACCATAGACCTCCAAGATAAAATATGAAAACTCGTCATAGAACAAATCATACAAAATCAGTCTAAAGGGTTAAAAATTATGAAATATGTCATCCGACACATTCGGTGGGTACTCAACTCTGATACTTGTCCTAACCCACTAGGACAAATGGTTTAAGGGTTTGGGATTTGAACTTGAGAATTTATCTCCCTTCTCTTATTATTGAGATAGTATAATAGGGTACGCTCATCCTGGCAATTTAGAGAAGTCGATACCCGGTACTTGCAACCTACAGAAAAACCATGAATGTACATACAATATATAATGCTAAGCTAAACAGACAATGGCAAGAAGTGGTGCATCGTGTAGATCCTGACTAAGCAAGTGACTACGACTCCCTTCCTTAACCACATCAGAAATGCCATACAATATGAAAACATGCACACCATACACATGCAAGTATGGGGTTAGTATCCATAATAAAACACATAAGATAATAACCATCCATCTAATCATCAATAATAACTGAAAACGGTATAATGATAACATGTATGCATGAAATGTAAAATCTAAATGATCTCATCATATAACCAATGAATCCATAACATAATGTCTGATAGTGTCAAAACAATACTACTAATCCATCAACATAAAACTAGTCTATCATAGTCTGATAATAATAAAAATGTCCAGAAAAGATGTGAACGAGGGTAGGCACTACAAAAAATCTCCCTTTATGACTGAACTTCACCTTTAATCTTGACCGTTGATTGAAATCGATCTCAACCGTTGATAAATTCCAGGAAAGTCTATTTAAGAGACCCTCATCTCTTCATTTTGAAAGGTTGATGAGAATTTGCATCGAATTGTTGCTGAAATTCATACTCACATTTGCTCATATTCACATACGCAAAGATCAAGTTTGACCAAAAGTTGACCAGATTTAACCACAGTTGACTTGAGTTGACTAGTTTTGAAAAGAATTTTGAAATAATTAAACTAAATTATTTAATTAAATGGAGTACTTACTTTTAATTAATTAAACAAAGTTATTTAATTAAATCAGAAGCCATTCTTAATTAAATAAGAAAAGTGTCTCTAATTAATTAAAGATTATTTAATTAAATAGAAAAAGTAATTATGAGAGCATATCTCATTTTATTAAATTAAATATCTCAATAAAGTCTCTCTTTAGTTCAAAAAAGGAAATTTCCAGTTCACTATTGATAAAAAATGAGTTAAATCAGTTAACTCTTTTTTCTACTCAAATTGAATCAGTTAACTCCTTATTTTACTCAAATTAAATCTGTTAACTCCCTTTAATTTGGAAATCTCCCTTTATGACTGAACTTCAGCTTTAATCCTAACCGTTGTTTGAAATCGATCTCAACCGTTGATGAATTCTAAGAAACTCTATTTAATAGACCCACATCTCTTCATTTTGAAAGGTTGAATGAGATTTTGCATTGAATTTTTGCTAGAATTCATACTCACGTTTTCTCTTATTCACAGACGCAAAGATCAAGTTTGACCAAAAGTTGACCAGATTTAACCACGGTTGACTTGAGTTGACTAGTTTCGAAAAGAATTTTCAAATAATTAAAAGAAATTATTTAATTAAATGGAGTACTTACTTCTAGTTAGTTAACCAAAGTTATTTAATTAAATGAGAAGCCATTCCTAATTAATTAAATGAAGTTATTTAATTAAATAAGAAAAGTGTCTCTAATTAATTAAAGATTATTTAATTAAATAGAAAAAGTAATTATGAGAGCATATCTCATTTTATTAAATTAAATATCTCAACAAAATCTCTCTTCAGTTCAAAAAGGAAAATTTTCAGTTCACTATTGATCAAAAATGAGTTAAATCAGCTAACTCCTTTTTCTACTCAAATTGAATCAGTTAACTCCTTATTTTACTCAAATTAAATCTGTTAACTCCTTTTAATTTGGAAATCTCCCTTTATGACTGAACTTCACCTTTAATCCTGACCGTTGATTGAAATCGATCTCAACCGTTGATGAATTCTAGGGAAGTTTATTTAAGAGACCCTCATCTTTTCATTTTGAAAGGTTGAATAAGAATTTGCATCGAATTGTTGCTGAAATTCATACTCACATTTGCTCATATTCACATACGCAAAGATCAAGTTTGACCAAAAGTTGACCAAATTTAACCATGGTTGGCTTGGGTTGACTAGTTTCGAAAATAATTTTGGAATAATTAAATGAAATTATTTAATTAAATGAAGTATTTACTTCTAATTAATTAAACAAAGTTATTTAATTAAATGACAAGTCATTCCTAATTAATTAAATGAAGTTATTTAATTAAATAAGAAAAGTGTCTCTAATTAATTAAAGATTATTTCATTAAAGAGAAAAAGTAATTATGAGAGCATATCTCATTTTATTAAATCAAATATCTCACCAAAATCTCTTTTCAGTTCAAAAAGGGAAATTTCCAATTCACTATTGATAAAAAATGAGTTAAATCAGTTAACTCTTTTTTCTACTCAAACTGAATCAGTTAACTCCTTATTTTACTCAAATTAAATCTGTTAACTCCCTTTAATTTGGAAATCTCCCTTTATGACTGAACTTCACCTTTAATCCTGACCGTTGATTGAAATCGATCTCAACCATTGATGAATTCCAGGAAAGTCTATTTAAGAGACCCTTATCTCTTCATTTTGAAAGGTTGAATGAGAATTTGCATCGAATTGTTGCTGGAATTCATACTCACATTTGCTCATATTCACATACGCAAAAATCAAATTTGACCAAAAGTTGACCAGATTTAAACACGATTGACTTGAGTTGACTAGTTTCGAAAAGAATTTTGATATAATTAAACGAAATTATTTAATTAAACGAGAAGCCATTCCTAATTAATTAAATGAAGAAATTAAATTAAATAAGAAAAGTGTCTCTAATTAATTAAAGATTATTTAGTTAAATAGAAAAAGTAATTATGAGAGCATATCTCATTTGATTAAATTAAATATCTCAATAAAATCTCTCTTTAGTTCAAAAAGGGAAATTTCCAATCCACTATTTATCAAAAATGAGTTAAATCAGTTAACTCCTTTTTCTACTCAAATTGAATCAGTTAACTCCTTATTTTACTCAAATTAAATCTGTGAACTCCCTTTAATTCAGAAATCTCCCTTTATGACTGAACTTCACCTTTAATCCTGACCATTGATTGAAATCGATCTCAACCGTTGATGAATTCCAGGAAAGTCTATTTAAAAGACCCTCATCTCTTCATTTTGAAAGGTTGAATGAGAATTTATATCGAATTGTTGCTGGAATTCATACTCACATTTTCTCATATTCACATACGCAAAGATCAAATTTGATCAAAAGTTGACAAAATTTAACCACGGTTGACTAGTTTCAAAAAAAAATGGAAATAATTAAACGAAATTATTTAATTAAATGGAGTACTTACTTCTAAGTAATTAAATAAAGTTATTTAGTTAAATGAAAATCCATTTCTAGTTAATTAAATGAAGTTATTTAATTGAATAAGAAAATTGTCTCTAATTAATTAAAGATTATTTAGATAAATAGAAAAAGTAATTATGAGAGCATATCTCATTTTATTAAATTAAATATCTCAACAAAATCTCTCTTCAGTTCAAAAAGGAAAATTTCCAGTTCACAATTTATAAAAAATGAGTTATATCAGTTAACTCCTTTTTCTACTCAAATTGAATCAGTTAACACCTTATTTTACTCAAATTAAATCTGTTAACTCCCTTTAATTTGGAAATCTCTCTTTATGACTGAACTTCACCTTTAATCCTGACCGTTGATTGAAATCGATCTCAACCGTTGATGAATTCTAGAAAAGTCTATTTAAGAGACCCTTATCTCTTCATTTTGAAAGTTTGAATGAGAATTTGCATCGAATTGTTGCTAGAATTCATACTCACGTTTGCTCATATTCACATACCCAAAGATCAAGTTTGACTAAAAGTTGACCAGATTTAACTACAGTTGACTTGAGTTGACTAGTTTCAAAAATAATTTTGAAATAATTAAACAAAATTATTTAATTAAATGGAGTACTTACTTCTAGTTAATTAAACAAAGTTATTTAATTAAATGAGAAGCCATTCCTAATTAAATAAATGAAGTTGTTTAATTAAATAAGAAAAGTGTCTCTAATTAATTAAAGATTATTTAATTAAATAGAAAAATTAATTATGAGAGAATATCTCATTTTATTAAATTAAATATCTCAACAAAATCTCCCTTCAGTTCAAAAAGGGAAATTTCCAGTTCACTATTAATCAAAAATGAGTTAAATCAGTTAACACCTTTTTCTACTCAAATTGAATCAGTTAACTCCTTATTTTACTCAAATTAAATCTGTTAACTCCCTTTAATTTGGAAATCTCTCTTTATGACTGAACTTCACGTTTAATCCTGACCGTTGATTGAAATCGATCTCAACCGTTGATGAATTCCAGAAAAGTCTATTTAAGAGACCCTTATCTCTTCATTTTGAAAGTTTGAATGAGAATTTGCATCGAATTGTTGCTGAAATTCACACTCACATTTGCTCATATTCACATACGCAAAGATCAAGTTTGACCAAAAGCTGACCATATTTAACCACGATTGACTTGAGTTGACTAGTTTCGAAAAGAATTTTGAAATAATTCAATGAAATTATTTAATTAAATGGAGTAATTACTTCTAATTAATTAAACAAAGTTATTTAATTAAATGAGAAGCCATTCCTAATTAATTAAATGAAGTTATTTAATGAAATAAGAAAAGTGTCTCTAATTAATTAAAGATTATTTAGTTAAATAGAAAAAGTAATTATGAGAACATATCTCATTTTATTAAATTAAATATCTCAACAAAATCTCTCTTCAGTTCAAAAGGGTAAATTTCCAGTTCACTATTGGTCAAAAATGAGTCAAATCAATTAACTCCTTTTTCTACTCAAATTGAATCAGTTAACTCCTTATTTTACTCAAATTAAATTTATGGACTCCCTTTAATTTGGAAATCTCCATTTATGACTGAGCTTCACTTTTAATCCTGACCGTTGATTAAAATCGATCTCAACTGTTGATGAATTTTAGGAAAGTTTATTTAAGAGACCCTCATCTCTTCATTTTGAAAGTTTGAATGAGAATTTGCATCGAATTGTTGCTGGAATTCATTCTCACTTTTGCTCATATTCACATACGCAAAGATAAAGTTTGATCAAAAGTTGACCAGATTTAACCACGGTTGACTTGAGTTTACTAGTTTCAATTTTTGTTTAGAAATAATTTAAAAAAATTATTTAATTAAATGGAGTACTTACTTATAATTAATTAAACAAAGTTATTTAATTAAATGAGAAGTCATTCCTAATTAATTAAATGAAGTTATTTAATTGAAGAAGAAAAGTGCCTCTAATTAATTAAAGATTATTTATTTAAATAGAAAAAGTAATTATGAGAGCATATCTCATTTTATTAAATTAAATATCTCAACAAAATCTCTCTTCAGTTCAAAAAGGGAAATTTTTAGTTCACTATTGATGAAAAATGAGTTAAATCAGTTAACTCCTTTTTCTACTCAAATTGAATCAGTTAACTCCTTATTTTACTCAAATTAAATCTGTTAACTCCCTTTAATTTGGAAATCTCCCTTTATGACTTAACTTCACCTTTAATCCTAACCGTTGATTGAGATCGATCTAAATCATTGATGAATTCCAGGAAACTCTATTTAAAAGACCCTCATCTCTTCATTTTGAAAGGTTGAATGAGAATTTTCATCGAATTGTTGCTGGAATTCATACTCACGTTTGCTCATATTCATATACACAAAGATCAAGTTTGACCAAAAGTTGACCAAATTTAACCACGATTGACTTGAGTTGACTAGTTTCAAAAAGAATTTTGAAATAATTAAATAAAATTATTTAATTAAATGGAGTACATACTTCTAGTTAATTAAACAAAGTTATTCAATTAAATGAGAAGCCATTCCTAATTAATTAAATGAAGTTATTTAATTAAATAAGAAAAGTGTCTCTAATTAATTAAAGATTATTTAATTAAATAGAAAAAGTCGTTATGAGAGCATATCTCATTTTATTAAGTTAAATATCTCAACAAAATCTCTCTTCAGTTCAAAAAGGGAAATTTCCAGTTCACTATTGATCAAAAATAAGTTAAATCAGTTAACTCCTTTTTCTACTCAAATTGAATCAGTTAACTCCTTATTTTACTCAAATTAAATCTGTTAACTCCCTTTAATTTGGAAATCTCCCTTTATGACTAAACTTCACCTTTAATCCTGATCATTGATTGAAATCGATCTCAACCATTGATGAATTCCAGGAAAGTGTATTTAAGAGACCCTCATTTCTTCATTTTGAATGGTTGAATGAGAATTTGCATCGAATTGTTGCTGGAATACATACTCACATTTGCTCATATTCACATACGCAAAGATCAAGTTTGACCAAAAGTTGACCAGATTGAACCACGGTTGACTTGAGTTGACTAGTTTCAAAAAAAAAAATTATATAATTAAATGGAGTACTTACTTCTAGTTAATTAAACAAAATTATTTAATTAAATGAGAAGCCATTCTTAAATAATTAAATGAAGTTATTTAATTAAATAAGAAAAGTGTCTCTAATTAATTAAAGATTATTTTATTAAATAGAAAAAGTAATTATGAGAGCATATCTCATTTTATTAAATTAAATATCTCAACAAAATCTCTCTTCAGTTCAAAAAGGGAAATTTCCAATTCATTATTGACAAAAAATGAGTTAAATCAGTTAACTCTTTTTTCTACTCAAATTGAATCAGTTAACTCCTTATTTTACTCAAATAAAATCTGTTAACTCCCTTTAATTTGGAAATCTCCCTTTATGACTGAACTTCACCTTTAATCCTGACCGTTGATTGAAATCGATTTCAACCGTTGATGAATTTCAGGAAAGTCTATTTAAGAGACCCTCATCTCTTTATTTTGAAAGGTTGAATGAGAATTTACATCGAATTGTTGCTGGAATTCATACTCACGTTTGCTCATATTCACATACGCAAAGATCAAGTTTAACCAAAAGTTGACTAGATTTAACCATGGTTGACTAGTTCCGAAAAGAATTTTGAAATAATTAAACAAAATTATTTAATTTAATGGAGTACTTACTTTTAATTAATTAAACAAAGTTATTTAATTAAATGAGAAGCCATTCCTAATTAACTAAATGAAGTTATTTAATTAAATAAGAAAAGTGTCTCTAATTAATTAAAAATTACTTAATTAAATAAAAAAAGTAATTATGAGAGCATATCTCATTTGATTAAATTAAATATCTCAACAAAATCTCTCTTCAGTTCAAAAAGGAAAATTTCCAGTTCACTATTGATGAAAATTGAGTTAAATCAGTTAACTCCTTTTTCTACTAAAATTGAATCAGTTTACTCCTTAGTTTAGTCAAATTAAATCTGTTAACTCCGTTTAATTTGGAAATCTTCCTTTATCACTGAACTTCACCTTTAATCTTGACCATTGATTGAAATCAATCTCAATCGTTGATGAATTCCATGAAAGTCTATTTAAGAGACTCTCATTTCTTCATTTTGAAGGGTTGAATGAGAATTTGCATCAAATTGTTGCTGGAATTCATACTCACATTTGCTCATATTCACATATGCAAAGATCAAGTTTGACCAAAATTTGACCAAATTTAACCATGGTTGACTTGAGTTGACTAGTTTCGAAAAGAATTTTGATATAATTAAACGAAATTATTTAATTAAATGTAATGCCCTGCCAAGGGATAAAAAGAATTAACCTAGAGTTTCACTAAGTTTGGTAACATTTTTTTTTTTTTTACATGAAACTAAATACCATACATAACTTATTCACCATAACGGAAGCAATAGCAATGACCATTTGAAAGTAAACATAACATACATAACAGATTACATTCTTTAAAGATCCCTTAACGTTGGATTACATACAAGAATCCATCGAGTACAACATCCACATGAGCTAATAATGATAAGTCCAATGTTTATATATTACATTTCAAATACTTAATCATCCACTGTACATGTCACAGGGTATGAAAAGCTCAAAGAATATACATATGTAGAATAAGGTACATCATCCTATTCCAATCCATGATACATCAAAGTAGAGATAAACACATGATACACATGATAGAGAACATATACATCCATCATACAAAAGTAAACATAATAAACTAAGTGCACGGTTCCTTCCAATCGTCAATAGCATCATTAGACCATCGTGGATCCTAGCCATCCTTCCGTGCGTAACATCCCACATCACCAAAGAGATCATCGATATTTACATAGTAGGAATGTCACTCCTAACATATACAACATCATATATAGAAAGTAATCTAACATGCAAATAAAAGCATAAGATAACATCATCTAACATATGCTAATCATCAATGAAGAAGGATACATATCCACCATCATGAAGGATGCATCAACCACAATGTCTCAATGAATCTCAAATGATAAGAGTGGATAATACACTACCATCCGACTGCGTGGTACCTAAGTGGTCCACTCCCACTGTGCTAAGGAGATAATCTCAAGTCTCAAACAAGCTATCAAAATCACATAGCACATATCTCTATAAGTCCAAGAATCCTAAAAGTATACTAACTCAAAGGTTCCAAACACAAAATCTGACATCTAATCCTAGAGGCACACAATGACATATAGGAACCTACTATGCAAGCAGAAAAGTGTCATCGCAATTATCACGTACAAGTTACCCTGGTAGTTAGCTAAACTCCACAGGTCCATATTGATTTCATGCAGCCACTAGTATCCTCTCATACTGACAAGGCATACTATGGAATGCAAGGTCGCAACCATGTGTCTCACTACTCTCATCCTAGCCTATACAAGCGCTCAAGGCATGGGCAAGAACAAAACACTTATCTTTTTAAGTTCATTCAGTTAGTATTTTACGTGAATGTTATCACTTATTAATCCAACTTACAATTAGTTACCTTGGTAGCCTTTTAGGGCCCTAGCCCCCATTGCAAGCCACTTCCCGTCACTACATGCAGATATCCTATCCTAATGCTCATGGGCTCATAAATCTTAAAATTACAAAAGATAATCCATAAAATCATCAAATATGCATAAAAGCATCAAATCTCCATGAGCAAACATCTATAGAAAATCATGAACACAACAGCTCTGTATTGGCAACTTAAGTATCACTGATAATCAAAAGTATCCAATGGTTCTCAATAACCAAAATATATCTCAATCATACTGATCGAAGACTCCAAAAATGGTTGAGTCAAACATGTCACAACATGACATCATCAAGAATAAATCCACATCTCAGTCCCATCATGGCAACTAGAAAATAATCAACGATAACTGATCGATGACCAAAATAATGGTTAAGTCAAGTGTCTCATAAATAAAAATCTGAACTATAACAATCAATATTCACATCCAATACATAGAGCATTCCATCACAAACCATGGTTGGGTTTATAAAGATCGAGATTAAAACATCATCATGACATCACAATCACATAACTCCCAAGCCTCTGGTAGACGTCCTATAACTGGTCAACACTAGTCAACCCAAAACCCAAAACAATAGCATAAAGAATACACAATGTAAACACATGTTTTGGTTTTGCTAAGTTTTCAATTTTTAATTCAAATGCAAAAGTCTCAGTTTACGTTTCCAAGTTTAGAGAAAGAATTAGAAGAACATTTTTTACGGCTTTTTTTTCCATGTATTGTTTTTGGTTGGATAAAAGTTTCTCTTTATAAAACTAAAATCCGATTTCCAATTACAATATTTTGTTGAAATTGTTCCCCACCAACTTTTAATTAAATTTCATATACTTTATATATTTTATAATTTAATACTATTAATTAAATTTGAATAGTTAAATTATTATCAAATAACATCGATATTTATTATTATCGCATTTTATAAAATCGAATAACATCGAATTCGATTGAAACGAAATAACATATGAAAATCGATTAAGATTTAATTTATATCAAATGTTAAAAGAACTTTTAAACAAGCATATATACATGACCCATGGATCGCAGGGTACACTGTAGTCACAGATACACTGCAGACCATAGGTACTCTGTGGTACCGCAGTCCATTTGGCATTGCTGCCGGAAGGGGTAGGAAAAAAATCACGTCCGCTCCGCCCATTCACATTTTAAATTAGTTTTTTAAATGTTGCATTTTATTAAAATGCCTTCCTCGATCGCGATGCGTCATTCGCTCGCTGTGAAATATGTGACATTCAAATTTTTAATGATATATATATATATATATATATATATATATGTATATATGCATACGTATATGTATATATATATATTAAGATATATATGTATATATATATATATGTGTGTGTGTGTGTGTGTCTATATATATATATATAGAATTTAATCAAATATCACAGTATATAGACATATATATATATAATTGAATTTATATATATATATATATATATATATATGTATTCAGATTTAGAAATATAAATATATATATATAAATTTAAGTTCTCAGAATTTTTCTATAAATTTTTAAATCACAAAATTATCCAAATATTAATCTAATGGATTTGGCCACAATTTAAACCCTAGCCCCATCTTCCTTTCAGATCTATGCAAATTAAATTCTCAAATAAATTTAATTGCCCATATTGAAAATGCATAAAAATATGAAATTCCTCAGAAGACATACGGAAGACACGAAGAAGACAGGGAATGCAAGATGGGGAAATAGCATAAGTAAAATCACAAGAATCTACTTGAATTCTGATGCTAAATCACTCTTCCTCAGAAAACTCGCAGAGCAAGCTCCCTTCTTCAGAACTCTCGAATCCTCCAATGCTCCAATTGCACTCCAGAGGCTATGTCTAAGCTTCTAAGAATGCTTCAATATAAAGAGCTCTCAGGAAACTTCTAGAATGCTTCTAGAATCAGCTAGAAGGTGTCACCAACTAAGCATGGGTCTTTTCCAACCTTTTTGATGAGTCATAGTGTCATGCCCAAACTACGAGGGCAAAAACACATAACTGTTTTTTTTTTTTTTTAAATAACTAATACTTAAACATGCTCAACATTTGATATGATTGAGATAGAAGTTTTAGTACAAGTTCTCTACATTACGTCTTAAGATTATAACATGAGAACGATCACATCGTTAAGATTTTGAAAACTTTAGTTACAAGATTGATACTGACGAAAATTACGTCATTACATTAACTTACATCAATATGTGAAAATTATTTATAAGATAATGAAATGTATTCAAGTTTAGATTCATTGGAAATATATAATCAAACTCAACTATTCTAACATATTAATAAACCATCAAAATCTTACTAATTTAAATTTAATGAAATAAAAACTAACTAGATATAAATTAATAATACATTTAGACTAGTTAAAAATCATTATAGCATAGAGCTAAAGTTATACTAATTAAATTGACGGTAGAACTTATAAATTAATATTAATTTAACATCATACTTAATTCATAATGAAACTAAACATATCATTTTTAAATTCTTGTCTAATCACAAATCGAGTACCACATTCAATTTATAGTAATTTCAAACTAAAATTTCAACTAAATTTTATTGATATATAAATACATAAAATACTAACTTTATTTAAAATATTAACTATATTACATTTAATATTAAACTAACTTTAAACCAAATACTTTAAAATGTTACCACTATTCTAACATGATCTTTTACTAATTTTGTTAACAATTAAACAACAAAATTAACTAACATATATCTAAACTAACATACTAATTTAATGCTAAATCTAAAACTAACTAAATTAATAAAATCTAACTACAAAGAATATACATTAACCACTAACTTATTTAATCATTTTAATAAAACACAACTCAAAATAATTAGTAACTAACTAATCATAAATAACTAAAACTATTAACAATTTAAAATTAATCTAAAAAAAATTAAACTAAACTAACATAACATAATATTAACACTAACCTAATTACTAACCTAACCCCCCCTACACCCTACTCCCTATACCCTACTCAAGCTTGTCACATCCCAGGCTGCGCTTCCCAAGCGCTGCCCTTGGGACGGTGCGCAGCCCAAGTGGGGGGGGGGAACATGCACATGGGAGGACAAAAGGTAAGGTTTTAAAGTTTTTTTTTAAAAAAAAAAATCTTAATGCAATCTTCTCCCTCCCAAACCATCGCTTCCTAAGACATTTAATCATGCACAAGGTCAGGGATGATGTCATCTTATGTGGTGACATTGACTTTAAAACCAAAATAAAACCTTTTTAAAATGCACTTCCAACATTGAAGTGCAAGGGGGAAATAAAAGCATTAATCATGGAAAGTTTTATAGGGAAGGTTATAGATTTTTTTTTTTAGGATATTAGTTATATTTCCCTGTATTAATTTATTCAAATGCAATATATATATTCCATTTTGTTTAATTCTAAGTTTTAAATAAAAGGAATCATTTTTGGAATATTCTCTGTTGCTCCAAATTCATTAAGTCTTTTCTTCCATACATTTTCCAGAGAGATAAATGAACACCTACAGCAAGTTATTTCTTGCTCTTATTCATTTTATGTTATTCACTTGATTTTCTTCTTTTATAATCTAGGATGCTCAAGATAAGTTAGTGCAAGGATATTTTTGAGATATTTATAAATTAAGTATAGTCTTTAAAATGGTGATTCACTTAACATTCAAACATTAAACTTAATACAATGGACATACATTCCATGATAAGGCTTGATATGAAACTATCTAAATTTTTTTTCCTATCTATGCATTATGAAGTTTAAACACCACTTTCTCAAAGATTCACATTATATTCTCATGCAAATTTAAATTTGAATGTACATTTACAGCTACTATACACTAGAACCAAAATGATAAAAATAATCAACAAGGATAATCATTTCTATGAATACTATCTCTGCTATGATATCAAACTTAGTTTGGAAAATACTTTTGTTTATCACTTAAACATCAAGTATTCTAAATTCTTGAGAGATGTTTCTATCCAAGACAATGAGACAACCAAACTTTGGCAATGGACTTCTCTTCCTTGATGTTCTTATACTACACAAAGGTGGTGGTCACAATAATGCATGGTAAATTTGATCTCCTAAATAACTTGAATTTCAATAAATCAACCATAGCCATTGTTTTCTTTCCTCAATCATAATTTTCATTTTGAACATAAAAAGAACTGGAAAAATTTTGCTTACTAAACTATCATCATTTCATCCTAATTTTTGATGTGCATCCATCCAAAATAATGTGTTACAAAATTTAACCACATACCCAACAATTATGCTCAAAACACCAATTTTATTGGCAAACCTGATTCAAGGCTCAGCCGAGAAAGAATCAGGAAGAAAACCCAGCTTCTTTTTCATATACAATAAGGTTTAAAATACAAATTTACAATAGAATCTCAATCCCGAATTTCAACGATTTTATCAAATTTTCTTCATGATCAAATCAAGGAGTTTGTAATATTTTCTGAATCTCATTTCAAGAACCATGGAGGAAACCAATAACTGATCGGGTGACAACCACGCTGAACCAAAAGAACATCAAGCATGCATAATCATACATGGTTTACACAATAAGATTCACAATGAATCAAGACTAGGGAGAGGTGGATTCTTCCAAATGGAGAAGTCAAACACAACACCAATTCAGATGCCCAATCAAGGCCAATAACCAAGAACTTCCGTTCTTCCATTTAAACTTGCCATACTCATACCAGGTTTGTGCTGACAGGTAGGGGCCCATAACACCCTACCCTTTATCCCTCTTCTCATCTTGAGAAGAGACTCTACATAGGTTGGAGTCCAACTAAACAGACCTCTCCCAAAATTGGCACTTCTGCCCTCTCCTAGGGTGAGTAATACCAAAACACCCATGCAAGGAAAACTCAAAATTTCAAACATAAACAAGAAAGGAAAACAACCAAAAAGACATGGTTTAAAAATCTTCCCAACATACCCACAACCATACAATAGTGAAACAACAAAAAAGTAAGAAGAACATGAAACAAAACATAAGAATTGAAAAAGGGAGATGGGAGTTTCCTACCTTCACAAAGAGGTAATGCCAATGAACTAGTTTGAGTAGAGTATCCCTCCTTCCTTCAAGCTTCAAGAAATCTTCTCCAAATGTAGAGATTGGGTAACCAAACAACTAGTCCAAGGAAGGCCTCTAAATAAGCCTCCAACTCAACCACCCAAAAGGAGCAATAACTAATTCCACCCACTAGCCACTCTAGAAAATCCTAACTCAACCTACACCATGGTTAAACCCCAAGTGGAGATGAGGTGAGATAACTCAAGATAAACATGGTCAATTTTCGCACAAAGGCAAAAAGGGACTTTTTGAGTGACCTCAAAAGTCAAAAAAAGGGGCTTAGGGGTTGGAAAAGACCCCTAACCCATACCCATACCCTTTAGTTAGAATAAAAACATGTTTAAAAGCCTTAGGAAAGAGGTTTAGAGTCAAATAAAATCTAGAGATAAAATAAGTCTATCTAACAACTCTAACTTGCAAATTAAGCACTAATCCGGATTAGGGATGACTAACCCTAATTAAGAACCTAAAAGAAAATTGACACTAACTTGAACCAACTTGAATCCCAAGGTTAAACACTTAACCCTAACTAACATACTGAAGCACATAAATATTTTACGAGTGTCAAGCGACACTGAAAGAACATAATTACGAACATTAACATTTACTGAACAAAGAAGATACATACATAAATCTCACAATACAATACGTGAATTACGAACAAAAAGGCTTCCAAAAATTAGTACAAAGAGATCAGTTATGTTCCTCCGTAGGGTTTCTCGGCTAAAATACCTGCACACTCATTGCACACATCAGTATTCTCGTAAAATCACATATATATAAACGTATATGTATCAGAAATTTTCATAATTTAAAACATACATCAATAAAGATTTCTTCATCCTACATAATTCTTAACCATTTAAAATATCTTAAATCAAATCTCAATCCTACATTTACTAATTCATCAACATACATATACATGAACATTAAATGACAATTATCAAATATATCTGCAAATGACATCACACAACATGAAATAATAAAATATGTTCTAAGCATCAGATACTGTCTCGACATCTCGAGTCGTGAATAACAAAATAAGAGTAATGTATCACTATGCTATGATGGGTCGGGGCAAGGCCTCACATCCTCCCTCACTAGGCATGAACTTCCTCCTAGAGTTCATCAAAAAGGTACGGGTACTGAGATCGCATCTGCACTGCATCCTCCCATGAAGCCGTGACCTCATCATAAGAATCCCATTGGACCCTAACCTGGTCCAGCTCTTGGCCTCGAAGTGCTAGGGTCCATCGGGAAATAATGCGGATAGGCTCCAGTGCTAGCTGCCTGTATGACTCCACCTGTAAAGAATCCCAATCAATAATATGAGACTCGTCATAAATGTATCCTCTAAGTACTGAAATATGAAACACATCGTGGATGCGTGACAGGCTAGGTGGCAAAGCTAAACGGTATGCAACAGGTCCTATCCTCTCAAGGATCTCGAATAGCCCAACAAACCAGGGTGCCAACTTAGAGCCCTTTCCGAAATGAATCAAACTCTTGTGTGGTCGTACCTTCAGGAACACTCTATCTCCAACCCGATACTCTCGATCCGTCCTCTTTGCATCTGCATACTTCTTTTGCCTATCCTGTGCCTCTTTCAGGTGCTGTCTAATTAGGGTCACCTATTGCTCCATCTCCTTTACTAGCTGGGGACCAATAGATACTCGATCCTCGATTCTGTCCCAACTCAAGGGTGTCCTGCACGGTCTCCCGTACAAAGCCTCATACGGCATCATACCTATGGAAGAATGATGCCCATTATTATAGGCAAACTCGAAAAGATGAAGGTATTCCTCCGATTTGACCTGATGGTCCATCACATACATACGTAGCATGTCCTCCAAAACCTGATTCACTTGCTCAGTCTGGCCATCGGTCTGAGGATGGTACGCTGTACTAAAATTGAGCTTGGTGCCCAAAGCCAATTGTAACTCTCTCCAAAATGAAGAAGTGAACAAAGAGTCTTTGTCAGATATGATCTTACGGGGAATGCCATGAAGTCTAACAATGTCCCACAAGAACACCTGAGCTATGTCTCGGGCAGTGAATGTAGTACGCACGGGTGAAAAATGGGCAACCTTGGTCAAGGTGTCGACTATCACCAAAATGGCATCATGGCGACGAGATGACATAGGAAGACCAACAATAAAATACATAGATATAGTGTCCCATTTCCACACTGCAATCTCATGTGGTTGGAGAAGCCCACCAGGATGATGGTGCTCCACCTTCACCCTCTAGCACTCGAGGCATCTCGCAACTATGCTAGCAATCTGCACTCTCATGCCTGGCCAATGATACAACCACCTCAAATCTGCATGTAACTTCTTAACATCGAGGTGCGCTGCATAAGGTGCTCTGTGAGCCTCAAGTACAATGAGCTCGCGCAAATCCCCAATGGAAGGTACATACATACGTCCCCTATGCCGCAAAAGTCCATCAGACTCCAAAGAATACTCTGCAAACTTCCCTTCCAAGGGTCTCTGAGAATGTACTAATTGACTTACTTCTGCATAAAGCTCATCAGCTGGAAAGTGCTGCAAGATTCGCTCTCTCAAGTCAGTGCAAGTAGTCACAGATGAAAGCTCATGGCGCTGTCTACTCAAGGCATCTGCAACCACATTCTCCTTTCCCTTGATGTGATGAACATCAAAATCATACTCACACAGAAACTCCATCCACCTTCTTTGCCTAGCATTAAGGTTTGGCTGAGAAAATATGTACTGCAAGCTCTGGTGATCGGAATGAAGCTTGAATCTATGACCCAGAAGGAAATGTCGCCATCTCACCAAGGCATGAACCACTGCCGCTAATTCTAGGTCATGAGTAGGATAATTGAGTTCATGAGTCTTCAACTTCCTAGACTCAAAGGAAATAGGTCATCCTTCCTGCATAAGGACTGCTCCTAAACCATCTAAAGATGCATCGGTGCACACTACAAGATCTGGTACTGCAAGAATTGGTGCACTCGTGAGGGCTCTCTTGAGCTCTTCGAAAGCTCTACCACACTTCTCTGTCCACTCGTACTTCTTCCCCTTCCTCTGAAGAGAAGTGATGGGGTGTGCCAATCTTGAGAATCTTGAAATGAAGCGTCGGTAATAACCTGCTAGCCCCATAAAGCTCCTCACTTCAGTAACATTAGTGGGTGCTGGCCAATCCATGATAGCCCTGATCTATGATGGGTCTACTGAGACACCATCACCCGATATGACATGACCCAAATAATGTATCTTAGGTTTGAAGAATGCACACTTCGACAAGTTGCCAAACAACTGATTCTCTCTCAGCCTCTGCAATACCTGTCTCAGGTGCTCTTCATGCTCTCTCTCATCATGAGAATAAATCAGAATGTCATCAAAAAACACAACCACGAACTTATCCAAAAAGGTACGAAATACTCCATTCATGAAGCTCATGAATACAGCTGGAGCATTCGTAAGGCCAAAAGGTACCATGGTGAACTCGTAGTGGCCATACCTAGTACGAAAAGCTATCTTGGGGATATCACTATCCACAATCCTCAACTGATGGTAACCCGACTTTAGGTCAATCTTTGAAAATACTCGAGCACCCTGCAACTGGTCAAAGAGATCATCGATTCTGGGAAGAGGATATTGGTTCTTGATGGTCACTTTGTTCAATTGCCAATAATCAATACACAACCTAAGTGATCCATCCTTCTTCTTGACGAAGATCACCGGTGCACCCCAAGGTGACACACTAGGTCGAATATGCCCCTTCTCCAAGAGTTCCTCCAATTGAGCCTTTAGCTCGTGAAGCTCATGAGTAGTCATTCTATATGCTGCTCTTGAAACTGGCTCAGCTCTAGGCACTAGGTCTATGTGGAAATCCACTGCTCACGGTGGAGGCATACCAGGAAGCTCTGAAGGAAACACATCTGCAAACTCCTGAAGGATTGGAAAATCATCAAGGGATGGCTCCCTTTCTGAATCTTCCTCTCGGTCACTAATAGTGATAGAAAACAACTGACAACCCTTTCGCATGCACCATCTAAGCTGCATAGCACAAATCATACGAAGGGACACTGGCCTCTTCACTCCGAAGATCTCCCTAGAGATACCATTGTCATCCACACATTCCACCCTCTTCTGTCGACAATCCACCTTGGCGCTGTGGGCACAAAGCCAATCCATGCCAAGGACAACATCATAAGAACCTAGAGGGGTAATGTGGAGGTCAGTCCTAGTGGACATGTCTCCCATCTGCATCTGACAACTCCGCACCATGGAACTAACTGACACTCTGGCTCCTGAGGCTAACTGTACCTCCCATCAAACATCTTGTCTAGCTGCCACTAGCCCGCAACGCTCCACCACAAATGGAGATATAAAAGAGTCAGTAGCTCCGGAATCAAATAAAACTGCAACCATATGGCCCTATATAATACCTGTAGCCTCAATAACTGTGGCCTGATGCTCAGCCTGGCGGTTGTCAACTGCTACAAAAACTCTATGGGATCTACCCATGTCACTAACTGTCAGTTCTGAAAAAGCCTTGCTCTGACCACTAGATGCTTGTCCCTCCGGACACTCCCTAGCTATATGACCCATACCACCACAAGTGTAGCATGGTCTGTGAGTATAAGATCGTGCACCCTGTGGCCCAGATTGCTGTGGGCCTCCTGAACTGCTAGATCCATTGAATCCTCCCCTGGAAGACTGTTGAGTCTTCACTGACTATGACTGTGGGGCCTGTACTTTTTTATCCTGCCTAGGACCCTGTGACTACCACCGCTTGGGCTTAGAGCCTTGATAACCCTGAGAAGGTTTCTACTGTTGCTGCTGGGGTTTTTGCTACTGAGACTGTTGGCCCTTAGAGGACCCTACTGTAAAATTTTGATTCCCTTTCCAAGGGGGTTTCTGCTGAGAAGAGTTTCGGTTCTAAGATCGATCCCGTGACTCCTGCCTACCTCGAGTATATTCAGCAACTAGTGCTATCTCCACTGCCTGTCTGAAGGTGGTAGGGAAGGCCATCCTAACTGGGCCCTAAAGAGAGAAATTTAGACCCATGATAAAGTGATGCACCCATAGTTTCTCATCCTTCATGTATTCCACATAGGGAAGGAGCTCGAGAAACCTACTCTCATACTGAGCCACTGTAAGGCCTCTCTGATAAAGATAATGGAACTCCTCTATCTGTTTCTGCTGGAAATGCTCTGACAAGTATCTCTCTCGAAATCTTTCCAGGAAAGATTCCCATGTGAGGGTGTCCATCCTCACTCCACCAATGATCTCCTCCTGATGCCACCAGTTGGAGGCATCCCCTCTCAACTGATGAACTGCTAGGCATGCTTTTAGATTACTCCCATAAGGGCATAACCCAAAGCACCGCTGTAAGCTCTGCAACCATGCCTCTACTACTGAACCCTCAGTGGTACTGGTAAACAATGGTGGTCCGAGTCGTATCAATTCCCTGATGTCATCTCCTACATGTCTAGGAGGCCTATCAAAAGGGGGTCCTCTCTGGTGTATGGACTCTTCCTCGTGTTCACCCTGACCCTCTAACTATCTTGGTGGGGGACTCCTAGTCCTCTCTCTGACTCTGGGCCCACCTCCTCTGGGTCCCTCTGCTTCCACTACTGGAATCTGCTGGACTGGCTGAACTATAGGTACCACTCTCTGTGTAACTACACCGATCAAAGACTGGAGTGCATCAATAATGTCCTGATTTGGGTTCGGTGGTGGTGGAGGTGGAGGTGGTGGTGGTCCATCCTCCTGTCCCACTCTACCACCCCTAGTCCTACGACCTCTGCCTCGCTGGTTATGAGTAACAGGCGGCATCTACATAATTAAAAGTTTGAGTTAAGTTTAGGAAGCACAATGGTTAAGGTCCCTAGTTTTGAAACCTGGCTCTGATACCAAAATGTCATGCCCAGACTACGAGGGAAAAAACACACAACTTTTTTTTTTTTATTTTAAATAACTAATACTTAAACATGTTCTACATTTGATATGATTGAGATAGAAGTTTTAGTACAAGTTCTCTACATTATGTCTTAAGATTATAACATGAGAACGATCACATCGTTAAGATTTTGAAAACTTTAGTTACAAGATTGATACTGACGAAAATTACGTCATTACATTAACTTACATCAATATGTGAAAATTATTTATAAGACAATGAAATGTATTCAAGTTTAGATTCATTGGAAATATATAATCAAACTCAACTATTCTAACATATTAATAAACCATCAAAATCTTACTAATTTAAATTTAATGAAATAAAAACTAACAAGATATAAATTAATAATACATTTAGACTAGTTAAAAATCATTATAGCATAGAGCTAAAGTTATACTAATTAAATTGATGGTAGAACTTATAAATTAATATTAATTTAACATCATACTTAATTCATAATGAAACTAAACATATCATTTTTAAATTCTAGTCTAATCACAAATCGAGTACCACATTCAATTTATAGTAATTTCAAACTAAAATTGCAACTAAATTTTATTGATATATAAATACATAAAATACTAACTTTATTTAAAATATTAACTATATTACATTTAATATTAAACTAACTTTAGACCAAATACTTAAAAATGTTACCACTATTCTAACATGATCTTTTACTAATTTTGTTAACAATTAAACAACAAAATTAACTAACATATATCTAAACTAACATACTAATTTAATGCTAAATCTAAAACTAACTAAATTAATAAAATCTAACTACAAAGAATATACATTAACCACTAACTTATTTAATCATTTTAATAAAACACAACTCAAAATAATTAGTAACTAACTAATCATAAATAACTAAAACTATTAACAATTTAAAATTAACCTAAAAAAAATTAAACTAAACTAACATAACATAATATTAACACTAACCTAATTACTAACCTAACCCCCCCTACACCCTACTCCCTATACCCTACTCAAGCCCGTCACATCCCAGGCTGTTCTTCCCAAGCACTGCCCTTGGGACGGTGCGCAGCCCAAGTGGGGGGGGGGGGGAATGTGCACATGGGAGGACAAAAGGTAAGGTTTTAAAGTTTTTTTTTTTTTTAAAACAATCTTAATGCAATCTCCTCCCTCCCAAACCATCACTTCCTAAGACATTTAATCATGCACAAGGTCAGGGATGACATCATCTTATGTGGTGACATTGACTTTAAAACAAAAATAAAACCTTTTTAAAATGCACTTCCAACATTGACGTGCAAGGGGGAAATAAAAGCATTAATCATGGAAAGTTTCATAGTTAAGGTTATAGATTTTTTTTTTTTAGGATATTAGTTATATTTCCCTGTATTAATTTATTCAAATGCAATATATATATTCCATTTTGTTTAATTCTAAGTTTTAAATAAAAGGAATCATTTTTGGAATATTCTCTGTTGCTCCAAATTCATTAAGTCTTTTCTTCCATACATTTTCCAGAGAGATAAATGAACACCTACAGCAAGTTATTTCTTGCTCTTATTCATTTTATGTTATTCACTTGATTTTCTTCTTTTATAATCTAGGATGCTCAAGATAAGTTAGTGCAAGGATATTTTTGAGATATTTATAAATTAAGTATAGTCTTTAAAATGGTGATTCACTTAACATTCAAACATTAAACTTAATACAATGGACATACATTCCATGATAAGGCTTGATATGAAACTATTTGAATTTTTTTTCCTATCTATGCATTATGAAGTTTAAACACCACTTTCTCAAAGATTCACATTATATTCTCATGCAAATTTAAATTTGAATGTACATTTATAGCTACTATACACTAGAACCAAAATGATAAAAATAATCAACAAGGATAATCATTTCTATGAATACTATCTCTGCTATGATATCAAACTTAGTTTGGAAAATACTTTTGTTTATCACTCAAAGATCAAGTATTCTAAATTCTTGAGAGATGTTTCTATCCAAGACAATGAGACAACCAAATTTTGGCAATGGACTTCTCTTCCTTGATGTTCTTATACTACACAAAGGTGGTGGTCACAATAATGCATGGTAAATTTGATCTCCTAAATAACTTGAATTGCAATAAATCAACCATAGCCATTGTTTTCTTTCCTCAATCATAATTTTCATTTTGAACATAAAAAGAACTGGAAAAAATTTTCATACTAAACTATCATCATTTCATCCTAATTTTTGATGTGCATCCATCCAAAATAATGTGTTACAAAATTTAATCACATACCCAACAATTATGCTCAAAACACCAATTTTATTGGCAAACCTGATTCAAGGCTCAGTCGAGAAAGAATCAGGAAGAAAACTCGGCTTCGTTGCCATATACAATAAGGTTTAAAATAAAAATTTACAATAGGATCTCAATCCCAAATTTCAACGATTTTATCAAACTTTCTAAATGATCAAATCAAGGAGTTTGTAATATTTTCTGAATCTCATTTCAAGAACCATGGAGGAAACCAATAACTGATCGGGTGACAACCAAGGTGAACCAAAAGAACATCAAGCATGCATAATCATACATGGTTTACACAATAAGATTCACAGTGAATCAAGACTAGGGAGAGGTGGATTCTTCCAACTGGAGAAGTCAAACACAACACCAATTCAGATGCCCAATCGGGGCCAATAACCAAGAACTTTCGTTCTTCCATTTAAACTTTCCATACTCATACCAGGTTTGTGCTGACGGGTAGGGGCCCATAACACCCTACCCTTTATCCCTCTTCTCATCCTGAGAAGAGACTCTACATAGGTTGGAGTCCAACTAAACAGACCTCTCCCAAAATTGGTCACTTCTGCCCTCTCCTAGGGTGAGTAATACCAAAACACCTATGCAAGGAAAACTCAAAATTTCAAACATAAACAAGAAAGGAAAACAACCAAAAAGACATGGTTTACAAATCTTCCCAACATACCCACAACCATACAATAGTGAAACAACAACAAAGTAACAAGAACATGAAACAAAACATAAGAACTGAAAAAGGGAGATGGGAGTTTCTTACCTTCACAAAGAGGTAATGGCAATGAACCAGTTTGAGTAGAGTATCCCTCCTTCCTTCAAGCTTCAAGAAATCTTCTCTAAATTTAGAGATTGGGTAACCAAACAACTAGTCCAAGGAAGGTCTCTAAATAAGCCTCCAACTCAACCTACACCATGGTTAAACCCCAAGTGGAGATGAGGTGAGATAACTCAAGATAACCATGGTCAATTTTCGCACAAAGGCAAAAAGGGACTTTTTGAGTGACCTCAAAAGTCAAAAAAAGGGGCTTAGGGGTTGGAAAAGACCCCTAACCCATACCCATACCATTTAGTTAGAATAAAAACATCTTTAAAAGCCTTAGGAAAGAGGTTTAGAGTCAAATAAAATCTAGAGATAAAATAAGTCTATCTAACAACTCTAACTTGCAAATTAAGCACTAATCCGGATTAGGGATGACTAACCCTAATTAAGAACCTAAAAGAAAATTGACACTAACTTGAACCAACTTGAATCCCAAGGTTAAACACTTAACCCTAACTAACATACTGAAGCACATAAACATTTTATGAGTGTCAAGCAACACTGAAAGAACATAATTACGAACATTAACATTTACTGAACAAAGAAGATACATACATATATCTCACAATACAATACGTGAATTACGAACAACAAGGCTTCCAAAAATTAGTACAAAGAGATCAGTTATGTTCCTCCGTAGGGTTTCTCGGCTAAAATACCTGCACACTCATTGCACAAATCAGTACTCCATTTAATTAAATAATTTTGTTTAATTATTTCAAAATTCTTTTCAAAACTACTCAACTCAAGTCAACCATGGTTAAATCTAGTCAACTTTTGGTCAAACTTGATCTTTGCGTATGTGAATATGAGCAAATAAAAGTATGAATTCTAGCAACAATTCGATGCAAATTCTCATTCAACCTTTCAAAATGAAGAGATGAGGGTCTCTTAAATAGACTTTCTTGGAATTCATCAACGGTTGAGATCGATTTGAATCAGTGGTCATAATTAAAGGTGAAGTTTAGTCATAAAGGGAGATTTTAAAATTAAAGGTAGTTAATAGATTTAAGTTGACTAAAATAACGAGTTAACTGATTCAATTTGAGTAGAAAAAGGAGTTAACTGATTTAACTCATTTTTGATCAATAGTGAACTGAAAATTTCCATTTTTGAACTGAAGAGAAATTTTGTTGAGATATTTAATTTAATAAAATGAGATATGCTCTCATAATTACTTTTTCTATTTAATTAAATAATTTTTAATTAATTACAGACGCTTTTCTTATTTAATTAAATAACTTCATTTAAATAATTAGGAATGGCTTCTCATTTAATTAAATAACGGTGTTTAATTAATTAGAAGTAAGTACTCTATTTAATTAAATAATTTTGTTTAATTATTTCAAAATTCTTTTCGAAACAAGTCAACTCAATTCAACCGTGGTTAAATCTAATCAACTTTTGGTTAAACTTGATCTTTGCGTATGTGAATATGAGCAAATGTGAGTATGAATTATAGCAACAATTCGATGCAAATTCTCATTCAACCTTTCAAAATGAAGAGATGAGGGTCTCTTAAATAGACTTTCCTAGAATTCATCAACGATTGAGATCAGTTTTAATCAGCGGTCAAGATTAAAGGTGAAGTTCTGTCATAAAGGGAGATTTCCAAATTAAAAGGAGTTAATAGATTTAATTTGAGTAAAATAAGAAGTTAACTGATTCAATATGAGTAGAAAATGGAGTTAACTGATTTAACTCATTGTTGATCAATAGTGAACTGGAAATTTCCCTTTTTGAACTGAAGAGAGATTTTTTTGAGATATTTAATTTAATAAAATGAGATATGCTCTCATAATTACTTTTTCTATTTAATTAAATAATCATTAATTAATTAGAGACACTTTTCTTATATAATTAAATAACTTCATTTAATTAATTAGGAATGGCTTCTCATTTAATTAAATAACTTTTTTTAATTAATTAGAAGTAAGTACTCCATTTAATTAAATAATTTTGTTTAAATATTTCAAAATTCTTTTCGAAAGTAGTCAACTCAAGTCAACCATGGTTAAATCTAGTCAACTTTTGGTCAAACTTGATCTTTGCGTATGTGAATATGAGCAAATGTGAGTGTGAATTCCAGCAACAATTTGATGCAAATTCTCATTCAACCTTTCAAAATGAAGAGATGAGGGTCCCTCAAATATACTTTCCTGGAATTCATCAACGGTTGAGATCGATTTCAATCAATAGTCAGGATTAAAGGTGAAGTTCAGTCATAAAGGGAGATTTCCAAATTAAAGGGAGTTAACAGATTTAATTTGAGTAAAATAAGGAGTTAACTGATTCAATTCGAGTAGAAAAAGGAGTTGACTGATTTAACTCGTTTTTTATCAATAGTGAACTGGAATTTTCCCTTTTTGAACCGAAGAGAGATTTTGCTGAGATATTTAATTTAATAAAATGAGATATGCTCTCATAATTACTTTTTCTATTTAATTAAATAATCTTTCATTAATCAGAGACACTTTTCTTATTTAATTAAATAACTTCATTTAATTAATTAGGAATGGCTTCTCATTTAATTAAATAACTTTGTTTATTTAATTAGAAGTAAGTACTCCATTTAATTAAATAATTTCGTCTAATTATTTCAAAATTCTTTTTGAAACTAGTCAACTCAAGTCAACTGTGGTTAAATCTGGTCAACTTTTGGTCAAACTTGATCTTTACGTATGTGAATATGAGCAAATGTGAGTATGAATTCCAGCAACAATTCGATGAAAATTCTCATTCAACCTTTCAAAATGAAGAGATGAGGGTCTCTTAAATAGACTTTCTTAAAATTCATCAATGGTTGAGATCGATTTCAATCAGCGGTCAAGATTAAAGGTGAAGTTCAGTCATAAAGGGAGATTTCCAAATTTAAAGGAGTTAACAGATTTAATTTGAGTAAAATAAGAAGTTAACTGATTCAATTTGAGTAGAAAAAGGAGTTAACTGATTTAAGTCATTTTTCATCAATAGTGAACTGGAAATTTCTCTTTTTGAACTGAAGAGAGATTTTTTTGAGATATTTAATTTAATAAAATGAGATATGCTCTCATAATTACTTTTTCTATTTACTTAAATAATCTTTAATTAATTAGAGACACTTTTCTTATTTAATTAAATAACTTCATTTAATTAATTAGGAATGGCTTCTCATTTAATTAAATAACTTTTTTTAATTAATTAGAAGTAAGTACTCCATTTAATTAAATAATTTCATTTAATTATTTGAAAATTATTTTCGAAAGTAGTCAACTCAAGTCAACCGTGGTTAAATTTGGTCAACTTTTGGTCAAACTTGTTCTTTGTGTATGTGAATATGAGCAAATGTGAGTATGAATTCCGGCAACAATTCGATGCAAATTCTCATTCAACCTTTCAAAATGAAGAGATGAGGGTCTCTTAAATAGACTTTCCCAGAATTCATCAACGGTTGAGATCGATTTCAATCAACAGTCAGGATTAAAGGTGAAGTTTAGTCATAAAGGGAGATTTCCAAATTAAAGAGAGTTAACAGATTTAATTTGAGTAAAATAAGGAGTTAACTGATTCAATTTTTGTAGAAAAAGGAGTTAACTGATTTAACTCATTTTTTATCAATAGTGAACTGAAAATTTCTGCTTTTGAACTGAAGAGAGATTTTGTTGAGATATTTAATTTAATAAAATGAGATATGCTCTCATAATTACTTTTTCTATTTAATTAAATAATCTTTCATTAATCAGAGACACTTTTCTTATTTAATTAAATAACTTCATTTAATTAATTAGGAATGGCTTCTCATTTAGTAAAATAACTTTGTTTAATTAATTAGAAGTAAGTACTCCATTTAATTAAATAATTTTGTCTAATTATTTCAAAATTCTTTTCGAAACTGGTCAACTTGTGAGGCCTTGCCCCAAACCATCATAGCATAGTGATATATTACCCTTATTTTGTTATTCACGACTCGAGGTGTCGAGACATTATCTGATGCTTAGAACATATTTTATTATTTCATGTTATGTGATGTTATTTTCAGATATATTTGATGATTGTCATTTAATGTTTCATGTATATGTATGTTGATGAAATCAGTAAATGTAGGATCGAGACTTTGATTTAAGAGATTTTAAATGATTAAGAATTAAGTGCGATAAAGAAACCCTTATTAATGTATGTTTCAATTTATGAGAATTACTGATACGTATATATGTACATGTGATTTTCGGGACTACTGATGTGTGCAATGAGTGTGCAGATATTTTAGTCGAAGAAACTGACGAAGGAATAGAACTGATCTCTTTGTGCTAATTTTTGGAAGCCTCGTTGTTCGTAATTCACGTATTGTATTGTGAGATATATGTATGTATCTTCTTTGTTCAGTGAATGTTAATATTCGTAATTATGTTCTTTCAGTGTCGCTTGACACTCGTAAAGTGGTTATGTGCTTCAGTGGCTGTTTAGGGTTAATTGTTTAACCTTTGGACCAAGTTGGTTTAAGTTAGTGTCAGTTTTCTATTAGGTTCTTAATTAAGGTTAGTCATCCCTAATCTGGATTAGTGCTTATTTGCAAGTTAGAGTAGTGAGTTGGACCTATTTTATTCCTAGATTTTATTTGACTCTAAACCTCTTTCCTAAGGCTTTTAACCATGTTATTATTCTAACCAAAGGGTATGGGTATGGGTTAGGGGTCTTTTCCAACCCCTAAGCCCCTTTTTTTGACTTTTGAGGTCACTCAAAAAGTTCCTTTTTGCCTTTGTGCGAAAATTGACCATGGTTATCTTGAGTTACCTCACCTCATCTCCACTTATGGTTTAACCATAGTGTAGGTTGAGTTAGGAGTTTCTAGAATTTCTAGTGGGTGGAAATAGTTATTGCTCCTTTTGGGTGGTTGAGTTAGAGGCTTATTTAGAGGCCTTCCTTGGACTAGTTGGTTGTTACCCAATCTTTACTTTTAGAGAGGAATTCTTGAAGGTTGAAGGAAGGAAAGGGATACTCTACTCAAACTTGTTCATTTTCCATTACCTCTTTGTGAAGGTAGGGAATTCTCATCTCCCTTATTCAGTTTTTATGTTTTGTTTCATGTTCATGTGACCTTGTTGTTGTTTCACTATTGTATGGTTGTGGGTATGTTGGGAAGATTTGAAAACCATGTCTTTTTGGATGTTTTTTTTTTTGTATATGCTTGCAATTTTGAGTTTTTCCTTGCATGGGTGTTTTGGTATTACTCACCCTTGGAAAGGGCAGAAGTGACCAATTTTGGGAGAGGTCTGTTTAGTTGGACTCTAACTAGTGTAGAGTCTCTTCTCAGGATGAGAAGTAGGATAAAGGGTAGGGTGTTATGGGCCCCTACCTATCAACACAAACCTGGTATGAATATGGCATGTTTAAATGGAAGAACGAAAGTTCTTGGTTATTAGCCCCGATTGGGCATCTGAATTGGTGTTGTGCTTGACTTCTCCTGTTGGAAGAATCCACCTTTCCCTAGTTTTTATTCATTGTGAATCCTATTGTGTAAACCATGTATGATTATGCATGTTTGATTTCATCTTGGTTATGCTTAGTTGTCACCCGATCAGATATTTGCTTCCTCCATGGTTCTTGAAATGAGATTCAGAAAACATTACAAATTCCTTGATTTTTATCATGAGGAAAAATTTGATTTAATTGTTGAAATTTGGGATTGAGATCCTATTGTAAATTGTATTTTAAACCTTATTGTAAATGGCAACGAAGTCGGGTTTTCTTCCTGATTCTTTTCCGGCTGAGCCTTTGAATCAGGTTTGCCAATAAAATTGGTGTTGAGCATATTTGGTTATCATGTGATTTAATTGTGTATTAAATTTAATATGGTTGCACATTAAAAAAAACAAGAATAACAGATAATGTCATGAATTGTGATATTTCAAGTTTTTAAATTGTTAAGGAAGAACAATTTGATAGAATGAAATTTCCAAGTTGATGTATAAGTATTAGATGAATTAGGATTCCTACCTTGAGAACTCAAATTATCTCTTCTTTGTTAAATTTCCTTATGAACAAATCAATTGGACTAAGGGATTATGTATCTCCTTAAATTTTTAAAGCATAAATCAGTTAGTTTGTCTTTAACCTTGCCATGTATTGTATATCGGCTGCATTAAGTTTTATGTTGATTGTTATATGAATTACCATCCTAAACTATACTTAGTCCAATGAGTAACTCACGCTATCATTGTAATAACTTATCATGAGTAACTTAGACTATTGGAGTAGGAATACCAAATAGATGGTGTCGATTGTATAAGATGTAATTGTAGTTGGCTGTAGATGATTGTTCCTTGTAATGTAGGTATCATTGAAATACATAGCATCCGAGGTTCATGAAAATTACTAAGCAGGAATTCATAAGAAATTTACGTAAATTTTGATGATCTTGCAATAGTTGATTGTGTTGAGCATAATGCATAAAAAGGTGGTAGATTAATATCATTTAAGTATTAAAACACCAATCCTATAAGACTACATAGTAAGACCTTAACAATCAAGTAAGTTTCAAATTGCATGTAAAAAGGCCTGTAGTAGCACATTTTCATTCTGGAAATTGTATGGAAAACACAAAAATTAGTTGATACTATTACAGACCATTAAAATATTCACATCACAATAAAATAAAATTAAACCTATAACCAAATTCAATTCATAATGACAAGGATATCATAAACTTTCCTTAGGAGGGCGGCCAAGATATTAAGAGGTGTCAGAATTTGTCTTTAGAAAGAATAGAATAAATCTAAAACCATTAATTTTATGATGTGAAGTGGTCACATCTTACTCCTTGCTCCTAGGTCGAATGGAGAGTATCTTACAAAAGTTTTCTCAAGTCAATATGGTGACATCACCTTGGGATCACATCAAACCTTCTCCTTGCTTTGGCATTCACAACTTTCAAACTCACAAATAGAAAGTAGTTGGGGATGTCTTATCATGCCTCATATTTTCATTGTTCTCTAAGTCATGTTAAAAAAAAAGAAAAAAAAAATGTGGCAGCAGATTTAGCATAAGGTGACCATTAATGAGGGGGTGAAAGTTTTAAGTAGACTCAACGAAAGGAAATCTTTCCTAATGTCTTGTCCATGTCTTGGGTAGTGAACATAAATTAAACCTTCTTTGCCCACTCAAGCCTCAAGGAGAAGTCTTGCACATGCAGCTAGAAGACTCGTGGGATGAAGGTTATTGGTTGCTTAATCTTTTGCATCCTTCATTTCTTGGTCGCCACCTTGTTTGAGGAGGGTCAGAGCATGTGTTGCTTTGGGCAGCATGTTGTACAGCGACCAGCGCTTGGGAAGCACTTGGGGTTTGATGAGATGGGATGTGATGTGGGCAGAAAGGAGTAGTGTTGCGTTGGGCTTAGGTAGTAGTAGATTTTTTTGTTTTTAAATAAAACCTTTTTTTCCCCCCTCATATCCTTGGTCGCTTTTATCTTGGGTGGTCTGCGCATCATTGGGCAGAGTGCCTTGATCAGCGCTGGGGAAATGTTGAGTGTAGTAGGGAGTATGTGATAAGTATTAGTTTTTCTTTTAATTTGTAGATTATGAATAGTCTTATGTTGCTTTGTTACTTGTTAGTATGATTAGTTATAAGTTTGTGTTAGTTTAGATTTGCATAGTTTTAAATAAGTTAGAATATGTTTAAATAGGTAGTTACTATGTTGATTTGTTATTACTTTTAAATTATTTTAGTATAAGTTATTTAATTATTTATTTAATCTTAGTTTAAAAATATTTTAATTTAGTGTAAGGAATTAGTTTATTATTAGTATTTACTTTTAGATATGAATTGAAGAGTAGATAGTATTCAAATAATGATATTTGTTAGTTTTCATGAAATTTTAATTTGTTAATATAATTAGTTTAATTTTATTAAAGTTTTAAGTTAGTATGTTAGATTGTATGGTTAGTTTTAGATTATAGATTAGTTAGAAAGTTAGTTTAAGTTTTAGTTAATTAGTTTATATTAAACTAGATAGTATATGTTAAATTTTAGTTAGTATATATATTAAAGATTAGTCAGTTATAATATATGATTAATTTTTGATTTAAGATAGGTGTTGAAATGTAGTTTAGGTTTGAAATTTTGTAAGTGTAAGTTGGCTTAGTATGAACATTTTAATATTACCCTCTTAGTTTGTTTTAGTTTAAAATTCATTTATTCAATCTTGTAACAAAAGTTTTCAAAATCTTAACGATGTAATCATTCTCATGTTATAATCTTAAGACATAATGTAGAGAAATTGTACTAAAACTTTTATCAATCATTTCAAGCTTAGAGCATGTTTAATTATTAATTATTATTCAAAAAAAAAATTGGAGTTTGTTTTTGCCCTCGTAGTTTGGGCATAACATTTTGGTATCAAAGCCCGTGTTTCAACGCTAGGAACCTTAACCATTATGCCTCCTAAACTTAACTCAAACTTTTAATTGTGTAGATGCTGCCTGTTACTCGTAACTGGCGAGGCAGAGGTCGTAGGACTAGGGGTGGTAGAGCGAGACAGGAGGATGGACCACCACCACCTCCACCTCCACCACCACCGAACCCGAACCAAGACATTATAGACGCACTTTAGACTTTGATCGGTGTAGTTCAGCAGAGAGTGGTACCTGTAGTTCAGCCAGTTCAGCAGATTCCAGTACTGGAAGCAGAGGGACCCGAAGGAGGCGGGCCTAGAGTCAGAGAGAGGACTAGGAGTCCCCCACCGAGGCAGTTAGAGGGTCAAGGTGAACACGAGGAAGAGTCCATACACCAGAGAGGACCCCCTTTTGACAGACCTCTTAGACATGTAGGAGATGACATCAGGGAATTGATTCGACTCGGACCACCATTGTTTACCAATACCACTAAGGATTCAGTAGTAGAGGCATGGTTGCAGAGCCTACAGCGGTGCTTTGGGTTAAGCCCTTATGGGAGTCAACTAAAAGCACGCCTACCAGTTCATCAGTTCAGAGGGGATGCCTCCAACTGGTAGCATCAGGAGGAGATCATAGGTGGAGTGAGGATGGACACCCTCACATGGGAATCTTTCCTAGAAAGATTTCGGGAGAGGTACTTGTCAGAGCATTTTCGACAAAAACAGATAGAGGAGTTCCATTCTAGCAACAATTCGATGCAAAATCTCATTCAACCTTTCAAAATGAAGAGATGAGGGTCTCTTAAATAGACTTTCTTTGAATTCATCAACTGTTGAGATCGATTTCAATCAGCGCTCAGGATTAAAGGTGAAGTTCAATCATAAAGGGAGATTTCCAAATTAAAGGGAGTTAACAGATTTAATTTGAGTAAAATAAGGAGTTAACTGATTCAATTTGAGTAGAAAAAGGAGTTAACTCATTTAACTCATTTTTGATCAATAGTGAACTAGAAATTTCCTTTTTTGAACTGAAGAGAGATTTTTTTGAGATATTTAATTTAATAAAATGAGATATGCTCTCATAATTACTTTTTCTATTTAATTAACTAATCTTTAATTAATTAGAGACACTTTTCTTATTTAATTAAATAACTTCATTTAATTAATTAGGACTGGCTTGTCATTTAATTAAATAATTTTTTAAAATTAATTAGAAGTAAGTACTCCATTTAATTAAATAATTTCGTTTAATTATTTCAAAATTCTTTTTGAAACTAGTCAACTCAAGTCAACCGTGGTTAAATCTAGTCAACTTTTCGTCAAACATGATCATTGCATATGTGAATATGAGCAAATGTGAATATGAATTCCAGCAACAATTCAATGCAAATTCTCATTCAACCTTTCAAAATGAAGAGATGAGGGTCTCTTAAATAGACTTTCTTTAAATTCATCAATGGTTGAGATCGATTTCAATCAGCAGTCAGGATTAAAGGTGAAGTTCAGTCATAAAGGGAGATTTCTAAATTAAAGGGAGTTAACAGATTTAATTTGAGTAAAATAATGAGTTAACTAATTCAATTTGAGTAGAAAAAAGAGTTAACTGATTTAACTCATTTTTTATCAATAGTTAATTGGAAATTTCCCTTTTTGAACTGAAGAGAGATTTTGTTGAGATATTTAATTTAATAAAATGAGATATGCTCTCATAATTACTTTTTCTATTTAATTAAATAATCTTTAATTAATTAGAGACACTTTTCTTATTTAATTAAATAATTTCATTTAATCAATTAGGAATGGCTTCTCATTTAATTAAATAACTTTGTTTAATTAATTAGAACTAAGTACTCCATTTAATTAAATAATTTTGTTTAATTATTTCAAAATTCTTTTCGAAGGTAGTCAACTCAAGTCAACCGTGCTTAAATCTGGTCAACTTTTGGTCAAACTTGATCTTTGCGTATGTGAATATGAGCAAATGTGTGTATGAATTCTAGCAACAATTCGATGCAAATTCTCATTCAACCTTTCAAAATGAAGAGATGAGGGTCACTTAAATAGACTTTCCTTGAATTCATCAACGGTTGAGATCGATTTCAATCAACGATCAGGATTAAAGGTGAAGTTCATTCATAAAGGGAGATTTCCAAATTAAAAGGAGTTAACAAATTTAAGTTGAGTATAATAAGGAGTTAACCTATTCAATTTGAGTAGAAAATGGAGTTAACTGATTTAACTCATTTTTTATCAGTAGTGAACTGGAAATTGCCCTTTTTCAATTGAAGAGAGATTTTGTTGAGATATTTAATTAAATAAAATGAGATATGCTCTCATAATTACTTTTTGTATTTAATTAAGTAAACTTTAATTAATTAGAGACACTTTTCTTATTTAATTAAATAACTTCATTTAATTAATTAGGAATGGCTTCTCATTTAATTAAATAACTTTGCTTAATTAATTAGCAGTAAGTACTCCATTTAATTAAATAATTTCGTCTAATTATTTCAAAAAAAATTTTTGAAAGTAGTCAACTCAAGTCAACCGTGGTTAAATATAGTCAACTTTTGGTCAAACTTGATCTTCGCATATGTGAATATGAGCAAATGTGAGTATGAATTCTAGCAACAATTCGATGCAAATTCTAACTGAACTTTTCAAAATGAAGAGATGAGGGTCTCTTAAATAGACTTGCTTAGAATTCATCAACGGTTGAGATCAATTTCAATCAGCGGTCAAGATTAAAGGTGAAGTTCAGTCATAAAGGGAGATTTCCAAATTAAAGGGAGTTAACAGATTTAATTTGAGTAAAATAAGCAGTTAATTGATTCAATTTGAGTAGAAAAAGAACTTAACTAATTTAACACATTTTTGATCAATAGTGAACTGAAAATTTCCCTTTTTGAACTGAAGAGAGGTTTTGTTGAGATATTTAATTTAATAAAATGAGATATGCTCTCATAATTACTTTTTCTATTTAATTAGATAATCTTTAATTAATTAGAGACACTTTTCTTATTTAATTAAATAACTTCATTTAATTAATTAGGAATGGCTTCTCATTTAATTAAATAACTTTGTTTAATTAATTAGAAGTAAGTACTCCATTTAATTAAATAATTTCGTTTAATTATTTCAAAATTCTTTTCGAAACTAGTCAACTCAAGTCAATCGTGGTTAAATCTGGTCAACTTTTGGTCAAACTTGATCTTTGCGTATGTGAATATGAGCAAATGTGAGTATGAATTCCAGCAAAAATTCGATGCAAATTCTCATTCAACCTTTCAAAATGAAGAGATGAGGGTCTCTTAAATAGACTTTCCTAGAATTCATCAATAGTTGAAATCGATTTCAATCAGCGGTTAGGATTAAAGGTGAAGTTCAGTCATAAAGGGAGATTTCCAAATTAAAGGAAGTTAACAGATTTAATTTGAGTAAAATAAGGAGTTAATTGATTCAATTTGAGTAGAAAAAGGAGTTAACTGATTTAACTCATTTTTTATCAATAGTGAACTTGAAATTTCTCTTTTTTAACTGAAGAGAGATTTTATTGAGATATTTAATTTAATAAAATGAGATATGTCTTCATAATTACTTTTTCTATTTAATTAAGTAATCTTTAATTAATTAGGGACACTTTTCTTATTTAATTAAATAACTTCATTTAATTAATTAGGAATGACTTCTCAATTAATTAAATAACTTTGTTTGATTAATTAGAAGCAAGTACTCCATTTAATTTAATAATTTCATTTAATAATTTTAAAATTCTTTTTGAAACTAGTCAACTCAAATCAACCCTGGTTAAATCTGGTCAACTTTTGGTCAAACTTGATCTTTGGGTATGTGAATATGAGCAAATGTGAGTATGAATTCCAGCAAAAATTCGATGCAAATTCTCATTCAAATTTTCAAAATGAAGGGATGAGGGTCTCTAAAAATAGACTTTCCTAAAATTCATCAACGGTTGAGATCGATTTCAATCAGCAGTCAGGATTAAAGGTGAAGTTCAGTCATAAAGGGAGATATCCAAATTAAAAGGAGTTAATAGATTTAATTTGAGTAAAATAAGGATTTAACTGATTTAATTTGAGTAGAAAAAGGAGTTAACTGATTTAACTCATTTTTTATCAATAGTGAACTAAAAGTTTCCATTTTTGAACTGAAGAGAGACTTTGTTGAGATATTTAATTTAATAAAATGAGATATGCTCTTATAATTACATTTTCTATTT
The DNA here is from genome assembly GCA_028749045.1 of Cupressus sempervirens. Taxonomy (NCBI): domain Eukaryota; kingdom Viridiplantae; phylum Streptophyta; class Pinopsida; order Cupressales; family Cupressaceae; genus Cupressus; species Cupressus sempervirens. The sequence goes on from CM053783.1 coordinate 127,169,124, forward strand.
AGTTGAGTAATCTTTAATTAATTAGACACACTTTTCTTATTTAATTAAATTACTTCATTTAATTAATTAGGCATGGCTTCTCATTTAATTAAATAACTTCTTTTAATTAATTAGAAGTAAGTACTCCATTTAATTAAGTAATTTTTTTTAATTATTTCTAAATTCTTTTCGAAACTTGTCAACTCAAGTCAACCGTGGTTAAATCTGGTCAACTTTGGGTCAAACTTGATCTTCGCATATGTGAATATGAGCAAATGTGAGTATGAATTCCAGCAACAATTTGATGCAAATTCTCAATCAACCTTCCAAAACGAATAGATGAGGGTCTCTTAAATAGACTTTCTTAGAATTCATCAACGGTTGAGATCAATTTCAATCAGCGGTCAGGATTAAAGGTGAAGTTCAGTCATAAAGGGAGATTTCCAAATTAAAGAGAGTTAACAAATTTAATTTGAGTAAAATAAGGAGTAAACTGATTCAATTTGAGTAGAAAAATGAGTTAACTCATTTAACTCATTTTTGATCAATAGTGAACAGAAAATTTCCCTTTTTGAACTGAAGAGAGATTTTGTTGAGATATTTAATTTAATAAAATAAGATATGCTCTCATAATTACTATTTCTATTTAATTAAGAAATTTTTAATTAATTAGAGACACTTTTCTTATTTAATTAAATAACTTAATTTAATTAAATAGGAATAGCTTCTCATTGAATTAAATAACTTTGTTTAATTAATTAGAAGTAAGTACTCCATTTAATTAAGTAATTTCATTTAATTATTTTAAAATTCTTTTCGAAACTAGTCAACTCAAGTCAACTGTGGTTAAATCTGGTCAACTTTTGGTAAAACTTGATCTTTGCGTATGTGAATATGAGCAAATGTGAGTATGAATTCCAGCAACAATTCGATGCAAATTCTCATTCAACCTTTCAAAATAAAGAGATGAGGGTCTCTTAAATAGACTTTCTTCGAATTCATCAACAGTTGAGATCAATTTCAATCAGCGGTCAGGATTAAAGGTAAAGTTCAGTCATAAAGGGAGATTTCCAAATTAAAGGGAGTTAACAAATTTAATTTGAGTAAAATAAGGAGTTAACTGATTCAATTTGAGTAGAAAAAGGAGTTAATTGATTTAACTCATTTTTTATCAATAGTGAACTAGAAATTTCCCTTTTTCAACTGAAGAGAGATTTTGTTGAGATATTTAATTTAATAAAATGAGATATGCTCTCATAATTACTTTTTCTATTTAATTAAGTAATCTTTAATTAATTAGAGACACTTTTCTTATTTAATTAAATAACTTCATTTAATTAATTAGGAATGGCTTCTCATTTAAATAAATAACTTTGTTTAATTAATTAGAAGTAAGTACTCCATTTAATTAAATAATTTCGTTTAATTATTTCAAAATTCTTTTCGAAACTAGTCAACTCAACTCAACCGTGGTCAAATCTGGTCAACTTTTGGTCAAACTTGATCTTTGCGTATGTGAATATGAGCAAATGTGAGTATGAATTCCAGCAACAACTCGATGCAAATTCTCATTCAAGCTTTCAAAATGAAGAGATGAGTATCTCTTAAATAGACTTTTTTGGAATTGATCAACTGTTGAGATCGATTTCAATCAATGGTCAGGATTAAAGGTGAAGTTCAGTAATAAAGGGAGATTTCCAAATTAAAAGGATTTAACAGATTTAATTTGAGTAAAATAAGGATTTAACTGATTCAATTTGAGTAGAAAAAATAGTTAATTGATTTACCTCATTTTTTATCAATAGTGAACTGGAAATTTCCCTTTTTGAACTGAAGAGAGATTTTGTTAAGATATTTAATTTAATAAAATGAGATATGCTCTCATAATTACTTTTTCTATTTAATTAAATAATCTTTAATTAATTAAAGACACTTTTCTTATTTAATTAAATAACTTCATTTAATTAATTAGGAATGGCTTCTCATTTAATTAAATAACTTTGTGGAATTAATTAGAAGTAAGTACTCCATTTAATTAAATAATTTCGTTTAATTATTTTAAATTTTTTTCAAAACTAGTCAACTCAAGTCAACCGTGGTTAAATTTGGTCAACTTTTGGTTAAACTTGATCTTTGCATTTGTGGATATGAGCAAATGTGAGTATGAATTCCAGCAGCAACTCGATGCAAATTCTCATTCAACCTTTCAAAATGAAGAGATGAGGGTCTCTTAAATAGGCTGTCCTATAATTCATCAACGGTTGAGATCGATTTCAATCAACGGTCAGGATTAAAGGTGAAGTTCATTCATAAAGGGAGATTTCCAAATTAAAGGGAGTTAACAGATTTAATTTGAGCAAAATAAGGAATTAACTGATTCAATTTGAGTAGAAAAATGAGTTAACTGATTTAACTCATTTTTGATCAATAGTGAACTGAAAATTTCCCTTTTTGGACTGAAGAGATATTTTGTTGAGATATTTAATTTAATAAAATAAGATATGCTCTCATAATTACTTTTTCTATTTAATTAAATAATCTTTAATTAATTAGAGACCCTTTTTTTATTTAATTAAATAACTTCATTTAATTAATTAGGAATGGCTTCTCATGTAATTAAATAACTTTGTTTAATTAATTAGAAGTAAGTACTCGATTTAATTAAATAATTTCGTTTAATTATTTCAATTTTTTTTTGGAACTAGTCAACTCAAGTCAACCGTGGTTAAATCCACTTACTAACTAAAGTTAGCATACACTCACAAACATATACTAAACTAATTTAACTAACCTCTACTAACCCCTTATCATTCTAACTAAAAAAAACATTTAATAAAACATAACTAAATTAATACAAACAAGCTAACCTACATACTAACTTAATTCTAACACCTAACAAGACTAACTCTAATCTACTAACCCTCTGCCTCCCCTATGATCACCTACCCCTACCTTGGGTGAGCGCTTCCCAAGGTCAAGCGTTGCCCAAGCATTGACCAAGGCTAGTGCTCTACCCAAAGCCAAAGCAGGCGCAGGCTTAAACAAAAAGGGAGGCGCCCAAAACAATCAAAGCAAAAAAAATAAAACTCGTAACCAAAGTCAAACTTTTCCAAGGGTCTACAACATAGGTTGATGTGACTGGGTGACATCATCTGTATGATGACTAATGAATTTGCAATAAAACATATTTCTTAAACAAAACTTATTCAATATCATGGGAACTGACACCCAAGAAGGGATGGAAGCATTAAACACATAAACTTTTCTAGGTAGGAAAAGTAGATATTAAGGATATTAGCTTAGTTGAAAATTTCTCTTTTTAAAAAAAATTGTTCTTTGTTAATTCCATTACTATATTTAATTAGAAATAAAATAATATCTAAAATAAACAAAAAGGATAATAAGAGAATCTCTTAGATTCTCTATCTCAAGGGGGAGCATTTAAATTGCTCCCCATACAAAAATCCAAAGAGTTTTTGCTCTCTTGGTACATTTTTTTTTTTTAAGCTAAATTTTTCTAAGTAAAGATTTACAAGCAATGTATTTGATTTTTCTAAAATAGGTATTATTATTTTATGTTCTTAATGGCTTTAAAACATAGGTTCAAAAGTTTCTTCACAACAATACAATATTTATTTGATCTTCTAATAGATACGAAATTGAATTAAAAAAATTAATCATATCCATCTTCCTTTCTTAACATACTTAAACTCAAAATTTGCATAATTGAATGTCATCATTTTCATCCTATTTTTGATATGCACCCATCTAAACTAAAATTACAATTAAATCACATGATAAACAATTATACTCAAACACCAATTTTATTGGCAAACTCGATTCAAAGGCTCAGTTGAGAAAGAATCAGGAAGAAAACCTAGCTTCATTGCCAATCCAACAAAGTTTTGAGATACAATTTACATGGGATTTCAATCCTGAATTACAACACTTAAATGAAATTTCCTTCATGACCCTCAACAAGGGTTCCATTTCCAATTTTTCAACACATTTCTACGAACCGTGGAGGAAATAAAATCTGATCAGGTGACAACCAAGCATAACCAAGAGACAATCAAACATGCATATTCATACATGATTTACACAATGGGATTCACAATGAATCAAAACTAGGGAAAGGTGGATTCTTTCAACCAGGAGAAGTCAAGCACAACACTAACAAATGCCCAATTGGGGCTATATACCAAGAACTTTCGTTCTTCCATTTCAACATACCATAATCATACAAGGTTTGTGCTGAAAGGTAGGGGCTCATAACACCCTACCCTTTCTCCCTCTTCTCATCCTGAGAAGAGACTCTACACTGGTTGGAGTCCGACTAAACAGACCTTTCCCAAAATTGGTCACTTTTGCCCTCTCCAAGGGTGAGTAATACCAAAACACCCATGCAAGAAAAATCTCAAAAAAAAAATTGCAAGCATAAACATGAAAGGAAATCATCAAAAAAATAACATGGTTTTCAAGCTTCCCAACATACCCACAAACATACAAACATTGAAGCAACAACAAGGTAGCATAAGCATGAAACAAGAATGAAATCTGTACAAGGGAGATGAGAATTCCAACCTTCACAAGAGGTAATGGCAATGAATAAGTTTGAGTAGAGTTTCCTTCTCCTTCCTTCAATCTTCAAGAACTCTTCTCTAAATGTAGAGATTGGATAACAACCTCTACTAGTCCAAGAAAGGCCTCTAAATAAGCCTCAAACTCAACCACCCAAAAGGATCAATAACTACACCCACCCATTTACAATTTTAGAAACTCCTAACTCAATCCACACCATGGTTAAATACTAAGTGGAGGTGGTGTGATTAATTTCATGGTAGCCACTTACAATTTTCGCACAAAGGCAAAAAGAGACTTTTTGAGTGGCCTCAAAAGTAAAAAAAAGGGGCTTAGGGGTTGGAAAAGACCCCTAACCCATACCCATACCCTTTGGGTATAATAATTTCATGATATAAAGCTTTAGGATTAGGTTAGAGCCAAACAAAAGCTAGGAAATAATTAAGACCAACTAACAACTCTAAAATGCAAATTAAGTACTAATTTAGATTAGGGATGACTAACTCTGATTAAGAACTCAATTAGCAAACTGATACTAACTTAAACCAACTTAGGTCCAAAGGCTACACAGCTAACCCTAACTAGCATGCTAAGGAGCACAAATAATTCATGAGTGTCAAGTGACACTAAAAGAACATAGTTATGAATATTAACATTCACTGAACACAGAAATAAAATACATACATCTCATAGTACAATACTTGAATTATGAACAACAAGGTTTCCAAAATTAACACATAGGGATCAGTTCTGTTCCTCCATTAGTTTCTTTGGCTAAAATATCTGCATACTCATTGCACACATCAGTAGTCCCAAAAATCACATGTACATATGTATATATATATGTATCAAGAATCACATAAATTAAAACATCCATCTATAACAAAAATCAGGGTTCCTCTCATCCTATTCAATTCTTAACCATTTAAAATATCTCATACCAAAATGTTAATCCTACCTTTTACTTAATTCATCGACATATATATACATAAAACATTAAATGACGGACATCAAATACCTGAAAATAACATCACACAACATGAAATAATATGATATGTTCTAAGTATCAGATAATGTCTCGACATCTCGAATCGTGAGTATCAAAAAGATAAAGTAATAACTAAGGCTACGAAGGGTCGAGGTGAGGCCTCACATCCTCCCCCACTAGGCATGAACTTCCTCCTAGAGTTCATCAAAAGATAAGGGTATAGAGATCACATCCATGCTTCATTCCCCAAGGAAATCATGACCTCGTCATAACATTCCCGCTAGACCCTAACTTGGTCCAGCTCTTGACCTCGAGGATCTAGGGTCTGTCGGGCAATAATATGGATAGTATCTAGCACTAATTGGCTGACCAACTCCACTTGTAGCCCCAATATTTGTAGCCTGATGCTCAGCTTAGTAGTTGTCAACTGCTGTAAAAACTCTGTGAGACCTGCCCAAGTCTCCAACTGTCAGCTCTGAAAAAACCCCTCTTTGACCACTAGATGACTGCCCCTGTGGACACCCTCTAGCTATATGAACCATGCCCCACAAGCGTAGCATGGCCCTCGGGTATAAGATCATGTATCCTATGATCCTGACTGCTGTGGGCCTCCTAATCTACTAGACCCACTGTATCTACCCCTAGAAGACTACTGAGTTTGCATTGACTGTGGCTGTGGGGTATGTACTTTCTGATCCTGCTGTAACTACCACTGCCTAGGCTTAGAGCCCTGGTAACCTTGTGAGAATTTGTGCTGCTGTTGTTGAGACTGTTGGCCCTTAGAGGACCCTGGTGTATAGTTCTGATTCCCTTTCCAAGGGAGTTTCTACCGAGTAGAGTTTCAGTTCTGAGATCGATCCCGTGACTCCTGTCTCCCTCGAGTATCCTTTGCCACTTGTGCTATCCCCACTACCTGTCTGAAGGTGGTAGGGAAGGCCATCTGAACTGGTTCCTAAAGTGAGAAATTTAGCCCCATGATAAAACAATGTACCTGTAGTTTCTCATCTTTCATGTATTCCACATAAGGAAGGAGCTCGAGAAACTTGCTCTCATATTGTGCCACTGTAAGACCTCTCTGATAAAGACAATGGAACTCCTCTATCTGTTTTTGTCAAAAATTCTCTGACAAGTACCTTTCTCAAAATATTTCTAGGAATGATTCCCATGTGAGGGTATCCATCCTCACTCCAGCTATGATCTCCTCCCGATGCCACCAATTGGAGGCATCCCCTCTCAACTGATGAACTAATAGGCGTGCCTTTAGATTACTCCCATAGGGTCATAATAAAAAGCACCATTGTAAGCTCTGCAACCATGCCTCTGCTACTATCCCCTCAGTAGAACTGGTAAATAATGGTGGCCCAAGTCAAATCAATTCCCTGATATCATCTCCTACATGTCTAGGAGGTCTGTCAATTGTGGTTAAATCTGGTCAACTTTTGGTCAAACTTGATCTTTGTGTATGTGAATGTGAGCAAATGTGAGTATGAATTTCAGCAACAATTCGATGCAAATTCTCATTCAACCTTTCAAAATGAAGAGATGAGGGTCTCTTAAATAGACTCTCCTGAAATTCATCAACGGTTGAGATCGATTTCAATCAATGGTCAGGATTAAAGGTGAAGTTCAGTCATAAAGAGAGATTTCCAAATTAAAGGGAGTTAACAGATTTAATTTGAGTAAAATAAGGAGTTAACTGATTCAATTTGAGTAGAAAAAAGAGTTAACTGATTTAACTCATTTTTTATCAATAGTGAACTGAAAATTTACCTTTTGAAACGGAAGAGAGATTTTGTTGAGATATTTAATTTAATAAAATGAGATATGCTCTCATAATTACTTTTTCTATTTAATTAAATAATCTTTAATTAATTAGAGACACTTTTCTTATTTAATTAAATAACTTCATTTAATTAATTAGGAATGGAATCTCATTTCATTAAATAACTTTGTTTAATTAATTAGAAGTAAGTACTCCATTTAATTAAATAATTTCGTTTAATTATTTCAAAATTCTTTTCAAAACTAGTCAACTCAAGTCAACCGTGGTTAAATATGGTCAACTTTTGGACAAACTTGATCTTTGCGTATGTGAAAATGAGCAAATGTGAGTATGAATTCCAGCAACAATTTGATGCAAATTCTCATTCAACTTTTCAAAATGAAGAGATGAGGGTCTCTTAAATAGACTTTCTTGGAATTCATCAATGGTTGAGATCGATTTAAATCAACGGTCAGGATTAAAGGTGAAGTTCAGTCATAAAGGGAGATTTCCAAATTAAAGGGAGTTAACAGATTTAATTTGAGTAAAATAAAGAGTTAACTGATTCAATTTGAGTAGAAAAAAGAGTTAACTGATTTAACTCATTTTCGATCAATAGTGAACTGAAAATTTCCCTTTTTGAACTGAAGAGAGATTTTGTTGAGATATTTAATTTAATAAAATGAGATATGCTCTCATAATTACTTTTTCCATTTAATTAAATAATCTTTAATTAATTAGAGACACTTTTCTTATTTAATTAAATAACTTCATTTAATTAATTAGGAATGACTTCTCATTTAATTAAATAACTTTGTTTAATTACTTAGAAGTAAGTACTCCATTTAATTATATAATTTTGTTTGATTATTTTAAAATTCTTTTCGAAACTAGTCAACTCAAGTCAACCGTGGTTAAATCAGGTCAACTTTTCGCAAAACTTGATATTTGCGTATGTGAATATGAGAAAATGTGAGTATGAATTCCAGCAACAATTCGATGCAAATTCTCATTCAACCTTTCAAAATGAAGAGATGAGGGTGTCTTAAATAGACTTTCTTCGAATTCATCAACGGTTGAGATCGATTTCAATCAACGGTCAGGATTAAAGGTGAAGTTCAGTCATAAAGGAAGATTTCCAAATTAAAGGGAGTTAATAGAATTAATTTGAGTAAAAGAAGGTGTTAACTGATTCAATTTGAGTAGAAAAAAGAGTTAACTCATTTAACTCATTTTTGATCAATAGTGAACTGAAAATTTCTCTTTTTGAACTGAAGAGAGATTTTGTTGAGATATTTAATTTAATAAAATGAGATATGCTCTCATAATTACTTTCTCTATTATATTAAATAATCTTTAATTAATTAGAGACACTTTTATTATTTAATTAAATAACTTCATTTAATTAATTAGGAATGGCTTCTCATTTAATTAAATAATTTTGTTTAATTAATTAGAAGTAAGTACTCTATTTAATTAAATAATCTCGTTTAATTATTTCAAAGAAATTTTTGAAACTAGTCAACTCAAGTCAACCGTGGTTAAATCTGGTCAACTTTTGGACAAACTTGATCTTTGCGTATGTGAATATGAGCAAATGTGAGTATGAATTTCAGCAAGAATTCGATGCAAATTCTCATTCAACCTTTTAAAATGAAGAGATGAGGGTCCCTTAAATGGACTTTCCTTGAATTCATCAACGGTTGAGATCGATTTCAATCAACGGTCAGGATTAAAAGTGAAGTTCAGTCATAAAGGGAGATTTTCAAATTAAAAGGAGTTAACAGATTTAATTTGAGTGAAATAAGGAGTTAACTGATTCAATTTGAGTATAAAAAGGAGTTAACTGATTTGACTCATTTTTGATCAATAGTGAACTGGAAATTTTCTTTTTTGAACTAAAGTGAGATTTTGTTGAGATATTTAATTTAATAAATTGAGATATTGTCTCATAATTACTTTTTCTATTTAATTAAATAATCTTTAATTAATGGGTAGAAGCACAAACCTGTGTCACCTTTTATAAAGAAATGTGATATCAGAATGTGACAGTTCAACATTAATGACAAAAAAAATGGTATTTGTGTTTAAAATATGAAGATGATGTAAACTAATAAAATGTGTAGAATTGTATGAATTTTATGCTTATAATTTTTATAATTTTTTTGACTAAGAATTTATTCATTTTATTTTATTTTGAAGTCCCTTTTTTAACTGTAAAAAATATAGGATGTAGTTCCCGTCAAACAAGTATGTGTAAATCACCTTTTTTTGTTCTAATTTGAAAATATTTTATAGATGACATGTATAGCTAGTGCACAAAAAAAGAAATAATTGTTTTTGATATATATTTTCTTTGTTATAAGTACTCAACTTCCACCTTGTCAGAATCCAACAGTTTTTTCCTCCCGTCAAAACTTCCCTATTAAATCTATACCTTCTTGAAAATAAATTACATATTCGTGAAGAGGATTCTCTCCTCTAGTGATAAATATATATTTTTTATTTTTTTATATGATTTACTATTTTTTATCATTTTTTGAGAGAACAACTTCTGAAATGTTAAAATATCGACTTATAATATTTTGAGATTATATAATATTATAACTAATCAAAACACTCAAAAATTTATATAATGATGATATTGAATCTGAAATCTATAAAAGTGTATTTTTAATTTTTTTTTAAAATTGAGTTTTGATAGAGAAATGATATTTGACCAAAACAGGTTTTTGTATCACAAACGGTGACACAGATCTATGCTTTTACCCGAATTAGAGACACTTTTCTTATTTAATTAAATAACTTCATTTAATTAATTAGGAATGGCTTCTCATTTAATTAAATAATTTTTTTTAATTAATTAAAAGTAAGTACTCCATTTAATTAAATAATTTCATTTAATTATTTTAAAATTCTTTTCGAAACTAGTCAACTCAAGTCAACCGTGGTTAAATCTGGTAAACTTTTGGTCAAACTTGAGCTTTGTGTATGTGAATATGAGAAAATGTGAGCATGAATTCCAGCAACAATTCGATGCAAATTCTAATTCAACCTTTCAAAATGAAGAGATGAGGGTCTCTTAAATAGACTTTCCTAGAATTCATCAACGGTTGAGATGGATTTCAATCAACGGTCAAGATTAAAGGTGAAGTTCAGTCATAAAGGGAGATTTCCAAATTAAAGGGAGTTAACATATTTAATTTGAGTAAAATAAAGAGTTAACTGATTCAAATTGAGTAGAAAAAAGATTTAACTCACTTTTGATCAATAATGAACTGAAAATTTCCCTTCTTGAACTGAACAGAGATTTTGTTGAGATATTTAATTTAATAAAATGAGATATGCTCTCATAATTACTTTTTCTATTTAATTAAATAATCTTTAATTAATTAGAGACACTTTTCTTATTTAATTAAATAACTTCACTTAATTAGTTAGGAATGGCTTCTCATTTAATTAAATGACTTTGTTTAATTAATTAGAAGTAAGTACTCCATTTAATTAAATAATTTTGTTTAATTATTTCAAAATTCTTTTCGAAACTAGTCAATTCAAGTCAACCGTAGTTAAATCTGGTCAACTTTTGGTTAAACTTGATCTTTGCGTATGTGAATATGAGCAAATGTGAGTATGAATTTCAGCAACAATTCGATGCAAATTCTCATTCAACCTTTCAAAATGAAGAGATGAGGGTCTCTTAAATAGACTTTCTTGGAATTCATCAACGGTTGAGATCGATTTCAATCAACGGTCAAGATTAAAGGTGAAGTTCAGTCATAAAAGAAGATTTCCAAATTAAAGGGAGTTAACAGATTTAATTTGAGTAAAATAAGGAGTTAACTGATTCAATTAGAGTAGAAAAAGGAGTTAACTGATTTAACTCATTTTTTATCAATAGTGAATTGGAAATTTCCCTTTTTGAACTGAAGAGAGATTTTGTTGAGATATTTAATTTAATAAAATGAGATATGCTCTCATAATTACTTTTTCTATTTATTTAAATAATCTTTAATTAATTAGAGACACTTTTCTTATTTAATTAAATAACTTCATTTAATTAATTAGGAATGGCTTCTCATTTAATTAAATAACTTTGTTTAATTAATTAGAAGTAAGTACTCCATTTAATTAAATAATTTTGTTTAATTATTTCAAAAAAAAATTCAAAACTAGTCAACTCAAGTCAACTGTGGTTAAATCTAGTAAATTTTTAGTCAAACTTGATCTTTGGGTATGTGAATATGAGCAAATGTGAGTATGAATTCCAACAACAATCTGATGCAAATTCTCGTTCAACTTTTCAAAATGAAGAGATGAGGGTCTCTTAAATAGACTTTCCTTGAATTCATCAATGGTTGAGATTGATTTCATTCAACGGTCTGTAATGCCCCGCCAAGGGATCCAAAGAATTACACTAAGTTTACCTAACATTTTTTTTTATAACATGAAAGTAAATACCACATATAACTTGTACATAATAATGAAAGCAATAGCGATGTCCATCTAAAAGTATAACATACATAACCGATTTTATTCTTTAAAGATCCCTTAACGTTGAATCACATCTGATCATAACTTCTTCATCTAACATCACATCTTTATGAAATAACAATGATACATCCAATGTACTTAAACAATATTACAAGTGTCCTTTTTGTAACTACATTTCAGATTGCTCAATCATCCACCATACATATCACAAGGTATGAAAAAGCTTAAAGGAATAAAGCATCCACGTAAATAAAGTACATCATCATCAATATTAATTCATGATGCAATTAAAGTAAATGAAACCACATATCATACATGATACATCATCATCAAAAAGATATAAATATCCATTATAAGAGATAACCATAAATCACAGACATAACTAACTAAGTGCACGGTTCCTCTCAACTGTTAATAGCATCATTAGACCATCATGGGCCCTAGTCATCCCTCCATGTATAACATCCCAAATCACCGAAGAGATCATCAGTATTAACATAGTAGGAATGTCACTCCTAACACATCCTACTAACATACAAAGTAAAGCGTAGGATACCATCATCTAACATATGCAAATCATCAATATAAGAAACATACCAGTAAATACATCCATCATAAGGTATATCATCAATCATAATGATCCAAGAACATAATGAAGATAAATACCAACCAAGAATACTCCAGCCACGGTGTCTCAAACGGATCTCAAATGATAAAAGTGGAAAAACACTACCACCCGACCGCGTGGAACCTAAGTGGTCCATTCCCACCGTGCTGAGGAGATAATCTCAAGTTCCATACAAGCTATCTATAACACATAGCACAAATCTCTATAGTCTAGGAATCCTAAAAGTATACTAACTCAAAAGTTCCAATCACACACAAAATCGACATCTAATTCTCAGAGGCACACAAAGACATGTAGGAAACCTACTTTGAAGCGAAAAAGTGTTATCGTAATTATCACGTACAAGTTATCTTGGCATTTAGCTAATCTCCACGGGTCCATACTGATCTCATGCGACCACTAGTATCCTCTCATACTGATGAGGCATACTATGGAATGCACAGTCGCAACTATGCGTTCTCACTACTCCCATCCTAGCCTATACAAGCACTCAAGGCATGGGCAAGAACATCAACAATTATCTTTTTAGGTTCATTTAATCCTCATTTAGTGTGTAAATGTTATCACTTATTAACCAAACTTACAATGAGTTACCCTGGCAGCCACTTAGGGCCCCGGCCCCCATTGCAAGCCACTTTCTGACACTACAAGTAGATTACCTACCCTAAGCTCATGGAATCATAAAATCATCACAGTCCTATACAAGCGATTGTAAAGAAAATTCAAAAGATAATCCATAAAAAGAATCATCAAATATCCATGATAAAAGCATCAAATATTCATAATAAGAATCATCAAATCTCCAAGATAAGAATCATCAAATCTCCATGAGCATCTAAAAAGCATCCATAAAAAATTATGACCACAACAGTTCTCTATTAATAACTGAAGGCATCACTGATAATCATAAGTATCAATTAGTTCTCAATAACCAAAATACATTTCAAAATAAATCACCACATCCATTGGTTCTTCAACAAGCAACCAAGAATATCTTAAAATCATACTGATCGAGGACTCCAAAATGGTTGAGTCAAACATGTCACAACATGACATCATCAAGAAATAAATTCACATTTCAGTCTTATCATGGCAACTAAAAAATAATCCAAGGATAACTAATCGATGACTCAAAAATGATTAGCTCAAGTGTCTCATACACATACCTCTCAGCTTCACACATGAAGACTGATGAAGAATAGCAATCAGTAAATACAAATATTTCATAGAGCATACGATCACATTACCATGGTTGGGCTTATAAAGATCGAGACGAAATAAGATCAACATGCCATCACATCTCATAACCTCTGAGCCTCTGATAACAACCTAGGACTAGTCAACACTAGTCAACCCAAAACCCAAAACAAGAAGCATAGAGAATACACGATGCAAACACATGTTTTGGTTTATTAAAATCACATAGTTGAATAATGTGTAAGGATTTTTAGTTTTCTGTTTGCAAGTATACTTTCAAGTGTCTTAGGTTTTATCATTTGACCTATAAGTCAACCCATTTGTTTCCCGATAGCATTATCCTTCCATTATTAAGAATTACATTCTAAGAATAACTTAAGGATAGGTATTTACTTATTGGCCTTTAATTAAATTGTTCTTTTTATTTTACTATGATCCACATTCTAATTGATTAACCTTTCAACTTTTCTAAGATCATTATTCATTATATTATAAGAGGACCAATTATCATTCTTCGAATAAGAGATTATAACTTTATTTATCTCAATCTATTAACATAGGTACACCATCCATGACCTATTAACATCTTATTAATTTTCAATTATAAACTTAATTAAGTATTACTAAAGTTTGAGTCTTTGAATTTAATCGTCACCATCGTTGACAACCATACAATATCTAAAGTCATAATTCAAGTCATAAGAATAAGACCTATCAACTTCAATATAGATAATCTACAATCTCGTTAAAAGAATTATATCAAATAAATTTCTATTACATAACTTAATTATTAATTAAATCTAATTAACTCTCATTAATTGATTTAATTAATAATTCTATAACCATAGCAACGTTCTAATTAACATCAGTTGACTAATAACTAACTAGAATTCTGTAAGTTAAAAGTCAACTATAATTCAATACTCAAATGATCATATTAATAATTCAATAATAATAACTTGTTAATATTTAATGACAAGCTATATTGGGAATCTTATTATTAAATCTTTAATGATCACATACATCACTCTGCAACAATGTTCTCATTTATATTTTAATAATAACAAGTTATAATAAATCCTCAATACCAAGTATTATTATCTCTAATAAGTTTTCCCTATGTACGTTGATTTAGTTAACTGATAATCCTCCAAATTAATAACCAAGCCAATTTGATTAATATGTTTTACAGTACTTCAATCATTAACTAATCTCTTTTAGAGTAACTCTATTCATATTAGTTGATAACTATTTAAACTATTTATACTATTATTTATTAATAGTTTGTTAGACCCAACAAACATTAATAAATAATAAACTTATCACAACAATAAATAATCAATCTAGAGAACTTTTACATAGAACTTCATTAGCTAACTCTTAATACCATTAAGGTATTCAAACATATTAACCAATAACATAATAATTCAATCTTAATCCAATATCATTTAGAATTTCTAAATTTAAATCAACATAATATAAATTATCATCTTACAATTATTTAATCAATATTAAAATCAACCATTAGACTCCATTTTCTAATTGTTCTAATAATATTTTGTCTATATAAAAATTGTTTGAAAAAAATCCCTATCACAAACCAATAAGACTCATTGTAGATTTTAACATGAATAATTTTTAAATTCTTAGCATTATCATCTTCATTAAACAACTCTAAAATTGTTTAATAGTATTCAATATACATTATAAAAAGTCCACTATATAAACTATATTAAAATCTCTTTTCTTTTAATCCATTTACTTAGATTGACTAATAATTAACTACACTTCTTCTACTATTAACTAATCTTAATTAAATTTGATTTAATTAGATTAGATAATAAATCATATAAAACTAATGCATATTAATAAGATTCTAATAAGGAAAGATTGCAATAATCTCTTTAATTCATCCACTAGATCATCTCTAATCAAATTTTTTGATAACTATTTAAACCATTATTTATTAATAATTTGTTAGACCCAACAAACATTAATAAATAATAAACTCATCAAACTATATTTTCATAAGCCTCATTAGTTATTATTTAACTAACCTTTAAGGCATATCAATAATTCAAATCGTAGCTATGTTATAACAATGTTATAATGTAACTATGACTCCTTGTCAATATAACAATTCTTATTTAAATCTAAATCCAATATCATTAAAATTTGAGTCTCTTAATAATCATCATTAAACACCTTTATAAATTACCACCTCTTAACTATATATTAAATAGTATTTAATATACATTAAATAATTAATATTAAAAGTCATCCATTCTCTATTGAATTCAATATCTCTATCCATCAGCTCCATCCACAAACTTTTCATTAAAAATTTCCATTAATTCATTTAGAACATTCTTATTAGTCTTTAGACTAATTAAATAATTATTAAATTTTAATTATATTACTTTGATATATTATTTTTGTGAAGTTTAAGCATAATGAACTCTCGGTTATGAGAAATGAAGAGATATTCGTTCTTAAATAAAATAGTCCCAGTACGACGACCATATCTCCCTAATGAACCATTGGATCGGGCTGAAATTTAAATATGTTGAAGAGGGCCAAGTTGCGCCGATTCTAACTAGAGCGATCAAATAAATTTGATCATGATAAAAAGTTATGAATGACTGAATTCGAGTCTATCCAAGGGGCAGCAACAAGACAATTTGTGATGAATTAAAAATTTTCTCTTAAAATAATTGTTCTCTAAATTTATCCATTAATCCATCTAATAAGTTTTTCCATACGCATCTGAAAATATAATTTGATAGAAAGATTACATCTAATCATTCGAATTTTCAACTTAGAATTTCTATTTTAATTTCAAATCTTGTCTATCTAATTTTACAATATAAATTTGAACCCAAACTCGATTAAGATCTAATTATTTCTCCTTAATTAGATCTAGGATTTTTCTATTATTTTCTTCTCATCCAAATAAAATATCTAGATTCCAATTTCGAATAGTAGATTCAATCACAGAGAGTATTCAGACACATAAAATAGATATGATGAAAACAAGAAGAGAAGGAGTGCAAAGGGAATATGAAAATATCACGAGTGCACCTGGACACTGATGCTAATTTGCTATGCTTCAGAAGTCCATAGAAAATCCCTTCCTTCTCCATCATTTGCAAATTCTTCCAAGAATCCAAGCTGATCGAATCCTCCAAGTGATTAGAAGTGCTAAAAAGAGCATAGAAGCAAGTAGAAAATATATGAGCATATGAATCTTCTCTCCTGCATGTAAGCTTTGAAGCTTCTATTTTAGATTGTAGCTTCCTTCTTCAGAGTTTTTGAATCCTCCCCATGCTCCAATTGCTCTTCATGCTATCTCTAAGCTTCTATGAATGCCTGAATATAAAGAGCTCTTAAGAAACTTTTGGAATGCTTCTTGAAACAGCTGGAAGGTGTCACCAACTAAGCATGGGCCTTTTCCAACCTTTTTTATGAGTCATAGAGTTGTAGACACCTTGTTCTTAATTAATGTACTAACCCCCATGTTGTTGACACATGTTAATTCTCATGCAAGCTTATAACTCCAATTTACTTTACTCTTTCCAATTTAATTTATTTATTTATTAAGTCTCATGCACTAACTTTAATATCTCCACTTTTCAATCTTAATATATTTATATTTTAATCATATGAGATTTAGAATCTTTTAATAATTTAAAATATATTTTCCCCTTTTAAATTTCATTTTTCAAAACTTTATTGCTAAAATATTTATTAGCTTTAATAATATTATTATTTAGTCATTTATTAAAAATGAGCTCCAAATATATTATTATTAAAATAAATATTGTCACATTCCAAATTTAATATTATAACTTTTATCTTCCAATTTAATTATTTTATTTAATTAATTTCTCAATTAATTAAATAAAATAAATATTAAAATATCATATTAATTTTTTTATTTAATTAAATCATTAATTAAATCTTTTAATTAGGCTTAATTAATAGAAAATACTCCAAAGACTCACAAAGGTAAAAATACGAAAAACTCATCATAGCCAAAATACATACAAATCAAAGCAAGGGCTTTATATCACGAATTACATCATCTGACGCATTCGGAGGGTACTTAGCTTAGATACTTGTTCTAATTTTTCAATTAGAACAAATGGCTTAAAGGGTTGGGATTTGGACTTGAGAATTTATCTCCCCTCTCTTATTATTGAGATAATGTAATAGGGTACGCTCATCCTGGCAATTCAAAAAAGTCGATACCAAGTATCTACAACCTGCATAAAAACCATGCATGTATAAGCACAATATATACTAAACTAAATAGGCAATGGTAGGAAGTGGTGCATCGTGTAGATCCCGACTAGCAGGTGACTACGACTCCCTTCCTTAACTACATCAGACACACCATACAAAAGCAAATACACAAAGCAAACACACACACCATACACATGCAAGTATGGGGTAAGTATCCATAAAAAAACACATATGATAATAAATCATCTTACTAATCATCATTAATAACTGCAAACACTAAATAATTATCATACATACATGAAATGTAGAGTCTAAGTAATCTCATCACATATCAACTGAATCCATAGCACAATATCTGATAATCTCATAATAATGTTACTAACCATCAACATGAAACTAGCTCTAAAAGAGTTTAGTAATGATAACAAAATGCGAACCAAGGGTAGGAACTACATCCATTCCCCTTGGGATTAGGCTTACTTCTGGAAGCCTACAAGAATGAAAAACTAAGATACTCACTATGTGGGTCTCATTGATCCCTTTCTCCCTATAGGGGAATATGATTCTACTAAAAATATTACAACACACTTAGAGAAATATGATTCTGATTTAATAGTAAATCCAAAACCATATCGATCCAACATCATTCCTTTAACAACTACTGAAATATATCCCTTAATACATTCTAAACAAGAGTAACTTAATGCTTGCAAAGATAAACAAAGGTATACTACCTTGAAACTTAGATAAAAGATACATGTTTTGCAACTAGAATAAGTTTTACTTTTTAATTTTTCCCTCATTTAAGTTTAAGTAGAATTTTCAGTTTTGAAAGCTAAGTGTTGAAGTATGGAAAATATGTAAGTAACAGTTATAAGTTCTGTTTCAATTCACCTACATTTCAAGTTTTCAATTTCAAAGAGATACACATGATAATTCAAAATTTTTGTTTTGGTCAACTAGTTACCAACTAGTGACATTCAAATATACCCAGAGCTTCCAATGTTGAAACTCAAGCTCTGATACGGTCAGGATTAAAGGTGAAGTTCAGTCATAAAAGGAAATTTCCAAATTAAAGAGAGTTAATAGATTTAATTTGAGTAAAATAAAGAGTTAACTGATTCAATTTGAGTAGAAAAAGGATTTAACTAATTTAACTCATTTTTGATCAATAGTGAACTGGAAATTTCCCTTTTTGAACTAAAGAGAGATTTTGTTAAGATATTTAATTTAATAAAATGAGATATACTCTCATAATTAATTTTTCTATTTAATTAAATAATCTTTAATTAATTAGAGACACTTTTCTTATTTAATTAAATAACTTCATTTAATTAATTAAGAATGGCTTCTCATTTAATTAAATAACTTTGTTTAATTAATTAGAAGTAAGTACTCTATTTAATTAAATAATTTTGTTTAATTATTTCAAAAAAAAATTTGAAACTAGTCAACTCAAGTCAACCGTGGTTAAATTTGGTCAACTTTTGGTCAAACTTGATCTTTGCGTATGTGAATATGAGCAAATGTGAGTATGAATTCCAGTAACAATTCAATGCAAATTCTCATTCAACCTTTCAAAATGAAGAGATGAGGGTCTCTTAAATAGACCTTCCTAGAATTTATCAACGGTTCAGATCGATTTCAATCAACGGTCAGGATTAAAAGTGAAGTTCAGTCATAAAGGTAGATTTCCAAATTAAAGGGAGTTAACAGATTTAATTTGAGTAAAATAAAGAGTTAACTGATTCAATTTGATTAGAAAAAAGAGTTAACTGATTTAACTTATTTTTGATCAATAGTGAACTGAAAAATTTCCCTTTTTGAACTGAAGAGAGATTTTGTTGAAATATTAAATTTAATAAAATGAGATATGCTCTCATAATTACTTTTTCTATTTAATTAAATAATTTTAAATTAATTAGGGACACTTTTCTTATTTAATTAAATAACTTCATTTAATTAATTAGGAATGGCTTCTCATTTAATTAAATAACTTTGTTTAATTAATTAGAAGTAAGTACTCCATTTAATTAAATAATTTCGTTTAATTATTTCAAAAAAAAATTGAAACTAGTTAACTCAAGTCAACCGTGGTTAAATCTAGTCAACTTTTGTTCAAACTTGATCTTTGCATATGTGAATATGAGCAAATGTGAGTATGAATTCTAGCAACAATTCGATGCAAATTCTCATTCAACCTTTCAAAATGAAGAGATGAGGGTCTCTTAAATAGACTTTCTTAAAATTCATCAACGGTTGAGATCGATTTCAATCAACGGTCAGGATTAAAGTTGAAGTTTAGTCATAAAGGGAGATTTCCAAATTAAAGGGAGTTAACAGATTTAATTTGAGTAAAATAATGAGTTAACTGATTCAAATTGAATAGAAAAATGAGTTAACTCATTTAACTCATTTTTGATCAATAGTGAACTGGAAATTTCTCCTTTTGAACTGAAGAGAGATTTTGTTGAGATATTTAATTTAATAAAATGAGATATGCTCTCATAATTACTTTTTTTATTTAATTAAATAATCTTTAATTAATTAGAGACATTTTTCTTATTTAATTAAATAACTTCATTTAATTAATTAGCAATGGCTTCTCATTTAATTAAATAACATTGTTTAATTAATTAGAAGTAAGTACTCCATTTAATTAAATAATTTCGTTTAATTTTTTCAATTTTTTTCGAAACTAGTCAACTCAAGTCAATCGTGGTTAAATCTGGTCAACTTTTGGTCAAACTTGATCTTTGCGTATCTGAATATGAGTAAATGTGAGTATGAATTCCAACAACAATTCAATGCAAATTCTCATTCAACCTTTCAAAATGAAGAGATGAAGGTCTCTTAAATAGACTTTCCTGAAATTCATCAACGATTGAGATCGATTTCAATCAACGATCAGGATTAAAGCTGAAGTTCAGTCATAAAGGGAGATTTCCAAATTAAAGGGAGTTAACAAATTTAATTTGAGTAAAATAAGGACTTAACTGATTCAATTTGAGTAAAAAAAAGAGTTAACTGATTTAACTCATTTTTTATCAATAGTGAATTGAGAATTTCCCTTTTTACACTGAAGAGAGATTTTGTTGAGATATTTAATTTAATAAAATGAGATATGCTCTCATAATTACTTTTTCTATTTAATTAAATAATCTTTAATTAATTAGAGACACTTTTCTTATTTAATTAAATAACTTCATTTAATTAATTAGGAATGGCTTCTCATTTAATTAAATAAATTTATCTAATTAATTAGAAGTAAGTACTCCATTTAATTAAATAATTTTATTTAATTATTTCAAAATTCTTTTCAAAACTAGTCAACTCAAGTCAACCGTAGTTAAATCCGGTCAACTTTTGGTCAAACTTGATCTTTGTGTATGTAAATTTGAGAAAATGTGAATATGAATTCTAACAATAATTCGATGCAAATTCTCATTCAACCTTTCAAAATGAAGAGCTGAGGGTCACTTAAATAGACTTTCTTAGAATTCATCAACCGTTAAGATCGATTTCAATCAACGTTCAGGAATAAAGGTGAAGTTCAATCATAAAGGAAGATTTTCAAATTAAAAGGAGTTAACAGATTTAATTTGATTAAAATAAAGAGTTAACTGATTCAATTTGATTAGAAAAAAGAGTTAACTCATTTAACTAATTTTTGATCAATAGTGAACTGGAAATTTGCCTTTTTGAACTGAAGAGAGATTTTGTTGAGATATTTAATTTAATAAAATGAGATATGCTCTCATAATTATTTTTTCTATTTAATTAAGTAATCTTTAATTAATTAGAGACACTTTTTTTTATTTAATTAAATAACTTCATTTAATTAATTAGGAATGGCTTCTCATTCAATTAAATTACTTTGTTTAATTAATTAGAAATAAGTACTCCATTTAATTAAATAATTTTGATTAATTATTTCAAAAAAAATTTCAAACCTAGTCAACTCAAGTCAACTGCAGTTAAATCTGGTCAAATTTTGGTCAAATTTGATCTTTGCGTATGTGAATATGAGCAAATGTAAGTATGAATTCCAGCCCCGTTTCGATGCAAATTCTCATTCAACCTTTCAAAATGAAGAGATGAGGGTCTCTTAAATAGACTTTCCTGGAATTCATCAACGGTTCAGATCGATTTCAATCAACGGTAAGGATTAAAGGTAAAGTTCGGTTATAAAGGGAGATTTCCAAATTAAAGGGAGTTAACAGATTTAATTTGAGTAAAATAAGGAGTTAACTGATTCAAGTTGAGTAGAAAAAGGTGTTAACTGATTTAACTCATTTTTTATCAATAATGAATTAAATTTTTTTTTTTTGAACTGAAGCGAGATTTTATTCAGATATTTAATTTAATAAAATGAGATATGCTCTCATAATTACTTTTTTCTATTTAATTAAGTAATCTTTAACTAATTACAGACACTGTTCTTATTTAATTAAATAACTTCATTTAATTAATTAGGAATGGCTTCTGATTTAATTAAATAACTTTGTTTAATTAATTAGAAGTAAGTACTCCATTTAATTAAATAATTTTGTTTAATTATTTCCAAATTCTTTTCGAAACTAGTCAACACAAGTCAACGGTGGCTAAATCTGGTCAACTTTTGGTCAAACTTGATCTTTGCATATGTGAATATGAGCAAATCTGAGTATGAATTCTAGTAACAATTCGATTCAAATTCTCATTCAACCTTTCAAAATGATGAGATGAGGGTCTCTTAAATAGACTTTTCTTGAATTCATTAACGGTTGAGATCGATTTCAATCAACGGTCAGGATTAAAAGTGAAGTTCAGTCGTAAAGAGAGATTTCCAAATTAAAAGGAGTTAACAGATTTAATTTGAGTAAAATAAGGAATTAACTGATTCAATTTGAGTAGAAAAAGGAGTTAACTCATTTAACTCATTTTTTATGAATAGTAAACTGAAAATTTCCCTTTTTGAACTGAAGAGAGATTTTGTTGAGATATTTAATTTAATAAAATGAGATATGCTCTCATAATTACTTTTTCTATTTAATTAAATAATCTTTAATTAATTAGAGACACTTTTCTTATTAAATAACTTCATTTAATTAATTAGGAATGGCTTCTCATTTAATTAAATCGCTTTGTTTAATTAATTAGAAGTAAGTACTCCGTTTAATTAAATAATTTTATTTAATTATTTCAAAAAAAATTCGAAACTAGTCAACTCAAATCAACCGTGGTTTAATCTGGTCAACTTTTGGTCAAATTTGATCTTTGCATATGTAAATATGAGCAAATGTGAGTATGAATTCTAGCAACAATTCGATGCAAATTCTCATTCAACCTTTCAAAATGAAGAGATTAAGGTCTCTTAAATGGACTTTCCTAGAATTCATCAACGGTTTAGATTGATTTCAATCAACGCTCAGGATTAAAGGTGAAGTTCAGTCATAAAGGAAGATTTCCAAATTAAAAGGAGTTAACAGATTTAATTTGAGTAAAATAAAGAGTTAACAGATTCAATTTGAGTAGAAAAAGGAGTTAACTGATTTAACTCATTTTTTATCAATAGTCAACTGGAAATTTCCCTTTTTTAACTGAAGAGAGATTTTGTTGAGATATTTAATTTAATAAAATGAGATATGCTCTCATAATTACTTTTTCTATTTCATTCAATAATCTTTTATTAATTAGAGACACTTTTCTTATTTAATTAAAGAACTTCATTTAATTAATTAGGAATGGCTACTCATTTAATTAAATAACTTTGTTTAATTAATTAGAAGTAAGTATTCCATTTAATTAAATAATTTCATTTAATTATTTCAAAATTCTTTCTGAAACTAGTCAACTCACGTCAACCGTGGTTAAATCTATTCAACTTTTGAAGAAACTTAATCTTTGCGTATGTGAATATGAGCAAATGTGAGTATGAATTTCAGTAACAATTCGATGCAAATTCTCATTCAACCTTTCAAAATGAAGAGATGAGGGTCTCTTAAATAGACTTTCCTAGAATTCATTAACGATTGAGATCGATTTCAATCAACGGTCAGGATTAAAGGTGAAGTTTAGTCATAAAGGGAGATTTCTAAATTAAAGGGAGTTAACAGATTTAATTTGAGTAAAATAAGGAGTTAACTAATTCAATTTGAGTAGAAAAAGTTGTCAACTGATTTAACTCATTTTTGATCAATAATGAACTAAAAATTTCTCTTTTTAAACTGAAGAGAGATTTTGTTGAGATATTTAATTAAATAAAATGAGATATGCTCTCATAATTACTTTTTCTATTTAATTAAATAATCTTTAATTAATTAGAGACACTTTTCTTATTTAATTAAATAACTTTAATTAATTAATTACGAATGGCTTCTCATTTAATTAAATAATTTTATTTAATTAATTAGAATTAAGTACTCCATTTAATTAAATAATTTTATTTAATTATTTCAAATTTTTTTCGAAACTAGTCAACTCAAGTCAATCGTGTTTAAATCTGGTCAACTTTTGGTCAAACTTGATCTTTGCGTATGTGAATATGAGCAAATGTGAGTATGAATTCTAGCAACAATTCGATGCAAATTATCATTCAACCTTTCAAAATGAAGAGATTAGGGTTTCTTAAATAGACTTTCTTGGAATTCGTCAACAGTTGAGATCGATTTCAATCAACGGTCAAGATTAAAGGTGAAGTTCAGCCATAAAGGGAGATTTTCAAATTAAAGGGAGTTAACAAATTTAATTTGAGTAAAATAAGGAGTTAAGTCTGATTCAATTTGAGTAGAAAAAGGAGTGAACTGATTTAACTCAATATTTTATCAATAGTGAACTGGAAATTTTTCTTTTTGAACTGAAGAGAGATTTTGTTGAGATATTTAATCTAAAAAAATGAGATATGCTCTCATAATTACTTTTTCTATTTAATATAATAATCTTTAATTAATTAGAGACACTTTTCTTATTTAATTAAATAACTTCATTTAATTAATTAGGAATGGCTTCTCATTTAATTAAATAACTTTGTTTAATTAATTAGAAGTAAGTACTCCATTTAATTAAATAATTTTGGTTAATTATTTCAAAATTCTTTTTGAAACAGATTTAATTTAAGTAAAATAAGGAGTTAACTGATTCGATTTGAGTTGAAAAAGGAGATTACTGATTTAAATCATTTTTGATCAATAGTGAACTGAAAATTTCCCTTTTTCAACTGAAGGGAGATTTTGTTGAGATATTTAATTTAATAAAATGAGATATGCTCTCATAATTACTTTTTCTATTTAATTAAATAATCTTTAATTAATTAGAGACACTTTTCTAATTTAATTAAATAACTTCATTTAATTAATTAGGAATGGCTTCTCATTTAATTAAATAACTTTGTTTAATTAATTAGAAGTAAGTACTCTATTTAATTAAATAATTTCATTTAATTATTTCAAAAAAAAAATTGAAACTAGTCAACTCAAGTCAACCTTATTTAAATTTGGTCGACTTTTGGTCAAACATGATCTTTGCGTATATGAATATGAGCAAATGTGAGTATGAATTCCAGCAACAATTCGATGCAAATTCTCATTCAACCTTTAAAAATGAAGAGATGAGAGTTTCTTAAATAGACTTTCCTGGAATTCATCAACGGTTGAGATCGATTTCAATCAACGGTCATGACTAAAGGTGAAGTTCAGTCATAAAGGGAGATTTCCAAACTAAAGGGAGTTAACATATTTAATTTGAGTAAAATAAGGAGTTAACTGATTCAATTTGAGTAGAAAAAAGAGTTGACTGATTTAACTCATTTTTGATCAATAGTGAACTGAAAATTTTCCTTTTTGAACTGAAGAGAGATTTTGTTGAGATATTTAATTTAATAAAATGAGATATGCTCTCATAATTAGTTTTTCTATTTTATTAAATATTTTTTAATTAATTAGAGACACTTTTTTTATTAAATAACTTTATTTAATTAATTAGGAATGGCTTCTCATTTAATTAAATAACTTTGTTTAATTAATTAGAAGCAAGTACACCGTTTAATTAAATAATTTCATTTAATTATTTTAAAATTCTTTTCAAAACTAGTCAACTCAAGTCAATCGTGTTTAAATCTGGTCAACTTTTGGTCAAACTTGATGTTTGTGTATGTGAATATGAGCAAATGTGAGTATGAATTCTAGTAACAATTCGATGCAAATTCTCATTCAAGCTTTCAAAATGAAGAGATGAGGGTCTTTTAAATAGACTTTCCTGAAATTCATCAACGGTTGAGATCGATTTCAATCAGCGATCAGGATTTCAATCAGTGATCAGGATGAAAGTCATAAAGGGAGATTTCCAAATTAAAGGGAGTTAATAGCTTTAATTTGAGTAAAATAAGGAGTTAACTGATTTAATTTGAGTAGAAAAAGGAATTAACTGATTTAACTCATTTTTCATCAATAGTGAACTGGAAATTTTTCTTTTTGAACCGAAGAGAGATTTTGTTGAGATATTTAATTTAATAAAATGAGATATGCTCTCCTAATTACTTTTTCTATATTATTAAATAATCTTTAATTAATTAGAGACACTTTTCCTATTTAATTAAATAACTTTATTTAATTAATTATAAATGGCTTCTCATTTAATTAAATAACTTTGTTTAATTAATTAGAAGTAAGTACTCTATTTAATTAAATAATTTTGTTTAATTATTTCAATACTCTTTTCGAAACTAGTCAACTCAAGTCTACCGTGGTTAAATCTGGTGAACTTTTCTAATTAAAAGGAGTTAACAGATTTAATTTGAGTAAAATAAGGAGTTAACTGATTCAATTTGAGTAGAAAAAGTAGTTAACTGATTTAACTCATTTTTTATCAATAGTGAACTGGAAATTTCCATTTTTGAACTGAAGAGAGATTTTTTTGAGATATTTAATTTAATAAAATAAGATATGCTCTCATAAATACTTTTTCTATTTAATTAAATAATCTTTAATTAATTAGAGACACTTTTCTTATATAATTAAATAACTTCATTTAATTAATTAGGAATAGCTTCTCATTTAATTAAATAACTTTGTTTAATTAATTAGAAGTAAGTACTCCATTTAATTAAATAATTTCGTTTAATTATTTCAAAATTCTTTTCGAAACTAGTCGACTCGAGTCAACCGTGGTTAAATCTGGTGAACTTTTGGTCCAACTTGATCTTTGCGTATGTGACTATGAGCAAATGTGAGTATGAATTTCAGCAACAACTCGATGCAAATTTTCATTCAACCTTTCAAAACGAAGAGATGAGGGTCTCTTAAATAGACTTTTCTGGAATTCATCAATGGTTGAGATCGATTTCAATCAATGGTTAGGATTAAAGGTGAAGTTTAGTCATAAAGGTATATTTTCAAATCAAAGGGAGTTAACCAATTTAATTTGAGTAAAATAAGGAGTTAACTGATTCAATTTGAGTAGGAAAAGAAGTGAACTGATTTAGTTCATTTTTGATCAATAGTGAAATAAAAATTTCCCTTTTTAAACTGAAGAAAGATTTTGTTGAGATATTTAATTTAATAAAATGAGATATGCTTTGATAATTACGTTTTCTATTTAATTAAATAATCTTTAATTAATTAGAGACACTTTTCTTATTTAATTAAATAACTTCATTTAATCAATTAGGAATGGCTTCTCATTTAATTAAATAACTTTGTTTAATTAATTACAAGTAAGTACTCCATTTAGTTAAATAATTTTGTTTAATTATTTCAAAAAAAATTTCGAAACTAGTCAACTCATGTCAACCGTGGTTAAATTTGGTCAACTTTTGGTCAAACTTGATCCTTGCATATGTGAATAATAGCAAATGTGAGTATGAATTCTAGCAACAACTCGATGCAAATTCTCATTCAACCTTTCAAAATGAAGAGATGAGGGTCTCTTAAATAGACTTTCCTGGAATTCATCAACGGTTGAGATCGATTTCAATCAACGATCAGGATTAAAGGTGATGTTCAGTGATAAAATGAGTTAACAGATTTAGTTTGAGTAAAATAAAGAGTTAACTTATTCAATTTGAGTAGAAAAAGGAGTTAACTGATTTAACTCATTTTTTATCAATAATGAGCTAGAAATTTCCCTTTTTGAACTCAAGAGAGATTTTGTTGAGATATTTAATTTAATAAAATGAGATATGCTCTCATAATTAATTTAATTAAATAACTTCATTTAATTAATTAGGAATGACTTCTCATTTAATTAAATAAGTTTGTTTAGTTAATTAGAAGTAAGTACTCTATTTAATTAAATAATTTCGTTTAAGTATTTCAAATTTTTTTCGAAACTAGTCAACTCAAGTCAATTGTGGTTAAATCTGGTCAAGGTTTGGTCAAACTTGATCTTTGCGTATATGAATATGAGCAAATATGAGTATGAATTGCAGCAACAATTCGATGCAAATTCTCATTCAACCTTTCAAAATGAAGAGATGAGTGTCTCTTAAATAGACTTTCCTAAAATTCATCAACTGTTGAGATCGATTTCAAAGAACGGTCAGGATTAAAGGTGAAGTTCAGACATAAAGTGAGATTTTCAAATTAAAGAGAGTTAACCTATTTAATTTAAGTAAAATAAGGAGTTAACTGATTCAATTTGAGTAGAAAAAAGAGTTAACTGAGTTAACACATTTTTTATCAGTGGTGAACTGAAAATTTCCCTTTTTGAACTCAAGAGAAATTTTGGTTAGATATTTAATTTAATAAAATGAGATATGCTCTCATAATTACATTTTCTATTTAATTAAGTAATCTTTAATTAATTGGAGACACTTTTCTTAGTTAATTAAATAACTTTATTTAATTAATTAGGAATAGCTTCTCATTTAATTAAATAACTTTGTTTAATTAATTAGAAGCAAGTACTTCATTCAATTAAATAATTTTGTTTAATTATTTCAAAATTCTTTTCGAAATTAGGCAACTTTAGTTAACCGTGGTTAAATCTAGTGAACTTTTGACCAAACTTAATCTTTGCGTATGTGAATATGAGCAACTGTGAGTATGAATTCCACCAACAATTCGATGCAAATTCTCATTCAACCTATCAAAATGATGAGATGCGGGTCTCTTAAATACACTTTTCTAGAATTCATCAGCGATTGAGATCAATTTCAATCAGCGGTCACGATTAAAGGTGAAGTTCAGTCATAAAGGGAGATTTCCAAATTAAAGGGAGTTAACAGATTTAATTTGACTAAAATAAGGATTTAACTGATTGAATTTGAGTAGAAAAAGGAGTTAACTGATTTAATCTCATTTTTTATATATAGTTCATTGAAAATTTCCCTTTTTGAACTGAAGAGAGATTTTTTTGAGATATTTAATTTAATAAAATGAGATATGCTCTCATAAATACTTTTTCTATTTAACTAAATAATCTTTAATTAATTAGAGACACTTTTCTTATTTCATTAAATAACTTCATTTAATTAATTAGGAATGGCTTCTCATTTAATTAAATAACTTTGTTTAATTAATTAGAAGTAAGTACTCGATTTAATTAAATAATTTCATTTAATTATTTTTAAAAAAATTTCAAACATAGTCAACTCAAGTCAACCGTTGTTAAATCTGGTCAACTTTTGGTCAAACTTGATCTTTGCATATGTGAATATGAGCAAATGTGAGTATGAATTCTAGCAATAATTCGATGCAAATTCTCATTCAACCTTTCAAAATGAAGAGATGAGGGTCTCTTAAATAGACTTTCCTGAAATTTATCAATGGTTGAAATCGATTTCAATCAATGGTAAGGATTAAAGATGAAGTTCAGTCATA
Organism: Cupressus sempervirens; assembly: GCA_028749045.1. NCBI lineage: Eukaryota > Viridiplantae > Streptophyta > Pinopsida > Cupressales > Cupressaceae > Cupressus > Cupressus sempervirens. Next base: position 127,198,796 of record CM053783.1, read on the forward strand.
AAGAGAGATTTCCAAATTAAAGGGAGTTAACAGATTTAATTTGAGTAAAATAAGGAGTTAACTGATTCAATTTGAGTAGAAAAAGTAGTTAACTGATTTAACTCATTTTTTATCAATAGTTAATTGAAAATTTCCCTTTTTGAACTGAAGAGAGATTTTTTTGATATATTTAATTTAATAAAATGAGATATGCTGTCATAAATATTTTTTCTATTTAATTAAATAATTTTTAATTAATTAGGGACACTTTTCTTATTTAATTAAATAACTTCATTTAATTAACTAGGAATGGCTTCTCATTTAATTAAATAACTTTGTTTAATTAATTAGAAGTAAGTACTCCATTTAATTAAAAAAAATTGTTTAATTATTTCAAAATTCTTTTCGAAACTAGTCAACTCAAGCCAATCGTGGTTAAATCTGGTCAACTTTTGGTCAATCTTGATCTTTGCATATGTGAATATCAGCAAATGTGAGTATGAATTCCAGCAACAATTTGATGCAAATTCTCATTCAACCTTTCAAAATGAAGAGATGAGGGTATCTTAAATAGACTTTCCTAAAATTCGTCAACAGTTAAGATCGATTTCAGTCAACGATCAGGATTAAAGGTGAAGTTCAGTCATAAAGAGAGATTTCCAAATTAAAGGGAGTTAACAGATTTAATTTGAGTAAAATAAGGAGTTAACTAATTCAATTTAAGTCGAAAAAGAAGAGAACTGATTTAACTGATTTTTTATCAATAGTGAACTGGAAATTTTCTTTTTTGAACTGAAGAGAGATTTTGTTAAGACATTTAATTTAATAACATAAGATATGCTCTCATAATTACTTTTTCTATTTAATTAAATAATCTTGCCAACTTTTGGTCAAACTTGATCTTTGCATATGTGAATATGAGCAAATATGAGTATGAATTGCAACAACAATTCGATGCAAATTCTCATTCAACCTTTCAAAATCAAGAGATGAGGGTCTCTTAAATAGACTTTCTTGGAATTCATCAATGTTTGAGATTGATTTCAATCAGCGGTCAGGATTAAAGGTGAAGTTCAGTCATATAGGGAGATTTCTAAACTAAAGGGAGTTAACAAATTTAATTTGAGTAAAATAAGGAGTTAACTGATTCAATTTGAGTAGAAAAAGGAGTTAACTGATTCAATTTGAGTAAAATAAGGAGTTAACTGATTCTTTTCGAAACTATTCAAGTCAAGTCAACCGTGGTTAAATCTGGTCAACTTTTGTTCAAAATTCATCTATGCGTATGTGAATATGTACAAATGTGAGTATGAATTCCAGCAACAATTTGATGCACATTCTCATTCAACTTTTTAAAATGAAAAGATGAGAGTCTCTTAAATAGACTTTCCTTGAATTCATCAATGGTTGAGATCGATTTCAATCAACGGTCAGGATTAAAGGTGAAGTTTAGTCATAAAGGAAGATTTTCAAATTAAAGAGAGTTAACAGATTTAATTTGAGTAAAATAAGGAGTTAACTGATTCAATTTGAGTAGAAAAAAGAGTTAACTCATTTAACTCATTTTTGATCAATAGTGAACTGAAAATTTTCCTTTTTGAACTGAAGAGAGATTTTGTTGAGATATTTAATTTAATAAAATGAGATATGCTCTCATAATTACTTTTTCTATTTATTTAAATAATCTTTCATTAATTAGAGACACTTGTCTTATTTAATTAAATAACTTCATTTAATTAATTAGGAATGACTTCTCATTTAATTAAATAACTTTGTTTAATTAATTAGAAGTAAGTACTCCATTTAGTTAATTAATTTTGTTTAATTATTTCAAAATTCTTTTCGAAACTAGTCAACTCAAGTCAATCATGGTTAAATCTGATCAACTTTTGATCAAACTTGATCTTTGCGTATGTGAATATGAGCAAATGTGAATATGAATTCCAGCAAAAATTCGATGCAAATTCTCATTCAACCTTTCAAATTGAAGAGATGAGGGTCTCTTAAATAGACTTTCTTGGAATTCATCAATGGTTGAGATCGATTTCAATCAACATTCAGTATTAAAGGTGAAGTTCAGTCATAAAGGGAGATTTCAAAATTAAAGAGAGTTAACAGATTTAATTTGAGTAAAATAAGGAGTTAACTGGTTCAATTTGAGTAGAGAAAGGAGTTGACTGATTTAACTCATTTTTGATCAATAGTGAACTAGAAATTATCCTTTTTGAACTGAAGAGAAATTTTGTTGAGATATTTATTTTAATAAAATGAGATATGCTCTGATAATTACTTTTTCTATTTAATTAAATCATCTTTAATTAATTAGGAAAGGCTTCTCATTTAACTAAATAACTTTGTTTAATTAAATAGAACTAAGTACTCCATTTAATTAAATAATTTTGTTTAATTATTTCAAAATTCTTGTCGAAACTAGTCAACTCAAGTCAACCGTGGTTAAATCTGGACAACTTTTGGTCAACTTTGATCTTTGCGTATGTGAATATGAGCAAATGTGAGTATGAATTCCAGCAACAATTCGATGCAAATTCTCATTCAACCTTTCAAAATGAAGAGATGATGGTCTCTTAAATAGACTTTCCTGGAATTCATCAACGGTTGAGATCAATTTCAATCAACGGTCAGGATTAAAAGTGAAGTTCAGTCATAATGGGAGATTTCAAAATTAAAGGGAGTTAACAGATTTAATTTGAGTAAAGTAAGGAGTTAACTGATTTAACTCATTTATGATCAATAGTGAACTGGAAATTTTCCTTTTTCAACTGAAGAGAGATTTTGTTCAGATATTTAATTTAATAAAATGAGATATGCTCTCATAATTACTTTTTCTATTTAATTAAATAATCTTTAATTAATTAGAGACACTTTTCTTATTTAATTAAATAACTTCATTTAATTAATTAGGAATTGCTTCTCATTTAATTAAATAACTTTGTTTAATTAATTAGAAGTAAGTACTCCATTTAATTAAATAATTTCGTTTAATTATTTTAAAAAAAAAATTTGAAACTAGTCAACTCAAGTCACCTGTGGTTAAATCTGGTCAACTTTTGCTCAAACTTGATCTGTGTGTATGTGAATATGAGCAAATGTGAGTATGAATTCCAGCAACAATTCGATGCAAATTCTCATTCAATCTTTCAAAATGAAAAGATGAGGGTCTCTTAAATACACTTTTCTGGAATTCATCAACGGTTGAGATCGATTTCAATCAGCGGTCAAGATTAAAGGTGAAGTTCAGTCATAAAGGGAGATTTCCAAATTAAATGGGTTTAACAGATTTAATTTAAGTTAAATAAGGAGTTAACTGATTCAATTTGAGTAGAAAAAAGAGTTAACTAATTTAAATCATTTTTTATCAATAGTGAACTGAAAAGTTCCCTTTTTGAACTGAAGAGAGATTTTGTTGAGATATTTAATTTAATAAAATGAGATATGCTCTCATAATTACTTTTTCTATTTAATTCAATAATCATTAATTAATCAGAGATACTTTTCTTATTTAATTAAATAACTTCATTTAATCAATTAGGAATGGCTTCTCATTTAATTAAATAACTTTGTTTAATTAATTAGAAGTAGGTACTCCATTTAATTAAATAATTTCATTTAATTATTTCAAAATTCTTTTCGAAACTAGTCAACTCAAGTCAACCATGGTTAAATCTGGTCAACTATTGGTCAAACTTAATCTTTGCATATGTGAATATGAGCAAATGTGAGTATGAATTCCAGCAACAATTCGATGCAAATTCTCATTCAATCTTTCAAAATGAAGAGATGAGGGTCTCTTAAATAGATTTTACTAGAATTCATCAACGGTTGAGATCGATTTCAATCAACGGTCAAGATTAAAGGTGAAGTTCAGTCATAAAGGGAGATTTTCAAATTAAAGGGAGTTAACAGATTTAATTTGAGTAAAACAAGGAGTTAACTGATTCAATTTGAGTAGAAAAAGGAGTTTACTGATTTAACTCCTTTTTTATCAACAGTGAACTGGAAATTTCCCTTTTTGAACTGAAGAGAGATTTTGTTTGAGATATTTAATTTAATAAAATGAGATATGCTCTCATAATTACTTTTTCTACTTAATTAAATAATCTTTAATTAATTAGAGACACTTTTTTTATTTAATTAAATAACTTCATTTAATTAATTAGGAATGGCTTCTCATTTAATTAAATAACTTTGTTTAACTAATTAGAAGTAAGTACTTCATTTAATTAAATAATTTCGTTTAATTATTTCAAAAAAAAATTTGAAACTAGTCAACTCAAGTCAACCGTGGTTAAATCTTGTCAACTTTTGGTCAAACTTGATCTTTGCGTATGTGAATATGAGCAAATGTGAGTATGAATTTCAGCAACAATTCGATGCAAATTCTCATTCAACCTTTCAAAATGAAGAGATGAGAGTCTCTTAAATAGACTTTCCTGGAATTCATCAATGGTTAAGATTGATTTCAATCAGCGGTCAGGATTAAAGGTGAAGTTCAGTCATAAAGGGAGATTTCCAAATTAAAGGGAGTTAACAGATTTTATTTGAGTAAAATAAGGAGTTAACTGATTCAGTTTGAGTAGAAAAAAGAGTTAACTGATTTAACTCATTTTTTATCAATAATGAATTAGAAATTTCTCTTTTGGAACTGAAGAGAGATTTTGTTCAGATATTTAATTTAATAAAATGAGATATGCTCTCATAATAAATTTTTTTATTTAATTAAATAATCTTTAATTAATTAAAGACACTTTTCTTATTTAATTCAATAACTTCATTTAATTAAATAGGAATGGCTTCTCATTTAATTAAATAACTTTGTTTAATTAATTAGAAATAAGTACTCCGTTTAATTAAATAATTTGGTTTAATTATCTAAAATTTTTTTTTGAAACTAGTCAACTCAAGTCAACTGTGGTTAAATCTGATCAACTGTTGGTCAAACTTGATGTTTGCGTATGTGAATATGAGCAAATGTGGGTATGAATTCCAACAACAATTCAATGCAAATTCTCACTCAACCTTTCAAAATGAAGAGATGAGGGTCTCTTAAATAGACTTTCCTGGAATTCATCAATAGTTGAGATCGAGTTCAATCAGCGGTCAGGATTAAAGGTGAACTTCAGTCAGAAAGCGAGATTTCTAAATTAAAGGAAGTTAACATATTAATTTGAGTAAAATAAAGAGTTAACTGATTAAATTTGAGTAGAAAAAGTAGTTAACTGATTTAACTCATTTTTTATCAATAGTGAACTGGAAATTTCCCTTTTTGAACTGAAGAGAGATTTTGTTGAGATATTTAATTTAATAAAATGAGATATGCTCTCATAATTACTTTTTCTATTTAATTAAATAATCTTTAATTAGTTAGAGACACTTTTCTTATTTAATTAAATAACTTTGTTCAATTAATTAAAAGTAAGTACTCCATTTAATTAAATAATTTTATTTAATTATTTCAAAATTCTTTTTGAAATTAGTCAACTCAAGTCAACCGTGGTTAAATCTGGTCAACTTTTGATCAAACTTGATCTTTGCGTATGTGAATATGAGCAAATGTGAGTATCAATTCCAGCAACAATTCGATGCAAATTCTCATACAACCTTTCAAAATGAAGAGATGAGGGTCTCTTAAATAGACTTTCTTGGAATTCATCAACGGTTGAGATCGATTTCAATCATTGGTCAGGATTAAAGGTGAAGTTCAATCATAAAGGGAGATTTCCAAATTAAAGGGAGTGAACATATTTAATTTGAGTAAAATAAGGAGTTAACTGATTCAATTTGAGTAGAAAAATAGTTAACTGATTTAACTCATTTTTTATCAATAGTAAACTGGAAATTTCCCTTTTTGAACTGAAGAGAGATTTTGTTGAGATATTTAATTTAATAAAATGAGATATGCTCAATTACTTTATCTAGTTAATTAAATAATATTTAATTAATTAGAGACACTTCTTATTTAATTGAATAACTTCATTTAATTAATTAGGAATGGCTTCTCATTTAATTAAATAACTTTGTTTAATTAATTAGAAGTAAGTACTCCATTTAATTAAATAATTTTGTTTAATTATTTCAAAATTCTTTTCGAAACTAGTCAACTCAAGTCAATCGTGGTTAAATCTGGTCAACTTTTGGTCAAACTTGATATTTGTGTATGTGAATATGAGCGAATGTGAGTATGAATTCCTGCAACAATTCGATGCAAACTGTCATTCAACCTTTCAAAATGAAGAGATGAGGGTCTCTTAAATAGACTTTCCTAGAATTCATCAACGGTTTAGATTGATTTCAATCAACGGTCAGGATTAAAGGTGAAGTTCAGTCATATAGGGAGATTTCTAAATTAAAGGGAGTTAATAGATTTAATTTGAGTAAAATAAGGAGTTAACTGATTCAATTTGAGTGAAAAAAGGAGTTAACTGATTTAACTCATTTTTTATCAATAGTGAACTAGAAATTTCCCTTTTTGAACTGAAGAGATATTTTGTTGAGATATTTAATTTAATAAAATGAGATATGCTCTCATAATTACTTTTTCTATTTAATTAAATAATCTTTTATTAATTAGAGACACTTTTCTTATTTAATTAAATAACTTTATTTAATTGTTGGCATAACGTTATTTGCCATTATTGGCAATACTCACAGTTCAAACTAAGTAATACAGTGCAGACCGAATGATGGCAACACAGTTCAAACCGAGCACTGGCAACACAGATCAAATGGAGCACTGGAGACACGATTCAAACCGAGCACTGAAGACACAGTTCAAACCAAGCATCAAAGACACAGTTTTAACCGAGTAAATTTGCACTTAGTGTCAACCAAGTAAAGTTGCACTTAGTGTCAACCGAGTAAAGTTGCACATAGTATTAACCGAGTGAGGAAGAACTCGGTGATAACCAAGCTCAGGAGGTTATAAAAGAAGTTAGTTTCCACCGAGTGACACTATATCTACCGAGTCACCAATGGTTACCGAGTTCCAGGCAACATTATATGATTAGTATGAACTGAGGCCCTACCTCTACCAAGTGCATGATGATGCCGAGTAACGTAGTGGATGCCGCGTTCAGAAGGTCATCAAGTCTGTCTGAAGAACTTGAGTTTATTTCACTATTTGGCCGACTCAGTTATATTTTGTTTACTTGTTTTTGGCTGACCTTGCATGAATAATTATTGGAATGGTATATATATATAATGTATTATATCATTCAATAGATATATACAATTGACACATTCAAGAATACACAATAGATAGAATATTACAAAAAAGGAGTGACATAAGATATGATATGCGAATTCATCAGCAGAAAAGAATACTCAGCAAGGTCTACCAGGAGCGAAAATGATTTCATCAATCATAGAAAGTGATCTACAATAAAGAACTCAGTCAAATTGTAAGTTGATCTATTGGTTCATCCTAATAGGTGAATCATTTTTGTAAATTCTTTAATAGGGTAGACTTAACCATCTTTATTCAAATCTCCTAACAGAGTGCATACTTGTAAAGTATGTTTGTAAATCCTCTAACCAGGTGGATCTAGCAATCCTCTATGCTCCTAACGGGGCAGATCACCAGAAGTGATCATTGTAAGCCTTAATCGGCCAACTTCATACTGCAGTAACGAAGCTTTGTGGGTATCATCCCCACCCCAGTTTTACTTTTTATTTTTGGAAAGTTTCTGGGTCACCAAATCTCTGTGCATATATGGTTTAAATGTTTAATAGTTTTTTTTTATGAAGCAACATAGATGAGTAAATTTTGTGTATGGTTGACTTAAAAAGTTTTATTGTTACTGATTCACCCCTCCCCTCTCAGTAACCTATTATATCTTGAATATTTCCTACAATTGGTATCAGAGCCTTTTGGTTCTCAGGACAAATTTTGTCAGCTTGAGCAAAGATCTAAGTTATGGAGATATTCAGACTGGAGAGAGTTATTGAAAATGAAAAGTTAGATCTAGAAATGGCCATGGTTCAACTCAAAGAAGCAAAGGAGCATCTTTCTCAATCCCTAAAAAGAAGAAGGGAACGTTCAAGACAAATGAATGACCATCACTATTTTGAAGAAAAGATTGAAGATTTGTTACCATCAAGTAGTTCAGAAGAAGCTGACAAGGAAATCAAAGAACTTCTAGAAAAGAATGGATCTCTGCAAGAAGAGGTAAGAAAGCTTAAAAGAGAGCAAGAAATATAGTCAATTAAGCTATGTGAAGTTTTGGAACAAAGAAACAAAGCACAAGAAGAATTGGAAGATAAAAGCCATAATCAATCCCATCAGCATGAAGACCTTATAGACCAACTCTCTAATGCAAATGAAGAAATCAGGATTCTCAAAGTACAAAATGAAAGTCTGCAAAATGATTTAAGAACTGAGAGACAAATCAATGAAAGCTTGGAAAATGATCTAATCTCTGAAAGGCAAGTCAACGAAAGAATGATGAAATCCCAAGTAGATATGAATCAATTAAATCAACAAAATGAGGAAAATATTTATAGACATAAAGGTAAAGCTAGTCTTGGATACAAAGAAGAAGGTGAATCCTCCAAACAAGGTGAACAAAGGAATCAAAAACCCACTTGTAATCACTGTGGCAAGTTAGGTCATACATCAAAAAAATGCTAAAGCAATGGAAAAGAAAAATTCAATGGTAAATGCTTCAATTGCAATCAACATGGTCACAAAGCAAATGAGTGCAAGGAAAAACCAAAATTTGAAGGCAACTGTCACAAATGCAAAAAACATGGTCACAAGGCATTCCAATGCAGATCCAAATCATTCAATCCAGCTGAACAACTTGTCAAAGACATATTTGGATGGGACTACAACACTTGGTGCAGATGTCACTATTGTGGAGAATATGGACATACTAGCATAAATTGTGCAAGACATCACCTAAGGAAGAAGGACACTACTGTAAGGTGCTACACATTTACAGAACTTGGTCATATAGCTAGAAATTGCATGAATATAGAAAGAATTGAAGATGAGAAGAAAATCAAAGAAGACAACATTCGGAAGCAAATGAAGCAACAATGGATTCCAAAATCTACCGAACAAGATAAGTCAAGCAATGGCAATATCACTCAAGAAATGAGTGATTCCACCATTTCCAATTAATATTCATAAAAGAAAGTATGGAACTGCATCCTCCAAGAATTATCCTAAACAGTTCCACAAGAAGAAAGATGATCAGAACAGTATTCAGATACACTTTGATCCTAGTCTTAATCGAGTTTGGTCGGGTGCAATAAAGTTTCATTTACTGAGTTATATCAACCGAGCAAGGTAGGTTCGTGACCTTACCAAGTTAGGTCGGTACATCAATGTTTTCTTTTGATCACCGAGTTGATAGTATCTATCGAGCAAGTGGATGACAACCTGTCATTTCATCTACCGTCATACCAAGCATTTATGATGAATGTTTCGTCAAAAAGGGAAAAATTTGATCTCATTCTTCACTACGAACTTTGAGCTAAGTTATCTTCTGCAATTCCAGAGCAAGCTTAAAGCAATTTTGAGTAAATTTTTTAAAAGTCGAAGAATCTGTTCAGAATTTTTCTTCACTTACCGAGCAACAATGGCATCTGGAAGTAGCAGCTCCAAGGCAAAGAGAGGCTCAAAAATGCAAGTTAAAGGTGTGGAATGGAAGGCGCTGAAATTCAAATTGACACCAGCAATTGCAGAATCGCTTGACCCTAACGGTGCTCAATCTCGAATTCCTCCAAAGGTACTCCTTATAAATGACATTCACTCTCATTTCAAATGTTCCATTCAAGAACTTGGAAACCTAGAAATTGATAATGCCCTAGGAGAAATGAGCGTAGATGGAAATTTGAAACTCGAGCATAAGCATCTTGAAACAAAAGGGTTAACCCACATTCCACATTTGCCAAGGAATTTTCAAATTAAATGGGTTAGGTATGTACTCAGTCGAGTTCACAATGGGCAATTGTGGTTAGAGCAACTAGTTCTTATCACAAAGAAAATGATCAACAAGATTATTGGCCTTCCCATATTGAGCAAAGCTAAGACTACCAAAACCCTAGGTCGGGAAGAATTGCAAAGGCTAACCCAAGAAGAATGGGATGGTGGAGGACTTAAGCTCAGTACAGTAGCTGACGCTGAATTAAGATTTGGTATTCACATCATTGCTCATAAAATTTACAGTTCCAGCCATCCAAACAGTGTACCTTGCGAAGCAGTAGATTTAGCATATAAGGTAGTAAAGAAGAATGTTGAGTTTGATCTGTCTGAATTACTTTTGTCTCAATTTAACAAAAATATGGAAAGCATAAGGACTTCAAGGAATAATTCCTGCAAATTTGGTTCACTTTTGATCTGTTTATTTTTCTATGTTCAAAAGTCTTTTCCATCAAAAGGATCAATAGTATGGAGAAAAGATATTCTCATTCTTTATCAAATAAATGATTTCATTGCAGAGTTAGGAGAAAATTTTGATAGTGTTTTGGATAATTACTTTGAAGATTTTAAGGAAAGAATGAACAATAGGTTCTGGATTCCACCAAAACTGGTTGAGGAATATAACGAAGATGTATGCTTTATGGTAGATTATGACAAAGTATACATACAAGCAGTCAGGCCCCGAGTTGCATGGGTGAAACCTCTTCCTTATGAGGTTAATATTGATGAAACTAGAGATATCATAGAAGCACTGGTGAATGAACCAGTAGACCCAAAGCAACCATTCTTTGGAACTTATGATGAAGCTAAAGCCAGAATTGAGCTTTCAATCAAAATCCCTCAAGTCATTAGCAAAGGAAAGAGGAAGATTACAAAGCTAAAAACAGAACTTGGTCCTCTGATGATTACTGAAGGGAAAGGAGAAGATGAAGAAGAAGAAGAGGAAACTGAGTCAGAAAAAGAAGAGGAGCCTCAACGGAAGAAAGGTAAGGTGATTATCACTAAACCTAAAAATCAAGCTACTGCAGTCTTCTCCAGGAGAACAAGATAGGGGAAGAAGGAACCTGTATTTGTCAAGCCTCCACTCACATTTGAAGCAAGGTTGAAGCAATTAGAAGAAGGTACTAGCTTCACAAACTTCAAAGCATTGAAGTTTGAGACAAGAACAGAATAGGAGAAAATGCAAATTGAGGAGTTGGTATTGAATAAAATGGGAAGATGGAAATACTCTCCAGACGAGATTGCCTCTCAAATCCCTAAAGAGCTATTGGAGAGGTTGCAACCAAGATGGGAAATTGCAACCAAAACTGTCAAAGATATCTTTGAGCAAACCCTAAAAATCTCCTGCCGAGTCTCACTGATGCAGAAGTAAAGAAATCACTGAAACATCATGAAGGTAATATGATGATTAGATTCCACACTTGTTTGATATTAATCAAAGACATTGAGCATGTTGTCAATGATGCAAAAAACATGTGGAAACATGTCTATCATCTACATAAATCCAGTGAGGATATTGTTGAAATCAAACACAATGACAATAGTGATGATGATGATATTGAAGATATTCTAGGGGATCTGCATTCAACGATGATAAATGTTGAGGAAGAATTCAAGGAAGATGAAATGGAGGAAGATGACAAGGAAATGGAGGAAGAAGAAGCTGATCAAGCTAAGGAGGAAGATGATCCTGTAAAAATTGCAGCCAAAGTCATTGCATCTCTTCCTCACTCTCCACCTAAAGCAACTATATCAACTGCGGAGATAGCCTCTACTAGTGAGATTGTGTGCACAACAGCTTCATCAATTGCTCAATCTTCACCTATCTCCTCTCAGCTCCGGGCACCATCTATGCAAGTGTCTACCACTTCATTAATCGAGCTGCAGCCATCTTCATTAACCGAGGCATCATCAACTACAACAGTAAGTTCATCAGGCATATCAACCTCTACTGCAGAGTGTACAATAAGTGTACCCACTAGAACTTCAATTTTGACAACTTCATCTGCTCCAATTTTTGCATCTGTTAGTTCTCCCATACCAACCTATACATCAATCTTGGGAAGAACATCAATTTTTGATACTGTTAACACTTCTCTCAGTTTTCCTCTAGCTAGTCCTATTCTAGTTTTGTCAGCTAGTCTAGCCTCATCAACTATTGTTTCAAATTCAAAGGGAAAAGGTGAAGTAACTGCAGGAAAAGCAAAAAGATACATGATTTCCAGCAAGGCAGTGCATGAGGAAATAGACTTGGATAAGGGCATTGTCATTCCTAAGATAGATCTAGATAATGCATCAGTTGATGAAATGAGAATGATCAGTCAGCTATTAGATCAGAAGGCAAGGAAAAAATAACTGAGGCATGAGAGAGACTAGGAATATAGCATTATTGAAAGTGCTAAGAATATTCTAACAGAAGCTATTGGTGTTGAAGTAGATTCTACTCAACACATTTTGAATTAGTTAGAAGAGGTTGTATATAAATTCAATGAGGATACCTCCGGCCAAGAAAAATTGATTGAAAAGGCAGAGAAGAAATTTGACAATAAGGTGCTTGAGCACATTGCTCAGCATATTGCATTAAAACAGGTAGAACTGTCTACAATTTTGAGTAATTTTGAACATTCCTTTAATAATGTAACTTCACTTTTTGGCAAACTGTGTGATGTTACCGAGTATACTAAGGAAATCAAAGAAAAGTTGAATAAAATTGATGAGGATATGAAGGTCAGTGCACAAATGTTGCAGCTTGACCACAGTTCAAGTTCATCCCATCATCTCAGAATAAGATTTTTGTCAGAGAAACAGGCAGAATTATTGAGAGAGGAAGCAAGGATCAGGTGTACTCTGATTGACATCAAAAATATGATCCTTCCTATCATGGACACAATGCAGAAGCATATTGCCCATTCCAAAACATTGATTCATGACAAAAACTTCTCAATTGCAGATCATATGATTGAACTATTTACAGAAGTTCAAATAGCACTCTCCACTAGCAAACTTTTGCAAGAAAATTGGGATAAGACATTGGCTCTTATTCTCAAGGTACATTATGAGTTTATCTCTCATTTTGGACTCTCTGTATAAATACATATTGTTTAATTTGGCATTATTTTCAAAAAGGGGGAGATAGCACACTCCAAGATATAAAGAAATAATTGTGCAAGAAATATGTGTAATGACTTGTAAATACTATGCATATTGTATGGGGGAGATACATGTAAGAAAAATATGTGTAAATAAGACTTGCAAAGAGAATTTTTTAAAAAAAATTCAGATCTGTATATTCCTTTTTGCACATAAACTTTGAATCATTATTTTTTTTGTCACTAATGCCAAAGGGGAAGATTGTTGGCATAAAGTTATTTGCCATTAGTGACAATACTCACAGTTCAAACTGAGTAATACAGTGCAGACCGAATGATGGCAACACAGTTCAAACTGAGCACTAGCAACACAGATCAAACCGAGCATTGGAGACACAGTTCAAACCGAGCACTGAAGACACAGTTTAAACTGAGCATCAAAGACATAGTTTTAACCGAGTAAAGTTGCACTTAGTGTCAACCAAGTAAAGTTGCACTTAGTGTCAACCGAGTAAAGTTGCACTTAGTGTTAATCGAGTAAAGTTGCACTTAGTATTAATTAAGTGAGGAAGCACTCAGTGATAACCGAGCTCAGGAGGTTATCAAAGAAGTTAGTTTCCACCGAGTGACACTATATCTACCGAGTCACCAATGGTCACCGAGTTTCAGGCAACATTGTATGACTAGTATGAACCGAGCCCCTACCTCTACCAAGTGCATGATGATGCCGAGTAATGTAGTGGATACCGAATATCAGAAGGTCATCAAGTCTGTCTGAAGAACCCGAGTTTATTTCACTATTTCGCCGACTCAGTTATATTTTGTTTACTTATTTTTGGCCGACCTTGCATGAATAATTGTTGGAATGGTATATATATATATAATGTATTATATCATTCAATAGATATATACAATTGACACATTCAAGAATACACAAGAGATAGAATATTGCAAAAAAGGAGGGACATAAGATATGATATGTGAATTCATTAGCAGAAAAGAATACTCAGCAAGGTCTACCAAGAGTGGAAATGATTTCATCAATCACAGAAGGTGATCTACAATAAAGAACTTAGTCAAATTGTAAGTTGATCTATTGGTTCATCCTAACAGGTGAATCATTTTTGTAAATCCTTTAATAGGGTAGACTTAACTGTCTTTATTCAAATCTCCTAACAGAGTGGATACTTGTAAAGTATGTCTGTAAATCCTCTAACCAGGTGGATCTAGCAATCCTCTGTGCTCCTAACAGGGAAGATCACTAGAAGTGATCATTGTAAGCCTTAATCGGCCAACTACATACTGCAGTAATGAAGCTTTGTGGGTATCATCCCCACCCCAGTTTTACTTTCTATTTTTGGAAGGTTTCTGGGTCACTAAATCTCTGTGCATATATGGTTTAAATGTTTAATAGTTTTTTTCATGCAACAACATAGATGAGTAAATGTTGTGTATGGTTGACTTAAAAAGTTTTATTGTTACTAATTCACCCCTCCCCTCTCAGTAACCTATTATATCTTGAATATTTCAAACATTAATTACTTAGAAATGGCTTCTCATTTAATTAAATAACTTTGTTTAACTAATTAGAAGTAAGTACTCCATTTAATTAAATAATTTCATTTAATTATTTCAAAAAAAAATTCAAAATTAGTCAACTCAAGTCAACCATGGTTAAATCTGGTCAACTTTTGGTCAAACTTGATCTTTGTGTATGTAAATATGAGAAAATGTGAGTATGAATTATAGAAACAATTCGATGTAAATTCTCATTCAACCTTTCAAAATGAAGAGATGAGGGTCTCTTAAATAGAATTTCTTGGAATTCATCAACGGTTGAGATCGATTTCAATTAGTGGTCAGGATTAAAGGTGAAGTTCAGTCATAAAGTGAGATTTACAAATTAAAGGGAGTTAACAAATTTAATTTGAGTAAAATAAAGAGTTAACTGATTCAATTTGAGTAGAAAAAGGAGTTAACTCATTTAACTCATTTTTGATCAATAGTGAACTGAAAATTTCTCTTTTTGAACTGAAGAGAGATTTTGTTGAGATATTCAAATTAATAAAATGAGATATGCTCTCATAATTACTTTTTCTTTTTAATTAAATAATCATTAATTAATTAGACACACTTTTCTTAATTAATTAAATAACTTCATTTAATTAATTAGGAATGGCTTCTCCTTTAATTAAATAACTTTATTTAATTAAGTAGAAGTAAGTACTCTATTTAATTAAATAATTTCGTTTAATTATTTCAAAATTCTTTTTGAAACTAGTCAACTCAAGTCAACTGTGGTTAAATCTGGTCAACTTTTGGTCAAACTTGATATTTGCGTATGTGAATATGAGCAAATGTGAGTATGAATTCCAGCAACAATTCGATGCAAATTCTCATTCAACCTTTCAAAATGAAGAGATGAGGGTCTCTTAAATAGACTTTCTTAGAATTTATCAAAGGTTGAGATCGATTTCAATCAACGGTCAGGATTAAAGGTGAAGTTCAGTCATAAGGGAAGATTTCTAAATTAAAGAGAGTTAACAGATTTAATTTGAGTAAAATAAGGAGTTAACTGATTCAATTTGAGTAGAAAAAGGAGTTAACTGATTTACCTCATTTGTGACCAATAGTGAACTGGAAATTTCCCTTTTTGAACTAAAGAGAGATTTTGTTGAGATATTTAATTTAATAAAATAAGACATGCTCTCATAATTACTTTTTCTATTTAATTAAATTATCTTTAATTACTTAGAGACAATTTTCTTATTTAATTAAATAACTTCATTTAATTAATTAGGAACGGCTTCTCATTTAATTAAATAACTTTGTTTAATTAATTAGAAGTACTCCATTAAATTAAATAATTTTGTTTAATTATTTCAAAATTCTTTTCCAAACTAGTCAACTCAAGTTAACCGTGGTTAATTCTAGTCAACTTTTGGTCAAACTTGATATTTGCGTATGTGAATATGAGCAAATGTGAGTATGAATTCCAACAACAATTCGATGCAAATTCTCATTCAACCTTTCAAAATGAAGAGATGAGGGTCTCTTAAATAGACTTTCCTGGAATTCATCAATGGTTGAGATCGATTTCAATCAGCGGTCAGGATTAAAGGTGAAGTTCAGTCATAAAGGGAGATTTCCAAATTAAAGGGAGTTAACAGATTTAAATTGAGTAAAATAAAGAGTTAATTAATTCAATTTGAGTAGAAAAAGGAGTTAACTCATTTAACTCATTTTTGATCAATAATGAACTGGAAATTTCTCTTTTTGAACTAAAGAGAGATTTTGTTGAAATATTTAATTTAATAAAATGAGATATGCTCTCATAATTACTTTTTCTATTTAAGTAAATAATCTTTAATTAATTAAAGAAAATGTCCTTATTTAATTAAATAACTTCATTTAATTAATTAGGAATGGCTTCTCATTTAATTAAATAACTTTTTTTAATTAATTAAAAGTAAGTACTCCATTTAATTAAAAAATTTCGTTTAATTATTTCAAAATTCTTTTCGAAACTAGTCAACTCAAGTCAACCGTGGTTAAATCCGATCAACTTTTAGTCAAACTTGATCTTTGCGTATGTGAATATGAGCAAATGTGAGTATGAATTCCAACAACAATTCGAAGCAAATTCTCATTCAACCTTTCAATATGAGGAGATGAGGGTCTCTTAAATAGACTTTCCTGGAATTCATCATCGGTTGAGATCGATTTCAATCAGCGGTCAGGATTAAAGGTGAAGTTCAATCGTAAAGGGAGATTTCCAAATTAAAGGGAGTTAACATATTTAATTTGAGTAAAATAAGGAGTTAACTGATTCAGTTTGAGTAGAAAAAGAAGTTAATTGATTTAACTCATTTTTTATCAATAGTGAACTGGAAATTTCTCTTTTTGAACTGAAGAGAGATTTTGTTTAGATATTTAATTTAATAAAATGAGATATGCTCTCATAATTACTTTTTCTATTTAATTAACTAATCTTTAATTAATTAGAGACACTTTTCTTATTTAATTAAATAACTTCATTTAATTAATTAGAAATTGCCTTTCTTTTAATTAAATAACTTTGTTTAATTAATTAGAAGTAAGTACTCCATTTAATTAAATAATTTCATTTAATTATTTCAAAAAAAAATTCAAAACTAGTCAACTCAAGTCAACCGTGGTTAAATCTAGTCAACTTTTGGTAAAACTTCATCTTTGTGTCTGTAAATATGAGCAAATGTGAGTATGAATTTCAGCAACAATTCGATGCAAATTCTCATTCAACCTTTCAAAATGAAGAGATGAGGGTCTCTTAAATAGACTTTCTTTGAATTCATGAACGATTGAGATCGATTTCAATCAGCGGTTAGGATTAAAGGTGAAGTTCCGTCATAAAGGGAGATTTCCAAATTAAAGGGAGTTAACAAATTTAATCTATGTAAAATAAGGAGTTAATTGATTCAATTTTAGTAGAAAAAAGAGTTAATTGATTTAACTCATTTTTAATCAATAGTGAACTGGAAATTTCCCTTTTTGAAATGAAGAGAGATTTTGTTGAGATATTTAATTTAATAAAATGAGATACGCTCTCATAATTACTTTTTCTATTTAATTAAATAATCTTTAATTAATTAGAGACACTTTTCTTATTTAATTAAATAACTTCATTTAATTAATTAGGAATAGCTTCTCATTTAATTAAATAACTTTTGTTAATGAATTAGAAGTAAGTACTCCATTTAGTTAAATAATTTTGTTTAATTATTTTAAAATTCTTTTCGAAACTAGTCAACTCAAGTCAACTGTGGTCAAATCTAGTCAACTTTTGGTCAAATTTGATTTTTGTGTATGTGAATATGAGCAAATGTGAGTACGAATTCCAGCAACAATTCGATGCAAATTCTCATTCAACCTTTCAAAATGAAGAGACGAGGGTCTCTTAAATAGAATTTCTTGAAATTCATCAACGGTTGAGATCGATTTCAATCAACGGTCAGGATTAAAGGTGAAGTTCAGTCATAAAGGGAGATTTCCAAATTAAAGGGAGTTAACAGATTTAATTTTAGTAAAATAAGGAGTTCACTAATTCAATTTGAGTAGAAAAAGGAGTTAACTGATTTAACTCATTTTTTATCAATAGTGAACATGAAATTTTCCTTTTTGAACTGAAGAGAGATTTTGTTGAGATATTTAATTTAATAAAATGAGATATGCTCTCATAATTACTTTTTCTATTTAATTAAATAATCTTTAATTAATTAGAGACACTTTTCTTATTTAATTAAATAACTTCATTTAATTAATTAAGAATTGCTTCTCATTTAATTAAATAACTTTGTTTAATTAATTAAAAGTAAGTACTTCATTTAATTAAATAATTTCATTTAATTATTTCAAATTTTTTTTCAAAACTGTTCAACTCAAGTCAACCGTGGTTAAATCTGGTCAACTTTTGGTCAAACTTGATCTTTGCATATGTGAATATGAGCAAATGTATGTATGAATTCTAGCGACAATTCGATGCAAATTCTCATTCAACCTTTCAAAATGAAAAGATGAGGCTCTCTTAAATAGACTTTCCTGAAATTCATCAACGGTTGAGATCGATTTCAATCAACGGTCAGGATTAAAGGTGAAGTTCAGTCATAAAGGGAGATTTCCAAATTAAAGGGAGTTAATAGATTTAGTTTGAGTAAAATGAGGAGTTAACTGATTCAATTTGAATAGAAAAAGGAGTATATTGATTTAACTCATTTTTTATCAATAGTGAACCAGAAATTTCCTTTTTTGAACTGAAGAGAGATTTTGTTGAGGTAATTAATTTAATAAAATGAGATATGCTCTCATAATTACTTTTTCTATTTAATTAATTAATCTTTAATTAATTAGAGACACTTTTCTTATTTAATTAAATAACTTCATTTAATTAATTAGGAATGACTTCTCATTTAATTAAATAACCTTGTTTAATTAATTAGAAGTAAGTACTCCATTTAATTAAATAATTTTGTTTAATTATTTCAAAATTCTTTTCGAAACTAGTCAACTGTGGTTAAATCTAGTCAACTTTTGGTCAAACTTGATCTTTGCGTATGTGAATATGAGCCAATGTGTGTATGAATTTCAGCAACAATTCGATTCAAATTCTCATTCAATCTTTCAAAACGAAGAGATGAGGGTCTCTTAAATAGACTTTTTCTTAATTCATCAATGGTTGAGATCAATTTCAATCAACGGTTAGGATTAAAGGTGAAGTTCAGTCATAAAGAGAGATTTCCAAATTAAAGGGAGTTAACAGATTTAATTTGAGTAAAATAAGGAGTTAACTGATTCAATTTGAGTAGAAAAAGGAGTTAACTGATTTAACTCATTTTTGATCAATAGTGAACTAGAAATTTCCCTTTTTGAACTGAGATTGATTTTGTTGAGATATTTAATTTAATAAAATGAGATATGCTCTCATAATTACTTTTTCTATTTAATTAAATAACTTCATTTAATTAATTAAGGATGGCTTCTCATTTAATTAAATAAATTTTTTTAATTAATTAGAAGTAAGTACTCCATTTAATTAAATAATTTCGTTTAATTATTTCAAAATTCTTTTCGATAACTAGTCAACTCAAGTCAACCGTTGTTAAATCTGGTCAACTTTTGGTCAAAATTGATCTTTGCGTATGTGAATATGAGCAAATGTGAGTATTAATTCCAACAACAATTTGATGCAAATTCTCATTCAACCTTTCAAAACGAAGAGATGAGGGTCTCTAAAATAGACTTTTCTGGAATTCATCAACGGTTGAGATCGATTTCAATCAACGGTCAGGATTAAAGGTGAAGTTCAGTCATAAAGGGAGATTTCTAAATTAAAAGGAGTTAACAAATTTAATTTGAGTAAAATAAAGAGTTAACTGATTCAATTTGAGTAGAAAGAGGTGCTAACTGATTTAACTCATTTTTTATCAATAGTGAATTAGAAATTTTCCTTTTTGAACTGAAGAGAGATTTTGTTGAGATATTTAATTTAATAAAATGAGATATGCTCTCATAATTACTTTTTCTATTTAATTAAATAATCTTTAATTAATTAGAGACACTTTTCTTATTTAATTAAATAAGTTCATTTAATTAATTAGAAATGGCTTCTCATTTAATTAAATAAATTTGTTTAATTAATTAGAAGTAATTACTCCATTTAATTAAATAATTTCATTTAATTATTTCAAAAAAAATTTCGAAACTAGTCAACTCAAGTTAATCGTGGTTAAATCTGGTCAACTTTTGGTCAAACTTGATCTTTGCATATGTGAGTATGAGAAAATGTGACTATGAATTCTAGCAACAATTCGATGCAAATTCTCAATGAACCTTTCAAAACGAAGAGATGAGGGTCTCTTAAATAGACTTTCCTAAAATTCATCAACGGTTGAGATCGATTTCAATCAATGGTCAGGATTAAAGGTGAAGTTCAGTCATAAAGGAAGATTTCCAAATAAAAGGGAGTTAACAGATTTAATTTGAGTATAATAAGGAGTTAACTAATTCAATTTGATTAGAAAAAGGAGTTAACTGATTTAACTCATTTTTTATCAATAGTGAACTGAAAATTTCCATTTTTCAATTGAAGAGAGATTTTGTTGAGATATTTAATTTAATAAAATGAGATATGCTCTCATAATTACTTTTTCTATTTAATTAAGTAATCTTTAATTAATTAGAGACACTTTTCTTGTTTAATTAAATAACTTCATTTAGTTAATTAGGAATGGCTTCTCATTTAATTAAATAACTTTGTAGTGCCTACCCTCGTTCACATCTTTTCTAGACTTATTGTTGTTGTTGTTATCATACTTTAATGGACTAGTTTTATGTTGATGGTTTAGTGGTATTGTTTTGACATTATCAGATATTATGATATGGATTCAATTGATATATGATGAGATCATTTAGACTTTACATTTCATGTATGTATGATGATCATTACATTGTTGTCAGTTATTAATGATGACTAGATAGATGGTATATTATCTCATGTGTTTTATTATGGATACTTACCCCATAGTTGCATGTGTATGGTGTGCGTGTTTTCATATTGTATGGCGTTTCTAATGTGGTTAAGGAAGGGAGTCGTAGTCACCTGCTTAGTTGGGATCTACACAATGCACCACTTCCTGCCATTGTCTATTTAGCTTAGCATTATATATATATTGTATGTACATGCATGATTTTTTTTTTGCAGGTTGCAGGTACCGCTTATCGACTTCTCTGAATTGCCAAGATGAGCGTACCCTATTATACTATCTCAATGATAAAAGAAAATTAGAAATTAAAAATTAATAATAATAATAAAATAATAATAATAAATTAATAAATAAATAAAATAATAAAAGTTACAAAAATTAAAATGAAAGTTATAAATATTTAAATGGAAAATATATTAAAAAGTGAATTGGAGTTATAAGCTTGCATGGGAATTAACGCACTTTTCTATTTCTCATGTGTCAACAACACGGAGGTTAGTGCATTAATTAAGCACATGGTGTCTACAACCCTAAGGCTCATCTTGAAGGTTGGAAAAAGACCCATGCTTAGTTGGTGACAGCTTCTAGCTATTTCTAGAAGCATTCTAGATGTTTCCTGAAAGCTCTTTATATTCGGGCATTACATTAGGTTGGAAAAAAACCCATGCTTAGTTGGTGACACCTTTTAGCTATTTCTAAAAGCATTCTAGATGTTTCCTGAAAGCTCTTTATATTCGGGCATTCATAGAAGCTTAGAAATAGCATTGGAGAGCAATAGTAGCATTGGAGGACTCGAGAACTCTGAAGAGGGGAGCTTGCTCTATGGGTTTTCTGAGGAAGAGCGAATTAGCATCAGAATTCGGGTAGATTCTTGTGATTTTACTTAAGCTATTTCCGCATCTTGCATTCCCTGTCTTCTTCATGTCTTCCATATGTCTTTTGAGAAATTTCATATTTTTATGCTTTCTCAATATGGGCAATTAAATTTATATCAGAATTCTATATGCATAGATCTAAAAGGAAAACGGGGCTAGGGTTTAAATTATAGCCAAATCCATTAGAAAGTTATTGAGAAAATTTAAAGAGTAAATATTTTAGAATCGTACACACACACACACACACACACACACACACACACACACACACACATATATACATTTAAATATATATATATACATATATACATATATGCATATATATATATATATATATATATAATTATATTTATTGAAAGTTCGAATGTCGAATTTCATTTTTTTGTAAAACATTTATAAATTTTTTTATTAAATCGAATGACAAAACATTTATTTCAAATGTTATTGAAAACCACAATTAAATATATATATATATATGGTAGGGGTGTATCCCCCCGTACCCCATGTAAATGATATGAAGCCTGCGCACCGTACCTGCAGTTGCAGGTATTCCGGTAGCTGTCGCAGGCCCTGCGACAACAGGCAGGGTCGCACAGCCACTGCCAACAGTGGTGGCTTTTGTTTTTTAAAAAGAGGTTATTAAATTGAATGCCTCCATTTATATATGTAGCGCATGAATTATATCAATCAAATTTTGTTATAATTCAATTTTAAAATGTTAAAGATTGTGTTATTTATGATAGAGGTTGACAATATATATGTTATTATATATATATATATATATATATATATTTATATATATATTTATGTATGTATGTATATGTGTGTGTGTGTGTGTGTGTGTGTGTGTTTGTGTGTGTGTAATTAATTATAAATGAATATTATAAAGTTCTAAACTAATGGATCACTCTTTTAATAATTTAAAATATTGATATTGAGCTTGTCAATTATGAAGAGATATCAATAATTAATTTAATTAAACCTAGTTTAATTAAGATTAGTTATTAGAATATATAATCGAAGTTTTGATTCATTGAGAGTGTCAATTTTTAAACAATGTTATATAAACAAAATATTATTAGATCAATTAGAAAATTGAGTCTAATAGTTTTGGGGAGAAACTTTTATCTATCAAACAAATAAATGGGTTAGAAAAAACGTGAAATTTTTCCACTTAATATAATTTGGAAAAACATAAATAGAGACTTTTAAATTCAAATTTGAAAACTTAGCAAAACCAAAACATGTGTTTACATTGTGTAATCTTTATGCTATTGTTTTGGGTTTTGGGTTGACTAGTGTTGACCAATATAGGACATCTACCAGAGGCTTTGGGGTTATGTGATTGTGAGTCATGATGATGTTTTAATCTCGATCTTTATAAAACCAACCATGGTTATGTGATGGAATGCTCTATGTATTGGATGTGATTACTGATTGTTATAGTTGAGATTCTTGTCTATGAGACTCTTGACCTAACCATTATTTTGGTCATCGATCAGTTATCCTTGATTATTTTCTAGTCGCCATGATGGGACTGAGATGTGGATTTATTCTTGATGATGTCATGTTGTGACATGTTTGACTCAACCATTTTTGGAGTCTTCGATCAGTATGATTGAGATATATATTTTGGTTATTGAGAACCGTTGGATATTTGATTATCAGTGAAACTTCAGTTGCCAATAGAGAGTTTTTGTGTTCATGATTTTCTATGGATGTTTGCTCATGGATATTTGATGCTTTTATGCATATTTGATAATTTTATTACGGATTATCTTTTGTGATTTTGAGATTTATGAGTCCATGAGCATTAGGGTAGGATATCTGCATGTAGTGACGGGAAGTGGCTTGCAATGGGGGCCGGGGCCCTAAGAGGCTACCAGGGTAACTCATTGTAACTTAGATTAATAAGTGATAACATTCTCACCTAATACTAACAAAATGAACCTAAAAAGATAAGTGTTTTGTTCTCGCCCATGCCTTGAGCGCTTGTACAGGCTAGGATGGGAGTAGTGAGACGCATGGTTGCGACCTTGCATTCCGTAGTATGCCTCGTCAGTATGAGAGGATACTAGTGGCCACATGAAATTAGTATGGACCTATGGAGTTTAGCTAAATGGCAGGGTAATTTGTACGTGATAATTGCGATGACACTTTCCTGCTTGCATAGTAGGTTCCTACATGTCATTGTGTGCCTCTAGGATTAGATGTCAGTTTTGTGATTGGAACCTTTGAGTTAGTATACTTTTAGGATTCCTGCACTTATAGAGATATGTGCTATGTGATTTTGATAGCCTGTTTGGGACTTGAGATTATCTCCTCAGCACGGTGGTAGTGGACCACTTTGGTACCACACGGTCTGGTGGTAGTGTATTTTCCACTCTTATCATTTTGAGATTCATTGAGACATCGTGGTTGATGCGTCCTTCATGATGGTGGATATGTATCCTTTTTCATTGATGATTAACATATGTTAGATGATGTTATCTTATGATTTTATTTGCATGTTAGATTACTTCTACATATGATGTTGTATTTATTAGGAGTGACATTCCAACTATGTTAATACCAATGATCTCTTCGGTAATTTGGGATGTTACGCATGGAGGGATGGCTAGGATCCACGATGGTCTAATGATGCTATTGACGGTTGGAAGGAATCGTGCACTTAGTTTATCAGTCATAAAGGGAGATTTCAAAATTAAAGGGAGTTAACAGATTTAATTTGAGTAAAATAAGGAGTTAACTGATTCAATTTGACTAGAAAAAGGAGTTAACTCATTTAACTCATTTTTTATCAATAGTGAATTAGAAATTTCCCTTTTTGAACTGAAGAGAGATTTTGTTGAGATATTTCATTTAATAAAATCAGATATGCTCTCATAATTACTTTTTCTATTTAATTAAATAATCTTTAATTAATTAGAGCCACTTTTCTTATTTAATTAAATAACTTCATTTAATTAATTAGGAATGGCTTCTCATTTAATTAAATAACTTTGTTTAATTAATTAGAAGTAACTACTCCATTTAATTAAATAATTTCATTTAATTATTTCAAAATTCTTTTTGAAACTAGTCAACTCAATTCAACTGTGGTTAAATCTGGTCAACTTTTGGTCAAACTTGATCTTTGCATATGTGAATATGAGCAAATGTGAGTATGAATTCCAGCAACAATTCGACGCAAATTCTCATTCAACGTTTCAAAATGAAGAGATGAGAGTCACTTAAATAGACTATCTTGGAATTCATCAATGGTTGAGATCGATTTCAATCAACGGTCAGGATTAAAGGTGAAGTTCAGTCATAAAGGGAGATTTCCAAATTAAAGAGAGTTAACAGATTTAATTTGAGTTAAATAATTAATTAATTAATTCAATTTGAGTAGGGAAACGAGTTAACTGATTTAACTCATTTTTTATCAATAGTGAACTGGAAATTTCCCTTTTTGAACTAAAGAGAGATTTTGTTGAGATATTTAATATAATACAATGAGATATGCTCTCATAATTACTTTTTCTATTTAATTAAATAATCTTTAATTAATTAGAGACACTTTTCTTATTTAATTAAATAACTTCAGTTAATTAATTATGAATGGCTTCTCATTTAATCAAATAACTTTGTTTAATTAATTAAAAGTAAGTACTCCATTTAATTAAATAATTTTATTTAATTATTTCAAAATTCTTTTCGAAACTAGTCAACTCAAGTCAACCATGGTTAACTCTGGTCAACTTTTGGTCAAACTTGATCGATTTCAATCAGCGGTCAGCATTAAAGCTGAAGTTCAGTAAAAAAGGGACATTTTCAAATTAAAGCGAGTTAACATATTTAATTTGAGTAAAATAAGAAGTTAACTGATTCAATTTGAGTAGAAAAGGAGATAACTGATTTAACTCATTTTTGATCAATAGTGAATTAGAAATTTCCCTTTTCGAACTGAAGAGAGATTTTGTTGAGATATTTAATTGAATAAAAGGAGATATGCTCTCATAATTACTTTTTTTATTTAATTAAATAACCATTAATTAATTAGAGACACTTTTCTTATTTAATTAAATAACTTCATTTAATTAATTAGGAATGGATTCTCATTTAACTAAACAACTTTGTTTAATTAATTACAAGCAAGTACTCTATTTAATTAAATAATTTTGTTTAATTATTTCAAAATTCTTTTTGAAACTAGTCAACTCAAGTCAACCATTGTTAAATCTAATCAACTTTTGGTCAAACTTGATCTTTGCGTATGTGAATATGAGCAAATGTAAGTATGAATTCCAGCAACAATTTGATGCAAATTCTTATTCAACCTTTCAAAATGAAGAGATGAGGGTCTCTTAAATAGGCTTTCTTGGAATTCATCAACGGTTGAGATCGATTTCAATCAGCGGTCAGGATTAAAGGTGAAGTTTAGTCATAAAGGGAGATTTTCAAATTAAATGAAGTTAACAGATTCAATTTGAGTAATATAAGGAGTTATCTGATTCAATTTGAGTAGAAAAAGGAGTTAACTGATTTAACTCATTTTGGTCAATAGTGAACTGAAAAATTTTCCTTTTTGAACTGAAAAGAGATTTTGTTGAGATATTTAATTTAATAAAATGAGATATGCTCTCATAGTTACTTTTTCTCTTTGATTAAATAATTTTTAATTAATTAAAGACACTTTTCTTATTTAATTAAATAACTTCATTTAATTAATTAGGAATGGCTTCTCATTTAATTAAATAACTTTATTTAATTAATTAAAAGTAAGTACTCCATTTAATTAAATAATTTCATTTAATTATTTCAAAATTCTTTTCGAAACTAGTCAACTCAAGTCAACCATGGTTAAATCTGGTCAACTTTTGGTCAAACTTAATCTTTGCGTATGTGAATATGAGCAAATGTGAGTATGAATTCCAGCAACAATTCGATGCAAATTCTCATTCAACCTTTCAAAATGAAGATATGAGGGTCTCTAAAATAGACTTTCCTAAAATTCATCAACGGTTGAGATTGATTTCAATCAGCGGTCAGGATTAAAGGTGAAGTTCAGTCATAAAGGGAAATTTCTTAATTAAAAGGAGTTAACAGATTTAATTTTAGTAAAATAAGGATTTAACTGATTCAATTTGAATAAAAAAAGGAGTTAACTGATTTAACTCATTTTTTATCAATAGTGAATTGGAAATTTCACTTTTTGAACTGATAAGAGATTTTGTTGAGATATTTAATTTAATAAAATGAGATATGCTATCATAATTACTTTTTCTATTTAATTAAATAATCTTTAATTAATTATAGAGACTTTTCTTATTTAATTAAATAACTTCGTTTAATTAATTAGGAATGGCTTCCCATTTAATCAAATAACTTTGTTTAATTAATTAGAAGTCAATCGTGGTTAAATCTGATAAACTTTTGGTCAAACTTGATCTTTGCATATGTGAATATGAATAAATGTGAGTATGAATTATAGCAACAATTCAATGCAAATTCTCATTCAACCTTTCAAAATGAAGCGATGAGGGTCTCTTAAATAGACTTTCCTGGAATTCATCAACGGTTGAGATCGATTTCAATCAGCAGTCAGGATTAAAGGTGAAGTTCAGTCATAAAGGGAGATTTCCAAATTAAAGGGAGTTAACAGATTTAATTTGAGTAAGATAAGGAGTTAACTGATTGAATTTGAGTTGAAAAAAGAGTTAACTGATTTATCTTATTTTTGATCAATAGTGAACTGAAAATTTCCCGTTTTGAATTGAAGAGAGATTTTGTTGAGATATTCAATTTAATAAAATGAGATATGCTCTCATAATTACTTTTTCTATTTAATTAAATAACCTTTAATTAATTAAAGACACTTTTCTTATTTAATTAAATAAGTTCATTTAATGAATTAGTAATGGCTTCTCATTCAATTAAATAACTTTATTTAATTAATTAGAAGTAAGTACTCCATTTAATTAAATAATTTTGTTTAATTATTTCAAAAAAAATTTGAAACTGGTCAACTCAAGTCAACCATGGTTAAATCTGGTCAATTTTTGCTCAAACTTGATCTTTGCGTATGTGAATATGAGCAAATGTGAGTATGAATTCGTGAGACAATTTGATGCAAATTCTCATTCAGCCTTTCAAAATGAAGAGATGAAGGTATCTTAAATAGACTTTCTTGGAATTCATCAACGGTTGAGATCGATTTCAATCAGCGATCAGGAATAAAGGTGAAGTTCAGTCATAAAGGGAGATTTCCAAATTAAAGGGAGTTAATAGATTTAATTTGAGTAAAATAAGGAGTTAACAGATTCAATTTGAGTAAAGAAAGGAGTTAACTCATTTAACTCATTTTTGATCAATAGTGAACTGGAAATTTCCCTTTTTGAACTGAAGAGAGATTTTGTTGAGATATTTAATTTAATAAAATGAGATATGCTCTTATAATTACTTTTTCTATTTAATTAAATAATCTTTAATTAATTAGATACACTTTTCTTCTTTAATTAAATAACTTCATTTAATTAATTAGGATTGCCTTCTCATTTAATTAAATAACTTTGTTTAATTAATTAGAAGTAAGTACTCTATTTAATTAAATAATTTAGTTTTATTATTTCAAAAAAAAAATTGAAACTAGTCAACTCAAGTCAACCGTGGTTAAATCTGGTCAACTTTTGGTCAAGATTGATCTTTGCATATGTGAATATGAGCAAATGTGACTATGAATTCCAACAACAATTTGATGCAAATTGTCATTCAACCTTTCAAAATGAAGCGATGAGGGTCTCTTAAAAAGACTTTTCTGAAATTCATCAACGGTTGAGATTGATTTCAATCAGCGGTTAGGATTAAAGATGAAGTTTTGTCATAAAGGGAGATTTCCAAATTAAAGGGAGTTAACAAATTTAATTTGAGTAAAATAAGGAGTTAACTGATTCAATTTGAGTAGAGAAAGGAGTTAACTCATTTAACTCATTTTTGATCAATAATGAACTGAAAATTTCCCTTTTTGAACTGAAGAGAGATTTTGTTGAGATATTTAATTTAATAAAATGAGATATGCTCTCATAATTACTTTTTCTATTTAATTAAATAATTTTTAATTAATTAGAGACACTTTTCTTATTTAATTAAATAACTTCATTTAAATAATTATGAATGGTTTCTCATTTAATTAAATAACTTTTTTTAATTAATTAGAAGTAAGTACTCCATTTAATTAAATAATTTCGTTTAATTATTTCAAAAAAAAATTTAAAACTAGCGAACTCAAGTCAACCATGGTTAAATCTGGTCAACTTTTTGTCAAACTTGATATTTGCGTATGTGAATATGAGCAAATGTGAGTATCAATTCCAGAAACAATTCCATGCAAATTCTCATTCAACCCTTCAAAATGAAGAGATGAGAGTCTCTTAAATAGACTTTCTTGGAATTCATCAACGGTTCAGATCGATTTCAATCAACGGTCAGGATTAAAGGTGAAGTTCAGTCATAAAGGAAGATTTTCAAATTAAAGAGAGTTAACATATTTAATTTGAGTAAAATAAGGAGTTAACTTATTGAATTTGAGTAGAGAAAGGAGTTAACTCATTTAACTCATTTTTGATCAATAGTAAACTGAAAATTTCCCTTTTTGAACTGAGGAGAGATTTTGTTGAGATATTTAATTTAATAAAATGAGATATGCTCTCATACTTACTTTTTCTATTTAATTAAATAATCTTTAATTAATTAGAGACACTTTTCTTATTTAATTAAATAACTTCATTTAATTAATTAAGAATGGCTTCTCATTTAATTAAATAACTTTGTTTAATTAATTAGAAGTAAGTACTACATTTAATTAAATAGTTTCATTTAATTATTTCAAAATTCTTTTCGAAACTAGTCAACTCAAGTCGACCGTGGTTAAACATGGTCAACTTTTGGTCAAACTTGATCTTTGCGTATGTGAATATGAGCAAATGTGAGTATGAATTCCAGCAACAATTCGATGCAAATTCTCATTCAACCTTTCAAAATGAAGAGATGAGGGTCTCTTAAATAGACTTTCTTCGAATTCATCAACGGTTGAGATCGATTTCAATCAGTGGTCAGGATTAAAGGTGAAGTTCAGTCATAAAGGGAGATTTCTAAATTAAAGGGAGTTAACAGATTTAATTTGAGTAAAATAAGGAGTTAACTGATTGAATTTGAGTAGAGAAAGGAGTTAACTTATTTAACTCATTTTTTATCAATAGTGAACTGTAAATTTCCCTTTTCGAACTAAAGAGAGATTTTGTTGAGATATTTAATTTAATAAAATGATATATGCTCTCATAATTACTTTTTCTATTTAATTAAATAACTTTTAATTAATTAGAGACACTTTTCTTATTTAAATAAATAACTTCATTTAATTAATTAGGAATGGCTTCTCATTTAATCAAATAAATTTGTTTAGTTAATTAGAAGTAAGTACACCATTTAATTAAATAATTTTGTTTAATTATTTCAAAATTCTTTTCTAAACTAGTAAACTCAAGTCAACCCTGGTTAAATCTAGTCAACTTTTGGACAAACTTGGTCTTTGCGTATGTGAATATGAGCAAATGTGAGTATGAATTCGAACAACAATTCGATGCAAATTCTCATTCAACCTTTCAAAATGAAGAGATGAGGGTCTCTTAAATAGACTTTCCTTGAATTCATCAACGGTTGAGATTGATTTCAATCAACGGGCAGGATTAAAGGTGAAGTTCAGTCATAAATGGAGATTTTCAAATTAAAGGGAGTTAACAGATTTAATTTGAGTAAAATAAGGAGTTAACTGATTCAATTTTAGTAGAGAAAGGAGTTGACTAATTTAACTCATTTTTTATCAAAAGTGAACTGAAAATTTCCGTTTTTGAACTGAAGAGAGATTTTGTTGAGATATTTAATTTAATAAAATGAGATATGCTCTCATAATTACTTTTTCTATTTAATTAAATAATCTTTAATTAATTAGAGACACTTTTCTTATTTAATTAAATAACTTCATTTAATTAATTATGAATGGCTTCTCAATTAATTAGATAACTTTTTTTAATTAATTAGAAGTAAGTACTCCATTTAATTAATTAATTTCGTTTAATTATTTCAAAAAAAAATTTGAAACTAGTCAACTCAAGTCAACCATGGTTAAATCTGGTCAACTTTTGGTTAAACTTGATCTTTGCGTATGTGAATATGAGCAAATGTGAGTATCAATTCCAGCAACAATTCGATGCAAATTCTCATTCAACCTTTCAAAATGAAGAGATGAGGGTCTCTTAAATAGACTTTCTTGGAATTCATCAACGGTTGAGATCGATTTCAATCAGCGGTCTGGATTAAAGTTGAAGTTCAGTTATAAATGGAGATTTTCAAATTAAAGAGAGTTAACAGATTTAATTTCAGTAAAATAAGGAGTTAACTGATTCAATTTGAGTAGAAAAAGGAGTTAACTCATTTAACTCATTTTTGATCAATAGTGAACTGGAAATTTCCCTTTTTGAACTAAAGAGAGATTTTGTTGAGATATTTAATTTAATAAAATGAGATATGCTCTCATAATTACTTTTTCTATTTAATTAAATAATCTTTAATTAATTAGAGACACTTTTCTTATTTAATTAAATAACTTCATTTAATTAATTAGGAATGGCTTCTCATTTAATTAAATAACTTTGCTTAATTAATTAGAAGTAAGTACTCCATTTAATTAAATAATTTTGTTTAATTATTTTAAAATTCTTTGCAAAACTAGTCAACTCAAGTCAACTGTGGTTAAATATGGTCAACTTTTGGTCAAACTTGATCTTTGCGTATGTGAATATGAGCAAATGTGAGTATGAATTCTAGCAACAATTCGATGCAAATTCTTATTCAACCTTTTAAAATGAAGAGATGAGGGTCTCTTAAATAGACTTTCCTGGAATTCATCAACGGTTGAGATCGATTTCAATCAACGAGCAGGATTAAAGGTGAAGTTCAGTCATAAAGGGAGATTTTCAAATTAAAGAGAGTTAATAGATCTAATTTGAGTAAAATAAGGAGTTAACTGATTCAATTTGAGTAGAGAAAGGAGTTAACTGATTTAACTCATTTTTAATCAATAGTGAACTGGAAATTTCCCTTTTTGACCTGAAGAGGGATTTTGTTGAGATATTTAATTTAATAAAATGAGATATGCTCTCATAATTACTTTTTCTATTTAATTAAATAATCTTTAATTAATTAGAGACACTTTTCTTATTTAATTAAATAACTTCGTTTAATTAATTATGAATGGCTTCTCAATTAATTAAATAACTTTTTTTAATTAATTACAAGTAAGTACTCCATTTAATTAAATAATTTCGTTTAATTATTTCAAAAAAAATTTCAAAACTAGTAAACTCAAGTCAACCATGGTTAAATCTGGTCAACTTTTGGTTAAACTTGATCTTTGTGTATGTGAATATGAGCAAATTTGAGTATCAATTCCAACAACAATTCCATGCAAATTCTCATTCAACCTTTCAAAATGAAGAGATGAGGGTCTCTTAAATAGTCTTTCTTGGAATTCATCAACGGTTGAGATCGATTTCAATCAGTAGTCGGGATTAAAGTTGAAGTTCAGTTATAAAGGGAGATTTCAAAATTAAAGGGAGTTAACAGATTTAATTTCAGTAAAATAAGGAGTTAACTGATTCAATTGTAGTAGAAAAAGCAGTTAACTGAGTTAACTCATTTTTGATCAATAGTGAACTGGAAATTTCCCTTTTTGAATTGAAGAGAGATTTTGTTGAGATATTTAATTTAATAAAATGAGATAAGCTCTCATAATTACTTTTTCTATTTAATTAAATAATCTTTAATTAATTAAAGACACTTTTCTTATTTAATTAAATAACTTCATTTAATTAATTAGGAATGGCTTCTCATTTAATTAAATAACTTTGTTTAATTAATTAGAAGTAAGTACTCCATTTAATTAAATAATTTTGTTTAATTATTTCAAATTTTTTTTTGAAACTAGTCAACTCAAGTCAATCGTGGTTAAATCTATTCAACATTTGGTCAAACTTCATCTTTGCGTATGTGAATATGAGCAAATGTGAGTATGAATTTCAGGAACAATTTGATGCAAATTCTCATTCAGCCTTTCAAAATGAAGAGATGAGGGTCTGTTAAATAGACTTTCTTGGAATTCATCAACGGTTAAGATCGATTTCAACCAGTGATCAGGATTAAAGGTGATGTTCAGTCATAAAGGGTAAGGTGTTATGGGCCCCTACCTGTCAGCACAAACTTTGTATGATTATGGTATGTTGAAATGGAAGAACAAAAGTTTTTGGTATATAGCCCCGATTGGGCATCTGTTTGGTGTTTTGCTTGACTTCTCCTAGTTGGAAGAATGCACCTTTTCCTAGTTTTGATTCATTGTGAATCCCTTTGTGAAAAACTTGGAGGAATATGCACGTTTGAATTATTTCTTGGACATGCTTGTTGTCACCTGATCAAATTCTGTTCCATCCATAATTCTAGTAATTTGTTGCAGAAAACATTATAAATCCCTTGATGAGGGTCATGAAGAAAATTCAATTATGTTGTTGAAATTTGGGATTGATATCCTATGTAAATTGGTATTTCAAACTTTGCTAGATTGGCAACAAAGCCGAGTTTTCTTCTTGATTCTTTCCCGGCTGAGCCCTTGAATTAGGTTTGCCAATAAAATTGTTGTTGAATATAATTGCTTGTCTTGTGATTTAATCGTAATTTTAAATTAGATGGATGCATATCAAAATAAGATGTAATGATGTTGGTTTAAATTTAGCAAAATTTTCAAGTTTCGTATATGTTCAAAATGAAAAGTATGCTGAGGAAAAATAATAATTATTATTATGATTTACAGTTCAATTCAAGTTGTTAGAGAAATCAATAAATCCATGGTTTAAATCCATTCCATAAATATATACATCTTTAAAAAAAAAATTTATACACCTTAAGAAAAATATATATATTCATTTGCTTTTTTAATCCATACTTAGAAAAAAAAAATGTTTAAGAGAGTAAAAACTCTCTGTCTTTTGTATGGGATACTCAATTTAATGGTTTTGGACAACAGAGAATATTCTCAAAGATTCTCCAAATTTATATTTATATATATCTTTCTTTAATGATATAATTTCCTTATAACTTCTTTATGTTAAAAAAAAGAAAAAAAAAAGAAAGAAAATAAACTAAATATCCTAAGCTACCTAATAATCTTTTGTCTTAAATACCTTTCCATCTTCCCATGGGCGTCTTTTTAAAAAATAATGCTTTAAAAATGTTTTTTTTTTGTTTTGAATGGTTTAGCAAGTCAAAGTGTACATGGGGGGGGTGACTTCACCCTGCCCCCCCATGTCCCATCTCCTTTCCTTAGCTCAGCGCTCACCTCATTGCTTTGGATGGAGGTTGATGTATTAAAGTTTTTTAAAAGACATGGCAATCAAGTTGTTTTTTTAAACTTTTGTAAATCTCCTCCGTATCTTGCTGAGCACCCAACTTGGGGCTTGTCGTTGCGTGTATGGAAAGTGGGGTACCACTGACGCAGGGTCAATGAGGTTGGGCAGCGTGCCCAACCTTTGGGAAGCACCCATTTGGGGAGTAGAGTAGGGGTGTGGGGGGGGGTAGAGTATAGGTAGTATAGGATAGAGTTAGTGGTAAGGTTAGTGGTTAATAAGCTTAGTTGTTAGTATGTTAGTTGTATATTGTTAATTTTTAATTTGTGTTTTATTTAATGCTTTAAATAAGTTAGTGGTTAAAATTTTAGATTAGTTAGAAGTAGAGTTAGATAGGGTAGTTAGTATATGTTAAGTTAAATTACTATTTTTTTTGTTAGTAAGTAGTTAAGTTAATATTTGTTTTAGTTTTAGCATGTTAGTATTAAAGTTAGTTAATTTATTAAAGTTTTATGTTTGTTATTGTTCGTTATTTGTTAAATATTAATAATTTTAGTTAATTGATTAATATGTTGTTTTAATGTTAATTGTTTTAAAGATATATGGTAACTCAAAAATTTTTAGTTTAAAATTAGTTTAGTTTAGTTGCTTGTATTTTGTTAGTGTTATTTAGTAGATTAGTTTGGTTGCTTATAAAAAGTATTAAATTTAGAAAGTTTCTTTTAGTAATTTAAAATCTATAGTAGATCTAATGTTAATTAAGTAATGGTTATAATAAGAAATATATTAGTCTTAATTTAAAAATTATAGATGTAAGTTAGTTTCTATTTCGATTCATTCAATTGTTAGGTATTATGGATATAATCATTAATTTAGATTTGATTTCTTTTAATTAATTTTTAAATGTATTTAGTTTTGGTAATGAAGTCTGAATTTTTGAGTACTAATTAGCTTTAGATTTCAGGTTATTTTCTATTTAAATTAAGTTTTAATGTCGATGTTATTTGCTTAGTTGTTTCATTAAACTAATTTTGTAGTCATCTACATCATTTATATATATATATATATATATATATATATATATATATATATATAAAACTTTTACTATAATATTGTATAAGAAATGTAAGAACATAAGTTTATCGATATCAATCTTATAACAAAAGCTTCAATATCTTAACGATGTAATCGCCCTCATGTTTATAATCTTAAGACATAATAGAGAGAACCTTTACTAAAACTACTATCACTTTCATTTCAAACATAGAGCATGTTTAATTATTAATCATTTTCAAAAAAAAATTGTGTGTTTTGCCATCATAGTTTGGGCATGACAAATTCCAGCAACAATTCCATGCAAATTCTCATTCAACCTTTCAAAATGAAGAGATAAAGGTCTCTTAAATAGACATTCCTAGAATTCATCAACGGTTGAGATTGATTTCAATCAGTGGTCAGGATTAAAGGTGAAGTTTAGTCATAAAGGGAGATTTTCAAATTAAAGGGAGTTAACAGATATAATTTGAGTAAAATAAGGAGTTAACTGATTCAATTTGAGTAGAAAGAGGAGTTAACTGATTTAACTCATTTTTTATCAATAGTGAACTAAAAATTTCCCTTTTTGAACTGAAGAGTAATTTTGTTGAGATATTTAATTTAATAAAATGAGATATGCTCTCATAATTACTTTTTCTATTTAATTAAGTAATCTTTAATTAATTAGAGACACTTTTCTTATTTAATTAAATAACTTCATTTAATTAATTAGGAATGGCTTCTCATTTAATTAAATAACTTTTTTTAATTAATTAGAAGTAAGTACTACATTTAATTAAATAATTTCGTTTAATTATTTCAAAATTATTTTCGAAACTAGTCAACTCAAGTCAACCGTGGTTAAATCTGGCCAACTTTTGGTCAAACTTGATCTTTGCATATGTGAATATCAATAAATGTGAGTATGAATTCCAACAACAATTCGATGCAAATTCTCATTCAACCTTTCAAAATGAAGAGATGAGGGTCTCTTAAATAGACTTTCCTCGAATTCATCAATGGTTGAGATTGATTTCAATCAGGGGTTGGGATTAAAGGTGAAGTTCAGTCATAAAGGGAGATTTCCAAATTAAAGGGAGTTAACATATTTAATTTGAGTAAAATAATGAGTTAACTTATTCAATTTGAGTAGAAAAAGGAGTTAACTGATTTAACTCATTTTTGATCAATAGTGAACTGAAAATTTCCCTTTCTGAACTGAAGAGAGATTTTGTCGAGATATTTAATTTTATAAAATGAGATATGCTCTCATAATTACTTTTTCTATTTAATTAAATAATCTTTAATTAATTAGAGACACTTTTCTTATTTAATTAAATAACTTCATTTAATTAATTAGGAATGGCTTCTCATTTAATTAAATAACTTTGTTTAATTAATTAGAAGTAAGTACTCCATTTAATTAAATAATTTTGTTTAATTATTTCAAAATTCTTTTCGAAACTAGTCAACTCAAATCAACCGTGATTAAATCTGGTCAACTTTTGGTCAAACATGATCTCTGCGTATGTGAATATGAGCAAATGTGAGTATGAATTCTAGCAACAATTCGATGCAAATTCTCATTCAACCTTTCAAAATAAAGAGATGAGGGTCTCTTAAATAGACTTTCCTGGAATTCATCAATGGTTGAGATCGATTTCAATCAACGGTCAGGATTAAAGATGAAGTTCAGTCATAAAGGGAGATTTCCAAATTAAAGGGAGTTAACAGATTTAATTTGAGCAAAATAAGGTTAAATGATTCAATTTGAGTAAAAAAAAGAGTTAACTGATTTAACTTATTTTTTTATCAATAGTGAACTGGAAATTTCCCTTTTTGAACTGAAGAGAGATTTTGTTGAGATATTTAATTTAATAAAATGAGATATGCTCTCATAATTACTTTTTCTATTTAATTAAATAATCTTTAATCAATTAGAGACACTCTTCTTATTTAATTAAATAACTTCATTTAATTAATTAGGAATGGCTTCTCATTTAGTTATATAACTTTGTTTAATTATGTCATGCCCAAACTACGAGGGCAAAACACACAATTTTTTTTATTTTTTTATAATTATAATGCTCAAGATGATAAGTTTGCGATCCCCTAACAAGAAAAGATTCTCTTTATTACATCATAAGTTAATAACTCTTGTGGAGAAATACATTGTTAAATTGAAGCTCTCGATATAAAAATAATATCGTCATTTTCTTCGTTTCATATTAATCTCAAAACAAAAAATTTAAAATTTCCTCTATAACATTATAATTAAAGATAGATTGGACATTTATTACATAGCATCTTTCATTTCATATGAGGTTAACACTATAAAAGAAAAATTTTAATCAATTTCAACTAGATCAAGTTCAATTATAAATCTCTTAGACAAATATCGCTTGACAATTAAATCGATATTGAAAAGTCACTATAAGAAAAACAATTAACTAGAATTAAAACATATTGTATATCAAATTTATTAACTTTAAACATTTCAACCATTTTCACATATTTGTAATCCATCAAAATCTTCTAAATTTAAATTTAATCAATTAAAAATTAAATAAATTCTAACTAATTATGAAATTTAAAGCTTTCAAAAATTAACTACACAACTAAATAATAATAAAAGCAAGCTAAAATAACTTAATATAAAACTAACTACATTATCATTACAAAACTATATTAAAACTAACAACTATCTAAATCATTTAATATAACACAAATTTAAATACATAAAATAAAACAAACTAACTAACTTAACTTAATCTAAACTAACATCTAAACATTAACTTAATTTAAACATACTAAACTACAATTCAATAAACTTAAACTAATTTAAAAGCTTTGTTAATTAAACTAACATCTCGTAACTAACACAAGTCTAAACTTAATTAGATCTAAACTAACTAACTTAATAAATACTAACATCTAACCTAACACTAACTAAAATAAAAAAAGGATACATAACTAAACTACTAAACCTAACTCAGTCATAACTCCCTACACTCAGCAATGTACAAAGGGCAAGGAGTGGCGGTAACCACCATCAGATCGTACGTGGGCACAAGGCCCAAGCCTGTCCCACTCATGTTGAACGAAGGTGATTCGAGAGAAATTTAGAGATTTTGATGAAAGATTGGTTATTTAGCCATTTATTTAGAAATATCTACATTTTAGTATACTAGTTGATCGATCTGGTATGTGTTGTACAGGTCCACGTCTCTTTTCAGTGATTCATTTTTCTCATGGCTTATTATTTGGGCTTGGATGATAAAATTAGAACTTCGAATGTGCCAGTTAAGCCCGGCCTAAAATTAGAGCTATTTTGAGGTAGAAGCGCCTCCCTTGTACATACAAAATGCTGCTCCATTCAACTATATTACTGACTTATCAATTTACAGTTTCACTTGCATTTTCACAATTCCAGATATTTCTCTCTTCCACTAATCTTTTGATCTATAGAATTTAAATACTCTTATACACAGTTTCCATTTGAGAATATCATCATTCCCAAATAGAAAAAAAAACTATTTGACTATTACACTATTTTGCAAAATCGATAGTTTATTGTTACCTTGAACTGCTACCGCAGTTTCCCTTTGGCGCGGGTCATCAACAAGATTTTGAAAAAAAGATCTTTATCCTTCAGGATTTCACTTATTCTCATTCTATTTTCAACTTGAATAAAAATTCACATACTTCGGACTCTTGCTTGGTGGCTTCGAACTTTCCTGCAGAGACAAATGACAATTTTATAACTTCTGTGATCTGCTCCTCCCAAATCGATTTGCATCTTGGCTGGGCACTTAACTCTCTATGGCCTTGGTCTCAAGCGGTGGATGAGCAAGTAATTCTTTAAGTTTCTTCTTTCAAAACATTAATACTCAACCAAGAAGATATATGTGCCCCAAGTTAAGAACTGGGGGCAAGGATTGGCGCTAACCACCATCAGATCGTACATGGGCACAAGGCCCAAGCCTGTCCCACTCATGTTGAACCATGCCGACCTCTCCCTCCAAGCGCATGATATGACTACTGAGTTGGGATGTGGAAAGAAGGAGAACGAATAAGTAGTATACTTTGCATTATAAATTCATTTCAAATGCAACCTGCCACTGCCCTGTCAGGCACTCAAGTACTCTCGAGCTGCGAATTGGGTGGAAGGTACAGGGCTTGTGTCAGCATTAAAACATTGTTGACTTTGGTTTAAAAAAAATTCATGTCTGCCCTTTGCTTGCGCCTAGGAAAAGGATGGAGGATGAGTTATAACAAAAATTTTGTTTGGTGGAGTTAGGATATTTAATTTCAAAAGTAATAGATTTATATTCCTTTTATAAGATTTTAATATTAGATTTCTATTGGAAACCAAAGGAATAATACAGAGAATATT
Source organism: Cupressus sempervirens (assembly GCA_028749045.1). NCBI lineage: Eukaryota > Viridiplantae > Streptophyta > Pinopsida > Cupressales > Cupressaceae > Cupressus > Cupressus sempervirens. The sequence goes on from CM053783.1 coordinate 127,238,565, forward strand.
CTTTGTGACTTGGGGAATTAAAATTTTCTTCCCATACATTTTCTAGAGAGGTTTTTCACTCCTGGAGTTGCACATTTGTATTTGGAAGTCAATAATTTTGACTAAGTATTGCCATGATATGAATTTATTGAAAAGGAACAACATAGAAATTTATCAATTCTATTGTCACATTGATTTCCTATCAACAAGCATATTAACAAAAAGCACATAAGGATATCATTTCTTTTGACTTTCATCTCATAATTTATGTTGCTATCTATTTATCATACATCAAGATGTATGTTCTATTTATTTTGAATTCAATGAAATACCAAAATCTCTTAATCAAATTGATTTTTGATCTTAATGAACTTAACAAGGAATATGATCCTATATTCAGAATTTCAAAAGGTGATGGGTAATTCTTAATCAAATTTAATTGTGTTTCTAAAGGAACTTAACAATGAAAGAGATAACTTGGTGATCTCAATAAGGATTATTATTTCATCTCAATACTCCAAACATCGAATTGAAAACTCAACACATCAATTGCCTTTCATTACCATGATTGAAAAACTTGCAAATTTTATAATTCAAGACATCATCTATCATCCTAATTTCTCACTTACATAACCCAAATTTGAAATCACAAGAAGACATTGCAAGGTAGATTTCATAATCTCTTTTTTTTTCTCTATTATGCATCCTGGTTCAAGGCTCCATCGGGAAAGAACCAGTAAGAAAACCCGATGTCGTTGCCAATTATTCATAATGTAAATTTACATATGATTACATAAAATTTACAATTCAATGATAATCTCATCAAGCTTCTTCACAAGACTTTCTTCTTTTAACTTCAAATCTTCATGGAAACACAAGGAGAACAAGGCTGACCCAAGGTAATTCAACACAACACAAAGACACATTTCAACACACACCCATCCCGGTTTTAACACAATAGATCCATCCATAGGACCTTATTAGGGGGGGAGGTGGATTTTCCCAATGGGAGATGTCAATCACCATACCTTATCATAACCCTTTCGAGGTTAAAACTTAGGAACTTTCTTTGTTCCTCAAATGCCCTTTCGGGGCCAATTCAACAAAGATTTTCTTTCCTTTCCATACTCCAGATTTCACAATATCAACAAGGTATGTGATGACCGGTAGGGGCCCATACACCCTACCCTTTTTTCTCTCCTCTCACCATGAAAGGAGACTCTGCACCATTGAGGTCCAACTAAAGCCCTACCCCCACATGGCCACTTCTTCCCTATCCAAGGATGAGTAATGCCAAAAAAAACCCTATGAAAACCCCTCAATACAATACATCAAGATGAACAAGAACACATCAAGAACAACACAAAAGAAACCCTCCAAATCAATCCCATCATACAAGAAAACAACAATTAACAACACAACACAATGTGCAAGAACAAGCATGATCAAAACATGGAGAAAACAAAATACAAAGCCAAGAATCCTACCTTCACCAAGGAGTGATGGTAACAATGGAGGTTTGAGAAGAGCTTCCTTTTCCTCCTTCCATCTCCAACTATCTTCCAAGCTTTCTCTAAAAAAAATAGAGATTGGGTAACCACCCCACTAGACCAAGAAAGGCTTCTAAATAAGCCTCAACTCAACCACCAAAAGGAACAATAACTACACCCACCCACCTAAAAATCTAGAAGCTCCTAACTCAACCCACACTATGGTTAAACCCTAAGTGGAGGTGAGGTGAGGTAACTCAAGATAACCACTTGTAATTTTCGCTAAAAGGTAAAATGACACTTTTTGAGTGGCCTCCAAAGTCAACAAAAGGGGCTTAGGGGTTGGAAAAGACCCCCAACCCATACCCATACCCTTTGGGTATAATTATTTCATGATTTAAAGCCTTAGGAATAGGTTTAGAGCCAAACAAAGCTAGGAATTAAATTAAGACCAACTAACAATTCTAACAATGCAGATTAAGCACCAATCTGGATTAGAGATGACTAAACTCGATTAATAATCAAATTAGCAACTGACACTAACTTTAACCAATTAAGGTCCCTGGGTTACACAGCTAATCCTAACTAGCACGCTAAGGAGCACAAACAATTCACGAGTGTCAAGCGACACTAAAAGAACATAGTTACGAACATTAATATTCACTAAACAAAGAAGATACATACATACATCTCACAATACAATTACGTCAATTACGAACAACAAGGTTTCCAAAATTAACACATAGGGATCAGTTCGGTTCCTCCATCGATTTCTTAGGCTAGAATATCTGCACACTCATTGCACACATCAATAGTCTCGTAAAATCACATGTACATAAATGTATACGTATTCAAAAATTCACATAAATTAAAACATACATCAATAAGGGTTTCTTCATCCTACTTCATTCTTAATCATTTAAAATCTCTTAAATCAAAGTCTTAATCCTACATTTACTGATTTCATCAACAAACATATACATGAAACATTAAATGACAATCATCATATGTATTTGAAAGTAACATCACACAACATGAAATAATATAGTATAATATGTTCTAAGCATCAGATAATGTCTCGACATCTCGAGTCGTGAGTAACAAAAAGATAAAGTAACATCTAAGGCTATGAAGGGTCGGGGCGAGGCCTCACAAATTAATTAGAAGTAAGTACTCCATTTATTTAAATAATTCCGTTTAATTATTTCAAAATTCTTTTCGAAACTAGTCAACTCAAGTCAACCGTGGTTAAATCTGGTAAACTTTTGGTCAAACTTGATCTTTGCGTATGTGAATATGAGCAAATGCGAGTATGAATTCCAGCAACAATTCGATGCAAATTCTCATTCAACCTTTCAAAATGAAGAGATGAGGGTCTCTTAAATAAACTTTCCTAAAATTCATCAATGGTTGAGATCGATTTCAATCAACCGTCAGGATTAAAGGTGAAGTTCAGTCATAAAGGGAGATTTCCAAATTAAATGGAGTTAACAGATTTAATTTGAGTAAAATAAGGAGTTAACTGATTCAATTTGAGTAGAAAAAGGAGTTAACTGGTTTAACTCATTTTTGATCAATAGTGAACTGAAAATTTCCCTTTTTGAACTGAAGAGAGATTTTGTTAAGATATTTAATTTAATAAAATGAGATATGCTCTCATAATTACTTTTTTTATTTAATTAAATAATCTTTAATTAATTAGAGACACTTTTCTTATTTAATTAAATAACTTCATTTAATTAATTAGGAATAGCTTCTCATTTAATTAAATAACTTTGTTTAATTAATTAGAAGTAAGTACTCCATTTAATTAAATAATTTCGTTTAATTATTTCAAAATTCTTTTCGAAACTAGTCAACTTGAGTCAATCGTGGTTAAATTTGGTTAACTTTTGGTCAAGCTTGATCTTTCCGCATGTGAATATGAGCAAATACGACTATGAATTCCAGCAACAATTTGATGCAAATTCTCATTCAACCTTTCAAAATGAAGAGATGGGGGTCTCTTAAATAGACTTTTCTGGAATTCATCAATGGTTGAGATCGATTTCAATCAACGGTCAAGATTAAAGGTGAAGTTCAGTCATAAAGGAAGATTTCAAAATTACACGGAGTAAAAAGATTTAATTTAAGTAAAATAAGGAGTTGACTAATTCAATTTGAGTAGAAAAAGGAGTTAACTTATTTAACTCATTTTTTATCAATAGTGAACTGGAAATTTCCCTTTTTGAACTGAAGAGACATTTTGTCGAGATATTTAATTTAATAAAATGAGATATGCTCTCATAATTACTTTTTCTATTTAATTAAATAATCTTTAATTAATTAGAGACACTTTTTTTATTTAATTAAATAACTTCATTTAATTAATTAGGAATGGCTTCTCATTTAATTAAATAACTTTGTTTAATTAATTAGAAGTAAGTACTCCATTTAATTAAATAATTTCATTTAATTATTTCAAAATTCTTTTCGAAACTAGTCAACTCAAGTCAATCGTAGTTAAATCTAGTCAACTTTTGGTCAAACTTGATCTTTGTGTATGTGAATATGAGCAAATGTGAATATGAATTTCAGCAACAATTCGATGCAAATTCTAATTCAACCTTTCAAAATGAAGAGATGAGGGTCTCTTAAATAGACTTTCCTGGAGTTCATCAACAATTGAGATCTATTTCAATCAACGGTCAGGATTAAAGATGAAGTTCAGTCATAAAAGGAGATTTCCAAATTAAAGGGAGTTAACAGATTTAATTTGAGTAAAATAAGGAGTTAAATGATTCAATTTGAGTAGAAAAAGGAGTTAACTAATTTAACTCATTTTTGATCAATAGTGAACTGAAAATTTCCCTTTTTGAACTGAGATATTTAATTTAATAAAATGAGATATGCTCTGATAATTACTTTTTCTATTTAATTAAATAATCTTTAATTAATTAGAGACACTTTTCTTATTTAATTAAATAACTTCATTTAATTAATTAGGAATGGCTTCTCACTTAATTAAATAACTTTGTTTAATTAATTAGAAGTAAGTATTCCATTTAATTAAAAAAATAAGTTTAATTATTTCAAAATTCTTTTCTAAACTAGTCGACTCAAGTCAACTGTGGTTAAATTTGGTCAAATTTTAGTCAAACTTGATCTTTGCATATGTGAATATGAGAAAATGTGAGTATGAATTCCAGTAACAATTCGATGCAAATTCTCATTCAACCTTTCAAAATGAAGAGATGAGGGTCTCTTAAATAGACTACCCTGGAATTCATCAACGGTTGAGATCGATTTCAATCAATGGTCAGGATTAAAGCTGAAGTTCAGTCATAAAGGGAGATTTCCAAATTAAAGGGAGTTAACAGATTTAATTTGAGTAAAATAAGGAGTTAAATAATTCAATTTAAGTAGAAAAATGAGTTAACTAATTTAACTCATTTTTGATCAATAGTGAATTGGAAATTTCCCTTTTTGAACTGAAGAGAGATTTTGTTGAGATATTTAATTTAATAAAACGAGATATGCTCTCATAATTACTTTTTCTATTTAATTAAATAATCTTTAATTAATTAGAGACACTTTTCTAATTTAATTAAATAACTTCATTTAATTAATTAGGAATGGCTTCTCATTTAATTAAATAACTTTGTTTAATTAATTAGAAGTAAGTACTCCATTTAATTAAATAATTTTGTTTAGTTATTTCAAAATTCTTTTCGAAACTAGTCAACTCAAGTCAACCGTAGTTAAATTTGGTAAACTTTTTATCAAACTTGATCTTTGCATATGTGAATATGAGCAAATGTGAGTATGAATTCCAGCAACAATTCGATGCAAATTCTCATTTAACCTTTCAAAATGAAGAGGTGAGGGTCTCTTAAATAGACGTTTCTAGAATTAATCAACGAGTGAGATCGATTTCAATCAACGGTCAGGATTAAAGGTGAAGTTCAGTCATAAAGGGAGATTTCCAAATTAAAGGGAGTTAACAGATTTCAATTTGAGTAAACTAAGGATTTAGCTGATTCAATTTGAGTAGAAAAAGGAGTTAACTGATTTAACTCTTTTTTGATCAATAGTGAACTGGAAGTTTCCCTTTTTGAATTGAAGAGAGATTTTGTTGAGATATTTAATTTAATAAAATAAGATATGCTCTCATAATTACTTTTTCTATTTAATTAAATAATCTTTAATCAATTAGAGACACTTTTCTTATTTAATTAAATAACTTCATTTAATTAATTAGGAATGGCTTCTCATTTAATTATATAACTTTGTTTAATTAATTAGAAGTAAGTACTCAATTTAATTAAATAAGTTTATTTAATTATTTAAAAATATTTTTTGAAACTAGTCAACTCAAGTCAACCGTGGTAAAATTTGGTCAACTTTTGGTCAAACTTGATCTATGCGTATGTGAATATGAGCAAATGTGAGTATGAAATCCAGCAACAATTCGATGCAAATTCTCATTCAACCTTTCAAAATGAAGAGATGAGGGTCTCTTAAATAGACTTTCTTGGAATTCATCAATGGTTGAGATCGATTTGAATCAATGGTAAGGATTAAAGGTGAAGTTCAGTCATAAAGGGAGATTTCCAAATTAAAGCGAGTTAACAGAATCAATTTGAATAAAATAAGGAGTTAACTGATTCAATTTGAGTAGAAAAAGGAGTTAACTGATTTAACTCATTTTTGATCAATAGTGAACTGAAAATTTTCCTTTTTGAGCAATGCATGATGCGGAAATAGCATAAGAAAAATCATAAGAATCTACCCGGATTCTGATGCTAATTCACTTTTTCTCAGAAAACTCGCAGAGCAAGCTCCCTTCTTTAAAATTCTTGAGTCCTCCAATGCTCCTATTTCTTTCCACGCTCTCTCTTTAAGCTTCTATGAATGCCTGAATATAAAGAGCTCTCAAGAAACCTTTGGAATGCTTCTTGAAACAGCTGGAAGGTGTCACCAACTAAGTAAGGGTCTTTTCCAACCTTTTTGATGACTCATAGAGTTGTAGACACCTTGTGCTTAATTGATGCACTAACCCCTGTGTTGTTGACACATGTTAAGTCCCATGCAAGCTTATAACTCCAATAATTTCTATTTAAATTTTATAATTTTACTTTTAATTTTTATAACTTTTATTATTATTATTTTATTTATTACTTTATTATTATTTTATAATAATTATTAATTATTAATTTCTAGTTTTTTTTTATTTAATTCCTTTACTCAATAATTTACATTTAATTAATCACAATCAAAATATCAAAGATCATGATATTTTATTAATTTTCTCAAATAAATAATTTATTAATTAAATCTATTTATTAAGACTTAATTAATGGAAAATCCACCATAGACCTCCAAGATAAAATATAAAAACCCATCATAAAACAAATCATACAAAATCAATCTAAAGGATTAAAAATCATGAAATATGTCATCTGACACATTCGGTGGGTATTCAACTCTGATACTTGTCCTAACTCACTGGGACAAATGGTTTTTTTAGGTTTGGGATTTGGACTTGAGAATTTATCTCCCTTCTCTTATCATTGAGATAGTATAATAGGGTATGCTCATCTTGGCAATTCAGGGAAGTCGATACCCGGTACCTGCAACCTATAGAAAAACCATGCATATACATACAATATATAATGCTAAGCTAAACAGACAATGGCAGGAAGTGGTGCATCATGTAAATCCTGACTAAGCAGGTGACTACGACTCCCTTCCTTAACCACATCAGATACGCCATACGATAAGAAAACATGTACACCATACACATGCAAGTATAGGGTAAGTAACCATAATAAAACACATGAGATAATAAACCATCTAACTAATCATCATTAATAACTGAAAACAATGTAATGATCATCATACATACATCAAATGTAAACTCTAAATGACCTCATCATATATCAACTGAATCCATATCATAATATCTAATAGTGTCAAAACAACACCACTAAACCATCAACATAAAACTAGTCTACATAGTCTGATAACAATAAGTCTAGAAAAGATGTGAACGAGGCTAGGCACTACAGAGGGTCTATTAAATAGACTTTCCTGGAATTCCTCAACAGTTGAGATCGATTTCAATCAACGGTCAGGATTAAAGGTGAAGTTCAGTCATAAAAGGGAGATTTTCAAATAAAAGGGAGTTAAGAGATTTAATTTGAGTAAAATAAGGAGTTAACTGATTCAATTTGAGTAGAAAAAGGAGTTAACTAATTTAACTCATTTTTTATCAATAGTGAACTGGAAATTTCTCTTTTTGAATTGAAGAGATAAGGGTCTCTTAAATAGACTTTCCTTGAATTCATCAACAATTGAGATCGATTTCAATCAACGGTCAAGATTAAAGGTGAAGTTTAGTCATAAAGGAAGATTTCCAAATTAAACAGAGTTAACATATTTAATTTAAGTAAAATAAGGAGTTAACTAATTCAATTTGAGTAGAAAAAGAAGTTAACTGATTTAACTCATTTTTTATCAATACTGAAATGGAAATTTCTCTTTTTGAATAGAAGAGAGATTTTGTCGAGATATTTAATTTAATAAAATGAGATATGCTCTCATAATTACTTTTTCTATTTAATTAAAAAATCTTTAATTAATTAGAGACACTTTTTTTATTTAATTAAATAACTTCATTTAATTATTTACGAATGGCTTCTCATTTAATTAAATAACTTTGTTTAATTAATTAGAAGTAAGTACTCCATTTAATTAATAAATTTTGTTTAATTATTTCAAAAAAAATTTCAAAACTAGTCAACTCAAGTCAATCGTGGTTAAATCTGGTCAACTTTTGGTCAAACTTGATCTTTGCGTATGTGAATATGCGCAAATGTGAGTATGAATTCCAGCAACAATTCGATGCAAATTCTCATTCAACCTTTCAAAATGAAGAGATGAGGGTCTCTTAAATAGACTTTCCTGGAATTCATCAACGGTTGAGATCGATTTCAATCAACGGTCATAATTAAAGGTGAAGTTCAGTCATAAAATGAGATTTCCAAATTAAAGGGAGTTAACAGATTTAATTTGAGTAAAATAAGGAGTTAACTGATTCAATTTGAGTAGAAAAAGGAGTTAACTCATTTAACTCATTTTTGATCAATAGTGAACTGGAAATTTCCCTTTTTGAACTGAAGACAGATTTTGTTGAGATATTTAATTTAATAAAATGAGATATGCTCTCATAATTACATTTTCTATTTAATTAAATAATCTTTAATTAATTAGAGACACTTTTCTTATTTAGTTAAATAACTTCATTTAATTAATTAGGAATGGCTTCTCATTTAATTAAATAACTTTGATTATTTATCAGAAGTAAGTACTCAATTTAATTAGATAACTTCATTTAATTATTTCAAAATTCTTTTCGAAACTAGCCAACTCAAGTCAACCGTGGTTAAATCTGGTCAACTTTTTGTCAAACTTAATCTTTGCGTATGTGAATATGAGACAATGTGAGTATGAATTCCAGCAACAATTCGATGCAAATTCTCATTCAACCTTTCAAAATAAAGAGATGAGGGTCTCTTAAATAGACTTTCCAAGAATTCATCAACGATTGAGATCGATTTCAATCAACGGTCAAGATTAAAGGTGAAGTTCAGTCATAGAGAGAGATTTCCAAATTAAAGGGAGTTAACAAATTTAGTTTGAGTAAAATAAGGAGTTAACTGATTCAATTTGATTAGAAAAAGGAGTTAACTCATTTAACTCATTTTTATCAATAGTGAACTGGAAATTTCCCTTTTTGAACTAAAGAGAGATTTTGTTGAGATATTTAATTTAATAAAATGAGATATGCTCTCATAATTACTTTTTCTATTTAATTAAATAATCTTCAATCAATTAGACACACATTTCTTATTTAATTAAATAACTTCATTTAATTAATTACGAATGGCTTCTCATTTAATTAATTAACTTTGTTTAATTAATTAGAAGTAACTACTCCATTTAATTAAATAATTTTGTTTAATTATTTCAAAATTCTTTTCGAAACTAGTCGACTCAAGTCAACCATGGTTAAATCTGGTCAACTTTTGGTCAAACTTGATCTTTGCGTATGTGAATATGAGCAAATGTGAGTATGAATTCCAGCAACAATTTGATGCAAATTCTCATTCAACCTTTCAAAATGAAGAGATGAGGGTCTCTTAAATAGACTTTCCTAGAATTCATCAACGGTTGAGATCGATTTCAATCAAGGGTCAGGTTTAAAGGTGAAGTTCAGTCATAAAGGGAGATTTCAAATTAAAGGGAGTTAACAGATTCAATTTGAGTAAAGTAAGGAGTTAACTGATTCAATTTGAGTAGAAAAAGGAGTTAACTGATTTAACTCATTTTGGATCAATAATGAACTAGAAATTTCCCTTTTTGAACTGAAGAGAGATTTTGTTGAGATATTTAATTTAATAAAATGAGATATGCTCTCATAATTACTTTTTCTATTTAATTAAATAATCATTAATCAATTAGAGGCACTTTTCTTATTTAATTAAATAACTTCATTTAATTCATTAGGAATGGCTTCTCATTTAATTATATAACTTTGTTTAACTAATTAGGAGTAAGTACTCCATTTAATTAAATAATTTTGTTTAATTATTTCAAAATTCTTTTCGAAATTAGTCAACTCAAGTCAACCGTGGTTAAATCTAGTCAACTTTTGGTCAAACTTGATCTTTTCGTATGTGAATATGAGCAAATGTGAGAGTGAATTCCAGCAAAAATTCAATGCAAATTCTCATTAAACCTTTCAAAATGAAGAGATGAGGGTCTTTTAAATAAACTTTCCTGAAATTCATCAACGGTTGAGATCGATTTCAATCAACGATCAGGATTAGAGGGGAAGTTCAGTCCTAAAGGGAGATTTCTAAATTCAAGGGAGTTAACAGATTTAATTTGAGTAAAATAAGGAGTTAACTGGTTCAATTTGAGTAGAAAAAAGAGTTAACTGATTTAACTCATTTTTTATCAATAGTGAACTAGAAATTTTCCTTTTTGAACTGAAGAAAGATTTTGTCGAGATATTTAATTTCATAAAATGAGATATGCTCTCATAATTACTTTTTCTATTTAATTAAATAATCTTTAATTAATTAAAGACACTTTTCTTATTTAATTAAATAACTTCATTTAATTAATTAGGAATGGCTTCTCATTTAATTAAATAACTATGTTTAATTAATTAGAAGTAAGTACTCCATTTAATTAAATAATTTTATTTAATTATTTCAAAATTCTTTTTGAAACTAGTCAACTCAAGTCAACCGTGGTTAAATCTGTTCAAATTTTGGTCAAACTTGATTTTTGCGTATGTGAATATGAGCAAATGTGAGTATGAATTCCAGCAACAATTCGATGCAAATTCTCATTCAACCTTTCAAAATGAAGAGACGAGGGTAGCTTAAATAGACTTTCCTGGAAATCATCAACGATTGAGATCGATTTCAATCAACGGTCAGGATTAAAAGTGAAGTTCAGTCATAAAAGGGAGATTTCCAAATTAAAGGTAGTTAACAGATTTAATTTGAGTAAAATAAGGAGTTAACTAATTCAATTTGAGTAGAAAAAAGAGTTAACTTATTTAACTCATTTTTTATCAATAGTGAACTAGAAATTTCTCTTTTTGAACTAAAGAGAGATTTTGTAGAGATATTTAATTTAATAAAATGAGATATGCTCTCATAATTACTTTTTTTATTTAATTAAATAATCTTTAATTAATTAAAGACACTTTTCTTATGTAATTAAATAACTTCATTTAATTAATTAGGAATGGCTTCTCATTTAATGAAATAACTTTGTTTAATTAATTAGAAGTAAGTACTCCATTTAATTAAATAATTTGGTTTAATTATTTCAAAATTCTTTTTGAAACTGGTCAACTCAAGTTAACCGTGGTTAAATCTAATCAACTTTTGGTCAAACTTTATCATTACGTATGTGAATATGAGCAAATGTAAGTATGAATTTCAGCAACAATTCCATGCAAATTCTCATTCAACCTTTCAAAATGAAGAGATGAGGGTCTCTTAAATAGACTTTCTTGGAATTCATCAACGGTTGAGATCAATTTCAATCAACGGTCAGGATTAAAGGTGAAGTTCAGTCATAAAGGGAGATTTCCAAATTAAAGAGAGTTAACAGATTTAATTTGAATAAAATAAGGAGTTAACTGATTCAATTTGAGTAGAAAAAGGAGTTAACTGATTTAACTCATTTTTGATCAATAGTGAACTGGAAATTTCTCTTATACAACTTAAGAGAGATTTTGTTGAGATATTTAATTTAATAAAATGATATATGCTCTCATAATTACTTTTTCTATTTAATTAAATAATCTTTAATTAATTAGAGACACTTTTCTTATTAAATTAAATAACTTCATTTAATTAATTAGGAATGGCTTCTCATTTAATTAAATAACTTTGTTTAATTAATTAGAAGTAAGTACTCCATTTAATTAAATAATTTCATTTAATTATTTCAAAAAAAAATTGAAACTAGTCAACTCAAGTCAACCGTGGTTAAATCTGGTCAACTTTTGGTCAAACTTGATCTTTGCGTATGTGAATATGAGCAAATGTGAGTATGAATTCTAGCAACAATTCGATGCAAATTCTCATTCAACCTTTTAAAACGAAGAGATGAGGGTCTCTTAAATAGACTTTTCTGGAATTCATCAACTGTTGAGATTGATTTCAATCAACAGTCAGGATTAAAGGTGAAGTTTAGTCATAAAGGCAGATTTCCAAATTAAAGGGAGCGAACAGATTTAATTTGAGTAAAATAAGTAGTTAACTTATTCAATTTGAGTAGAAAAAGGAGTTAACTGATTTAACTCTTTTTTTATCAATAGTCAACTGGAAATTTCCCTTTTTGAACTGAAGAGAGATTTTGTTGAGATATTTAATTTAATAAAATGAGATATGCTCTCGTGATTACTTTTTCTATTTAATTAAATAATCTTTCATTAATTAGAGACACTTTTCTTATTTAATTCAATAAATTCATTTAATTAATTAGGAATGGCTTCTCATTTAATTAACTAACTTTGTTTAATTAATTAGAAGTACTCCATTTAATTAAATAATTTTGTTTAATTATTTCAAAATTCTTTTTGAAACTAGTCAACTCAAGTCAATTGTGGTTAAATCTGGTCAAGTTTTGATCAAACTTGATCTTTGCATATGTGAATATGAGCAAATGTGAGTATGAATTCCAGCAACAATTCGATGCAAATTCTCATTCAACCTTTCAAAATGAAGAGATGAGGGTCTCTTAAATAGACTTTCTGGAATTCATCAACGGTTGAGATCGATTTCAATCAACGGTCAGGATTAAAGGTGAAGTTCAGTCATAAAGGGAGATTTCCAAATTAAAGGGAGTTAACAGATTTAATTTGATTATGTAAATCACTTTCTGGATTAGATTGTGTGGAGATTTTTACCATCAACGTTTCGAATCACACTACACGATCCATCATCAGGATGAGAGAGCAAGAGATGTCAAATAAAGTAAGTGGTAGATTTAGCAAAGACTCACCATATAAAGGAGAACATGAGAGATGAATGCACCAACCCCGAAACTAAACAAAAAATAATAAATGAATAAAAATATAAGAATAAAACAAGACAATAGGGCTGAAAGACTAAAACAAGGAACAACACACAAAAAAGGTAAACAAGAAAAAATAAAATAAAACTAAAAATAAAAATAAAAATAAAAATAAAAATGAAAATGAAAAAAATAAAAATAATAACAATTAATTAAAAAGGAATTAAAAAGAAGACCAAGAGATTCAAAAGCTACAAAAGTTTATATATATATATATATATATATATATATATATATATATATATATATATATATATATATATATATATATATATATATATATATATATATATATATATATATATATCCAAGCAACTATGTAATACACCTAAAACTAAAAAAGCATAAGAATGAGCAAAAAACATAATTAATAATAAATACTAGGTGTATATATGTAATGCACGCATTATCTATTCAAATAAGCATATATATATATATATATATACACGCACACGTACATACAAATGTACACGAATGAATATATCTGTTAATATTACATGTATTAATAACATAAAAGTAGCATAGGCTTATATGCAATCTAGATGAATATAAATACAAATCTACCTATCTAAATAACCAAAAAATGAAAAGCATGAGGAATAAACTCATATATGTAATACACCTAGCACATGAAAATAAGCATCTAATATATTTATACTATATACTAGATGTATATATGCAAAGTGTATATGTATATGTATATGTATATGTATATGTATATGTATATGTATATGTGTGTATATATATATATATATATATATATATATATATATATATATATATATATATATATATATATATATGTAGATGTATATGTATATGTATATATGTATATGTATATATATATATGTATGTATATATATGTATATGTATATATATATATGTATATGTATATATATATATATGTATATATATATATGTATATGTATATATATATATATGTATATATGTATATATATATATGTGTGTGTGTATATATGTGTGTGTGTGTGTGTCTATATATATATATATATATACCCACAACAAATATATGTCTATATTACCTATCTATAAGAATTTGTTATATAAGTGGTATAGACATATATTTTAACAAGATATATATATACCTATCTACTAAACGACTAAACAATAATACAAAAATAATAATAAGTTTATCATATAAACTAACAAGTATTAAGAAAAAATAAGTAAATGCTAAACATATAAGCGGAGAGAATAATATCTACACGAAAAAAGTGAAAAATCGAAGCCAGCAAGAAAAAATAATAAAAATATCCTCGGGCAACAATAAAGAAAAAAGAAGGGAACAGAAGCGAGAAGACACAAGAAGGAGAGGAAAAGCACTAAAAGAAGGACCTAGGACAAAAGAGAGCAACACAAAGAAAGAAAGAGAGAGGCGGCTGGAGAAACACACCTAGCGAGAGGAGGAGGGGAGAGAAGCCCAGAAACAAGGCACGGGAGAGCAACCAAGATGGAAGAAACGGAGGGAAGAGGACAAGAAACAAGGAGGGGGGGAAGCAACCCAACAAGAGGGAAGGAGGGAAATGGGACTAACCCACACATCAAGGGAGTCTGTCCCTAGAGAACAACATGGGAAGCCACATGGGGTTGAGGATCCAGCCATCATCCCGATTAAGGTTGATGGGATGGTTGTTGATTTTGATGGATTCTTTAAGATTTCTTTTGAAATAGTTGTCCTCATTGGAAATGATTTGCGTATTCTCCAAACATATGTGATGTTTGGTAGACAAAGAGTGTTCGGCTAAAGCAGATTTGTGAACCCTATCATGCCTAATGTCCGCCACATGCTCTTTGATACGAGTGTGGAAGGAGCGACCTGTTTCCCCTATATAGGGTGTGCCACAAGAGAAAACCACCTTGTAGACCCCTGAGTTAGAATACATATTTCTGGGGTCTTTGATAGGTGGGACATGATTCCTGATCTTGGAGAGGGGTCTGAAGGCAACACACAGACCATTTTTAGATAGGATCTTGGCAATTTTTTGGGATATGCCTTCCACAAAAGAGAGGGAGGCATGCATGCTATGAGGGGGGAGAAGCAAAGGGGAAGGATTCGAGGGGGCTAGGTGGAGGGACCTGGCTTGCTTGAGGGCTCTAGAAATTTGCCTTGAAGAATAGCCATTAAGCCTAAAGACTTGGCGGAGATGGTTGAGCTCGAGGTTTAAGTGATCATCATCACAGATCCTATGGGCCCTCAAAGCTAGGGTCTTAAGAATGCCCAATTTATGGCTAGGATGATGGTGGGAGGATGAGTGAATGTACAGGTCGGTATGGGTGGCCTTTCTAAACACATGGCGACCAAGGGATCCATCTAGTTTCTTGATGAGTAGAACATCAAGGAACGGTAATTGGTTGTTAGACTCGAGCTCCTTGGTGAAAGAAATAGAAGGCGCTATGTTGTTGATGTGTTGGTGGAACTCTTCTAGTTTGTCCAACCCATGGGGCCAACAAACATTAGTGTCATCAACGTATCTTTTCCACCACTTAGGTTGAAGAGGGAACGAACGCAGGGCCACCTCTTCAAAAGGTTCCATGTAAAGGTTGGCAATGATAGGGGAGAGAGGGGAGCCCATGGCGACTCCATCAACTTTCTCGAAGATGATACCTTGGAAGGAGAAAAAGGTTGATCTGAGGCATAACTCAACCAAACTAGCAATCTCCGCATTGGTCTTGCGCTTAACAAGCTCAATTGAATTGAGAATAGGGACCTTGGTGAAGAGCGAGACCACGTCGAAACTTACCAGGACATCATTGTTATCCATGTGGGTCTCCTTAATGAAGTGGACGAAGTGGGTTGAGTCTTTAACAAAGGAGTCTTAGTTACCTACCAATGGGGAAATTAACTTGGCCAGATGAGTAGCCAAGGGGTAGGTAGGGGAGCCTATAGTGTCAACTATAGGTCTAAGCAGGATTCCCCTCTTGTGGATTTTTGGGATCCCATAGATACGAGGAGTGACTTCCTTGGAAGGGACCAACTTTTTCTTGATGAAATCATCAAAGGACGAGGTCAAGACACTCGCTTTGACTTTTTTCAAGATTTTACCACAAGGGTTACGAGATAAGGATTGATAACAATGCGAGTCAGAGAGGAGGTCAAGCATCTTGGAGACATAGTCTTGTTGATTCATAATGACAATAGCATTGCCCTTGTCCACTTTGATGATTGCTAGGTCATTATGACGCAACAAAATTTTGAAAGCAATAAGCTCGGCCTTGGGGATGTTGTGCCTAGGCGGTTTGGCATGTCTGAGGACGATTGCACAATCTTGTCTTATAACTTTGGCAACATCATTGGGGAGAGAGTGGATGGCGTTCTCAATTTCCATGAGGAAGTCAACCCGTGGGATGATGTGTGGTGTCATCACAAAATTGAGACCCCGCTTCAAGAAGTTAAAAGAGAGGGGGTCAAGAGTGGCATCGGAAAGGTTTACAACCAATTTGCAGTCCCAATTGGGTACAAAGTTGGGCGTGATGGGGGGGTTAGGGAAGAACAAGGAAGGACAAGGCTTGAGAGAGGAGAGAGCAGGAGGAACAGGCAGGGAAGCAGCTAAGGAAGGAGGAAGCATGGTAGGAGGATTAGCCTTGGACCTTGCCTTCTTAATCCCGAACAGTGAGCAGGCGGAGCCAGGGGCTAACTGGGAAGCAAGGGCACGGGTGGAGACCATGGGGGGATTATTGACCACATGGTCAAGATTTGCTACAGGCCCAAAAAATTCAGGGGTGATGGACAGACCAGAAGTGAGGGTCACATCAGCAATGGGTAAAGGAAGAGTTTCAGCGTTAAGAGGGGCTCGAGGGGCTCGAGGTGCAGCAACCACCTCAGATACATCATGATCAACATAAATGCAGAAGGAAGAGGTCACTTCAAAAGGTGACATACCTGGTGCATTCGTAGTGGAGCCGTTGGAAGGAGCTAGCCGTTGGGAAACCTCAGCCTGCAAGGTGAAGCCAGGTCGATCGCAGCTCACAAGATTGACAATGGGTTGAGATGCCAAAGGCACAGAAGAATGAGAAAACTGATGATGAAAAGCAGCATGACCAAGCGGATATAAGCAATTTGGCAGAGCATTTTGCGCCAAGTTTGACCCCATAGGCTTCACTATCTTGACGCCAGCAACCAATACTCGAGGACTGGTCTGCAGAGTGGGAGCCTGCAGGATACTAGGAGAG
The DNA here is from genome assembly GCA_028749045.1 of Cupressus sempervirens. Taxonomy (NCBI): domain Eukaryota; kingdom Viridiplantae; phylum Streptophyta; class Pinopsida; order Cupressales; family Cupressaceae; genus Cupressus; species Cupressus sempervirens. Next base: position 127,255,874 of record CM053783.1, read on the forward strand.
GATGCTTGCTTCACCGAACACGCCAGACTATCATGCTGCAATGTGGATGTCATCTGAACAACACAGATGGACACCTCTTGTATAGCAAAGATGGACGTCAGGCTGTCAATCCTATCACATGATAAGGTAGGTTGGTGTAGCACAGGTCCAAACGTACTAGAGGGAGGTCTCACTAATGCGCCAAGATTGGAGAACCCACGGTTGTGAAGGACCTTGAGAGCCAACGTTTCAAACTTCTTTTTTTGCCTGGTGATGCAATCTTTCTACCATCCCAATGCTTTGCAGTGAGTTGATGTGTCAAGGCGAATCCAAAGATCTGGACACAAGGCAGCTGCCAGTTCTAGATGGAGGGGAAGCAGCTTGGCATTCAGAGCATTGATCGACCTCCTTGTAGATTGGATAACTGATCTGAGGAGAGATAAACTGGCATGAAGGAAGATATGTTTGGTGTGCGCACTCCACAGGTGGTGGCTAATACTGAGAAAAGAGGGGATGGGTTTTGAGTCACGACATCTTTTAAGAAAAGCTAAATCTGTAACTTTTTTCATCAGTTTAATTCTTAACAACTCTAGCTACTTGGATTTGAAACAAATTTCCCTCCCATGAAGGGTATCTATTAGTGCGATCAGATTTCCACAATCCATCATAGTTATGTAAATCAGTTTCTGGATTAGATTGTGTGGAGATTTTTACCATCAACGTTTTGAATTACACTACGTGATCCATCATCAAGATGAGAGAGCAAGAGATGTCAAATAAAGTAAGTGGCAAATTTAGAAAAGACTCACCATATAAAGGAGAACATGAAAGATGAATGCACCAACCCCGAAACTAAACCAAAAATAATAAATGAATAAAAATATAAGAATAAAACAAGACAAGAGGGCTGAAAGACTAATTTAACAAGGAACAACACACAAAAAAGGTAAACAAGAAAAAATAAAATAAAACTAAAAATAAAAATAAAAATAAAAATGAAAAAAAATAAAAATAATAACAATTAATTAAAAAGGAATTAAAAAGAAGACCAAGAGATTCAAAAGCTAGAAAAGTTTATAAATATGTATGTGTGTGTGTGTGTGTGTGTGTGTGTGTATATCCAAGCAACTATGTAATACACCTAAAAACTAAAAAACATAATTAATAATAAATACTAGGAGTATATATGTAATACACGCATTATCTATGGAAATAATCATATAATATTTTATATATATATATATATACACGCACACGTACATACAAATGTACACGAATGAATATATATGTTAATATTACATGTATTAATAACATAAAAGTAGCATAGGCTTATATGCAAACTAGATGAATATAAATATGAATCTACCTATCTAAATAACCAAAAAATGAAAAGCATGAGGAATAAACTCATATATGTAATACACCTAACACATGAAAATAAGCATCTAATATATTTATACTATATACTAGATGTATATATGCAAAGTGTAAATATATATGTATGTATGTATGTATGTATGTATGTATGTATGTATATGTATATATATATATATATATATATACATATATGTATGTATGTATATGTATGTATGTATGTATGTATGTATGTATGTATGTATATGTATATATATATATATATATGTATGTATGTATATGTATATATATATATACATATATGTATGTATGTATATGTATATATACATATGTATATATATATCTATATGTATATATATATATACATATATATACATACATGTATATGTATATGTATATATATATATACATATATATACATATATGTATATATGTATACATATAGATATATGTATATATATGTATATATATATATATATACATATATATATATATATATCTACATATACATATACATGTATGTATATATATGTATATATATATACATATATGTATATATATACATATATATACATGTATATATATATACATATATATATATATATATATATACCCACAACAAATATATGTCTATATTACCTATCTATAAGAATTTGTTATATAAGTGGTATAGACATATATTTTAACAAGATATATATATACCTATCTACTAAACGACTAAACGATAATACAAAAATAATAATAATTTTATCATATAAACTAACAAGTATTAAGAAAAAATAAGTAAACGCTAAACATATAAGCGGAGAGAATAATATCTACACGAAAAAAGTGAAAAATCGAAGCCAGCAAGAAAAAATAATAAAAATATGCTCAGGGAACAATAAAGAAAAAAGAAGGGAACAGAAGCGAGAAGACACAAGAAGGAGAGGAAGAGCACTAAAAGGAGGACCTAGGACAAAAGAGAGCAACGCAGAGAAAGAAAGAGAGAGGTGGCGGGAGCAACACACCTAGCGAGAGGAGGAGGGGAGAGAAGCCCAGAAACAAGGTACGGGAGAGCAACCAAGATGGAAGAAAAGGAGGGAAGAGGACAAGAAACAAGGTGGGGGGGAAGCAACCCAACAAGAGGGAAGGAGGGAAAGGGGACTAACCCGCACATCAAGGGAGTCTGTCCCTAGAGAACAACATGGGAAGCCACGTGGGGTTGAGGATCCAATGATCATCCCGATTAAGGTTGATGGGGTGGTTGTTGATTTTGATGGCTTCTTTAAGCTTTCTTTTGAAATAGTTTTTCTCATTGGAAATGATTTGCGTATTCTCCAAACATATGTGATGTTTGGTAGACAAAGAGTGTTCGGCTAAAGCAGATTTGTGAACCCTATTGTGCCTAATGTTCGCCACATGCTCTTTGATACGAGTGTGGAAGGAGCAACCCATTTCCCCTATATAGGGTGTGCCACAAGAGAAAAACACCTTGTACACCCCTAACTTAGAATACATATCTTTGGGGTCTTTGATAGGTGGGACATGATTCCTGATCTTCGAGAGGGGTCTGAAGGCAACATACAAACCATTTTTAGATAAGATCTTGGCAATTTTTTGGGATATGCCTTCCACAAAAGGGAGGGAGGCATGCACGCTATGAGGGGGGAGAAGCAAAGGGGAAGGATTCGAGGGGGCTAGGTGAAGGGACCTGGCTTGCTTGAGGGCTCTAGAAAGTTTCCTTGAAGAATAGCCATTAAGCCTAAAGACTTGGCGGAGATGGTTGAGCATGAGGTTTAAGTGATCATCATCACAGATCCTATGGGCCCTCAAAGCTAGGGTCCTAAGAATGCCCAATTTATGGCTAGGATGATGGTGGGAGGATGAGTGAAATGGGTCACTCCTTCCACACTCGTATCAAAGAGCATGTGGTGGACATTAGGCACAATAGGGTTCACAAATTTGCTTTAGTCGAACACTCTTTGTCTACCAAACATCACATATGTTTGGAGAATACGCAAATCATTTCCAATGAGGACAACTATTTCAAAAGAAAGCTTAAAGAAGCCATCAAAATCAACAACCACCCCATCAACCTTAATCGGGATGATGGTTGGATCCTCAACCCCACGTGGCTTCCCATGTTGTTCTCTAGGGACAGACTCCCTTGATGTATGGGTTATTCCCCTTTCCCTCCTTCCCTCTTGCTAGGCTGCTTACCCCCCGCCTTGTTTCTGGTCCTCTTCCCTCCTTTTCTTCCATCTTGGTTGCTCTCCCGTGCCTTGTTTCTGGGCTTCTCTCAGCTCCTCCTCTCACCAAGTGTGTTGCTCCCGCCGCCTCTCTCTTTCTTTCTCTGCGTTGCTCTCTTTTGTCCTAGGTCCTCCTTTTAGTGCTCTTCCTCTCCTTCTTGTGTCTTCTCGCTTCTATTCCCTTCTTTTTTCTGTATTGTTCCCCGAGCATATTTTTATTATTTTTTCTTGCTGGCTTCAATTTTTCACTTTTTTCGTGTAGATATTATTCTCTCCACTTATATGTTTAGCGTTTACTTATTTTTGCTTAATACTTGTTAATTTATATGATAAACTTATTATTATTTTTGTATTATTGTTTCATCGTTTAGTAGATAGGTAGATATATATCTTGTTAAAATATATGTCTATACCACTTATATAAAAAATTCTTTTAGATAGGTAATATAGACATATATTTGTTGTGGGTATATATATATATATATGTATATGTATATGTATATGTATATGTATATGTATATGTATATGTATATCTATATGTATATATATGTATATATGTATATATATATGTATATATGTATATATGTATATATATATATATGTATATGTATATATATAGATGTATATGTATGTATGTGTATATATATATATATATATATATATATACATATACATCTATATATATATATACATATACATATACATATATACATATACATATACATACATATACATATACATATACATATACATATATATATATATAAATTTACACTTTGCATATATACATCTAGTATATAGTATAAATATATTATATGCTTATTTTCATGTGCTAGGTGTATTACATATATGAGTTTATTCTTCATGCTTTTCATTTTTTGGTTATTTAGATAGGTAGATTCGTATTTATATTCATCTAGTTTGCATATAAGCCTATGCTACTTTTATGTTATTAATACATGTAATATTAACATATATATTCATTCGTGTACATTTGTATGTACGTGTGCGTGTGTGTATATATATATATATATGCTTATTTGCATAGATAATGCGTGTATTACATATATACTCCTAGTATTTATTATTAATTATATTTTTTGCTCATTCTTATGGTTTTTTAGTTTTTAGATGTATTACATAGTTGCTTGGATATATATATATACATACATACATACATACATATTTATAAACTTTTGTAGCTTTTGAATCTCTTGGTCTTCTTTTTAATTCCTATTTAATTAATTGTTATTATTTTTATTTTTTTCTTTTTTATTTTTATTTTTATTTTTAGTTTTATTTTATTTTTTCTTGTTTACCTTTTTTGTGTGTTGTTCCTTGTTTTAGTCTTTCAGCCCTATTGTCTTGTTTTATTCTTATATTTTTATTCATTTATTATGTTTGGTTTGGTTTCGGGGTTGGTGCATTCATCTCTCATGTTCTTGTTTTTATGGTGAGTCTTTGCTAAATCTGCCACTTACTTTATTTGACATCTCTTGCTCTCTCATCTTGATGATGGATCACATAGTGTGATTCGAAATGTTGATGGTAAAAATCTCCACACAATCTAATCCAGAAATTGATTTAGATAACTATGATGGATTGTGGAAATCTAATCGCACTAATAGATTTAATTTGAGTAAAATAAGGAGTTAATTGATTCAATTTGAGTAGTAAAAGGAGTTAACTGATTTAACTCATTTTTGATCAATAATGAACTGGAAATTTCCCTTTTTGAACTGAAGAGAGATTTTGTTGAGATATTTAATTTAATAAAATGAGATATGCTCTCATAATTACTTTTTCTATTTAATTAAATAATCTTTAATTAATTAGAGACACTTTTCTTATTTAATTAAATAAATTAATTTAATTAATTAGGAATGGCTTCTTATTTAATTAAATAACTTTGTTTAATTAATTAGAAGTGAGTACTCCATTTAATTAAATAATTTCATTTAATTATTTCAAAATTCTTTACGAAACTAGTCAACTTAAGTCAACCGTGGTTAAACCTGGTAAAATTTTGGTCAAACTTGATCTTTGCGTATGTGAATATGAGCAAATGTGACTATGAATTCCAGCAACAATTCGATACAAATTCTCATTCAACCTTTCAAAACGAAGAGATGAGCGTCTCTTAAATAGACTTTCTTAGAATTCATCAACGGTTGAGATCGATTTCAATCAACGGTCAGGATTAAAGGTGAAGTTCAGTCATAAAGGGAGATTTCCAAATTAAAGGGAGTTCACAAATTTAATTTGAATAAAATAAGGAGTTAACTGATTCAATTTGAGTAGAAAAAGGAGTTAACTCATTTAACTCATTTTGTATCAATAGTGAACTGAAAATTTCCCTTTTTGAACTGAAGAGAGATTTTGTTGAGATATTTAATTTAATAAAATGAGATATGCTCTCGTAATTACTTTTTCTATTTAATTAAATAATCGTTAATTAATTAGAAACACTTTTATTATTTAATTAAATAACTTTATTTAATTAAATAACTTTATTTAATTAATTAGGAATGGCTTCTCATTTAATTAAATAACTTTGTTTAATTAATTAGAAGTAAGTACTCCATTTAATTAAATAATTTTTTTTAATTATTTCAAAATTCTTTTCGAAACTAGTCAACTCAAGTCAACCGTGGTTAAATCTGGTCAACTTTTGGTCAAACTTGATCTTTACGTATGTGAATATGAGCAAATGTGAGTATGAATTCTAGCAACAATTCGATGCAAATTCTCATTCAACCTTTCAAAACGAAGAGATGTAGGTCTCTTAAATAGACTTTTTTGGAATTCATCAACGGTTGAGATCAATTTTAATCAACGATCAGGATTAAAGGTGAAGTTCAGTCATAAAGGAAAATTTCCAAATTAAAGGGAGTTAACAGATTTAATTTGAGTAAAATAAGGAGTTAAATGATTCAATTTGAGTAGAAAAAGGAGTTAACTCATTTAACTCATTTTTTATCAATAGTGAACTGGAAATTTCTCTTTTTGAATTGAAGAGAGATTTTGTTGAGATATTTAATTTAATAAAATGAGATATGCTCTCATAATTACTTTTTCTATTTAATAAAATAATCTTTAATTAATTAGAGACACTTTTCTTATTTAATTAAATAAGTTCATTTAATTAATTAGGAATGGCTTCTCATTTAATTAAATAACTTTGTTTAGTTAATTAGAAATAAGTACTCCATTTAATTAAATAATTTCATTTAATTATTTCATAATTCATTTCGAAATTAGTCAACTCAAGTCAACCGTGGTTAAATCTGGTCAACTTTTGGTCAAACTTGATCTTTGCGTATGTGAATATGAGCAAATGTGAGTATGAATTTAGCAACAATTCGATGCAAATTCTCATTCAACCTTTCAAAATGAAGAGATAAGGGTCTCTTAAATAGAGTTTTCTGGAATTCATCAACGGTTGAGATTGATTTCAATCAACAGTCACGAATAAATGTGAAGTTCTGTCATAAAGGGAGATTTCCAAATTAAAGGGAGTTAACAGATTTAATTTGAGTAAAATAAGGAGTTAACTGATTCAATTTGAGTAGAAAAAGGAGTTAACTCATTTAACTCATTTTTGATCAATAGTGAACTGAAAATTTTCTTTTTCAAACTGAAGAGAGATTTTGTTGAGATATTTAATTTAATAAAATGAGATATGCTCTCGTAATTACTTTTTCTATTTAATTAAATAATCTTTAATAAATTAGAGACACTTTTCTTATTTAATTAAATAACTTCATTTAATTAATTAGGAATGGCTTCTCATTTAATTAAATAACTTTGTTTAATTAATTAGAAGTAAGTACTCCATTTAATTAAATAATTTCATTTAATTATTTCATAATTCATTTTGAAACTAGTCAACTCAAGTCAATCGTGGTTGAATTTGGTCAACTTTTGGTCAAACTTGATCTTTGCGTATGTGAACATGAGCAAATGTGAGTATGAATTCAAGCAACAATTCGATGCAAATTCTCATTCAACCTTTCAAAATGAAGAGATGAGGGTCTCTTAAATAGACTTTTCTGCAATTCATCAACGGTTGAGATCAATTTCAATCAATGGTCAGGATTAAAGCTGAAGTTCAGTCATAAAGGTTGATTTCTCAAGTAAATGGAGTTAACAGATTAAATTTGAGTAAAATAAAGAGTTAACTGATTAAATTTGAGTAGAAAAAGGAGTTAACTGATCTAACTCATTTTTTATCAATAATGAACTGTAAATTTCACTTTTTGAACTAAAGAGAGATTTTGTTGAGATATTTAATTTAATAAAATGAGATATGCTCACATAATTACTTTTTATATTTAATTAAATAATCTTTAATTGATTATTTAATTAATTAGGAATGGCTACTCATTTAATTAAATAACTTTATTTAATTAATTAGAAGTACTCCATTTAATTAAATAATTTCGTTTAATTATTTCAAAATAAATTTTGAAATTAGTCAACTCAAATCAACTGTGGTTAAATTTGATCAATTTTTGGTCAAAGTTCATCTTTGCGTATGTGAATATGAGCAAATGTGATTATGAATTCTAGCAACAATTCGATGCAAAGTCTCATTCAACCTTTCAAAATGAAGAGATGAGAGTCTCTTAAATAGACTTTCTTTGAATTCATCAACGGTTGAGATCGATTTCAATCAACGGTCAGGATTAAAAGTGAACTTTGGTCATAAAAGGAGATTTCCAAATTAAAGGGAGTTAACAGATTTAATTTGAGTAAAATAAGGAGTTAACTGATTCAATTTGAGTACAAAAAGAAGTTAACTGATTTAACTCATTTTTTATCAATAGTGAACTGGAAATTTCCCTTTTTGAACTGAAGAGAGGTTTTGTTGAGATACTTAATTTAATAAAATGAGATATGCTCTCATAATTACTTTTTCTATTTAATTAAGTAATCTTAAATTAATTAGAGAAACTTTTCTTATTTAATTAAATAACTTCATTTAATTAATTAGGAATGGCTTCTCATTTAATTAAATAACTCTGTTTAATTAATTACAAGTAAGTACTCCATTTAATTGAATAATTTCGTTTAATTAATTCAAAATTCTTTTCGAAACTAGTCAACCGTGGTAAAATTCAGTCAACTTTTGGTCAAATTTGATCTTTGCGTATGTGAATATGAGCAAATGTGAGTATGAATTTCAGCAACAATTCGATGCAAATTCTCATTCAACCTTTCAAAATGAAGAGATGAGAATCTCTTAAATAGACTTTCCTGAAATTCATCAACGGTTGAGATCGATTTCAATCGACGGTCAGGATTAAATGTGAAGTTCAGTCATAAAGGAAAATTTCCAAATTAAAGAGAGTTAATAGATTTAATTTGAGTAAAATAAGGAGTTAACTGATTCAATTTGAGTAGAAAAAGGAGTTAAATAATTTAAGTCATTTTTTATCAATAGTGAACTGAAAATTTCCCTATTTGAATTGAATAGAGATTTTGTTGAAATATTTAATTTAATAAAATGAAATATGCTTTCATAATTACTTTTTCTATTTAATTAAGTAATCTTTAATTAATCAGAGACACTTTTCTTATTTAATTAAATAACTTCATTTAATTAATTAGGAATGGCTTCTCATTTAATTAAATAAATTTGTTTAATTAATTATATGTAAGTACTCCATTTAATTAAATAATTTCGTTTAATTATTCTAAAATTCTTTTCGAAACTAGTCAACTCAAGTCAACCGTGGTTAAATCTGGTCAACTTTTGGTCAAACATGATCTTTGCGTATGTGAATATGAGAAAATGTGAGTATGAATTCCAGCAACAATTCTATGCAAATTCTCATTCAACCTTTCAAAATGAAGTTATGAGGGTCTCTTAAATAGACTTTCCTATAATTCATCAGCGGTTGAGATCGATTTCAATCAACGGTAAGGATTAAAGACGAAGTTCAGTGACAAAGAGAAATTTTTAAAGTAAAGGGAGTTAGCATATTTAATTTGAGTAAAATAAGGAGTTAACTGATTCAATTTGAGTAGAAAAAGGAGTTAACTGATTTAACTCATTTTTTATCAATAGTGAACTGAAAATTTCCCTTTTTGAACTGAAAAGAGACTTTGTTGAGATATTTAATTTAATAAAATGAGATATGCTCTCATAATTACTTTTTCTTTTTAATTAAATAATCTCTAATTAATTAGAGAGACTTTTCTTATTTAATTAAATAACTTCATTTAATTAATTAGGAATGGTTTCTCATTTAATTAAATAACTTTGTTTAATTAATTAGAAGTAAGTACTCCATTTAATTAAATAATTTTGTTTAATTCTTTCAAAATTCTTTTCGAAACTAGTCAACTCAGGTCAACCGTGGTTAAATTTGGTCAACTTTTGGTCAAACTTGATCTTTGTGTATGTGAATATGAGCAAATGTGAGTATGAATTCTAGCAACAATTCGATACAAATTCTCATTCACCCTTTCAAAATGAAGAGATCAGGGTCTCTTAAATAGACTTTCCTGGAATTCATCAAGAGTTGAGATCGATTTCAATCAACGGTCAGGAATAAAGGAGAAGTTCAGTCATAAAGAGAGATTTTCAAATTAAAAAGAGTTAACGGATATACTTTGAGTAAACTAAAGAGTTAAATGATTCAATTTGAGTAGAAAAAGGAGTTAACTGATTTAACTCATTTTTTATCAATAGTGAACTGCAAATTTCTCTTTTTGAAATGAAGAGAGATTTTGTTGAGATATTTAATTTAATAAAGTTAGATATGCTCTCATAGTTACTTTTTATATTTAATTAAATAATCTTTAATTAATTAGAGATACTTTTCTTATTTAATTAAATAACTTCATTTAATTAATTAGGAATGGCTACTCATTTAATTAAATAACTTTTTGTTTAATTAATTAGAATTAAGTACTCCATTTAATTAAATGATTTCGTTTAATTATTTGAAAAAAAAAATTGAAACTAGTCAACTCAAGTCAACCGTGGTTAAATCTGATCAACTTTTGGTCAAACTTGATCTTTGCGTATGTGAATATGAGCAAATGTGAGTATGAATTCTAGCAACAATTCGATGCAAATTCTCATTCAACCTTTCAAAATGAAGAGATGAGAGTCTCTTAAATAGACTTTCTTGAAATTCATCAACGATTGAGATCGAATTCAATCAACGGTCAGGATTAAAGGTGAAGTTCAGTCATAAAGGGAGATTTTCAAATTAAAGGGAGTTAACAGATTTAATTTGAGTAAAATAAAGAGTTAAATTATTCAATTTGAGTAGAAAAAGGAGTTAACTGATTTAACTCATTTTTTATCAATAATGAACTGGAAATTTCCCTTTTTGAACTAAAGAGAGATTTTGTTGAGATATTTAATTTATTAAAATGAGATATGCTCTCATAATTACTTTTTCTATTTAATTAAATAATCTTTAATTTTTTAGAGACACTTTTCTTTTTTAATTAAATAACTTCATTTAATTAATTAGGAATGATTACTCATTTAATTAAATAACTTTGTTTAATTAATTAGAAGTAAGTACTCCATTTAATTAAATAATTTTGTTTAATTATTTCAAAATTCTTTTCGAAACTACTCAACTCAAGTGAACTGTGGTTAAATCTGGTCAACTTTTGGTCAAACTTGATCTTTGCGTATGTGAATATGAGCAAATGTGAGTATAAATTTCAGCAACATTTCGATGCAAGTTCTCATTCAACCTTTCAAAATGAAGAGATGAGGGTCCGTTAAATAGACTTTTCTGGAATTCATCAACTATTGAGATCGATTTCAATCAGCAGTTAGGATTAAAGGTGAAGATAAGTAATAAATAGAGATTTTTAAATTAAAGGGAGTTAACAGATTTAATTTGAATAAAATATTGAGTTAACTGATTCAATTTGAGTAAAAAAAGTAGTTAATTGATTTAAATCATTATTGATCAATAGTGAACTAGAAATTTCCCTTTTTGAACTGAAGAAAGATTTTGTTGACATATTTAATTTAATAAAATGTGATATGCTCTAATAATTACTTTTTGTATTTAATTAAGTAATCTTTAATTAATTAGAGACACTTTTCTTATTTAATTAAATAACTTCATTTAATTAATTAGGAATGGCTTCTCATTTAATTAAATAACTTTGCTTAATTAATTAGAAGTAAGTAATCCATTTAATTAAATAATTTCATTTAATTATTTCAAAATTCTTATCGAAACTAGTTAACTCAAGTCAACCGTGGTTAAATCTGGTCAACTTTTGGTCAAACTTGATCTTTGTGTATGTGAATATGACAAAATGTGAGTATGAATTCCAACAACAATTCGATGCAAATTCTCATTCAACCTTTCAAAATGAAGAGATGAGGGTCTCTTAAATAGACTTTCATATAATTCATCAACGGTTGAGATCGATTTCAATCAGCGGTCAGGATTAAAGGTGAAGTTCAGTCATATAGGGAGATTTCCAATTTAAAGGGAGTTAACAGATTTAATTTGAGTTAAATAAGGAGTTAACTGATTCAATTTGAGTAGAAAAAAGAGTTAATTGATTTAACTCGTTTTTTATCAATAGTGAACTGAAATTTTTTTTTTTTGAACTGAAGAGAGATTTTGTTGAGATATTTAATTTAATAAAATGAGATATGCTCTCATAATTACTTTTTTCATTTAATTAAATAATATTTAATTAATTAGAGACACTTTTCTTATTTAATTAAATAACTTCATTTAATTAATTAGGAATGGCTTCTCATTTAATTAAATAAATTTGTTTAATTAATTAGAAGTAAGTACTCAATTTAGTTAAATAATTTCGTTTAATTATTTCAAAATTCTTTTCGAAACTAGTCAACTCAAGTCAACTGTGGTTAAATCTGATCAACTTTTGGTCAAACTTGATCTCTGCGTATGTGAATATGAGCCAATGTGAGTATGAATTTTAGCAACAATTCGATGCAAATTCTTATTCAACCTTTCAAAATGAAGAGATGAGGGTCGCTTAAATAGACTTTCCTGTAATTCATCAACAGTTGAGATTGATTTCAATCAACAGTCAGGATTAAAGGTGAAGTTCAGTCATAAAGGGAGATTTCCAAATTAAAGGGAGTTAATAGATTATTTTACTCAAATTTGCTCATATTCACATACGCAAAGATCAAGTTTGACCAAAAGTTGACCAGATTTAACTACGGTTGACTTGAGTTGACTAGTTTCGAAAAGAATTTTGAAATAATTAAACGAAATTATTCAATTAAACGGAGTACTTACTTCTAATTAATTAAACAAAGTTATTTAATTAAATGAGAAGCCATTCCTAATTAATTAAATAAAGTTATTTAATTAAATCAGAAAATTGTCTCTAATTAATTAAAGATTATTTAATTAAATAGAAAAAGTAATTATGAGAGAATATCTCATTTTATTAAATTAAATATCTCAACAAAATCTCTCTTCAGTTCAAAAAGGAAAATTTTCAGTTCACTATTGATCAAAAATGAGTTAAATCAATTAACTCTTTTTTCTACTCAAATTGAATCAGTTAACTCCTTATTTTACTCAAATTAAATTTGTTAACTCCCTTTATATTTGAAATCTCTCTTTATGACTGAACTTCACCTCTAATCCTGACCGCTGATTGAAATCGATCTCAACCGTTGATGAATTCTATGAAAGTCTATTTAAGAGACCCTCATCTCTTCATTTTGAAAGGTTGAATGAGAATTTGCATCGAATTGTTATAGGAATTCATACTCAAATTTGCTCATATTCACATACGCAAAGATCAAGTTTGACTAAAAGTTGACCAGATTTAACCACAGTTGACTTGAATTGACTAGTTTCGAAAAGAATTTTGAAATAATTATACGAAATTATTTAATTAAATCGAGTACTTACTTCTAATTAATTAAAAAAAGTTATTTAATTAAATGAGAAGCCATTCCTAATTACTTAAATGAAGTTATTTAATTAAACAAGAAAAGTGTCTCTAATTAATTAAAGATTATTTAATTAAATAGAAAAAGTAATTATGAGAGCATATCTCATTTTATTAAATTAAATATCTCAACAAAATCTCTCTTCAGTTCAAAAAAGGAAATTTTCAGTTCACTATTGATTAAAAATGAGTTAAATGAGTCAACTATTTTTCCTACTCAAATTGAATCAGTTAACTCCTTATTTTACTCAAATTAAATCTGTTAACTTCCTTTAATTTGGAAATCTCCATTTATGACTGAACTTCACCTTTAATCCTAATCGTTGATTGAAATCGATCTCAACCGTTGATGAATTTCAAGAAAGTCTATTTAAGAGATCCTCATCTCTTCATTTTGAAAGGTTGAATGAGAATTTGTATGAAATTGTTGCTAGAATTCATGCTCACATTTTCTCATATTCACATACGCAAAAATCAAGTTTGACCAAAAGTTGACCAGATTCAACCACGATTGATTTGAGTTGACTAGTTTCGAATAGAATTTTGAAATAATTAAATAAAATTATTTAATTAATTAGAGTACTGACTTCTAATTAATTAAAAAAAGTTACTTAATTAAATGAGAAGCCATTCTTAATTAATTAAATGAAGTTATTTAATTAAATAAGAAAAGTTTCTTTAATTAATTAAAGATTATTTATTTAAATAGAAAAAGTAATTATGAGTGCATATCTCGTTTTATTAAATTAAATATCTCAACAAAATCTCTGTTAAATTCAAAAAGGAAAATTTTCAGTTCACTATTGATCAAAAATCAGTTAAATCAATTAACTCTTTTTTCTACTCAAATTGAATCAGTTAACTCCTTATTTTACTCAAATTAAATCTGTTAACTCCCTTTAATTTGGAAATCTCTATTTATGACTGAACTTCACCTTTTATCTTGACTATTGGTTGAAATCGATCTCAACCGTTGATGAATTCAAAGAAAGTCTATATAATAGACCCTCATCTCTTCATTTTGAAAGGCTGAATGAGAATTTGCATTGAACTGTTGCTGAAAGTCATACTCACATTTGCTCATATTCACATATTCAAAGATCATGTTTGATCAAAAATTGACGAAATTTAACCACAGTTGACTTGAGTTGACTAGTTTCGAAAATAATTTTGAAATAATTAAATAAAATTATTTAATTAAATCGAGTACTTACTTTTAATTAATTAAACAAAGTTATTTAATTAAATGAGAAGCCATTCCTAATTAATTAAATGAAGTTATTTAATTAAATAAGAAAATTGTCTCTAATTAATTAAAGATTATTTAATTAAATAGAAAAAGTAATTATGAGAGCATATCTCATTTTATTTAATTAAATATCTCAAGAAAATCTCTCTTCAGTTTAAAAAGGAAAATTTTTAGTTCACTATTGGTCAAAAATGAGTTAAATCAGTTAACTCCTTTTTCTACTCAAATTGAATCAGTTAACTACATATTTTACTCAATTCAAATCCGTTAACTCCGTTTAATTTGGAAATCTCCCTTTATGATTGAACTTCACCTTTAATCCTGACCGTTGATTGAAATCGATATACTCTGTTGATGAATTCCAAGAAAGTCTATTTAAGAGACCCTCATCTCTTCATTTTGGAAGGTTGAATGAGAATTTACATCGACTTGTTGCTGGAATTCATACTCACATTTGCTAATATTCACATACGCAAAGATCAAGTTTGACCAAAATTTGACCAGATTTAGCCACGGTTGACTTGAGTTGACTAGTTTCGAAAAAAATTTGAAATAATTAAACGAAATGATTTAATTAAATGGAGTACTTACTTCTAATTAACTAAACAAAGTTATTTAATTAAATGCGAAGCCACTCCTAATTAATTAAATGAAGTTATTTAATTAAATAGGAAAAGTGTCTCTAATTAATTAAAGATTATTTAATCAAACAAAAAAATTAATTATGAGAGCATATCTCATTTTATTAAATTAAATATCTCAATGAAACATCTCTTTAGTTCAAAAAGGAAAATTTCCATTTCACTATTGATCAAAAATGAGTTAAATCAGTTAATTCCTTTTTCTACTGAAATTGAATCAGTTAACTCCTTATTTTACTCAAATTAAATCTGTTAACTCCCTTTAATTTGGAAATCTTCCTTTATGACTGAAATTCACCTTTAATCCTGATCGCTGATTGAAATCGATCTAAACCGTTGATGAATTCCAGGAAAGTCTATTTAAGAGACCCTCATCTCTTCATTTTGAAAGGTTGAATGAGAATTTACATCGAATTGTTGTTGGACTTCATACTCACATTTTCTCATATTCACATACGCAAAGATCAAGTTTGACCAAAATTTGACCAGATTTAACCATGGTTTACTTAAGTTGATTAGTTTTGAAAAGAATTTTGAAATAATTAAATGAAATTATTTAATTAAATGGAGTACTTCTAATTAATTAAACAAAGTTATTTAATTAAATTAGAAGCCATTCCTAATTAATTAAATGAAGTTATTTAATTAAATAAGAAAAGTGCCTCTAATTAATTAAAGATTATTTAATTAAATAGAAAAAGTAATCATGAGAGCATATCTCATTTTATTAAATTAAATATCTCAACAAAATCTCTCTTCAGTTCAAAAAGGGAAATTTTTGGTTCACTATTGATCAAAAATGAGTTAAATAAGTTAACAACTTTTTCTACTCAAATTGAATCAGTTAACTCCTTATTTTACTCAAATTAAATCTGTTAATTCCCTTTAATTTGGAAATCTCCCTTTATGACTAAACTTCACCTTTAATCTTGACTGTTGACTGAAATCGATCTCAACCATTGATGAATTCCAAAAAAGTCTATTTAAGAGACCCTCATCTCTTCATTTTCAAAAGTTGAATGAGAATTCAGATCAAATTGTTGTTGGAATTCATACTCACATTTGCTCATATTCACATACGCAAAGATCAAGTTTGACAAAAAGTTGACCAGATTTAACCATGGTTGACTTGAGTTGACTAGTTTCAAAATTTTTTTTGAAATAATTAAAAAACTTATTTAATTAAATGGAGTACTTACTTCTAATTAATTAAACAAATTTATTTAATTAAATGAGAAGCCATTCTTAATTAATTAAATAAAGTTATTTAATTAAATAAGAAAAGTGTATCTAATTAATTAAAGATTGTTTAATTAAATAGAAAAATTAATTATGAGAGCATATCTCATTTTATTAAATTAAATATCTCAACAAAATATCTCTTCAGTTCAAAAAGGAAAATTTCCAGTTCACTATTGATCAAAAATGAGATTAATGAGTCAACTCCTTTTTCTACTCAAATTGAATCAGTTAACTCCTTATTTTACTCAAATTAAATTTGTTAACTCCCTTTAATTTGAAAATATTCCTTTATGACTGAACTTCACCTTTAATTCTAACCGTTGATTGAAATCGATCTCAATCGTTGATGAATTCTAGGAAAGTATATTTAAGAGACCCTCATCTCTTCATTTTGAAAGGTTGAATGAGAATTTGCATCGAATTGTTGCTGAAATTCATACTGACATTTGCTCATAGTCACATACGCAAAGATCAAGTTTGACAAAAAGTTGACCAGATTTAACCATGGTTGACTTGAGTTGACTAGTTTCAAAAATAATTTTGAAAAAATTAGACAAAATTATTTAATTAAATGGAGTACTTACATCTAATTAATTAAACATAGTTATTTAATTAAATGAGAAGCCATTCCTAATTAATTAAATGAAGTTATTTAATTAAATAAGAAGAGTGTCTCTAAATAATTAAAGATTATTTAATTAAATAGAAAAAATAATGATGAGAGCATATCTCATTTTATTAAATTAAATATGTAACCAAAACCTCTCTTCAGTTTAAAAAGAGAAATTTTCAGTTCACTATTGATAAAAAATGAGTTAAATCAGTTAACTCTTTTTTTTACTCAAATTGAATCAGTTAAATCTTTATTTTACTCAAATTAAATCTGTTAACTCATTTTAATTTAGAAATCTCCCTTTATTACTGAACTTCACCTTGAATCCTGACCGTTGATTGAAATCGATCTCAACCGTTGATGAATTCAAAGAAAGTCTATTTAAGAGACCCTCATCTCTTCATTTTGAAATATTGAATGAGAATTTGCATCGAATTGTTGCTAAAATTCATACTCACATTTGCTCATATTCACATACGCAAAGATCAAGTTCGACCAAAAGTTGACCAGATTTAACCACGGTTGACTTGAGTTGACTAGATTCAAAAAGAATTTTAAAATAATTAAACGAAATTATTTAATTAAATGGAGTACATACTTCTAATTAATTAAACAAAGTTATTTAATTAAATGAGAAGTCATTCCTACTTAAATAAATGAAGTTATTTAATTAAATAAGAAAAGTGCCTCTAATTAATTAAAGATTATTTAATTAAATAGAAAAAGTAATTATCAGAGCATATATCATTTTATTAAATTAAATATCTTAACAAAATCTCTCTTCAGTTCAAAAAGGGAAATTTTCAGTTCACTATTGATCAAAAATGAGTTAAATCAGTTAACTCCTTTTTCTACTCAAATTAAATCAGTTAACTCCTTATTTTATTCAAATTAAATATGTTTTAATTTGGAAAACTCCCTTTATGACTGAACTTCACCTTTAATCCTGACCATTGATTGAAATCGATCTCAACCGTTGATGAATTCCAGGAAAGTCTATTTAAGAGACCCTCGTCTCTTCATTTTGAAAGGTTGAATGAGAATTTGCATCGAATTGTTAATGGAATTCATACTCACATTTGCTCATATTCACATACGCAAAGATCAAATTTGACCAAAAGTTGATCAAATTTATCCACGGTTGACTTCAGTTGACTAGTTTCGAAAATAATTTTAAAATAATTAAACAAAATTATTTAATTAAATGGAGTAATTACTTCTAATTAATTAAACAAAGTTATTTAATTAAAAGAGAAGCCATTCCTAATTAATTAAATTAAGTTATTTAATTAAATAAGAAGAGTGTCTCTAATTAATTAAAGATTATTTAATCAAATAGAAAAAGCAATTGTGAGAGCATATCTCATATTATTAAATTAAGTATCTGAACAAAATCTCTCTTCATTTCAAAAAGAGAAATTTATAGTTTACTATTGATAAAAAATGAGTTAAATCAGTTAACTCTTTTTTCTACTCAAATTGAATCAGTTAACTCCTTATTTTACTTAAATTAAATCTGTTCACTCCCTTTAATTTTTAAATCTCCCTTATGACTGAACTTCACCTTTAATCCTGACCGTTGATTAAAATCGATCTCAACCATTGATGAATTCAAGGAAAATCTATTTAAGAGACCCTCATCTCTTCATTTTGAAAGGTTGAATGAAAATTTGCATCGAATTGTTGCTGAAATTCATACTCACATTTTCTCATATTAACATACGCAAAGATCACGTTTGACCAAAAGTTGACCAGATTTAACCACGGTTGACTTGAGTTGACTATTTTTGAAAGGAATTTTGAAATAATTAAATAAAATTATTTAATTAAATGTAGTACTTACTTCTAATTAATTAAGTAAAATTTTTTAATTAAATGAGAAGACATTCCTAATTAATTAAATGAAGTTATTTAATTAAATAAGAAGAGTGTCTCTAAATAATTAAAGATTATTTAATTAAATAGAAATAGCAATTATGAGAGCGTATCTCATTTTATTAAATTAAATATCTCAACAAAATCTATGTTCAATTCAAAAAGGGAAATTTGCAGTTCATTATTGATAAAAAATGAGTTAAATGAGTTAACTCATTTTTCTACTCAAATTGAATAAGTTAACTCCTTATTTTACTCAAATTAAATCTATTAACTCCTTTTAATTTAGAAATCTCCCTTTATGACTGAACTTCACCTTTAATCTTAACCGTTGATTGAAATCGATGTTAACCGTTGATGAATTTTAGGAAAGTCTATTTAAGAGACCCTCATCTCTTCATTTTGAAAGGTTGAATGAAAATTTGCATCGAATTGTTGCTGGAATTCATACTCACATTTGCTCATATTCACATACGCAAAGATCAAGTTTGCCAAAAGTTGACCACATTTAACCACGGTTGACTTGAGTTGACTAGTTTCGAAATTTTTTTTGAAATAATTAAACAAAATTATTTAATTAAATGGATTACTTACTTCTAATTAATTAAACAAAGTTATTTAATTAAATGAGAAGAGATTCCTAATTAATTAAATGAAGTTATTTAATTAAATAAGAAGAGCGTCTCTAATTAATTAAAGATTATTTAAATAAATAGAAATAGCAATTATGAGAGCGTATCTCATTTTATTAAATTAAATATCTCAACAAAATCTCTGTTCAGTTCAGAAACGGAAATTTTCAGTTCATTATTGATAAAAAATGAGTTAAATGAGTTAACTCCTTTTTCTACTCAAATTGAATAAGTTAACTCCTTATTTTACTCAAATTAAATCTATTAACTCCTTTTAATTTAAAAATCTCCCTTTATGATTGAACTTCACCTTTAATCCTAACCGTTGATTGAAATCGATGTTAACCGTTGATGAATTTTAGGAAAGTCTATTTAAGAGACCCTCAACTCTTCATTTTGAAAGGTTGAATGAAAATTTGCATCGAATTGTTGCTGGAATTCGTACTCACGTTTGCTCATATTCACATACACAAAAATCAAGTTTGACCAAAAGTTGACCACATTTAACCACGGTTGACTTGAGTTGACTAGTTTCGAAAAGAATTTTGAAATAATTAAACGAAATTATTTAATTAAATGGATTACTTACTTCTAATTAATTAAACAAAGTTATTTAATTAAATGAGAAGAGATTCCTAATTAATTAAATGAAGTTATTTAATTAAATAAGAAGAGCGTCTCTAATTAATTAAAGATTATTTAATTAAATAGAAATAACAATTATGACAGTGTATCTCATTTTATTAAATTAAATATCTCAACAAAATCTATCTTCAGTTCAAAAATGAAAATTTTTAGTTCATTATTGATAAAAAAGGAGTTAAATGAGTTAATTCCTTTTTCTACTCAAATTGAATAAGTTAACTCTTTTTTTTACTCAAATTAAATTTATTAACTCCCTTTAATTTAGAAATCTCCCTTTATGAGTGAACTTCAACTTTAATACTGACCGTTGATTGAAATCGATCTTAACCGTTGATGAATTTCAGGAAAGTCTATTTTAGAGACCCTCATCTCTTCATTTTGAAAGGTTAAATGAAAATTTACATCAAATTGTTGCTGGAATTCGTACTCACATTTGGTCATATTCACATACGCAAAGATCAAGTTTGACCAAAAGTTGACCAGATTTGACCACAGTTGACTTGAGTTGACTAGTTTGAAAAAGAATTTTGAAATAATTAAACGAAATTATTTAATTAAATGAAGTACTTACTTCTAATTAATTAAACAAAATTATTTAATTAAATGAAAAGCCATTTCTAATTAATTAAATGAAGTTATTTAATTAAATAAGAAGAGTGTCTCTAATTAATTAAACATTATTTAATTAAATAGAAAATGCAATTATGAGAGCATATCTCATTTTATTAAATTAAATATCTCAACAAAATCTCTCTTCAGTTCAAAAAAGAAAATTTCCAGTTTACTATTGATCAAAAATGAGTTAAATCAGTTAACTCTTTTTTCTACTCAAATTGAATCAATCAACTCCTTATTTTACTCAAATTAAATCTGTTAACTCCTTTTAATTTGGAAATCTCCCTTATGACTGAACTTCACCTTTAATCCTGACCGTTGATTGAAATTGATCTCAACCGTTGATGAATTCCAAGAAAGTCTATTTAAGAGACCCTCATCTCTTCATTTTGAAAGGTTGAATGAGAATCTGCATCGAATTGTTGCTGGAATTCATACTCACATTTGCTCATATTCACATACGCAAAGATCAAGTTTGACCAAAAGTTGACAAGATTTAATCACAGTTGACTTGAGTTGACTAGTTTCGAAAAAAAATTTGAAATAATTAAACAAAATTATTTAATTAAATGGAGTACTTACTTCTAATTAATTAAACAAAGTTATTTAATTAAATGAGAAGCCATTTCTAATTAATTAAATGAACTTCTTTAATTAAATAAGAAGAGTGTCTCTAATTAATTAAAGATTATTTAATTAAATAGAAAAAGCAATTATGAGAGCATATCTCATTTTATTAAATTAAATATCTCAACAAAATCTTTCTTCAGTTCAAAAAGAAAAATTTTCAGTTCACTATTGATCAGAAATGAGTTAAATCAGTTAACTCTTTTTTCTACTCAATTTTAATCGATTATCTCTTTATTTTACTCAGATTAAATCTGTTAACTCCATTTAATTTGAAAATCTCCCTTTATGACTGAACTTCAATTTTCATCCCGACCATTGATTGAAATCGATCTCAATCGTTGATGAATTCTAAGAAAGTTTATTTTAGAGACCCTCATCTCTTCATTTTGAAACGTGAATGAGAATTTGTATCGAATTGTTGCTGGAATTCATACTCACATTTGCTCATATTCACATACGCAAAGATCAAGTTTGACCAAAAGTTGACCAAATTTGACCATGTTTGACTTGAGTTGACTAGTTTTGAAAAGAATTTTGAAATAATTAAACAAAATTATTTAATTAAATAGAGTACTTACTTCTAATTAATTAAACAAACTTATTTAATTAAATGAGAAGCCATTCCTAATTAATTAAATGAATTTATTTAATTAAATAAGTAGAGTGTCTCTAATTAATTAAAGATTATTTAATTAAATAGAAAAAGCAATTATGAGAGCATATCACATTTTATTAAATTAAATATCTCAACAAAATCTCTCTTCAGTTCAAAAAGGGAAATTTCCAGTTCACTATTGATCAAAAATGAGTTAAATCAGTTAACTCTTTTTTTTACCCAAATTGAATCGGTTAACTCCTTATTTTACTCAAATAAAATTTGTTAACTCCCTTTAATTTGGAAATCTCCCTTTATGACTGAACTTCACCTTTAATCCTGACCGTTGATTGAAATCGATATCAGCCGTTGATGAATTCTAGGAAAGTCTATTTAAGAGACTCTCATCTCTTCATTTTGAAAGGTTCAATGAAAATTTTCGTAGAATTGTTGCTAGAATTCATACTCACATTTGCTCATATTCACATACGCAAAAATCAAGTTTGACCAAAAGTTGACTAGATTTAACCATAGTTGACTTGAGTTGACTAATTTTGGAAACAATTTTGAAATAATTAAACGAAATTATTTAATTAAATCTAGTACTTGCTTCGAATTAATTAAACAAAGTTATTTAATTAAATGAGAAGCGATTCCTAATTAATTAAATGAAGTTATTTAATTAAATAAGAAATGTGTCTCTAATTAATTAAAAATTATTTAATTAAATAGAAACGGTAATTATGAGAGCATATCTCATTTTATTAAATTAAATATCTCAACAAAATCTCTCTTCAGTTGAAAAACCGAAATTTCCAGTTCACTATTGATCAAAAATGAGTTAAATCAGTTAACTCCTTTTTCTACTAAAATTGAATCAGTTAACTCCTTATTTTACTCATATTAAATCTGTTAACTCCCTTTAATTTGGAAATCTCCTTTTATGACTGAACTTCACCTTCAATCCTTACCATTGATTGAAATTGATCTCAACCGTTGATGAATGTTAGGAAATTCTATTTAAAAGACCCTCATCTCTTCATTTTGAAAGGTTGAATGAAAATTTGCATCGAAATGTTGGGAGAATTCATACTCACATTTGCTCATATTTACATACGCAAATATCAAGTTTGACCAAAAGTTGACCAGATTTAACCATGGTTGACTTGAGTTGACTAGTGTTGAAAATAATTTTGAAATAATTAAACAAAATTATTTAATTAAGTGGAGTACTTACTTCTAATTAATTAAACTAAGTTATTTAATTAAATCAGAAGCCAATCCTAATTAATTAACTGAAGTTATTTAATTAATAAAAAAAAGCCTCTAATTAATTAAAGATTATTTAATTAAACAGAAAAAGTAACTATGAGAGCATATCTCATTTTATTAAATTAAATATCTCAACAAAATCTCTCTTCAGTTCAAAAAGGGAAATTTCCAGTTCACTATTGATCAAAAATGAATTAAATCAGTTGACTCCTTTTTCTACTCCAATTGAATTAATTAACTCCTTATTTTACTCAAATTAAATCTGTTAACTCCCTTTAATTTTGAAATTTTCCTTTATGACTGAACTTCACCTTTAATCCTAACCGTTGATTGAAATCAATCTCAACCATTGATGAATTTTAGGAAAGTCTATTTAAGAGACCCTCATCTCTTCATTTTGAAAGGTTGAATGAGAATTTGCATCAAATTGTTGCTGGAATTCATACTCATATTTGCTCATATTCACATACGCAAAGATCAAGTTTGACCAAAAGTTGACCACATTTAACTACGGTTGACTTGAGTTGACTAGTTTCGAAAAGAATTTTGAAATAATTAAACGAAATTATTTAATTAAATGGAGTACATATTTCTAATTAATTAAAAAAAGTTATTTAATTAAATGAGAAGCCATTCTTAATTAAATAAATGAAGTTATTTAATTAAATAAGAAAAGTGCCTCTAATTAACTAAAGATTATTTAATTAAATAGAAAAAGTAATTATAAGAGCATATCTCATTTTATTAAATTAAATATCTCAACAAAATCTCTCTTCAGTTCAAAAAGGAAAATTTCCAGTTCACTATTGATCAAAAATGAGTTAAATCAGTCCACTCCTTTTTCTACTCAAATTGAATCAATTAACTCCTTATTTTACTCAAATTAAATCTGTTAACTCCTTTTAATTTGAAAATCTCCCTTTATGATTGAACTTCACCTTTAATCCTGACCATTGATTGAAATCGATCTCAACCATTGATAAATTTCAGGAAAGTCTATTTAAGAGACCCTCATCTCTTCATTTTGAAAAGTTGAATGAGAATTTGCATCGAATTGTTACTAGAATTCATACTCACATTTGCTCATATTCACATACGCAAAGATCAAGTTTGACCAAAAGTTGACCAAATTTAACCACGGTTGACTTGAGTTGACTA
The DNA here is from genome assembly GCA_028749045.1 of Cupressus sempervirens. Taxonomy (NCBI): domain Eukaryota; kingdom Viridiplantae; phylum Streptophyta; class Pinopsida; order Cupressales; family Cupressaceae; genus Cupressus; species Cupressus sempervirens. The sequence goes on from CM053783.1 coordinate 127,280,570, forward strand.
GTTTCGAAAAGAATTTTGAAATAATTAAACGAAATTATTTAATTAAATGAAGTTCTTAATTCTAATTAATTAAACAAAGTTATTTAATTAAATGAGAAGCCATTTCTAATTAATTAAATGAATTTATTTAATTAAATAAGAAGAGTGTCTCGAATTAATTAAACATTATTTAATTAAATAGAAAATGCAATTATGAGAGCATATCTCATTTTATTAAATTAAATATCTCAACAAAATCTCTCTTCAGTTCAAAAAGGGAAATTTCCAGTTCACTATTGATCAAAAATGAGTTAAATCAGTTAACTCCTTTTTCTACTCAATTTTAATCAGTTATCTCTTTATTTTACTCAAATTAAATATGTTAACTCCATTTAATTTGAAAATCTTACTTTTATGACTGAACTTCACCTTTAATCCCGACCGTTGATTGAAATTGATCTCAACAGTTGATGAATTCCAAGAAAGTTTATTTAAGAGACCCTCATCTCTTCATTTTGAAATGTTGAATGAGAATTTGCATCGAATTATTACTGGAATTCATACTCACATTTGCTCATATTCACATACGCAAAGATCAAGTTTGAACAAAAGTTGACCAGATTTAACCACGGTTGACTTGAGTTGACTAGTTTCGAAAAGAATTTTGAAATAATTAAACAAAATTATTTAATTAAATGGAATACTTACTTCTAATTAATTAAACAAAGTTATATAATTAAATGAGAAGGTATTCTTAATTAATTAAATGAAGTTATTTAATTAAATAAGAAAATTGACTCTAATTAGTTAAAGATTATTTAATTAAATAGAAAAAGTAATTATGAGAGCATATCTCATTTTATTAAATTAAATATCTCAACAAAATCTCTGTTCAGTTCAAAATGAAAAATTTCCAGTTCACTATTGATAAAAAATGAGTTAAATCAGTTAACTCCCTTTTTTTACTCAAATTGAATTAGTTAACAACTTAGTTTACTCAAATTAAATCTATTAACTCCCTTTAATTTGGAAATCTCCCTTTATGACTGAACTTCACCTTTAATCCTAACCGTTGATTGAAATCGATCTCAACCATTAATGAATTCTAAGAAAGTCTATTTAAGAGACTCTCATCTCTTCATTTTGAAAGGTTGAATGAGAATTTGCATTGAATTGTTGCTGGAATTCATACTCACATTTGCTCATATTCACATGCGCAAAGATCAAATTTGAGCAAAAGCTGACAAGATTTAACCACGGTTGACTTGAGCTGACTTGTTTTGAAAAGAATTTTGAAATAATTAAACGAAATTATTTAATTAAATGGAGTACTTATTTCTAATTAATTAAACAAAGTTATTTAATTAAATTCGAAGCATTCCTAATTAATTAAATGAAGTTATTTAATTAAATAATAAAAGTGTCTCTAATTAATTAAAGATTATTTAATTAAATAAATAAAAAATTTATGAGAGCATATCTCATTTTATTAAATTAAATATCTCAACAAAATCTTTCTTCAGTTCAGAAAGGGAAATTTCCAGTTCACTATTGATCAAAAATGAGTTAAATCAATTAACTCCTTTTTCTACTCAAATTGAATCAGTTAACTCCTTATTTTGCTCAAATTAAATCTGTTACCTCATTTTAATTTGAAAATATGCCTTTATGACTGAACTTCACCTTTAATCCTGATCGTTGATTGAAATCGATCTCAACCATTGATGAATTCTAGGAAAGTCTATTTAAGAGACCCTCATCTCTTCATTTTGAAAGGTTGAATGAGAATTTGCATCAATTTGTTGCTAAAATTCATACTCACATTTGCTCATATTCACATACGCAAAGATCAAGTTTGACCAAAAGTTGACCAGATTTAACAACGATTGACTTGAGTTGACTAGTTTCAAAAAAAAAATTGAAATAATTAAACAAAATTATTTAATTAAATGGAGTACTTAATTCTAATTAATTAAACAAAATTATTTAATTAAATGAGAAGCCATTCTTAACTAATTAAATAATGTTATTTAATTAAATAAGAAAATTGCCTCTAATTAATTAAAGATTATTTAATTAAATAAAAAAAGTAATTATGAGAGCATATATAATTTTTTTAAATTAAATATCTTGGTAAAATCTCTCTTCAGTTCAAAAAGGGAAGTTTCCAGTTCACTATTGATCAAAAATGAGTTAAATCAGTCAACTCCTTTTTCTACTCAAATTGAATCAGTTAACTTCTTATTTTACTCAAATTAAATCTGTTAACTCCCTTTAATTTGAAAATCTCCCTTTATGACTGAACTTCACCTTTAATCCTGACCGTTGATTGAAATCGATCTCAACCATTGATGAATTTCAGAAAAGTCTATTTAAGAGACCCTCATCTCTTCATTTTGAAAGATTGAATGAGAATTTGCATCGAATTGTTGCTGAAATTCATACTCACATTTGCTCATATTCACCTACACAAAGATCAAGTTTTACCAAAAGTTGATTAGATTTAACCACGGTTGACTTGAGCTGACTAGTTTCGATTTTTATTTTTGAAATAATTAAATGAAATTATTTAATTAAATGGAGTACTTACTTCTAATTAATTTAACAAAGTTATTTAATTAAATGAGAAGCCATTCCTAATTAATTAAATGAAGTTATTGAATTAAATAAGAAAAGTGCCTCTAATTAATTAAAGATTATTTAATTAAATAGAAAAAGTAATTATCAGAGCATATCTTATTTTATTAAATTAAATATCTCAACAAAATCTCTCTTCAGTTCAAAAAGGGAAATTTCGAGTTCACTATTGATAAAAAATGAGTTAAATCAGTTAACTCCTTTTTCTACTCAAATTGAATCAGTTAACTCCTTATTTTACTCAAATTAAATCTGTTAACTCCCTTTAATTTGGAAATCTCCCTTTACGACTGAACTTCACCTTTAATCCTGACCATTGATTGAAATCGATCTCAACCGTTGATGAATTCCAGGAAAGTCTATTTAAGAGACCCTCATCTCTTCATTTTGAAAGGTTGAATGAGAATTTGCATCGAATTGTTGCTGGAATTCATACTCACATTTGCTCATATTCACATACGCAAAGATCAAGTTTGACCAAAAGTTGACCAGATTTAACCGTGTGGTTGACTTGAGTTGACTAGTTTCGAAAAGAATTTTGAAATAATTAAATGAAATTATTTAATTAAATGGAAAAAGTGATTATGAGAGCATATCTCATTTTATTAAATTATATATCTCAACAAAATCTCTCTTCAGTTCAAAAAGGAAAATTTCCAATTCACTATTGATCAAAAATGAGTTAAATCAGTTAACTCCTTTTTCTACTCAAATTGAATCAATTAACTCCTTATTTTACTCAAATTAAATCTGTTAACTCCCTTTAATTTGGAAATCTCCCTTTATGACTGAACTTCACCTTTAATCCTAACCGTTGATTGAAATCGATTTCAACCATTGATGAATTTCACGAAAGTCTATTTAAGAGACCCTCATCTCTTCATTTTTAAAGGTTGAATGACAATTTGCATCGAATTGTTGTTGGAATTCATACTCACATTTGCTCATATTCACATACGCAAAGATCAAGTTTGACCAAAAGTTGACCAGATTTAACCACAGTTGACTTGAGTTGACTAGTTTCGAAAAGAATTTTGAAATAATTAAACGAAATTATTTAATTAAATGGAGTACTTACTTTTAATTAATTAAACAATGTTATTTAATTAAACGAGAAGCCATTCCTAATTAATTAAATGAAGTTATTTAATTAAATAAGAAAAGTGTCTCTAATTAATTAAAGATTATTTAATTAAACAAAAAAAGTAATTATGAGAGCATATCTCATTTTATTAAATTAAATATCTCAACAAAATCTCTCTTCAGTTCAAAATGGAAAATTTTCAGTTCAGTATTGATCAGAAATGAGTTAAATCAGTTAACCCCTTTTTCTACTCAAATTGAATCAGTTAACTCCTTATTTTACTCAAATTAAATCTGTTAACTCCCTTTAATTTGGAAATCTCCCTTTATGACTGAACTTCACCTATAATCCTGACCGTTTATTGAAATCGATCTCAACTATTGATGAATTCCAAGAAAGTCTATTTAAGAGACCCTCATCTCTTCATTTTGAAAGGTTGAATGAGAATTTACATCGAATTGTTGTTGGAATTCATACTCAGATTTGCTCATATTCACATACGCAAAGATCAAGTTTGACCAAAAGTTGACCAGATTTAACCACGTTTGACTTAAGTTGACTACTTTTGAAAAAAAATATTTAAATAATTAAATGAAATTATTTAATTAAATGGAGTACTTAGTTCTAATTAATTAAACAAAGTTATTTAATTAAATTTGAAGCATTCCTAATTAATTAAATGAAGTTATTTAATTAAATTCGAAGCATTCCTAATTAATTAAATGAAGTTATTTAATTAAATAAGAAAAGTGTCTCTAATTAATTAAAAATTATTTAATTAAATAAATTTAAAAAATTATGAGAGCATATCTCATTTTGTTAAATTAAATATCTCAACAAAATCTCTCTTCAGTTCAAAAAGGAAAATTTCCAAGTCACTATTGATCAAAAATGAGTTAAATTAGTCAACTCCTTTTTCTACTCAAATTGAATCAGTTAACTCCTTATTTTACTCAAATTAAATCTGTTAACTCCCTTTAATTTGGAAATCTCCCTTTATGACTGAATTTTACCTTTAATATTGATCATTGATTGAAATCGATCTCAACCATTGATGAATTCTAGGAAAGTCTATTTAAGAGACCCTCATCTCTTCATTTTGAAAGCTTGAATGAGAATTTGCATCAAATTTTTGCTGGAATTCATACTCACATTTTCTCATATTCACATACTCAAAGATCAAGTTTGACCAAAAGTTGACCAAATTTAACCACGGTTGACTTGAGTTGACTAGTTTCAAAAAGAATTTTTAAATAATTAAATGAAATTATTTAATTAAATGGAGTACTTACTTCTAATTAATTCAACAAAGTTATTTAATTAAATGAGAAGCCATTCCTTATTTTTTTATTTTTTTTTGCAAAAAGAGGGGTAAAAATTTATTAAGACAGAAAGGAATACAACAAGGAGAGCTCAATAAGGAGCTCGATCCTGAGCAACAAGATCATCAAATTCTTGCACCATCTCAAAGGACAATTGCCTCCTATCCCTAATATTCCAACCCAGATCATGACTAGATGCCCATTTGGCTAAACAATCAGCAGTTCTATTCTATTCACGAGGAATATACGTGAACCTAATGAACTGAAAAGAGGAAGAGAAGAAAAGAATCTGCTTAACAATAGTGGCCAGCTACCAACTAACATCCTCAAGCTCTTGCGAAGAAAGCATGTTCACCACCACCTGGGAATCAGACTCACAGATAATCTTACTCTATCCCCGCAAGCAACACTGTTCCACAGCATATAAAATAGCCTGAGCTTCCATGAGATTGTTAGTATAATCACCCTTATGAACTAAGAAGAAAAATTTAACATCCCCAGAACTACAACGAGCCACTCCGCCAATACCAGCTGGACCAGGATTCCCACAAGAAGAACCATCAGTGTTAATTTTCAAAAATCCGCAGGGAGGAGGAATCCAATGCCCATCCCGGTTAACCTGACCCTTCCTCTGATGGTGAAGCTGCCTGGACATAGAAGGAAACCTATGAGCTGCAGCCTCATCCTGCAGATGAAAATTGAGGTGATTACAGATAGCAAGATCAACCGGATCCATACCCCCATCAAGCTCACACTTCACAAGAATAGTTTCTTGAAGAGAATGTGATATTTTCCACCAAAGATGCAAAACACCAAGCTGAACATCTTGGAATATGCAACGATTCCTCTCCAACCAGATATGCCAAAGCATAAAAGATGGGCCAGCAATCCAAGCAGCATGGAGAAAAGAAGACTTGGAGGGAGTAGTACCCAAGCGGGCCCAAAACTCAGGCAAAGAGGAAGCATGCCGACAAGAGCAACCCCAAGTGCTCCACCAAAGGTGCCATATTTGAGTAGAATAGGAGCAATGGAAGAACAGATGGGAGACAAACTCCTCTCCATTACCACACAAAACACAATAAGAGGGGCCCTGAAATCCACATTTACAAAGATTATCCCAGGTAAGACAACGATTGTGAGCCACTAGCCACATGAAAAAATTGCACTTGGACCAAAAAACTTTATTCCAAACTTGCTTCCACCAAGGGACCTCAGCATCCCCAAATAATTGTCTAGTTATCTCTTGATACCCAGTAGAGACATGATATTTACCAGACAAGGTACCGCCCCAAGCCAAAACATCTAGACCAAGCAAAGAAGAACACTCTCTAGAGGCCAAAATTTGAGAAATCTCCTGACAATCCATGTCTGTACCTCCAGGAGGCCAATCATAAGAATGCTTCCATCTGTAACCAACAACAAGTCCCAATTGATAAGGAGTCTTGTAATGAGCCACTTTATCCCATCTAGCAGCAAGAAAAGAGTCACAAAGAGGCTGAAGATGAGGGTATATAGATAAAATGGAAGGAAATCCATCCCAAGCATCAGACCAAAACAAAGCCTGAGAACCTCCTTTACATATCCAAAACAGACCCCTCTTTACCAACATCGCACCTGTCTTCAAAGTATGCCAAACCATTGAGCCACGACCTTCAAGAGGAAGTGCAGAAATAGAGCAAGGATCAACACCATGAAAATATTTATGAGTGATAATACGAGCCCAAAGTTGATGTTGTCCAGAGCACCATCGCCAATAAAGTTTAGCAGCCAAAGCTTGACTACTCAATAGAGAAGATTGAAGACCAATACCACCCTCCTTTTTAGGCCTACAAATAGTTGCCCAATTAACCAAGCTCCATTTAGTACTATGCAAATTACCACTCCAAAGGAATTGCTGAGAAAGAGCATCAAACTCCTTGAGAAAGTAAATAAGTGTAGCGTGAACCATGCTTCGATAAGTAGGAAGAGCTTGGATAACAACTTGAATAAGAGTAACCCGGGCAGCAGTAGAAAGCCATCTATGAGTCCAATGATTTACCTTATCCTGAAGCTTGGTAATCAAATTTTGCCACAAGAGACGTGGCTGCCTAGAAACAACAATAGGGATGCCAAGATAAGTCAAAGGAAGTGATCCTATCTGAAACTGTAGGATACCAACAATCCTGTGCTGAATAGAATCAAGAGTGTTAAAAAAGTAAATGGTAGATTTGTGCTCATTAACTTTCTAGCCTGAAGCTACCAAATAAATGTCCAAAGCATGTTGAAAGGCTTCAGCTTCCTTGATCCTAGCAAGACCAACAAGAGCAGAATCATCAAAAAATTGAAGATGGGAAAGAGAAGGTAAGCCATTACCCCACCGCCAGCCTTGAATAGAATTCTGAGACACTTGATGCTTAATGAATTTGCCCAAGCCTTTAGCCATGATGATGAATAGATATGGGGAGAGAGGGTCACCCTGGCAGAGGCCTCTAGAAGCACCAAATAGTTGACAAGGTTGACCATTAATAAGAACAGAAAAAGAGGCAGAAGTAACACAACTCATAATCCAACTCACCCAGTCAGAGCTAAATCCAAAAGAAAGAAGAATACTCCTTAGGAAGCTCCATTTAACTCTATCATAATCCTTAGCCATATCCAGCTTAACAAACATGGCTCTCTCCCTTGAAGTAGCCATAGAGTGAATAGCCTCAGTAGCAATAACCAACCCATCCAAAATTTGTCTGCCAGCAACAAAACCACCTTTTTCTTTTGAGATAATAATGGGAAGCCACCTTTTCAATCTCTCAACAATCAACTTAGTAATAACTTTGTAAACCACATTACATAAGGCAATTGGTTTAAAAAACTCCAATTGATTAGCACCCTCTCTCTTAGGAATAAGAGTCAAGAATGTAGAGTTCAAAGCTCGATGCATCTGCTTGCTAGCATAGGATTCTTTAACCACCTCCAACAAATCATGATTAATGATGTCCTGAAATTCCTGAAAGAATTCAACTAGAAAGCCATCAGGACTAGGAGCCTTCCCCTTAGGCATGCCAAAGACCACCTCCTCCAGCTCTTCCAAAGAAATAGGACGCATGAGATAATCATTCATTTCCTGAGTGATAAGGGAAGGAATAGAGGAAAAAATAAGATTTTTTTCATTATCAGCAGGAGGAGAGTCCTCAGAGAAGAGGGTAGAGAAGTACCAAATAGCCTCCTGGAACAAAGCTGGCAAGGAATTCAATTGGATACCTTGAGAATTAACCAAAGAAGAGATAGTGCTCTGATTCCGGCGAGATTGCACTGTTTTATGGAAAAAGGCAGTGTTACAATCACCTTCCTGGAGCCAATCAACTCTAGCCTTTTGCTTCCAAAAAATTTCCTCTCGAAGTTCCCATTCTTCTAGAGCTCTAGAAGCAAGGGATTCAACCTTGCCAAGATCCTCTGAGAAACCTTGATCTCTAATCTCCCTTGTGATGACATCAAGATCTTCTTGAGCAAGCCTCTTCATAAAGTGAAGGTTGCCAAAGCATTCCCTATTCCATATCTTGAGCTGCCTTTTAACATATTGAAGCCTTTTAGAAAATGAGAACATTGTAGTACCATATGCAGGAGCACCATCTTTCCACCAATAGAAAACACAATCATGAAGAGAGGAGTCCCGAAGCCACATCAACTGGAACTTAAAAGGAGGATGCTTCGGAACATAAGCCCCTATAGCAGAAAATTTGATTGGCCAATGATCTGAACCCCTCCAATCAAGGATTTCTGAAGAGATAGTAAGGGTGCCACTAACCCAGAAGCAAGAAACAAGAAATCTATCCAGACATTCTGAGATAGCAGCAACACCAGTCCTGCGATTAATTAAACAAAGTTATTTAATTAAATGAGAAGCCATTCCTAATTAATTAAATGAAGTTATTTAATTAAATAAGAAAAGTGCCTCTAATTAATTAAAGATTATTTAATTAAATATAAAAAGTAATTATTAGAGCACATCTCATTTTATTAAATTAAATATCTTAACAAAATCTCTCTTTAGTTCAAAAAAGAAAATTTCCAGTTCACTATTGATAAAAAATGAGTTAAATTAGTTGACTCCTTTTTCTACTCAAATTGAATCAGTTAACTCCTTATTTTATTCAAATTAAATCTGTTAACTCCCTTTAATTTGGAAATCTTCCTTTATGACTGAACTTCACCTTTAATCCTGACCGTTGATTGAAATCGATCTCAACCGTTGATGAATTCCAAGAAAGTCTATTTAAGAGACCCTCATCTCTTCATTTTGAAAGGTTGAATGAGAATTTGCATCGAATTGTTGCTAGAATTCATACTCACATTTTCTCATATTCACATTCGTAAAGATGAAGTTTGACCAAAAGTTGACTAGATTTAACCACGGTTGACTTAAGTTGACTAGTTTTGAAAAAAAAATTGAAATAATTAAACAAAATTATTTAATTAAATGGATTACTTACTTCTAATTAATTAAACAAAGTTATTTAATTAAATGAGAAGTCATTCCTAATTAATTAAATGAAGTTATTTAATTAAATAAGAAAAGTGTCTCTAATTAATTAAAGATTATTTAATTAAATAGAAAAAGTAATTATGAGAGCATATCTCATTTTATTAAATTAAATATCTCAACAAAATCTCTCTTTAGTTCAAAAAAGAAAATTTCTAGTTCACTATTGATCAAAAATGAGTTAAATCAGTTAACTCCTTTTTCTACTCAAATTGAATCAGGTAACTCCTTATTTTACTCGAATTAAATCTATTAACTCCCTTTAATTTGGAAATCTCCCTTTATGACTGAACTTCACTTTTAATCCTGACTGTTGATTGAAATTGATCTCAACCATTGATGAATTTCAGGAAAGTCTATTTAAGATACCCTCATCTCTTCATTTTGAAGGGTTGAATGAGAATTTGCATCGAATTGTTGCTGGAATTCATACTCACATTTTCCAAAGGATCCAAAGAATTAACCTAGACTTTCACTAAGTTTGGTAACATTTTATTTTTTTTAAATAACGTGAAAGTAAATACCACATATAACCTGTACATAATAACGGAAGCAATAGCAATGTCCATCTAAAAGTAAACATAACATACATAACCGATTTCATTCTTTAAGAATCCCTTAACGTTGAGTTACATCTAAATTAACTAACATGCATGAATCCATCTAGTACAACATCCACATGAAATAATAATGATAAGTTCAATGTTCATACATTACATTTCCAAATGCTCAATCATCCACTGTACACGTCACAGGGTATGAAGGCTTAAAAGAATATACATATGTGAAATAAGGTACATCATCCTTTTCAATCCATGATACATCAAAGTAAAGATAATCACATGATACATCATCATAGAATACATATACATCCATTATAAGATCAAACATAATAAACTAAGTGCACGGTTCCTCCCAACCGTTAATAGCATCATTAGTCCATCGTGGGCCCTAGTCATCCCTCCGTACATAACATCCCAAATCATCGAAGAGATCATCGGCATTAACACAGTAGGAATGTCACTCCTAACATATACAACATCATATGTAAAAAGTAATCTAACATGCAAATATAAGCATAAGATAACATCATCTAACATATGCAAATCATCAATGAAAGGATACATATCCACTATCACAAAAGATGCATCAGCCACGATGTCTCAGTGAATCTCAAATAATAAGAGTGGAAAGTACACTACCACCCGATCTCATGGTACCTAAGTGGCCCACTCCCACTGTGCTAAGGAGATAATCTCAAGTCCCAAATAGGCTATCCATAACACATAGCCAAAATCTCTATAGTCTAGGAATCCTAAAAGTATACTAACTCAAAGGTTCCAATCACGAAACTGACATCTACTTTCCAGAGGCACACAATGACATGTAAGAACCTACTATGCAAGCGGGAAAGTGTCATCACATTTATCACATACAAGTTACCTTGGCAATCAGCTAAACTCCATGGGTCCATACTGATCTCATGCGACCACTAGTATCCTCTCATACTGACAGGGCATACTATGGAATGCAAGGTCACAATCATGCGTTCTCACTACTCCCATCCTAGCCTATACAAGCACTCAAGGCATGGGAAAGAAGCAAAACTCTTATATTTTTAAGTTCATTCAGTTAGTATTAGGTGTGAATGTTATCGCTTATTAATCCAACTTACAATGAGTTACCCTGGCAGCCTCTTAGGGCCCTGGCCCCCATTGCAAGCCACTTCCCGACACTACATGCAGATATCCTACCCTAATGCTCATGGTATCATAAATTTCAAAATCACAAAAGATAATCCAAAATAAAATCATCAAATATGCATAAAAGCATCAAATCTCCATGAGCAAAAAACCATAGAAAATCATGACCACAACAGCTCTCTATTGACAACTAAAGTATCACTGATAATCAAAAGTATCCAATGGTTCTCAATAACAAAAATATATCTCAAACACACTGATTGAAGACTCCAAAAATGTTTGAGTCCAAGCATGTTAACATGACATCATAAATCACATTTCAATCCCATCATGGCGACTACAAAATAACCAAGGATAACTGATCGATGACCAAAAATAATGGTTAAGTCAAGTGTCTCATACATAAGAATCTCAACTATAACAATCAATAATCTCATCCAATACATAGAGCATTCCATCACATAACCATGGTTGGGTTTATAAAGATCGAGATTAAAACATCATCATGACATCACAATCACATAACCCCCAAGCCTCTGGTAGCCGTCCTCTACTGGTCGACACTAGTCAACCCAAAACCCAAAATAGTAGCATAAAAAATACACAATGTAAACACATGTTTTGATTTTGCTAAGTTTCCAAATTTGAATGTAAAAGTCTCGGTTTATGTTTCGCAAATTTAGAGAAAGAATTTGAAGGAACATTTTGTACGTTTTTCCATGTATTGTTTTTGAATGGATAAAAGTTTTTCTTTAAAAGTCTAAAATCTAATTTCCAATTATAATATTTTGTTGAAATCGTTCCCCACCAACTTTTAATTAAATTTCATATAATTTATATATTTTATAATTTAAAACTATTAATTAAATCTTAATTATAAAATTATAAAATTATTCATCATTATAAAAGATGAATTCTTAAATCTTTTATCAAATAATAATAATTCAAATTTATTAATTACATATATACATATATACATATATACATATATACATATATATATATATATATATATATTTAAATATATATATACATACATATGTACATATTTAAATAATTATTATTATCGCATTTTAAAAAAAATGAAATATAAAAATCAAATTATTCAAATTCAATGGATGACACATATTATAAGTTAAGCGCTTCACATATTACAACTGGCGGTGACCATACTCAATGGTTAATACACTGTCGGCACACATAAGTCGTGCGGCCTGCAGTGCTGACACTCTACCAAGTGCAAGTTTCATGCGCACGGGTCTGCATACGATGGACAGACGGGTTGGTACGTCCGCCCAACCCATGGTCAATACATATAATGTTTAGTTTTATAGCATTTTTCAAAAATGCAAATACAAATCGCAATGCGATTTTGCATATATATATTTTCACTGCGATTATTAAATTTGATTCCCCATTTAAATATATATACATATGTATATATATATATATATATATATATATATATATGTATATATATACATATGTATATATATATGTATGTATATATGAATTTTGTGTCACAATATATAAACAATGCATATATATGTGTGTGTGTGTGTGTGTGTGTGTATGCAAATATAAACATACGTATACACTATATATATAAATTCTAATTCTCAGAATTTTCTTATAAACTTTTAATCCCAAATTTATCCAATAAATAATCTAATGGGTTTGGCTATGAATTTAAACCCTAGCCCCGTTATTTTTTTTTTCAAATCTATGCATATAATCAATTTTAACTACCCATATTGAGAATGCATACAATTAAAATATGAAATTCCTCAAAAGGCATATGAAAGATACGAAGAAGACAGGGAATACATGATGTGAAAATAACATAAGTAAAATCACAAGAATCTACCCAAATTCTGATGCTAATTCGCTCTTCCTCAAAAAACCCGCAAAGCAAGCTCCCTTCTTCAGAGTTCTTGAGTTCTCCAATGCTCCAATTGCTCTCCAAACGCTATCCCTAAGCTTCTAGGAATGCCTGAATATAAAGAGCTCTCAAGAAACCTTTGAAATGCTTCTTGAAATAGCTTAAAGGTGTCACCAACTAAGCATGGGTCTTTTCCAACCTTTTGATGAGTCATAGAGTTGTAGACACCTTATGCTTAATTGATGCACTAACCCTCGTGTTGTTGACACATGTTAATTCCCATGCAAGCTTATAACTCCAATTTACTTTTTAAATAATTTCTATTTAAATTTTATAACTTTCATTTTAATTTTTATAACTTTTATTTTTATTATTTTATTTATTACTTTATTATTATTTTATAATTATTATTAATTTTAATTTATAGTTTTCTTTTATTTAATTCCTTTCCTCAATTATTCACATTTAATTAATCACAATAAAAATATCAAAGATCATGATATTTTATTAATTTTTTCAAATAAATAAATTATTAATTAAATCTATTTATTAAGACTTAATTAATGGAAAATTCACCATAGACCTCCAAGATAAAATATGAAAACCCATCATAGAACAAATCATACAAAATAAATCTAAAGGGTTAAAAATTACGAAATATGTCATCTGACACATTCAGCGGGTATTCAACTCTGATACTTGTCCTAACTCACTAGGACAAATGGTTTTTAGGTTTGGGATTTGGACTTGAGAATTTATCTCCCTTCTCTTATCATTGAGATAGTATAATAGGGTATGCTCATCCTGGCAATTTAGAGAAGTCGATACCCTGTACCTGTAACCTGCAGAAAAACCATGCATGTACGTGCAATATATAATGCTAAGCTAAACAGACAATGGCAGGAAGTGGTGCATCATGTAGATCCCGACTAAGCAGGTGACTACGACTCCTTTACTTAACCACATCAGAAATGCCATACAATAAGAAAACACACACACCATACACATGCAAGTATGGGGTAAGTAACCATAATAAAACACATGAGATAATAAACCATCTAACTAATCATCATTAATAACTGAAAACAATGTAATGATCATCATACATACATGAAATGTAAAGTCCAAATGATCTCATCATATATCAACTAAATCCCTATCATAATATCTAATAGTGTCAAAACAACACCACTAAACCATCAACATAAAACTAGTCTACATAGTCTGATAATAATAGCAACAATAAGTCTAGAAAAGATGTCAATGAGGGTAGGCACTACATCCACCCCCCCTTGGGTTAGGCTTACTCCTGGAAGCCTACAAACAAATAGGGATATAACTCCCTCAATATAGTTGCATCCTCCCAAGTCGCTGAAGAATCATTAGTAGGGTCCCATTGGACCCTTACCTTCTCGATGGTTTGACCCCTAAGGGTCAACTCCCGTTGCTCCAAAATACGAACCAGCTCCAAAGCCAGCTGCCCGTCCTCTACCTGCAATGCATTCCAATCAAGAACATGCACAATATCAGGAATATACTACCTAAGCACTAAAACATGGAAAACATCATGAATGCAAGCTAGGTTGGGTGGTAGAGCAAGATAGTAAGCGAACGGGCCAATCCTCTCCAAAATCTCGAATGGTCCCACAAAGAGAGGTGCTGGTGTTCTACCTTGACTCTTTTACACTCAAGACACCTAGCCACAAAATCAGCAATATCTCGCTTCATCTCGAACCAAAAGAACAAACGTCTCAAATCAGCATGCATCTCTTGACACCTGGATGTGCTGAGTAAGGTGTACGATGGGCTTTTGCTAGAATCAAGGTGCGAAGCTCATCTAGTAATGGCACATAAATCCTCTCCAAATGTCTCAAAAGACCATATGATTCTCGAACATAACCTGCAAACTTACCTACCAAGGGTCTCCCTGAATCTATCTCTCTGCACACTTCCTGATACCAGGAATCCGTAGGAAGTGCCTAAAGAATCTGACTCCTCAAATCCACACTAAGAGTCATCGATGTTACTACATGTCTCCTGCGACTCAAAGCATCTGCCACCACATTCTCCTTACCCTGAATGTACTTAACCTCAAAATCATACTCGCATAAAAATTCCATCCATCGTCTCTGGTGAGCATTTGAATTAGGCTGAGTAAAAATGTACTGAAGACTACGATGATCACTATATAGCTCAAATCTATGCCCCAATAAGAAATGTCTCCACCTTGTCAAAGCATGAACTAATACACCTAACTCAAGATCATGTGTAGGGTAATTTAACTCATGATCCTTGAGCTTGTGTGATTCATACACAATCACCCGTCCATTCTGCATCAACATTGCTCCAATTCCTTCAAGAGAAGCATCTGTACACACCATGAAATCACCTTCTGAATTAGGTACAGGTAAAATCAGTGCACTCGTCAAAAGCTCCTTGAGCCTCTGAAATGCTTCATCACACTTCTTTGTCCACACAAACTTCTTACCTTTCCTCTGAAGAGAAGTGATAGGATGTGCTATCCTAGAGAAGTTCTGAACAAATCTGCGATAATAACCAGCTAAACCCATGAAACTACAAATTCCTGACATATTAGTTTGACCAAAAGTTGATCAGATTTAACCACGGTTGACTTGAGTTGACTAGTTTTGAAAATAATTTTGAAATAATTAAACAAAATTATTTAATTAAATGGAGTACTTACTTTTAATTAAATAAACAAAATTATTTAATTAAATGAGAAGCCATTCCTAATTAATTAAATGAAGTTATTTAATTAAATAAGAAAAGTGTCTCTAATTAATTAAAGATTATTTAATCAAATAGAAAAAGTAATTATGAGAGCATATCTCATTTTATTAAATTAAATATCTCAAAAAAATCTCTCTTCAGTTCAAAAAGAGAAATTTCCAGTTCACTATTGATCAAAAATGAGTTAAATCAGTTGACTCCTTTTTCTACTCAAATTAAATCAGTTAACTCTTGATTTTACTCAAATTAAATCTGTTAACTCCCTTTAATTTGGAAATCTCCCTTTATGACTGAATTTCACCTTTAATCCTGACTGTTGATTGAAATCGATCTCAACCGTTGATGAATTCTAAGAAAGTCTATTTAAGAGACCCTAATCTCTTCATTTTGAAAGGTTGAATGAGAATTTGCATTAAATTGTTACTGAAATTCATACTCACATTTGCTCATATTCACATACGCAAAGATCAAGTTTGACCAAAAGTTGACCACATTTAACCACAATTGACTTGAGTTGACTAGTTTCAAAAAATATTTTGAAATAACTAAACAAAATTATTTAATTAAATAGAGTACTTGCTTCTAATTAATTACACAAAGTTATTTAATTAAATGAGAAGCCATTCCTAATTAATTAAATGAAGTTATTTAATTAAATAAGAAAAGTTTCTCAATTAATTAAAGATTATTTAATTAAATGGAAAAAGTAATTATAAGAGCATATCTCATTTTATTAAATTAAATATCTTAAAAAAATCTCTCTTCAGTTCAAAAAGGGAAGTTTTCAGTTCACTATTGATAAAAAATGAGTTAAATTAGTTGACTCCTTTTTCTACTCAAATTGAATCAGTTAACTCCTTATTTTACTCAAATTAAATTTGTTAACTCCCTTTAATTTGGAAATCTCCTTTTATGACTGAACTTCACCTTTAATCCTGACCGTTGATTGAAATCAATCTCAACCATTGATGAATTTCAGGAAAGTCTATTTAAGAGACCTTCATCTCTTCATTTTGAAAGGTTGAATGAGAATTTGCATCGAATTGTTGCTAGAATTCATACTCACATTTGCTCATATTCACATATGCAAATATCAATCTTGACCAAAAGTTGACCAGATTTAACCACGGTTGACTTGAGTTGACTAGTTTCGAAAAGAATTTTGAAATAGCTAAACGAAATTATTTAATTAGATAGAGTACTTCTAATTAATTAAACAAAGTTATTTAATTAAATGAGAAGGCATTCCTAATTAATTAAATGAAGTTATTTAATTAAATAAGAAAAGTGTCTCTAATTAATTAAAGATTATTTAATTAAATAGAAAAAGTAATTATGAGAGCATATCTCATTTTATTAAATTAAATATCTCAACAAAATCTCTCTTCAGTTCAAAAAGGGAAATTTTGAGTTCACTATTTATCAAAAATGAGTTAAATCAGTTGACTCCTTGTTCTACTGAAATTGAATCAATTAACTCTTTATTTTAATCAAATTAAATCTGTTAACTCCCTTTAATTTGAAAATCTCCCTTTATGACTGAACTTCACCTTTAATCCTGACCGTTGATTGAAATCGATCTCAACCGTTCATGAATTCTACGAAAGTCTATTTAAGAGACCCTCATCCCTTCATTTTGAAAGGTTGAATGAGAATTTGCATCGAATTATTGTTGGAATTCATACTCACATTTTCTCATATTCTCATACGCAAAGATCAAGTTTGACCAAAAGTTGACCAGATTTAACTATGGTTGACTTGAGTTGACTAGTTTCGAAAAGAATTTTGAAATAATTAAACAAAATTATTTAATTAAATGAAGTACTTACTTCTAATTAATTAAACAAAGTTATTTACTTTAATGAGATGCCATTCCTAATTAATTAAATGAAGTTATTTAATTAAATAGAAAAAGTAATTATGAGAGAATATCTCATTTTATTAAATTAAATATCTCAACAAAATCTCTCTTCAGTTCAAAAAGACAAATTTCCAGTTCGCTATTGATAAAAAATGAGTTAAATCAGTTGACTCCTTTTTCTACTCAAATTGAATTAGTTAAGTCGTTATTTGACTCAAATTAAATATGTTAACTCCCTTTAATTTGGAAATCTTCCTTTATGACTGAACTTCACCTTTAATCCTGACCGTTGATTGAAATCGATATCAACCGTTGATGAATTCCAGGAAAGTCTATTTAAGAGACCCTCATCTGTTAATTTTGAAAGGTTGAACGAGAATTTGTATCGAATTGTTGGTAGAATTCATACTCACATTTGCTCATATTCACATACGCAAAGATCAAGTTTGACCAAAAGTTGACCAGATTTAACCATAGTTGACTTGAGTTGACTAGTTTCGAAATGAATTTTGAAATAATTAAACAAAATTATTTAATTAAATGGAGTACTTACTTCTAATTAATTAAACAAAGTTATTTAATTAAATGAGAAGCCATTCCTAATTAATTAAATGAAGTTATTTAATTAAATAAGAAAAATATCTCTAATTAATTAAAGATCTTTTAATTAAATAGAAAAAGTAATTATGAGAGCATATCTCATTTTATTAAAATAAATATCTCAACAAAATCTCTCTTAAGTTCAAAAAGGGAAATTTTCACTTCACTATTGATCAAAAATGAGTTAAATCAATTAACTCCTTTTTCTACTCAAATTTAATTAGATATCTCCTTATTTTACTCAAATTAAATCTGTTAACTCTCTTTAATTTGGAAATCTCCCTTTATGACTCAACTTCACCTTTAATCCTGACCGTTGATTGAAATCGATCTCAACCGTTGATGAATTCCAAGAAAGTCTATTTAAGAGACTTTCATCTCTTCATTTTGAAAGGTTGAATGAGAATTTGCATCGAATTGTTGTTGAAAATCATACTCACATTTGCTCATATTCACATACGCAAAGATCAAGTTTGACCAAAAGTTGGTTAGATTTAACCACGGTTGACTTGAGTTGACTAGTTTCGAAAAGAATTTTGAAATAATTAAATGAAATTATTTAATTAAATGGAGTAGTTACTTCTAATTAATTCAACTAAGTTATTTAATTAAATGAGAAGCCATTCCTAATTAATTAAATGAAGTTATTTAATTAAATAAAAAAAGTGTCTCTAATTAATTAAGGATTAGTTAATTAAATAGAAAAAGTAATTATGAGAGCATATCTTATTTTATTAAATTAAATATCTCAACAAAATCTCTCTTCAGTTCAAAAAGGAAAATTTTGAGTTCACTATTGATCAAAAATGAGTTAAATTAGTTAACTCCTTTTTCTACTAAAATTGAATCAGTTAACTCCTTATTTTACTCAAATTAAATCTGTTAACTCCCTTTAATTTGAAAATCTTCCTTTATGACTGAACTTCACCTTTCATCCTGACCGTTGACTGAAATCGATCTCAACCATTGATGAATTTCAGAAAAGTCTATTTAAGAGACCCTCATCTCTTCATTTTGAAAGGTTGAATGAGAATTTGCATCGAATTGTTGCTGGAATTCATACTCACATTTGCTCATATTCACATACGCAAAGATCAAATTTGACCAAAATTTGACCAGATTTAACCACGGTTGACTTGAGTTGACTAGTTTCGAAAAGAATTTTGAAATAATTAAATGAAATTATTTAATTAAATGGAGTACTTACTTCTAATTAATTAAACAAAGTTATTTAATTAAATAAGAAGCCATTCCTAATTAATTAAATGAAGTTATTTAATTAAATAAGAAAAGTGTCTCTAATTAATTAAAGATTATTTAATTAAATAGAAAAAGTAATTATGAAATCATATCTCATTTTATTAAATTAAATATCTCAACAAAATCTCTATTCAGTACGGAAATGGAAATTTTCAGTTCACTATTGATAAAAAATGAGTTAAATCCATTAACTACTTTTTCTACTGAAATTGAATCAGTTAACTCTTTATTTTAATCAAATTAAATCTGTTAACTCCCTTTAATTTGGAAATCTCCCTTTGTGACTGAACTTCACCTTTAATCCTGACCATTGATTGAAATCAATCTCAACCGTTGATGAATTTTAGGAAAGTCTATTTAAGAGACCTTCATCTCTTCATTTTGAAAGGTTGAATGAGAATTTGCATCGAATTGTTGCTGGAATTCATACTCACATTTACTCATATTCACATATGCAAAGATCAAGTTTGACCAAAAGTTGACCAGATTTAACCAGGGTTGACTTGAGTTGACTAGTTTCGAAAAGAATTTTGAGATAATTAAACGAAATTATTTAATTAAATGGAGTACTTACTTCTAATTAATTAAACAAAGTTATTTAATTAAATGAGAACCCATTCCTAATTAATTAAATGAAGTTATTTAATTAAATAAGAAAAGTGTCTTTAGTTAATTAAAGATTATTTAATTAGATAGAAAAAGTAATTATGAGAGCATATCTCATTTTATTAAATTAAATATCTCAACAAAATCTCTCTTCAGTTCAAAAAGGGAAATTTCCAGTTCACTATTGATCACAAATGAGTTAAATCAGTTGACTCCTTTTTCTTCTAAAATTGAATCAATTAACTCCTTATTTTACTCAAATTAAATCTGTTAACTCCCTTTAATTTGGAAATCTCCCTTTATGACTTAACTTTAGCTTTAATCTTGACCGTTGATTGAAATTGATCTCAACCGTTGATAAATTCCAGGAAAGTCTATTTAAGAGACCCTCATCTCTTCATTTTGAAAGGTTGAATGAGAATTTGCATCGAATTGTTGTTGGAATTCATACTCACATTTGCTCATATTCACATACGCAAAGATCAAGTTTGACTAAAAGTTGACCAGATTTAACCACGATTGACTTGAGGTTACTAGTTTCGAAAAGAATTTTAAAATAATTAAATAAAATTATTTAATTAAATGGAGTACTTACTTCTAATTAATTATACAAAGTTATTTAATTAAATGAGAAGCCATTCCTAATTAATTAAATGAAGTTATTTAATTAAATAAGAAAAGTGCCTCTAATTAATTAAAGATTATTTAATTAAATAGAAAAAGTAATTATGAGAGCATATCTCATTTTATTAAATTAAATATCTCAACAAAATCTCTCTTCAGTTCAAAAAGAAAAATTTCTAGTTCACTATTGATCAAAAATGAGTTAAATCAGTTGACTCTTTTTTCTACTCAAATTGATTCAGTTAACTCCTTATTTTACTCAAATTAAATCTGTTAACTCCCTTTAATTTGGAAATCTCCATTTATAACTGAACTTCACCTTTAATCCTAACCGTTGATTGAAATTGATCTCAACTGTTGATGAATTTCAGGAAAGTCTATTTAAGAGACCCTCATCTCTTCATTTTGAAAGGTTGAATGAGAATTTGCGTCGAATTATTGCTGGAATTCATACTCACATTTGCTAATATTCACATACGCAAAGATCAAGTTTGACCAAAAGTTGACCAGATTTAACCATGGTTGACTTGAGTTGACTAGTTTTGAAAAGAATTTTTAAATAATTAAACGAAATTATTTAATTAAATTGTAATGCCCCGCCAAGGGATCCAAAGAATTAACCTAGAATTTCACTAACATTTTTTTTTCATAGAAGTAAACATCACATATAACTTATGCACATTAACGGAAGCAATAGCAGTGTCCATCTGAAAGTAAACATAACATAAATAATAGATTACATTCTTTAAGATCCTTTAACATTGAATTATGTATACGAATCCATCCATCGCCTCTGGCGAGCATTCAAATTAGGCTGAGTAAAAATGTACTGAAGACTACGATGATCGCTGTGTAGCTCAAATATGTGCCCCAACAAGAAATGTCTCCACCTTGTCAAAGCATGAACTACTACTGCTAACTCAAAATCATGCGTAGGATAATTTGACTCATGATCCTTGAGCTTGTGTGATTCATACGCAATCACCCGTCCATTCTGCATCAACACTGCCCCAATCCCTTCAAGAGAAGCATCTGTACATACTATGAAATCACCTTTTGGATCCGGTACAGCTAGAATCAGTGCACTGGTCAAAAGCTCCTTGAGCTTCTAAAAAGCTTCCTCACATTTCTTTGTCCACGTGAACTTCTTTCCTTTCCTTTGAAGAGAAGTGATAGGATGTGCTATCCTAGAGAAGTTTTGGACAAATCTACGATAATAACCAGTTAAACCCATAAAACTACGAATCTCTAACACATTAGTCAGAGTGGGCCAATCTATTATCACCTGAATCTCTGTAGGATCCACTGAAATACCATCACCTGAAATAACATGCCCTAAATACTGAATCTCCGATTTGAAGAATTCACACTTAGTTGTATTGGCATAAAGCTGATTGTTTCTCAAACACTGCAAAACCAACCACAGGTGTTCCTCATGCTCCTTCTGAGTCTTAGAATATATCAATATATCATCAAGAAAAATGAGTACAAACCTATCCAGATAAGATCGAAACACACCATTCATTAAACTCATGAAAACTGATGGAGCATTAGTCAATCCAAAAGGTTGACACTTTGCTCAACATGGATAGCTCAATGCACCGCATCCTTGAGGGTTTTTGGTTCAAATACCTTAACTCCCCCAATAATATGGTTATTCAAACCCCTAATAAAATGTTGTGTCAACCGAGCTAAATTTTTACTGAACCTTGAAAAAGGCATAAGCTCATAAAACTTACGCTCATACTCGGTCACTGACAAAGTGTACTGTCTAAGATTATGAAATTCATCAGCCCTTTATTGTTTCCATTCCTCTGGAAGTAATCATTCACGAAAACTCTCTAGGAATAATTCCCATGTGACACTGCTCATATCAATTCCCAACTTCTTCTCCTCTATCGTCCACCAAATGGCCCCAAAATTCTCTAGATTAGTGATCGCAAACCTTGCCTTAACATTGTTGTCGAACTCCTGCATGGCAAAAATCTTGTCGAGAGAAATAAGCCACTACTCGGCCACATAACCAGAACCTTGCCCATTGAAAGGCTTAAACTTGGATCTTGAAAGATCCTTCATCTGAGTGGACACAATGGACCTCTGACGATCCTTCTAAGGACTTCTAGACCTGGGTCTATGCTCTTGTTCTGTCTGATGCACTTTAGGCTATTTTTGAACAGGAGGTAGACGTTCTAGAATAGTCTGCATCATCTGTCTCAAACCAACCTCTTCAGACTCAGCTTGGTCCTCTCTACGGCTCTCTTCCTGCTACCTACTAGAGTGCTCTTCCCTGCTCTCTACATGAGCCGATCCCTCATGGGCAGACTCATGGGCACTGACAGTTCTGCCATGACCACACCCTCTTCCACGGCCTCTACCACAACCTCTAACAGAAGACCTAGTCCCAGATACCATCCTACAATATTACAAGGTACTAAGTTCAGTTCTATGTTTAAGTTTAAGTAAAATTTCCAGTTTTGAAAACTAAGTGTTGAACTATGAAAAATATACAAGTAACAGTTCAAGTTTTGTTTCAGTTCACCTAGTTTCAAATTGAATAGATACACTTGACAGTTCAAAGTTCTAGTTGTTCCAAAATACCTAGAGCTCCCAATGTAGAAACTCAGGCTCTGATACCAAATGTATTTGGTTGATAGATAAAAGTTTCTCCCCAAAACTATTAGACTCAATTTTCTAATTGATCTAATAATATTTTGTTTATATAAAATTGTTTAAAAATTGACACTCTCAATGAATCAAAACTTTGATTACGTATTCTAATAACTAATCTTAATTAAATTGACTTTAATTAAATTAATTATTAATATCTCTTCATAATTGACAAGATCAATATCAATATTTTAAACCATTAAAATAGTGATCCATTAGTGTAATGCCCCGCCAAGGAATTCAAAGAATTAACTTAGAATTTCACTAAATTTGGTAACATTTTTTATTTTATTTTAAAAATAACATGAAAGTAAATACCACATATAACTTGTACTTAATAACGGAAGCAATATCAAAGTCCATCTGAAAGTAAACATAACATACATAACCGATTACATTCTTTAAAGATCCCTATCACAAACCAATAAGACTCATTGTAGATTTTAACATGAATAATTTTCAAATTCTTAGCATTATCATCTTCATTAAAAAATTTGAAAATTGTTTAATAGTATTCAATATACATTATAAAAAGTCCACTATATAAACTATATTAAAATGTTTTTTCTTGTAATCCATTTACTTAGATTGACTAATAATTAACTACACTTCTCCTACTATTAACTAATCTTAATTAAATTTGATTTAATTAGATTAGATAATAGACCATATAAAACTGATGCATATTAATAAGATTCTAATAAGGAAAGATTGTAATTATATCTTTAATTCATTAAGTAATCTTCAATAGATTATCTCTAATCAAATTTGTTGAAAACTATTTAAACAATTATTTATTAATAGTTTGTTAGACATAACAAACATTAATAAATAATAAACTCATCAAACTATATTTCCATAAGCCCCGTTAGTTATTATTTAACTAACCTTTAAAGCATATCAATAATTCAAATCGTAGCTATGTTATAACAATGTTATAATGTAACTATGACTCTTTGTCAATATAATAATTCTTATTTAAATCTAAAACTAATATCATTAAAATTTGAGTCTCTTAATAATCATCATTAAACACTTTTACCACCCCTTAACTATATATTAAATAGTATTTAATACACATTAAATAATTAATATTAAAAGTCATCCATTCTCTATTGAATTCAATATCTCTATCCATCAGCTCCATCCACAAAATTTCTATTAAAAATCTCCATTAATTCATTTAGAACATTCTTATTAGTCTTTAGACTAATTATTAAATTCTAATTATATTACTTTGATATATTATTTTTGTGAAGTTTAAGCATAAAGAACTCTTGGTTATGGGAAATGAAGAGACATCCGTTCTTGAATAAAATAGTCTCAGTACGACGGCCATATCTCCCTAATGAACTGTTGGATCGGGCTGAAATTTAAATATGTTGGAGAGGGCCAAGTTGCACCAATTTTGACTGGAGCGATCGAATAAATTTGATCCCGATAAAAAGTTATGAATGACTGAATTTGGGTCTATCCAAGAGGCAGCGACAAGACAATTTGTGATGAATTAAGAATTTCCTCTTTAAATAATTATTCTCTAAATTTAACCATAAAAGGGTTTGTTCATATGCATCTAAAAATATAATTTGATAGAAATATTACATCTAATCATTCGAATTTTTAATTTAGAATTTCTATTTTAATTTCAAATCTTGTCTATTTAATTTCACAATATAAATTCGAACCCAAACTCGATTAAGATCTAATTATTTCTCCTTAATTGGATCTAAGATTTTTCTATTGTTTTCTTCTCAGCCAAATAAAATATCTTGATTCCAATTTCAAATAGTAGATTCAATCATAGAGAGTATTCAGACACATAAAACAGATATAATGAAGACAGGAAGAGAAAGAGTGCAATGGAAATATGAGAATATCACGAGTGCACCTGGACACTGATGCTAATTTTCCATGCCTCGGAAGTCCATAGAAAATCCCTTCCTTCTCCATCATTTGCAATTCTTCCAAGAATCCAAGCCGATCGAATCCTCCAAGTGATTAGAAGTGCTAGAAGGAGCATAGAAGCAAGTAGAAAATATATGAGCATATGAATCTTCTCCCATGCATGTAAGCTTTGAAGCTTTTATTTTTTGCTTGTAACTCGTGGCTTCCATTAAGCTTGTAGCTTCCATTAAATTTGTAGCTTCCATTGAGCTTTTCTTTTAAGTTTCTATGAATACTTGAATATCAAGAGCTCTCAAGAAACCTTTGGAATGCTTCTTGAAACCGCTGAAAGGTGTCACCAACTAAGCATGGGTCTTTTCCAATTCTTTTTTGATGAGTCATAAAATTGTAGACACCTTGTGCTTAATTGATGCACTAACCCCCGTGTTGTTGACACATGTTAATTCCCATCTTAATTCCAATTTACTTTACTCTTTCCAATATCTCCACTTTTTAATCTTAATATATTTATATTTTAATCATATGAGATTTAGAATCTTTTAATAATTTAAAATATATTTTTTACTTTTAAATTTCATTTTCCAAAACTTTATTGCTAAAATATTTATTAGCTTTAATAATAATATTATTTAGTCATCTATTTAAAAATGAGCTCCAAATATATTATTATTAAAATAAATATTGTCACATTCTAAATTTAATATTATAACTTTTATCTTCCAATTTAATTATTTTATTTAATTAATTTTTTAATTAATTAAATTAAATAAATATCAAAATACCATATTAATTTTCTATTAAATTAAACCATTAACTAAATCTTTTAATTAGGCTTAATTAATAGAAAATACTCCAAAGACTCACAAAGGTAAAAATACGAAAAACCCATCATAGCCAATATACATACAAATCAAACCAAGGGGTTTATATCACGAATTACATCATCTGACGCATTCAGAGGGTACTCAACTCAGATACTTGTCCTAATTTTTCAATTAGAATAAATGGCTTAAAGTGTTGGGATTTGGACTTGAGAATTTATCTCCCGTCTCTTATCATTGAGATAATGTGATAGGGTACGCTCATCCTAGCAATTCAGGGAAGTCGATACCCGGTACCTGCAACCTGCATAAAAATTATGCATGTACAAGAACAATATATACTAAACTAAACAGGCAATGGCAGGAAGTGGTGCATCGTGTAGATCCCGACTAGCAAGTGACTACGACTCCTTTCTTTAACCACATCAGACACACCATACAAAACCAAACACACAAAGCAAACACACACACCATACACATGGAGGTATGGAGTAAGTATCTATAAGAAAACACATATGATAATAAATCATCTTACTAATCATCATTAATAACTGCAAACACTGAAAATAATTATCATACATATATGAAATGTAGAATCTAAATAATCTCATCACATATCAACTAAATCCATAGCACAATATCTGATAATCTCATAATAATGTTACTAACCATCAACATGAAACTAGCTCTAAAAGAGTTCAGTAATGATAACAAAATGCAAACTAGGGGCAGGCACTACATCCACCCCCTAGGATTAGGCTTACTCCTGGAAGCCTACAAGAATGAAAAGTTAAGATACCCACTATGCGGGTCTCATTGAACCATTTTCCTTCTTACAGGAGAATATGATTCCACTGAAAATTTTACAACACACTTAGAGCAATATGATTCTACTTTAATAGTAAATCGAAAACCATATCGATCCAACATCATTCCTTTAACAACTACTGAAATATATCCCTTAATACATTCTAAACAAGAGCAACTTAATGCTTGCAAAGATAAACAAATGTATACTACCTTGAAACTTAGATAAAAGATACATGTTTTGCAACTAGAATAAGTTTCAATTTTCAGTTTTGCCCTCATTTAAGTTTTCAGTAGAATTTTCAATTTTGAAAGCTAAGTGTTGAAGTATGAAAAATATGCAAGTAACAGTTTTAAATTATGTTTTCAGTTCACCTAATTTTCAAGTTTTCAGTTTGAAAGAGATACACATGATAGTTCAAAGTTTTCATTTTGTTTAACTAGTTAATAACTAGTGACATTCCAATATACCCAGAGCTCCCAATATTGAAACTCGGGCTCTGATACCAAATGTAATGCCCTGCCAAAGAATCCAAAGAATTAACTTAGAATTTCACTAAATTTGGTAACATTTTTTTTTTTTTTTTAAATAACATGAAAGTAAATACCACATATAACTTGTACTTAATAACGGAAACAATAGCAAAGTCCATCTGAAAGTAAACATAACATACATAACCAATTACATTTTTTAAAGATCCCTATCACAAATCAATAAGACTCATTGTAGATTTTAACATGAATAATTTTTAAATTCTTAGCATTATCATCTTCATTAAACAACTCTAAAATTGTTTAATAGTATTCAATATACATTATAAAAAGTCCACTATATAAACTATATTAAAATCTCTTTTCTTTTAATCTATTTACTTAGATTGACTAATAATTAACTACACTTCTCTTACTATTAACTAATCTTAATTAAATTTGATTTAATTAGATTAGATAATAGACCATATAAAAATGATGCATATTAATAAGATTCTAATAAGGGAAGATTGCAATAATATCTTTAATTCATTAAGTAATCTCCAATAGATTATCTCTAATCAAATTTGTTGATAACTATTTAAACAATTATTTATTAATAGTTTGTTAGACCTAACAAACATTAATAAATAATAAACTCATCAAACTATATTTCCATAAGCTCCATTAGTTATTATTTAACTAACCTTTAAAGCATATCAATAATTCAAATCGTAGCTATGTTATAACAATGTTATAATGTAACTATGACTCTTTGTCAATATAATAATTCTTATTTAAATCTAAAACCAATATCATTAAAATTTGAGTCTCTTAATAATCATCATTAAACACTTTTACCACCCCTTAACTATATATTAAATATTATTTAATATACATTAAATAATTAATATTAAAAGTCATCCATTCTCTATTGAATTCAATATCTCTATCCATCAGCTCCATCCACAAACTTTCCATTAAAAATCTCTATTAATTCATTTAGAACATTCTTATTATTCTTTAGACTAATTAAATAATTATTAAATTCTAATTATATTACTTTGATATATTATTTTTGTGAAGTTTAAGCATAAAGAACTCTTGGTTATGGGAAATGAAGAGACATCCGTTCTTGAATAAAATAGTCCCAGTATGACGGCCATATCTCCCTAATGAATAGTTGGATCAAGCTGAAATTTAAATATCTTGGAGAGGGCCAAGTTGTGCCGATTCTGACTAGAGCAATCGAATAAATTCGATCCTGATAAAAAGTTATAAATGACTGAATTCGGGTCTATCCAAGAGGCAGCGACAGGACAATTTGTGATGAATTAAGAATTTTCTCTTTAAATAATTGTTCTCTACATTTAACCATAAAAGGGTTTGTTCATATGCATCTAAAAATATAATTTGATAGAAAGATTACATCTAATCATTCAAATTTTCAACTTAGAATTTCTATTTTAATTTCAAATCTTGTCTATCTAATTTCACAATATAAATTCGAACCCAAACCCGATTAAGATCTAATTATTTCTCCTTAATTGGATCTAAGATTTTTCTATTTTTTTCTTCTCAACCAAATAAAATATCTTGATTCCAATTTCAAATAGTAGATTCAATCATAGAGAGTATTCAGACACATAAAACAGATATGATGAAGACAGGAAGAGAAAGAGTGCAAAGAAAATATGAGAATATCACGAGTGCACCTGGACACTGATGCTAATTTTCTATGCCTCAGAAGTCCATAGAAAATCTCTTCCTTCTCCATCATTCGCAATTCTTCCAAGAATCCAAGCCGATCGAATCCTCCAAGTGATTAGAAGTGCTAGGAGCATAGAAGTAAGTAGAAAATATATGAGCATATGAATCTTCTCCCATGCATGTAAGCTTTGAAGCTTCTATTTTTTTATTGTAACTCGTGGCTTCCATTAAGCTTGTAGCTTTCATTAAACTTATAACTTCCATTAAGATTTTCTTTTAAGCTTCTATGAATGTCTGAATATCAAGAGCTCTCAAGAAACTTTTGGAATGCTTCTTGAAACTGCTGAAAAGTGTCACCAACTAAGCATGGGTTTTTTTCAAATTTTTTTTGATGAGTCATAGAATTGTAGACACCTTGTGCTTAATTGATGCACTAACCCCCGTGTTGTTGACACATGTTAATTCCCATGCAAGCTTATAACTCCAATTTACTTTACTCTTTCCAATATCTCCACTTTTCAATCTTAATATATTTATATTTTAATCATATGAGATTTAGAATCTTTTAATAATTTAAAATATATTTTTCACTTTTAAATTTCATTTTCCAAAACTTTATTGCTAAAATATTTATTAACTTTAATAATATTATTATTTAGTCATCTATTTAAAAATAAGCTCCAAATATATGATTATTAAAATAAATATTGTCACATTCTAAATTTAATATTATAACTTTTATCTTCCAATTTAATTATTTTATTTAATTAATTTCTCAATTAATTAAATAAAATAAATATCAAAATACCATATTAATTTTATATTAAATTAAACCATTAACTAAATTTTTTAATTAGGCTTAATTAATAGAAAATACTCCAAAGACTCACAAAGGTAAAAATACAAAAAGCCCATCATAGCCAATATACATACAAATCAAACCAAGGGGTTTATATCATGAATTACATCATCTGACACATTCAGAGGGTACTCAACTCAGATACTTGTCTTAATTTTTCAATTAGAACAAATGGCTTAAAGGGTTGGAATTTGGACTTGAGAATTTATCTCCCCTCTCTTATCATTGAGATAATGTGATAGGGTATGCTCATCCTGGAAATTCAGAGAAGTCGATACCCGGTACCTACAACCTGCATAAAAATCATGCACATACAAGCACAATATATACTAAACTAAATAGGCAATGGCAGGAAGTGGTGCATCGTGTAGATCCCGACTAGTAGGTGACTACGACTCCCTTCCTTAACCACATCAGACACACCATACAAAAACAAACACACAATGCAAACACGCACACCATACACATGCAAGTATGGAGTAAGTATCCATAAGAAAACACATATGATAATAAATCATCTTACTAATCATTATTAATAACTGCAAACACTGAAAATAATTATCATACATACATGAAATGTAGAGTCTAAGTAATCTCATCACATATCAACTAAATCCATAGCACAATATCTGATAATCTCATAATAATGTTACTAACCATCAACATGAAACTAGCTCTAAAAGAGTTCAGCAATGATAACAAAATGCAAACTAGGGGCAGGCACTACAATTAGTTTAGAACTTTATAATATTCATTTATAATTAATTATATTTACATATATACTTATATATATATATATATATATATATATATATATATATATATATATATATATATATATATATATATATATATATATATATATATATATAATAACATATACATTGTCAACCTCTATCATAAATAACACAATCTTTAACATTGTAAAACCAAATTATAACAATATTTGATTGATATAATTCATGCGCTACATATATAAATGGAGGCATTCAATTTAATAACCTCTTTTTAAAAAATAAAAGCCACCACCGTTGGCAGTGGTCGTGCGACCCTGCCTGCCATCGCAGGGCCTGCGACGGCTGTCGCTGCAAGTACGTTGCGCAGGCTTCATATCATTTACATGGGGTACGGGGGGGTATGCCCCTCCCATATATATATATTTTTAATTACGATTTTAAATAACGTTTGAAATAAATGTTTTGTCATTCGATTTAATAAAAAAATTTATAAATGTTTTATAGAAAAATGCAATTCGACATTCGAACTTTCAATATATATATATATATATATATATATATATATATATATATATATATATATATTTAAATGTATATGTGTGTGTGTGTGCAGAATTTTTATAAACATATATATTTGGATATGCATTAAAAATGCAGACCTAAAATCATATATATATATTTTCCACAAAGAATATATATATATGATTCTAGAATATTTACTCTTTTAAATTTTCTCAATAACTTTCTAATGGATTTGGCTATAATTTAAACCCTAGCCTCGTTTTCCTTTGAGATCTATGCATATAGAATTCTCAAATAAATTTAATTGCTCATATTGAGAAAGCATAAAAATATAAAATTTCTCAAAAGACATATGGAAGACACGAAGAAGACAGGGAATACAAGATGCGGAAAGAGCATAAGTAAAATCACAAGAATCTACCCAGATTCTGATGCTAATTTTCTCTTCCTCAGAAAACCCACAGAGCAAGCTCCCCTCTTTAGAGTTCTCGAGTCCTCCAATGCTCCAATTGCTCTCCAGTGCTATGTCTAAGCTTCTATGAATGCCTGAATATAAAGAGCTTTCAGGAAACATCTAGAATGCTTCTAGAAATAGCTAGAAGGTGTCACCAACTAAGCATGGGTCTTTTTCCAACCTTCAAGATGAGCCTTAGGGTTGTAAACACCATGTGCATAATTAATGCACTAACCCCTGTGTTGTTGAAACATGAGAAATGGAAAAGTACATTAATTCCCATACAAGCTTATAACTCCAATCCACTTTTTATATAATTTCCATTTAAATATTTATAACTTTCATTTTAATTTTTGTAACTTTTATTATTTTATTTATTTATTACTTTATTATTATTATATTATTATTATTATTAATTTTTAATTTTTAATTTTTTTAATTTAATTATTTTCTCTCAAATAATTCTCGTTTAATTAATTATACTCAAAATATCAAATATCGTGATATTTTATTAATTTTCTCAAAAATAATTAATTTATTAATTAAATCTATTTATTAAGATTTAATTAATAGAAAATTCACCATAGACCTCCAAGATAAAATATGAAAATTCATCATAGAGCAAATCACTCAAAATCAGTCTAAAGGGTTAAAAATTACGAATCATGTCATCCGACACATTCGATGGACAAAATATTCAGATACTTGTCCTACCTCACTAGGACAATTGGTTTAAAGGTTTGAGATTTGAACTTGAGAATTTATCTCCCTTCTCTTATTATTGAGATAGTATAATAGGGTACGCTCATCCTGGCAATTCAAAGAAGTCAATAATCGGTACCTGCAACCTGCAAAAAAATTATGCATGTATATACAATATATAATGCTAAGCTAAACAGATAATGACAGGAAGTGGTGCATCGTGTAGATCTCGACTAAGCAGGTGACTATGACTCCCTTTCTTAACCACATCAAAAATGCCATACAATATGAAAACACGCACACCATACACATGCAAGTATAGGGTAAGTATCCATAATAAAACACATGAGATAATATACCATCTAACTAGTCATCATTAATAACTAAAAATAATGTAATGATCATCATACATACATGAAATGTAAAGTCTAAATGATCTCATCATATATCAACTGAATCCATATCATAATATCTGATAGTGTCAAAACAATACCACTAAACCATCAACATAAAACTAGTCCATCAAAGTCTGATAATAACATCAACAATAATTCTAAAAAAGATGTGAACGAGGGTAGGCACTACATAAATGGAGTACTTACTTCTAATTAATTAAACATAGTTATTTAATTAAATGAGAAGCCATTCCTAATTAATTAAATGAAGTTATTTAATTAAATAAAAAAAGTGTCTCTAATTAATTAAAGATTATTTAATTAAATAGAAAATGTAATTATGAGAGCATATCTCATTTTATTAAATTAAATATCTCAACAAAATCTCTCTTTAGTTCAAAAAGGAAAATTTCCAGTTCACTATTGATAAAAAATGAGTTAAATCAATTAACTCTTTTTTCTACTCCAATTGAATTAGTTAACTCCTTATTTTACTCAAATTAAATCTGTTAACTCCCTTTAATTTGGAAATCTCCCTTTATGACTGAACTTCACCTTTAATCCTAACCGTTGATTGAAATCGATCTCAATCGTTGATGAATTCTATGAAAGTCTATTTAAGAGACCCTCATCTCTTCATTTTGAAAGGTTGAATGAGAATTTGCATCGAATTGTTGCTAGAATTCATACTCACATTCACTCATATTCACATACGCAAAGATCAAATTTGACCAAAAGTTGATCAGATTTAACCACAGTTGACTTGAGTTGACTAGTTTCAAAAAAAAATTGAAATAATTTTTAAAAATTATTTAATTAAATGGAGTACTTACTTCTAATCAATTAAACAAAGTTATTTAATTAAATGAGAAGCCATTACTAATTAATTAAATGAAGCTATTTAATTAAATAAGAAAAGTGTCTCTAATTAATTAAAGATTATTTAATTAAATAAAAAAAGTAATTATAAGAGCATATCTCATTTTATTAAATTAAATATCTCAACAGAATCTCTCTTCAGTTTAAAAAGGGAAATTTCCAGCTCACTATTGATCAAAAATGAGTTAAATCAGTTAACTCTTTTTTCTACTCAAATTGAATCAGTTAATTCCTTATTTTACTCAAATTAAATCTGTTAACTCCCTTTAATTTGGAAATCTCCCTTTATGACTGAACTTCACCTTTAATCCTGAGCGTTGATTGAAATCGATCTCAACCATTGATGAAATCCAAGAAAGTCTATTTAAGAGACCCTCATCTCTTCATTTTGAAAGGTTGAATGAGAATTTGCATCGAATTATTGCTAGAATTTATACTCACATTTGCTCATATTCACATACGCAAAGATCAAGTTTGACCAAAAGTTGACTAGATTTAACCACGATTGACTAGTTTCGAAAAGAATTTTGAAATAATTAAACGAAATTATTTAATTAAATGGAGTACTTACTTCTAATTAATTAAACAAAATTATTTAATTAAATAAGAAGCCATTCCTAATTAATTAAATGAAGTTATTTAATTAAATAAGAAAAGTGTCTCTAATTAATTAAAGATTATTTAATTAAATAGAAAACATACTTATGAGAGAATATCTCATTTTATTAAATTAAATCTCTCAACAAAATCTCTCTTCAGTTCAAAAAAGAAAATTTCCAGTTCACTATTGATCAAAAATGAGTTAAATTAGTTAACTCCTTTTTCTACTCAAATTGAATTAGTTAACTCCTTATTTTACTCAAATTAAATCTGTTAACTCCCTTTAATTCAAAAATCTCTCTTTATGACTGAACTTCACCTTTAATCCTGACCGTTGATTGAAATCGATCTCAACCGTTGATGAATTCTAAGAAAGTCTATTTAAGAGACCCTCATCTCTTCATTTTGAAAGGTTGAATGAGAATTTGTATCGAATTATTGCTGGAATTCATACTCACATTTGCTCATATTCACATACGCAAAGATCAAGTTTGACCAAAAGTTAACCAGATTTAACCACAGTTGACTAGTTTCGAAAAGAATTTTGAAATAATTAAATGAAATTATTTAATTAAATGGACTACTTACTTCTAATTAATTAAACAAAGTTATTTAATTAAATGAGAAGTTATTCCTAATTAATTAAATGATGTTATTTAATTAAATATGAAAAGTGTCTCTAATTAATTAAAGATTATTTAATTAAATAGAAAAAGTAATTATGAGAGCATATCTCATTTTATTAAATTAAATATCTCAACAAAATCTCTCTTCAGTTCAAAAAGGGAAATTTCTAGTTCACTATTGATCAAAAATGACTTAAATCAGTTAACTCTTTTTTCTACTCAAATTGAATCAGTTAACTCCTTATTTTACTCAAATTAAATCTGTTAACTCCTTTTAATTTGGAAATCTCCCTTTATGATTGAACTTCACCTTTAATCCTGACCGTTGATTGAAATCGATCTCAACCATTGATAAATTCAGGGAAAGTCTATTTAAGAGACCCTCATCTCTTCATTTTGAAAGGTTGAATGAGAATTTGCATCAAATTGTTACTAGAATTCATACTCATATTTGCTCATATTCACATACGCAAAGATCAAGTTTGACCAAAAGTTGACCAAATTTAACCACGGTTGACTTGAGTTGACTAGTTTCGAAAAGAATTTTGAAATAATTAAATGAAATTATTTAATTAAATAGAGTACTTAGTTCTAATTAATTAAACAAAGTTATTTAATTAAATGAGAAGCCATTCCTAATTAATTAAATAAAGTTATTTAATTAAATAAGAAAAGTGTCTCTAATTAATTACAGATTATTTAATTAAATAGAAAAAGTAATTATGAGAGCATATCTCATTTTATTAAATTAAATATCTCAACAAAATCTTTCTTCAGTTCAAAAAGGGACATTTTCAGTTCACTATTGATCAAAAATGAGTTAAATCAGTTAACTCCTTTTTCTACTCAAATTGAATCAGTTAACTCCTTATTTTACTCAAATTATCTGTTAACTCCCTTTAACTTGGAAATCTCCCTTTATGACTGAACTTCACCTTTAATCCTGATCGTTGATTGAAATTGATCTCAACCATTGATGAATTCTAGGAAAGTCTATTTAAGAGACCCTCATCTCTTCATTTTGAAAGGTTGAATGAGAATTTGCATTAAATTGTTGTTGGAATTCATACTCACATTTGCTCATATTCACATACGCAAAGATCAAGTTTGACCAAAAGTTTATCAAATTTAACCATGGTTGACTTGAGTTGACTAGTTTCAAAAACAAATTTGAAATAATTAAACGAAATTATTTAATTAAATGGAGTACTTACTTCTAATTAATTATACAAAGTTATTTAATTAAATGAGAAGTCATTCCTAATTAATTAAATGAAGTTATTTAATTAAATAAAAAAAGTGTCTCTAATTAATTAAAGATTATTTAATTAAATAGAAAAAGTAATTATGAGAGCATATCTCATTTTATTAAATTAAATATCTCAACAAAATCTCTCTTCAGTTCAAAAATGGAAATTTCCAGTTCACTATTGATTAAAAATGAGTTAAATCAGTTAACTCCTTTTTCTACTCAAATTGAATCAGTTAACTCCTTATTTTACTCAAATTAAATCTGTTAACTCCCTTTAATTTGGTAATCTCCCTTTATGACTGAACTTCACCTTTAATCATGACCGTTGATTGAAATCGATCTTAACTGTTGATGAATTCCAGAAAAATCTATTTAAGAGACCCTCATCTCTTCATTAAATTGAAAGGTTGAATGAGAATTTGTGAGGCCTCGCCCTGACCCTTTGTGGCCTTAGTTGTTTCTTTATCCTTTTGGTACTCTTGATTCGAGATGTCGAGACATTAACTGATGCTTAGAACATATTATATTATTTCATGTTGTGTGATGATATTTTCAGATATTTGATATCCGTCATTTAATGCTTTATGTATATGTATGTCGATGAAATCAGTAAAAGTAGGATTGATACTTTGATTTAAGAGATTTTAAATGATTAAGAATTAAGTAGGGTGCAAGAAACCCTGATTGATGTATGTTTTAATTTATGTGATTCCTGATACATATATATATACATATGTACATGTGATTTTTGGGACTACTGATGTGTGCAAAGATTTTAGCTGAGGAAACCGACGGAGGAACAGAACTGATCTCTATGTGCTAATTTTGGAAACCTTGTTGTTCGTAATTCAAGTATTGTACTGTGAGATGTATGTATTTTATTTCTGTGTTCAGTAAATGTTAATGTTCGTAACTATGTTTTGTTAGTGTCGCTTGACACTGGTAAATTGTTTGTGCTCCTTAGCGTGCTAGTTAGGGTTAGCTGTGTAACCCATGGACCTAAGTTGGTATAAGTTAGTGTTAGTTTGCTAATAGGGTTCTTAATCGAGTTTAGTCATCTTTAATCTGGATTAGTGCTTAATCTGTATATTAGAGTTGTTAGTTGGTCCTAATTATTTCCTAGCCTTTGTTTGGATCTAAACCTATTTCTAATGCTTCAAAACATGGAATAATTATACCCAAAGGGTATGGGTATGGGTTAGGGGTCTTTTCCAACCCCTAAGCCCCTTTTGTTGACTTTTGATGTCACTCAAAAAGTCTCTTTTTGCCTTTGTGCGAAAATTGCATGTGGTTATCATGAGTTGTCTTACCCCACCTCCTTTTAGTGTCTAACCATAGTGTGGGTTGAGTTAGTAGTTTCTAGAATTTGCAAGTGGGTGGGAGAAGTTATTGATCCTTTTGGGTGGTTGAGTGGGAGGCTTATTTAGAGGCCCTTCTTGGTCTTGTGGAGGTTGTTACCCAATCTCTACATTTAGAGAAGAGTTCTTGGAAGATTGAAGGAAGGAAGTGGAAACTCTACTCAAATTGTTCATTTTCCATTACCTCTTGTGAAGGTTGGAATTCTCATCTCCCTTGTTCAGATTTCTTTCTTGGTTCTTGCTTATGCTACCTTGTCGTTGTTGAATGTTTGTATGTTTGTGGGTATGTTGGGAAGCTTGAAAACCATGTTATTTTTGGATGATTTCCTTTCATTTTTATGTTTGCAATTTTGAGATTTTTCTTGCATGGGTGTTTTGGTATTACTCACCCTTGGAGAGGGCAGAAGTGACCAATTTTGGGAAAGGTCTGTTTAGTCAGACTCCAATCAGTGTAGAGTCTCTTCTCAAGATGAGAAGAGGGAGAAAGGGTAGGGTGTTATGGGTCCCTACTTGTCAGCACAAACCTTGTATCATTATGGTATGTTGAAATGGAAGAACGGAAGTTCTTGGTATATAGCCCTGATTAGGCATCTATTTGGTGTTGTGTTTGACTTCTCCTAGTTGGAAGAATCCACCTTTCCCTAGTTTTGATTCATTGTGAATCCTATTTTGTAAACCATGTATGAATATGTATGTTGGTTGTCTCTTGGTTATGCTTAGATGTCACCTGATCAGATTTTGTTCCATCTATGGTTCTAGAAAGGAGTTGCAAAAAACTTTATAAATCCCTTGATTAGGGTCATGAAGAAAATTTGATTAAATTGTTGAAAATTGGGATTGAGATCCTATTGCAAATTGTATTTTAAACCTTGTTGTAATGGGCAACGAAGTCGGGTTTTCTTCCCGATTCTTTCCCGGCTGAGCCCTTGAATCAGGTTTACCAATAAAATTGGTGTTATAGTATAATTGGTTATCTTGTGTTTTAATCGTAATTTTAGTATAGATGGATGCATATCAAAAATAGGATGGAATTTATGATGTTCAATTTGGTAAAATTTTCAAGTTTTTCCCTTATGTTGAAGATGAAAATTATGATCATGGATGTAGATTCAATTTGCATGAATATTTAAATCAAGCAATCCTTGCATTATTGATTAAAATGGATAGTCCAAATTCTTGGTATATTAAGTTGTAACAAGTTCTTATAGATTTTCTTTGAAAGAAAAATTTAATCCCCTCTTGGTAATATATCACTTTAAAATTTTATACTTAGAAAATTATTCACCTTATATATATATATATATATATGCATTGTTGTAATTCTATACTTAGATCAATTTCAAAAAAAAAGTTGTATCCAAGAGCCATATAGCCTTTGGAATTTGTATGGGGAAGCAACTTAAATGCACCTTTCATTACAGAGAATATTCTTTAAAATATCTTCTCTTTATCCATTTGCAAAATCTTGTAAATTAAAAATTAAAATAGTAATGATAATAAAAATTGTGTATAGCATAATTTAAAATTAATATTAACTAAATATCTTTTCTTACCCATAAAACTTTATAACTTAAATGCCTTATCTCCTTCCTTAGCCGTCAGTTTGAAGGGAGGAATTAAAAAAATAAAATAAAATGTTTGAAGTCAATTATCATCATCATAGGTGACATCATCGGTCACATCCACCTTGGGCGCAGGTCTTAGCGTTTGAAATGGGCTTGATTGAAAAGGTTGTTTGTTTTCTTTATAAAAAAACTTTATGTTTCCCCCCACTTTAATCCCCATCCTTCCCCTCTACGTGATCCCATGCATAGTCAATGGGAAGGGGACAGGTCTACGGGTGCAGGCCTTTGGGCAGCGCATGGCCCCTTGGGAAGAGCCCCCCCTCGTCACGTCCACTTGGCATGGGGTGTAGTATGTGCAGGGAAGGTTAAGTTGGAGTTAGGGGCTTAGTAGAGTCTATGTTATGGGTAGTTGTTTAGTAAGTTAGTAGGCTAAGGTTAGATTATAGTAATGTGTTTTAGAAAGTAGATTAGAGTTAAGTTAGTTTAGTTATGTTTTAGTATGTTAGAATTTAGTTTTTGTTTTAATTTGATTAAGTTTAAACTTAGTTAGTATAGTTGATAATTAATTTAGTTTTAGTTTTAGGATTTATGTTAGAGTTAAAGTAAGTTTGTATGTTTTTAATAATGTTCTTAAATTATTTAGTTAGTTAAATTGTTTATAAAAGTTAAGAAACATGTTTTCATTTAAATATAAGGTTGTAGTGTAATTAGTCTTAGTTTAATTATATTATGGTTAGTTTTTAATTTTAAGTGATTATTATATCTTGTAGCTTAGTTATACTTTTAAAAATATAAATTAGCAAAGTTAAAGTTGTAAACTTAATGTTAAGATTAATGAAATTTCTTCATTAGAATTTATTAAAAGCTTGAGATAGTGTTAGTGTAGGATACTAATTAATGTTAGAATATTAATTAGTTTCAATTTAGACATATGTAAAATTGAATTCAGTATTTAATTTAAGTTAAATTTTGATTTAGCTAGTGCTTAATCTAAACTAAGTTGTGTTTTAAGTTAATATTTATTTTAAGATAGTTGTTTGATTGGTATTAAATTAAGTTAGTTTAGTACGAAATTAATATTAAATTTAATTTATTTTAGATTTAATTTAATTTCGATTAAATTTTTGTTTAGATTTAAGTTAAGTTTTAGATTTAAGAAATGTTAGTATTAATAGTATCCTTGTTAAGTTGTTTTGGTAAATTGTTTTATCAAATTAGCTTAGTTTAAAGGTAGTTAGCATTAGATGTAAATATTAATTGTTTTCTTTATCATCTAGTCAAAAGTTAAGTGTAACGTATATTGTTAACATCTTTTCACATGTTTAAATCTTAAATAGCATTATGAGTTTAAATAAAACTTGAGATTTGCATAAAGTTAATTTTAGTATATACATATGAACGGGTAGACATGATATTTCTTGTAATTAGACCTTGATTAGATATTTCAATTAATTTTAACCCAAAATTATTTAGATTGTTATTTAAATAACTTTAGTATGTTATTGTCAAGTTAATGTATTAACGTAACTTAAGATTCATAGCAATCAAATAATGAAAGTTTCAACACCTTAACGATGCAACCGTCTTCATGTTTATAATCTTAAGACGTAATGTAGAGAACCTATATTTTAACTGTTATCACAATCTTTTCAACTTAGAGCACTTTAAATTAATAATTATAATTTTAAAAAAAAATTGTGTGTGTTTTTGCCCTCGTAGTTTGGGCATGACAGAATTTGCATCGAATTGTTGCTGGAATTCATACTCACATTTGCTCATATTCACATACGCAAAGATCAAAGTTGACCAAAAGTTGACCAGATTTAACCACGGTTGATTTCAGTTGACTAGTTTCAAAAAAAAATTTGAAATAATTAAACGAAATTATTTAATTAAATGGAGTACTTACTTCTAATTAATTAAACAAAGTTATTCAATTAAATGAGAAGCTATTCCTAATTAATTAAATGAAGTTATTTAATTAAATAAGAAATGTGTCTCTAATTAACTAAAGATTATTTAATTAATATAAAAAGTAATTATGAGAGCATATCTCATTTTATTAAATTAAATATCTCAACAAAATCTCTCTTCAGTTCAAAAAGGGAAATTTTCAGTTCATTATTGATAAAAAATGAGTTAAATGAGTTAACTCCTTTTTCTAGTCAAATTGAATCAGTTAACTCCTTATTTTACTCAAATTAAATCTGTTAACTCCCTTTAATTTGGAAATCTCCCTTTATAACTGAACTTCACCTTTAATCCTGACCGTTGATTGAAATCGATCTCAATCGTTGATGAATTCTAGGAAAGTCTATTTAAGAGACCCTAATCTCTTCATTTTGAAAGGTTTAATGAGAATTTGTATCGAATTGTTGCTGGAATTCATACTCACATTTGCTCATATTCACATACGCAAAGATCAAGTTTGACCAAAAGTTGACCACATTTAACCACGGTTGACTTGAGTTGACTAGTTTCGAAAAGAATTTTGAAATAATTGAATGAAATTATTTAATTAAATGGAGTACTTACTTCTAATTAAATAAAAAAAGTTATTTAATTAAATGAGAAATCATTCCTAATTAATTAAATGAAGTTATTTAATTAAATAAGAAAAGTGTCTCTAATTAATTAAAGATTATTTAATTAAATAGAAAAAGTAATTATGAGAGCATATCTCATTTTATTAAATTAAATATCTCAACAAAATCTCTCTTTAGTACAAAAGGGAAAATTTCCAGTTCACTATTGATCAAAAATGAGTTAAATCAGTTAACTCCTTTTTCTACTCAAATTGAATCAGTTAACTCCTTATTTTACTCAAATTAAATCTGTTAACTCCCTTTAATTTGAAAATCTCCTTTTATGACTGAACTTCACCTTTAATCCTGACCGTTGTTTGAAATCGATCTCAACCGTTGATGAATTCTAGGAATGTCTATTTAAGAGACCCTCATCTCTTCATTTTGAAAGGTTGAATGAGAATTTGCATCAAATTGTTCCTAGAATTCATTCTCACATTTGCTCATATTCACATACGCAAAGATCAAAATTGATAAAAAGTTGACCAG
The DNA here is from genome assembly GCA_028749045.1 of Cupressus sempervirens. Lineage (NCBI taxonomy): Eukaryota > Viridiplantae > Streptophyta > Pinopsida > Cupressales > Cupressaceae > Cupressus > Cupressus sempervirens. The sequence continues at coordinate 127,322,796 of CM053783.1, forward strand.
ATTTAACCACGGTTGACTTGAGTTGACTAGTTTCGAAAAGAATTTTAAAATAATTAAACGAAATTATTTAATTAAATGGAGTACTTACTTCTAATTAATTAAACAAAGTTATTTAATTAAATAAGAAGTCATTCCTAATTAATTAAATGAAGTTATTTAATTAAATAAGAAAAGTGTCTCTAATTAATTCAAGGTTATTTAATTAAATAGAAAAAGTAATTATGAGAGCATATCTCATTTTATTAAATTAAATATCTCAACAAAATCTCTCTTCAGTTCAAAAAGGGAAATTTTCAGTTCACTATTGATCAAAAATGAGTTAAATCAGTTAACTCCTTTTTCTACTCAAATTGAATCAGTTAACTCCTTATTTTACTCAAATTAAATTTGTTAACTCCCTTTAATTTGGAAATCTCCTTTTATGACTGAACTTCACCTTTAATCTGGACCTTTGATTGAAATTGATCTCAATTGTTGATGAATTCCAAGAAAGTCTATTTAAGAGACCCTCATCTCTTCATTTTGAAAGGTTGAATGAGAATTTGCATCGAATTGTTGCTGGAATACATACTCACATTTGCTCATGTTCACATACGTGAAGATCAAGTTTAACCAAAAGTTGACCAAATTTAACCATGGTTGACTTGAGTTGACTAGTTTCGAAAAGAATTTTGAAATAATTAAATGAAATTATTTAATTAAATGGAGTACTTAGTTATAATTAATTAAACAAAGTTATTTAATTAAATGAGAAGCCATTCCTAATTAATTAAATGAAGTTATTTAATTAAAAAAGAAAAGTGTCTCTAATTAATTAAAGATTATTTAATTAAATAAAAAAAGTAATTATGAAAACATATCTCATTTTATTTAATTAAATATCTCAAAAAAATCTCTCTTCAGTTCAAAAAGGGAAATTTCCAATTCACTATTGATCAAAAATGAGTTAAATCAGTTAACTCCTTTTTCTAAACAAACTGAATCAGTTAACTCCTTATTTTACTCAAAGTAAATCTGTTAACTCCCTTTAATTTGGAAATCTCCCTTTATGATTGAACTTCACCTTTAATCCTGACCGTTGTTTGAAATCGATCTCAACCGTTGATGAATTCCAGGAAAGTCTATTTAAGAGACCCTCATCTCTTCAATTTGAAAGGTTGAATGAGAATTTGCATCGAATTTTTGCTGAAATTTATACTCACATTTGCTCATATTCACATACACAAAGATCAAGTTTGACCAAAAGTTGACCAGATTTAACCACGGTTGACTAGTTTCAAAAAGAATTTTGAAATAATTAAACAAAATTATTTAATTAAATGAAGTACTTTCTTCTAATTAATTAAACAAAGTTATTTAATTAAATGAGAAGCCATTACTAATTAAATAAATGAAGTTATTTAATTAAATAAGAAAAGTGTCTCTAATTAATTAAAGATTATTTAATTAAATAGAAAAAGTAATTATAAGAGTATATCTCATTTTATTAAATTAAATATCTCAACAAAATCTCTCATCAGTTCAAAAAGGGAAATTTTCAGTTCACTATTGATCAAAAATGAGTTAAATCAGTTACCTCCTTTTTCTACTCAAATTGAATCAGTTAACTCCTTATTTTACTCAAATTAAATCTGTTAACTCCCTTTAATTTGAAAATCTCCTTTTATGACTGAACTTCACCTTTAATCCTGACCGTTGATTGAAATCGATCTCAACCATTGATGAATTCTAGCAAAGTCTATTTAAGAGACCCTCATCTCTTCATTTTGAAAGGTTGAATGAGAATTTGCATCGAATTGTTGCTGGAATTCATACTCATATTTGCTCGTATTCACATACGCAAAGATCAAGTTTGACCAAAAGTTGACCAGATTTAACCACAGTTGACTAGTTTCGAAAAGAATTTCGAAATAATTAAACAAAATTATTTCATTAAATGCAGTACTTACTTCTAATTAATTAAACAAAGTTATTTAATTAAATGAGAAGCCATTCCTAATTAATTAAATGAAGTTATTTAATTAAATAAGAAAAGTGTCTCTAATTAATTAAAGATTATTTAATTAAATAGAAAAAGTAATTATGAGAGCATATCTCATTTTATTAAATTAAATATCTCAACAAAATCTCTCTTCAATTCAAAAAGGGAAATTTCCAGTTCACTATTGATCAAAAATGAGTTAAATCAGTTAACTCCTTTTTCTACTCAAATTGAATCAGTTAACTCCTTATTTTACTCAAATTAAATCTGTTAACTCCCTTTAATTTGGAAATCTCCCTTTAGGACTGAACTTCACCTTTAATCCTGACCGTTGATTGAAATCGATCTCAACCGTTGACGAATTCTAGGAAAGTCTATTTAAGAGACCCTCATCTCTTCATTTTGAAAGGTTGAATCAGAATTTGCATCAAATTGTTGCTGGAATTCTGTAACGCCCCGCTCGGAAATTCAAGAGAAATAAACCTAACATGTTACAATGTTTACTGAACTATTTTTTATTTTAAATTCTTAAATATCTTTTTAACTTCAAGACCCACCCTGATTAAATACAATAAGTTCTTTAATCTAGAGAACCAATTTCATTTTCTCTTTAAATTTTCTTCTACAAAATAATGAGAGACTAATTACAATCAATCAGATCTAGAAAACAATCAAGACAACAGACATAATTTCAACCACCCAATGAAACATAGAGCAAACAGATATTTTCCAATTGAAAATGTATTCACAGGTTTTCAAACCCTACCTCGTACTGATGCTAAACTCTGACAGCTAGATGAAAATTCCTATGCAAGTGAAAACCTTCAAGCTACGAAAAAAAATTTTGTTCCCCTTCCAAAAGTGTGTTCCCTAAAACCTGTGTGTGCAATAATGACCCGAAAACCCCTAATATAGAATCTAATTACCTTTTAGGGTTTCTGTCTCCACAACTCTAAATTACAATTATTTTATTTAATTAATTCTTTCATGCACAATTAATTTCCTTTTTAATTAAAATATTCTTTTATTATTCCTTTCATGCATGTTAAGTGAATCATTAAATTACTTTATTTAACTTTTCACTTGACTTTGTTTTAAATTAATTTATTAACTTTTAAAATCTCATGCGCACTATAATAAAATATCTTAATCATGTGCACATATTTTATCTTTTAATTAATTTCTTATATTTTAAACTCATTCATGCGAACTTAAATCTTTTTTCATAATTTAATATCTTTCTCCTTTTAATATATTTTTGAACGTTTAATTTGATAAATATTTATTAACTTAAATAACAATAATATTTAGCATTTATTTAAAAATGAACTCTAAATATATTATTATTAAATAAAATAAATATTATCACGTTCTAAATTTATTCTTAAAACTTTTATCTTCAATTCGATTCTTTATATTTAATTAATTTCTCAATTAATTAAATATAATTAAATATTCAAAATATCATAATAATTTTTCATTAAATTAAATCATTAATTTAATCTTTTAATTAGACTTAATTAATAGAAAATTCATCAAAGACTCACAAAACAACATATGCACAAAATACTCATGGGTATAAAAAGGGTAGACAGTCTATTACGAGTCCTCCTTGCAGGACAAGTGTTTTAGGCTATGGCTAGGATTGGACCTGATCATTATCTTTCCATTCTCACCATTTGAGTATATGTAATAGGGCACGCTCATCCTGACAATTCAGGGAAGTCGATGCCCGATACCTACATCCTGCATAAAAGACAAGCATGTACATGTATATAATATATCTAAACTAAACAGACAATAGCGGGGAGTGGTTCATCGTGTAGATCTCGACTAGCAGGTGACTACGACTCCCTCCCTTAACCACATCAAAAATGTCAAACAGAAAGATAAAATAAACACGCACACCATACACATTCAAGTATGGGGTAAGTATCGTAAAAATCACAAATCTAACATCAAATTCGTACATATAATAATGCATCTCTATCAATACAATATAATCATCATTAAAGACATCATGTTAATATTTTTATGAAAGAAACCACATTTACTAGCTAGGAATCATCAAAACATCATTAACGTCATGTGAAATGAAATCAACTAAACAATTATAATCGATATATTTGTAATCAAAGTCATGAAATAATATCATAGTATTATAAATCCAATATCTCTAACTAATCAATGCACAAAATTAGCTTAAAAGAATTTGACAATGATAACAAAAATGCGAACTAGGGGCAGGCACGACAGCCACCCCCACTAGAATTAGGCTTACTCCTGGAAGCCCATTACAAGAAACACAAAACAAACTCAGAAAACTCAAAACTAAGGTCCACGATCGGGGCAATTGGTCGCTCTATGACCATATTTTCCACAAAAGTAGCAACCTCCACTAAAACCTCCCTGAGCTCCAGGTGCACACGACTGATCAAAACTACCAACACTAGCATCCTCACTGAAAGCTTGAGGAACTCGATCCAACCTGTTGCGCATACTACGCTTCCAGTTGCGATAGTTCCTTGACTGTGAACCACCACTGTTACCATGGAAGAACTTTCTTCTCGGCTTCTCCTGATTACCCTTAGAGAAGTTAGGAGAATTTCTAAAACTTCCAGCCCCTTGAGACTGGTTATCCCTCAATGCTCCTGAATAAAGTGCCCCTCTAGCCTATGAATAAAATTATATATATATATATATATATATATATATATATATATATATTTCAATTGTAATAAAATATATATTATTTTAAATTTTATTTTTAATAAAATTTAAGCTACTAAACCAATTCTCCTTTTTTATTTTAAATAGAACATCTATTTTATTTTTAAATAATAATTTTTAATATTAATCTAATAAAGAAAATTTGAACAACCAATCGAATTTTTTATTATTATTTTTTATTATCATTTTGTTAAATTTTAATTAAATTAAACTTTTAAATTATTACATTTATATTATATTAATTTTAAATTATTAAATGTAAATTATACCAAATTTAAATTGTTAAATTTAAATCATATTAAAAAAAATTTGTAAACTATTAAATTTAAACTATATTAAATTTAAATTATCAAGTTTAGATTATATTAAATTTAAATTATTAAGTTTAGATTTTACTGAATTTAAATTATTATTGTTAATAAATTTATTGATAAATTTTATTAGCATATAATAATTTAGCAATTTAATTAATGATAGTAATGTGGTTATTACTTTATCTGAGTATGTTAAATAATGGAAATTATTTAAGAAGATATGAAATGATTTTTATTAAATGACTGGAACCCTTTGTTTTCCACATGCTTAATTGGGGCTTGTGGTGTTTTTTTTTTTTTTCTTCCTTCTTCATGACAATTTTATTGAGTTATCTTTAGCAGGCCAACTAGGCGTACACTAGAGGCTTTTGTGATTCTTTTATGATGTTTATTTGTTCTGGATGTTGTAATGGGCTTATGTTTTAAGCTGGAAATTACATTTATGAGACATGCTTTGTGGAACAATTATGTTTACTTGGGTTCGGAGAACCAGCTTACTATCAAGTTGCCTGTTAAGGAACCGAGTTTGATCTTTATGGGTGTTGTGGTATGGGATACAACTGTGGATTTATGTGCTTAGGAGAGGTTGTCTAGGTGCATGACTTTGGGAGTGGCTTGCATAGGGGTCCGGGACCCAAAGTGGTCAGTGTCAGGGTAACCTAATGCAAGTTATGTAATAAGTGATAATCTAGTAATTAAAACTTGTAGGGGGAAAACACACTAAAAAGATAAGTTAGAGATTTATGATCTACCCATGCCTTGAGTGCTTGTATAGACTAAGGATGGGAATGAGATGAGTGCCTCATCTTCTTGAGAGGGCTTTCTAGTTTCCATATGTGTGATGTTGAGGGTCCGAGGTTCAGAGTAACCAATCCAGGGTAACTCAACGCTTGAGGGTCCGGGGTCTATTAAGAGATCAGTCCAGAGTAACTCAAGCAGCCATGTGATGAAACTCCCTAGTATGTAGCTTGACTCTCCTCTGTAGATCTCTGTAGATTTTGTGTACCTCTAGTGGTGTATCTATTGTTGGATGTGTTTATTGTGGTTACTTACTTTCATTGATGATGATTGGTGTTTCATGAGGTTGTACTTTTGACGTGTGGCTTTTGAATTGAGGTGATTATCTTTTGTTGACTTTATCTTGTAACCTTGGTATTTGGTTTATACTTGGTTCATGTATGATGTTTGATTATGTGGTGTCGGTATTGGAGTGAGTGTTCTTACTTTTCTATTATTTTATCTTCTTGAGTAGTATGTGTTACCTTTGAGGTAGTTTTGGCTATTAGGGGTACCTTGACTAGGAATGTTTTATGTTTGATTAGCTGTTTGTGGATCGTTCATTATCTTTCCTGCACGGTGGGAGTGGAAGCCTGACTAGGTAACCACGCGGTCAGGAGGAAGTGCCTTCTTACCATTTGGGTTCCCCTCACATTGCCAGCTGTTGGATGTTCATTGTAAAAGATGTACCTTTATCATTCATATTTTTTATCTCAGAGACTTCTCTTCAGATGATGTATATATGTTATCATGTATCATGATGTATTGTATCTATTCTCACATACCCTGCGACATGTGTAGTGGATGTTATTAATTGGATGTACTTTCATTGTATTAGTTATACTTATGCATTTGCTTATGCGATCTTGTATCGGTTATTTCTTTATGGTCTTCAGACATTGTACTTGTAACTTAAACTAATTAATTTAAAATTATTAAATGTGACTCAACGTAAAGGAACCCTTGAAGAATTGAAACTATATCTGTAATTGATTATGTGTATTTGATGTGTATGTTCATGTTGCTTCCGCATTAATGTTATCTTGATGTTGTTTAAACTTCGAAGAAAAAAAAAATATAGTTCAGTAAACATTGTAACATATTAGGTTTATTTCTCTTGGGTTTCCGAGTGGGGCATTACAAATTCATACTCACATTTGCTCATATTCACATACGCAAAGATCAAGTTTGACCAAAAGTTGACCAAATTTAACCACGGTTGACTTGAGTTGACTAGTTTCGAAAAGAATTTTGAAATAATTAAATGAAATTATTTAATTAAATGGAGTACTTACTTCTAATTAATTAAAAAAAGTTATTTAATTAAATGAGAAGCCATTCCTAATTAATTAAATGAAGTTATTTAATTAAATAAGAAAAGTGTCTCTGATTAAATTAAGATAACTTAATTAAATGAAAAAGTAATTATGAGAGCATATCTCATTTTATTAAATTAAATATCTCAACAAGATCTATCTCCAGTTCAAAAAGAGAAATTTTCAGTTCACTATTGATCAAAAATGAGTTAAATGAGTTAAATCCTTTTTCTACTCAAATTGAATCAGTTAACTCCTTATTTTACTCAAATTAAATCTATTAACTCCCTTTAATTTGTAAATCTCCCTTTATGACTGAACTTCACCTTTAATCCTAACCGCTGATTGAAATCGATCTCAACCGTTGATGAATTCAAGTAAAGTCTATTTAAGAGACCCCCATCTCTTCATTTTGAAAGGTTGAATGAGAATTTGCATCGAATTGTTGTTGAAATTCATACTCACATTTGCTCATATTCATATAAGCAAAGATCAAGTTTGACAAAAAGTTGACCAGATTTAATCACGGTTGACTTGAGTTGATTAGTTTTGAAAAAAAAATTGAAATAATTAAACGAAATAATTTAATTAAATGGAATACTTACTTCTAATTAATTAAACAAAGTTATTTAATTAAATGAGAACCCATTCCTAATTAATTAAATGAAATTATTTAATTAAATAAGAAAAGTGTCTTTAATTAATTAAAGATTATTTAATTAAATAGAAAAAGTAATTATGAGAGCATATCTCATTTTATTAAGTTAAATATCTCAACAAAATCTCCCTTTAGTTCAAAAAGAGAAATTTTCAGTTCACTATTGAAAAAAAATGAGTTAAATCAATCAAGTCCTTTTTCTACTCAAACTGAATCAGTTAACTCCTTATTTTACTCAAATTAAATCTGTTAACTCCATTTAATTTGGAAATCTCCCTTCATGACTGAACTTCACCTTTAATCCTGACCGTTGATTGAAATCGATCTCAACAGTTGATAAATTCTAGGAAACTCTATTTAAGAGACTCCCATCTCTTCATTTTGAAATGTTGAATGAGAAATTGCATCGAATTGTTGCTCGAATTTATACTCACATTTGCTCATATTCACATACTCAAAGATCAAGTTGACCAGATTTAACCATGGTTGACTAGTTTCAAAAAAAAATTGAAATAATTAAATGAAATTATTTTATTAAATGGAGTACATACTTCTAATTAATTAAACAAAGTTATTTAATTAAATGAGAAGCCATTCCTAATTAAATAAATGAAGTTATTTAATTAAATAAAAAAAATGTCTCTAATTAATTAAAGATTATTTAATTAAATATAAAAAGTAATAATAAGAGCATATCTCATTTTATTAAATTAAATATCTCAACAAAATCTCTCTTCAGTTCAGAAAGGAAAATTTTCAAATCACTAGTGATCAAAAATGAGTTAAATCAGTTAACTCCTTTTTCTACTCAAATTGAATCAGTTAACTCCTTATTTTACTCAAATTAAATCTGTTAACTCCCTTTAATTTGAAAATCTCCCTTTATGACTGAACTTCACCTTTAATCCTGACCGTTGATTGAAATCGATCTCAACCGTTGATGAATTCTAGGAAAGTCTATTTAAGAGACCCTAATCTATTCATTTTGAAAGGTTGAATGAGAATTTGCATCGAATTGTTTCTGGAATTCATACTCACATTTTCTCATATTCACATACGCAAAGATCAAGTTTGACCAAAAGTTGACCAGATTTAACAACAGTTGACTAGTTTCAAAAAAAAATTTGAAATAATTAAACGAAATTATTTAATTAAATGGAGTACTTACTTCTATTTAATTAAAGAAAGTTATTTAATTAACTGAGAAGCCATTCCTAATTAATTAAATGAAGTTATTTAATTAAATAGAAAAAGTAATTATGAGAGCATATCTCATTTTATTAAATTAAATATCTTAGCAAAATCTCTCTTCAGTTCAAAAAGGGAAATTTTCGGTTCACTATTGATCAAAAATGATTTAAATCAGTTAACTCCTTTTTCTACTCAAATTGAATCAGTTAACTCCTTATTTTACTCAAATTAAATTTGTTAACTCCCTTTAATTCAAAAATCTCCCTTTATAACTGAACTTCACCTTTAATCCTCACTGTTGATTGAAATCGATCTCAACCGTTGATGAATTCCAGGAAAGTCTATTTAAGAGACCCTCATCTCTTCATTTTGAAAGGTTGAATGAGAATTTGCATCGAATTGTTGCTAGAATTCATACTCACATTTGCTCATATTCACATACGCAAAAATCAAGTTTGACCAAAAGTTGACCAGATTTAACCATGGTTGAGTTGAGTTGACTAGTTTCAAAAAGAATTTTGAAATAATTAAATGAAATTATTTAATTAAACGGAGTACTTACTTCTAATTAATTAAACAAAGTTATTTAATTAAATGAGAAGCCATTCCTAATTAATTAAATGAAGTTATCTAATTAAATAAGAAAAGTGTCTCTAATTAATTAAAGATTATTTAATTAAACAGAAAAAGTAATTATGAGAGTATATCTCATTTTATTAAATTAAATATCTCAACAAAATCTCTCTTCAGTTCAAAAAGGGAAATTTCCAGTTCACTATTGATCAAAAATGAGTTAAATCAGTTAACTCCTTTTTCTACTCAAATTGAATCAGTTAACTCCTTATTTTACTCAAATTAAATTTGTTAACTCCCTTTAATTTGAAAATCTCCTTTTTTGACTAAACTTCACCTTTAATCCTGGCCGTTGATTGAAATCGATCTCAACCGTTGATAAATTCCAAGAAAGTCTATTTAAGAGACTCTCATTTGTTCATTTTGAAAGGTTGAATGAGAGTTTGCATTGAATTATTCCTGGAATTCATACTCACATTTGCTCATATTCACATACGCAAAGATTAAGTTTGATCAAAAGTTGACCAGATTTAACCACAATTGACTTGAGTTGACTACTTTCAAAAAGAATTTTGAAATAATTAAACAAAATTATTTAATTAAATGGAGTACTTACTTCTAATTAATTAAACAAAGTTATTTAATTAAATGAGAAGCCATTCCTAATTAATTAAATCAAGTTATTTAATTAAATAAGAAAAGTATCTCTAATTAATTAAAGATTATTTAATTAAATAGAAAAAGTAATTATGAGAGCATATCTCATTTTATTAAATTAAATATCTCAACAAAATCTCTCTTCAGTTCAAAAAGGAAAATTTCCAGTTCACTATTGATCAAAAATGACTTAATTCAGTTAACTCCTTTTTCTACTCAAACTGAATCAGTTAACTCCTTATTTTACTCAAATTAAATCTGTTAACTCTCTTTAATTTGAAAATCTCCCTTTATGACTAAACTTCACCTTTAATCCTGACCGTTGATTGAAATCGATCTCAACCATTGATGAATTCTAGGAAAGTCTATTTAAGAGACCCTAATCTCTTCTCTTTGAAAGGTTGAATAAGAATTTGCATCGAATTGTTGCTAGAATTCATACTCACATTTACTCATATTCATATACGCAAAGATCAAGTTTGACCAAAAGTTGACCAGATTTAACCACGGTTGACTTGAGTTGACTAGTTTCGTATTTTTTTTTGAAATAATTAAACGAAATTATTTAATTAAATGGAGTACTTACTTCTAATTAATTAAACAAAGTTATTTAATTAAATGAGAAGCCATTCCTAATTAATTAAATGAAGTTATTTAATTAAATAAGAAAAGTGTCTCTAATTAATTAAATATTATTTAATTAAATAGAAAAAGTAATTATAAGAGCATATATCATTTTATTAAATCAAATATCTCAACAAAATCTCTCTTCAGTTCAAAAAGGGAAATTTTCAGTTCACTATTGATCAAAAATGAGTTAAATCAGTTAACTACATTTTCTACTCAAATTGAATCAGTTAAATCCTTATTTTACTCAAATTAAATCTGTTAACTCCCTTTAATTTGGAAATCTCACATAATGATTGAACTTCACCTTTAATCCTGACCGTTGATTGAAATCGATCTCAACCATTGATGAATTCTAGGAAAGTCTATTGAAGAGATCCTCATCTCTTCATTTTGAAAGGTTGAATGAGAATTTGCATCAAATTGTTGCTGGAATTCATATTCACATTTGCTCATATTCACATATGCAAAGATCAAGTTTGACTAAAAGTTGACCAGATTTAACCACGGTTGACTTTAGTTGACTAGTTTCAAAAAAAAAATTGAAATAATTAATCAAAATTATTTAATTAAATGATGTACTTACTTTTAAATAATTAAACAAAATTATTTAATTAAATGAAGTACTTACTTCTAATTAATTAAACAAAGTTATTTAATTAAATGAGAAGCCATTCATAATTAATTAAATGAAATTATTTAAATAAATAAGAAAAGTGTCTCTAATTAATTAAAGATTATTTAATTAAATAGAAAAAGAAAATTATAAGAGCATATCTCATTTTATTAATTTAAATATCTAAATAAAATCTCTTTTCAGTTCAAAAAGGGAAATTTCTAATTCACTATTGATCAAAAATGAGTTAAATCAGTTAACTCCTTTTTCTACTCAAATTGAATCAGTTAACTCTTTATTTTACTCAAATTAAATCTGTTAACTCCCTTTAATTTAGAAATCTCCCTTTATGACTGAACTTCACTTTTAATCCTAACCGTTGATTGAAATCGATCTCAACCATTGATGAATTCCAAGAAAGTCTATTTAAGAGACCCTCATCTCTTCATTTTGAAAGGTTGAATGAGAATTTTCGTCGAATTGTTGCTGGAATTCATACTCACATTTGCTCATATTCACATACGCAAAAATCAACTTTGATCAAAAGTTGACTAGATTTAACCATGGTTGAGTTGAGTTGACTATTTTCAAAAAGAATTTTCAAATATTTAAACGAAATTATTTAATTAAATTGACTGCTTACTTCTAATTAAATTCTAATTCACTATTGATCAAAAATGAGTTAAATCAGTTAACTCTTTTTTCTACTCAAATTGAATCAGTTTACTCCTTATTTTACTCAAATTAAATCTGTTAATTCCCTTTAATTTGGAAATCTCCTTTTCTGACTAAACTTCACCTTTAATCCTGACTGTTGATTGAAAATGATCTCAACCGTTGATGAATTCTCGAAAAGTCTATTTAAGAGACTCTCATTTCTTCATTTTGAAAGGTTGAATGAGAATTTGCATTGAATTGTTGCTAGAATTCATACTCACATTTGCTCATATTCACATACGCAAAGATCAAGTTTGACCAAAAGTTGACGAGATTTAACCACGGTTGACTTGAGTTAACTAGTTTCGAAAAGAATTTTGAAATAATCAAAAAAATTTATTTAATTAAATGGAGTACTTACTTATAATTAATTAAACAAAGTTATTTAATTAAATGAGAAGCCATTCCTAATTAATTAAATGAAGTTATTTAATTAAATAAGAAAATTGTCTCTAATTAATTAAAGATTATTTAATTAAATTGAAAAAGTAATTATGAGAGCATATCTCATTTTATTAAATTAAATATTTCAACAAAATCAATCTTCAGTTCAAAAAGGGAAATTTTCTGTTCACTATTGATCAAAAATGAATTAAATCAATTAACTCATTTTTCTACTGAAATTGAATTAGTTAACTCCTTATTTTACTAAAATTAAATCTGTTAACTCCTTTTAATTTGGAAATCTTCCTTTATGACTGAACTTCACGTTTAATCCTGACTGTTGATTGAAAATGATCTCAACCGTTGATGAATTTTAGGAAAATCTATTTAAAATACCCTCATCTCTTCATTTTGAAAGGTTGAATGAGAATTTGCATCGAATTATTGCTGGAATTCATACTCACATTTGCTCATATTCACATACGCAAAGATCAAGTTTGACCAAAAGTTGACCAGATTTAAACACGATTGACTTGAGTTGACTAGTTTTGAAAAGAATTTTGAAATAATTAAATGAAATTATTTAATTAAATGGACTACTTACTTCTAATTAATTAAGCAAAGTTATTTAATTAAATGACAAGCCATTCCTAATTAATTAAATGAAGTTATTTAATTAAATAAGAAAAGTGTCTCTAATTAATTAAAGATTATTTAATTAAATAGAAAAAGTAAGTATGAGAGCATATCTCATTTTATTAAATTATATATCTCGACAAAATCTCTCTTCAGTTCAAAAAGGGAAATTTTCAGTTCACTATTGATAAAAAATGAGTTAAATCAGTTAACTCTTTTTTCTACTCAAATTGAATCAGTTAACTCCTTATTTTAGGCAAATTAAATCTGTTAACTCCCTTTAATTTGGAAATCTCCCTTTATCACTGAACTTCACCTTTAATCCTAACCATTGATTGAAATCGATCTCAATCGTTGATGAATTTCAGGAAAGTCTATTTAAGAGACCCTCATCTCTTCATTTTGAAAGGTTGAATGAGAATTTACATTGAATTGTTGCTAGAATTCATACTCACATTTTCTCATATTCACATACGCAAAGATCAAGTTTGACCAAAAGTTGACCAGATTTAACCACGGTTGACTTGAGTTGACTAGTTTCGAATTTTTTTTTGAAATAATTAAACGAAATTATTTAATTAAATGGAGTACTTACTTCTAATTAATTAAACAAATTTATTTAATTAAATGAGAAGCCATTCCTAATTAATTAAATGAAGTTATTTAATTAAATAAGAAAAGTGTCTCTAATTAATTAAAGATTATTTAATTAAATAGAAAAAGTAATTATGAGAGCATATATCATTTTATTAAATCAAATATCTCAACGAAATCTCTCTTCAGTTCAAAAAGGGAAATTTTCAGTTCACTATTGATCAAAAATGAGTTAAATCAGTTAACTACTTTTTCTAATCAAATTGAATCAGTTAACTCGTTATTTTACTCAAATTCAATCTTTTAACTCCCTTTAATCTAGAAAGTTCACATTATAATTGAACTTCACCTTTAATCCTGACCGTTGATTGAAATCGATCTGAACCGTTGATGAATTCTAGGAAAGTCTATCTAAGAGACCCTCATCTCTTCATTTTGAAAGGTTGAATGAGAATTTGCATCGAATTGTTGCTGGAATTCATACTCACATTTGCTCATATTCACATATGCAAAGATCAAGTTTGACCAAAAGTTGATCAGATTTAACCATGGTTGACTTTAGTTGACTAGTTTCGTAAAGAATTTTGAAATAATTAAACAAAATTATTTAATTAAATGAAGTACTTACTTCTAATTAATTAAACAAACTTATTTAATTAAATGAGAAGCCATTCATAATTAATTAAATGAAATTATTTAATTAAATAAGAAAAGTGTCTCTAATTAATTAAAGATTATTTAATTAAATAGAAAAAGTAATTATGAGAGCATATCTAATTTTATTAAATTAAATATCTCAATAAAATCTCTCTTCAGTTCAAAAAGGGAAATTTCTAGTTGACTATTGATCAAAAATGAGTTAAATCAGTTAACTCCTTTTTCTACTCAAATTGAATCAGTTAACTCCTTATTTTACTCAAATTAAATCTGTTAACTCCCTTTAATTTTGAAATCTCTATTTATGACTGAACTTCACCTTTAATCCTTATCGTTGATTGAAATCGATCTCAATTGTTGATGAATTCCAGGAAAGTCTATTTAAGAGACCCTCATCTCTTCATTTTGAAAGGTTGAATCAGAATTTGCATCGAATTGTTGCTGGATTTCATACTCACATTTGCTCATATGCACATACGCAAAGATCAAGTTTGACCAAAAGTTGACCAAATTTAACCACGGTTGACTTGAGTTGACTAGTTTCAAAAAGAATTTTGAAATAATTAAACGAAATTATTTAATTAAATGGAGTACTTAGTTCTAATTAATTAAACAAATTTATTTAATAAAATGAGAGGCCATTCCTAATTAATTAAATGAGGTTATTTAATTTTTTAAAGAAAGTGTCTCTAATTAATTAAAGATTATTTAATTAAATAGAAAAAGTAATTATGAGAGAATATTTCATTTTATTAAATTAAATATCTCAACAAAATCTCTCTTCAGTTCAAACAGAGAAATTTCCAGTTAACTATTGATCAAAAATGAGTTAAATTAGTTAACTCTTTTTTCTACTCAAATTGAATCAGTTAACTCTTTATTTTAGTCAAATTAAATCTGTTAACTCTCTTTAATTTGGAAATCTCCATTTATCACTGAACTTCACCTTTAATCCTAACCATTGATTGAAATTGATCTCAACCGTTGATGAATTCAAAGAAAGTCTATTCAATAGACCCTCATCTCTTCGTTTTGAAAGCTTGAATCAGAATTTGCATCGAATTGTTGGTAGAATTCATACTCACATTTGCTCATATTCACATACGCAAAGATAAAGTTTGACCAAAAGTTGACCATATTTAACCACGATTGACATGAGTTGACTAGTTTCAAAAATAATTTTGAAATAATTAAACGAAATTATTTAATTAAATGAAGTACTTACTTCTAATTAATTAAACAAAGTTATTTAATTAAATGAGAAGCCATTCATAATTATTTAAATGAATTTATTTAGTTAAATAAGAAAACTGTCTCTAATTAATTAAAGATTATTTAATTAAATAGAAAAAGTAATTATGAGAGCATATCTCTTTTTATTAAATTAAATATCTCAATAAAATCTCTCTTCAGTTCAAAAAGGTAAATTTTCAGTTCACTATTGATCAAAAATGACATAAATCAGTTAACTCCTTTTTCTACTCAAATTGAATCAGTTAACACCTTATTTTACAAGAAAATTTTTTAACTCCCTTTAATAATGAAATCTCCCTTTATGACTGAACATCACCTTTAATCCTGACTGTTGATTTAAATCGATCTCAACTGTTGATGAATTTCAAAAAAATCTATTTAAGAGACCCTCATCTCTTTGTTTTGAAAGGTTGAATGAGAATTTGCATCAAATCGTTGCTGGAATTCATACTCACATTCTCTCATATTCACATACCCAAAGATCAAGTTTGACCAAAAGTTGACCAGATTTAACCACGGTTGACTTGAGTTGACTAGTTTCGAAAAGAAGTTTGAAATAATTAAACAAAATTATTTAATTAAATAGAGTACTTACTTCTAATTAATTAAACAACGTTATTTAATTAAATAAGAAAAGTGTCTCTAATTAATTAGAGATTATTTAATTAAACAAAAAAAGTAATTATGAGAGCATATCTACATTTTATTAAATTAAATATCTCAACAAAATCTCTCTTAAGTTCAAAAAGGGAAATTTCTAGTTCACTATTGATCAAAAATGAGTTAAATCAGTTAACTCCATTTTCTACTCAAATTGAATCAGTTAACTCCTTATTTTACTCAAATTAAATCTGTTAACTCCCTTTAATTTGGAAATCTCCCCTTATGACTGAACTTCACCTTTAATCCTGACCGTTGACTGAAATTGATCTCAACCGTTGATGAATTCCAAGAAAGTCTGTTTAAGAGACCCTCATCTCTTCGTTTTGAAAGATTGAATGAGAATTTGCATTGAATTGTCGCTGGAATTCATACTCACATTTGCTCATATTCACATACGTATAGATCAAGTTTGACCAAAAGTTAACCAGATTTAACCACGGTTGACTTGAGTTGACTAATTTTTTAAAAAAAATTGAAATAATTAAACGAAATTATTTAATTAAATGGAGTACTTACTTTTAATTAAATAAACAAAGTTATTTACTTAAATGAGAAGCCATTCCTAATTAATTAAGTGGAGTTATTTAATTAAATAAGAAAATTGTGTCTAATTAATTATAAATTATTTAATTAAATAGAAAATGTAATTATCAAACCATATCTCATTTTATTAAATTAAATATCTCAACAAAATCTCTCTTCAGTTCAAAAAGAAAAATTTTCAGTTCACTATTGATCAAAAATGACTTAAATCAGTTGAATCCTTTTTCTACTCAAATTGAATCAGTTAACTCCTTATTTTACTCAAATTATATCTGTTAACTCCCTTTAATTTGGAAATCTCCCTTTATGACTGAACTTCACCTTTAATCGTGACCGTTGATTGAAATCGATCTCAACCATTGATGAATTTCAGGAAAGTCTATTTAAGAGACCCTCATCTCTTCCTTTTGAAAGGTTGAATTAGAATTTGCATCGAATTGTTGTTGGAATTCATACTCACATTTGCTCATATTCACATACGCAAAGATCAAGTTTGACCAAAAGTTGACTAGATTTAACCACGGTTGACTTGAGTTGAATAGTTTCGAAATTTTTTTTGAAATAATTAAACGAAATTATTTAATTAAATGGAGTACTTACTTATAATTAATTAAACAAAGTTATTTAATTAAATGAGAAGCCACTCCTAACTAATTAAATGAAGTTATTTAATTAAATAAGAAAAGTGTTTCTAATTAATTAAAGATTATTTAATTAAATATAAAAAGTAATTATTAGAGTATATCTAATTTTATTAAAATAAATATCTCAACAAAATCTCTTTTCAGTTCAAAAAGAGAAATTTATAGTTCACTATTGATCAAAAATGAGTTAAATCAGTTAACTCCTTTTTCTATTCAAATTGAATCAGTTAACTCCTTATTTTACTCAAATTAAATCTATTAACTCCCTTTAATTTGAAAATCTCCCTTTATGACTGAACTTTAGCTTTAATCCTAACCGTTGATTGAAATTGATCTCAACCGTTGATGAATTTCAACAAAGTCTATTTAAGAGACCCTCATCTCGTCGTTTTGAAAGGTTGAATGAGAATTTGCATCGAATTGTTGCTGGAATTCATACTCACATTTGCTCATATTCACATCCGCAAAGATCAAGTTTGACCAAAAGTTGAGCAGATTTAACCACGGTTGACTTGAGTTGACCAGTTTCAAAAAAAAAATTGAAATAATTAAACAAAATTATTTAATTAAATGGAGTACTTACTTCTAATTAATTAAACAAAGTTATTTAATTAAATGAGAAGCCATTCCTACTTAATTAAATGAATTTATTTAAATAAATAAGAAAAGTGTCTCTAATTAATTAAAGATTATGTAATTAAATAGAAAAAGTAATTATGAGGGCATATATCATTTTATTAAATCAAATATCTCAACAAAATCTCTCTTCAGTTCAAAAAGGGAAATTTTCAGTTCACTATTGATCAAAAATGAGTTAAATCAGTTAACTACTTTTTCTAATCAAATTGAATCAGTTAACTCGTTATTTTACTCAAATTCAATCTTTTAACTCCCTTTAATCTAAAAATTTCACATTATAATTGAACTTCACCTTTAATCCTGACCGTTGATTGAAATCGATCTGAACCGTTGATGAATTCTAGGAAAGTCTATTTAAGAGACCCTCATCTCTTCATTTTGAAAGGTTGAATGAGAATTTGCATCGAATTGTTGCTGGAATTCATACTCACATTTGCTCATATTCACATATGCAAAGATCAAGTTTGACCAAAAGTTGACCAAATTTAACCATAGTTGACTTTAGTTGACTAGTTTCGTAAAGAATTTTGAAATAATTAAACAAAATTATTTAATTAAATGAAGTACTTACTTCTAATTAATTAATAAAACATATTTAATTAAATGAGAAGCCATTCATAATTAATTAAATAAAATTATTTAATTAAATAAAAAAAGTCTCTCTAATTAATTAAAGATTATTTAATTAAATAGAAAAAGTAATTATGAGAGCATATCTCATTTTATCAAATTAAATATCTCAATAAAATCTCTCTTCAGTTCAAAAAGGGAAATTTCTAGTTGACTATTGATCAAAAATGAGTTAAATTAGTTAACTCCTTTTTCTACTCAAATTGAATCAGTTAACTCCTTATTTTACTCAAATTAAATCTGTTAACTCCCTTTAATTTTGAAATCTCTATTTATGACTGAAGTTCATCTTTAATCCTTATCGTTGATTGAAATCGATCTCAACTGTTGATGAATTCCAGGAAAGTCTATTTAAGAGACCCTCATCTCTTCATTTTGAAAGGTTGAATCAGAATTTGCATCGAATTGTTGTTGGAATTCATACTCACATTTGCTCATATTCACATATGCAAAGATCAAGTTTGACAAAAAGTTGACCAGATCTAACCACGGTTGACTTGAGTTGACTAGTTTCGTAAAGAATTTTGAAATAATTAAACGAAATTATTTAATTAAATTGAGTACTTACTTCTAATTAATTAAACAAAGTTATTTAATTAAATGAGAAGCCATTCCTAATTAATTAAATGAAGTTATTTAATTAAATAAGAAAAGTGTCTCTAATTAATTAAAGATTATTTAATTAAATAGAAAAAGTAATTATGAGAGCATATCTCATTTTATTAAATTAAATATATCAACAAAATCTCTCTTCAGTTCAAAAAGGAAAATTTCCAGTTCACTATTGATCAAAAATGAGTTAAATCAGTTAACTCATTTTTCTACTCAAATTGAATAAGTTAACTCTTTATTTTACTCAAATTAAATCTGTTAACTTCCTTTAATTTGGAAATCTCCCTTTATGACTGAACATCACCTTTAATCCTAACTGTTGATTGAAATCGATCTCAACCATTGATGAATTCTAGGAAAGTCTATTTAAGAGACCCTCATCTCTTCATTTTGAAAGGTTGAATGAGAATTTGCATCGAATTGTTGCTGGAATTCATAATCACATTTGCTCATATTCACATACGTAAAGATCAAGTTTGACCAAAAGTTGACCAGATTTAACCATGGTTGACTTGAGTTGACTAGTTTCGAAAAGAATTTTGAAATAATTAAACGAAATTATTTAATTAAATGGAGTACTTGCTTCTAATTAATTAAACAAAGTTATTTAATTAAATGAGAAGCCATTCTTAATTAATTAAATGAAGTTATTTAATTAAATAAGAAAAGTGTCTCTAATTAATTAAAAATTATTTAATTAAATAGAAAAAGTAATTATTAGAACATAGCTCATTTTATTAAATTAAATATCTCAACAAAATCTCTCTTCAGTTCAAAAAGGGAAATTTTCAATTCACTATTGATCAAAAATGAGTTAAATCAGTTAACTCCTTTTTTTACTCAAATTGAATCAGTTAACTCCTTATTTTACTCAAATTAATTCTGTTAACTCCCTTTAATTTGAAAATCTCCCTTTATGACTAAAATTCACCTTTAATCCTAACCGTTGATTGAAATCGATCTCAACTGTTGATGAATTCTAGGAAAGTCTATTTAAGAGACCCTCATCTGTTCGTTTTGAAAAGTTCAATGAGAATTTGCATCGAATTGTTGCTGGAATTCATACTCACATTTGCTAATATTCACATACGCAAAGATCAAGTTTAACTAAAATTTGACCAGATTTAACCACAGTTCACTTGAGTTGACTAGTTTCGAAAAAAAATTTGAAATAATTAAATGAAATTATTTAATTAAATGGAGTACTTATTTCTAATTAATTAAACCAAGTTATTTAATTAAATGAGAAGCCATTCCTAATTAATTAAATGAAGTTATTTAATTAAATAAGAAATGTGTCTCTAATTAATTAAAGATTATTTAATGAAATAGAAAAAGTAATTATGAGAGCATATCTCATTTTATTAAATTAAATATCTCAACAAAATCTCTCTTCAGTTCAAAAAGGGAAATTTGCAGTTCACTATTTATCAAAAATGAGTTAAATTATTTAACTCTTTTTTCTACTCAAAATGAATCAGTTAACTCCTTATTTTACTCAAATTAAATCTGTTAACTCCCTTTAATTTGGAAATCTCCCTTTATGACTGAACTTCACCTTTAATCCTGACCGTTGATTGAAATCGATCTCAACCGTTGATGAATTCTAGGAAAGTCTATTTAAGAGACCCTCATCTCTTCGTTTTGAAAGTTTGAATGAGAATTTGTATCAAATTGTTGCTGGAATTCATACTCACATTTTCTCATATTCACATATGCAAACATCAAGTTTGACCAAAAGTTAACCAGATCTAACCATGGTTGACTTGAGTTGACTAGTTTCGAAAAGAATTTTGAAATAATTAAACGAAATTATTTAATTAAGTAGAGTACTTACTTCTAATAAATTAAACAAAGTTATTTAATTAAATGAAAAGCCACTCCTAATTAATTAAATAAAGTTATTTAAGTAAATAAGAAAAGTGTCTCTAATTAATTAAAGATTATTTAATTAAATAGAAAAAGTAATTATGAGAGCATATCTAATTTTATTAAATTAAATATCTTAACAAAATCTCTCTTCAGTTAAAAAAAGGAAATTTCCAGTTCACTATTGATCAAAAATGAATTAAATCAGTTAACTCCTTTTCCTACTCAAATTGAATCAATTAACTCCTTATTTTACTCAAATTAAATCTGTTAACTCCCTTTAATTTGAAAATCTCCCTTTATGACTGAACTTCACCTTTAATCCTGACCGTTAATTGAAATCGATCTCAACCGTTGATGAATTCCAAGAAAGTCTATTTAAAAGACCCTCATCTCTTCATTTTGAAAGGTTGAATGAGAATTTGCATCGAATTGTTGCTGGAATTCATACTCACATTTGCTCATATTCACATACGCAAATATCAAGTTTGACTAAAAGTTGACCAGATTTAATCACAGTTGACTTGAGTTGACCAGTTTCAAAAAAAAAATTGAAATAATTAAACAAAATTATTTAATTAAATGGAGTACTTACTTCTAATTAATTAAACAAAGTTATTTAATTAAATGAGAAGCCATTCCTAATTAATTAAATGAAGTTATTTAAATAAATAAGAAAAGTGTCTCTAATTAATTAAAGATTATATAATTAAATAGAAAAAGTAATTATGAGAGCATATCTGATTTTATTAAATTAAATATCTCAACAAAATCTCTCTTCAGTTCAAAAAGGGAAATTTTGAGTTCACTATTGATAAAAAATGAGTTAAATCAGTTAACTCTTTTTTCTACTCAAATTGAATCAGTTAACTCCTTATTTTACTCAAATTAAATCTGTTAAGTCCTTTTAATTTAGAAATCTCCCTTTATGACTGAACTTCACCTTTAATCCTGATCGTTGATTGAAATTGATCTCAACCGTTGATGAATTCTAAGAAAGTCTATTTAAGAGACCCTCATATCTTCATTTTGAAAGGTTGAATGAGAATTTGCATCGAATTGTTGCTTGAATTTATACTCACATTTGCTCATATTCACATACATAAAGATCAAGTTTGACCAAAAGTTGACTAGATTTAACTGCAGTTGACTTGAGTTGACTAGTTTCGAAAAGAATTTTGAAATAATTAAACGAAATTATTTAATTAAATGGAGTACTTGCTTCTAATTAATTAAACAAAGTTATTTAATTAAATGAGAAGCCATTCTTAATTAATTAAATGAAGTTATTTAATTAAATAAGAAAAGTGTCTCTAATTAATTAAAAATTATTTAATTAAATAGAAAAAGTAATTATGAGAGCATATCTCAATTTATTAAATTAAATATCTCAACAAAATCTCTCTTCAGTTCAAAAAAGGAAATTTCCAGTTCACTATTGATCAAAAATGAGTTAAATCAGTTAACTCCATTTTCTACTCAAATTGAATCAGTTAACTCCTTATTTTACTCAACTTAAATGTGTTAACTCCCTTTAATTTGAAAATCTCCCTTTATGACTGAAAATCACCTTTAATCCTAATCGTTGATTGAAATCGATCTCAACCGTTGATGAATTCTAGGAAAGTCTATTTAAGAGACCCTCATATGTTCATTTTGAAAGGTTGAATGAGAATTTGCATCGAATTGTTGTTGGAATTCATACTCACATTTGCTGATATTCACATACGCAAAGATCAAGTTTGACTAAAATTTGACCAGATTTAACCACAGTTGAATTGAGTTGACTAGTTTCGAAAAGAATTTTTAAATAATTAAATGAAATTATTTAATTAAATGGAGTGCATACTTCTAATTAATTAAACAAAGTTATTTAATTAAATGAGAAGCCATTCCTAATTAATTAAATGAACTTATTTAATTTGTGAGGTCTCGCCCAATTCGTCATAGTACCAATGAGATAATTGCATTACGGTGATTTTAATCCTATGTTTGATACACTTTTCAGACTGTAGGGTTATGTCATTTTAATATCTGCATTTTGGTGATCCGCAATTACCTCTGCATATTATGACCTAATTGATGCATTTAATGATTATATTTCATGTTGTAAGCTATTGACATTGCTTTAATAGAAATTGAATGGTAGAAATGCTTGTAATATAAGAAGCTAATGTTGAAATAGAAATTAGTGTTAAAAGATAAATTTTGTTATGCATTGAGACCTAACCCGCATACCTAGGGATTCAATAGTTATGGAGTCAACATCTTGTCGTGGAATATGAAGTTATTCAGAATATTAAATTGACCATGTTATGTTGATAAGTAAAGTTTAGTTTTATAGTATTTTGAACATTTTACATGGAAATTGTTAGAAGAAGTAATGTAATTATAAGGAATGAAGTATGGAACTCAAATGTCGAATGTGATATGTAAGTTTTGATATTTTAATATTTTGAAGGTTATATTTGAAATGATTAAGAAAGGGAAAGTTAATTTGAGATGATGAAATATATGCATGTTTAATGTTGAATGAGATAATGATTTATTTTACATATGCTTATATGATTTTCTTGGACTACTGACGCTCGAGTTTAGTGTGTAGGAATTTGACCATGGGTTAAAGGGGAATTAAGGCTCAAACTACTACAAACATGACATAACCAAGGTTGAATCAGTGGAAAAGATTTAAACCTAATTGTAATTTGTTTTATTTCATATATGTGAATTGTATGTGTGCGTAGTAGCCTAGTTCATGTATTATTGTAAAAAAAGTCATTTTTTTAAATATAATGTGGTATTTTGTGTGTGTCACTTGACACTTGTGCTTCTTATGTGATATGACATGTTATTCGTCAATGGATCATGTGGCCACCTTATTCTGTGATAAATGCCTCAATTGAGGAATTTGATTATTGCCTTAGTCAATAAAAGGACAAGGTCATCACCTTGGGGAATTTGAAATTTGAATCACCTAGCTTTGGGAGGGTCATAAAGTAACTTTAAGGTAAGTTGGGATTAAAATTAACCCCACCCATGTTAGTACTATAGGCTAGGGAGCTATTAATGACCTCTAGGGTATCTAGTGGACCTAGGAGACCCCATGAAAATGACATTCTTTATGGAATCCGAAAATGAGAAGGATATATATATAGAGGTATGGCTAAATGAGAAACCACTTGGCCACTCTCTAATTTTAGAGACAATTAGGTTTTGGAGGGAGAGGAGGGGAGCTCTACTGCAACTATCCTTACCCTAGCTTGGACCATGGTTGGTATCTCAAGCTTACTTCCTTTCCTTTTTCTTTCTTTTAGCATGGTTAAGCCAATCTGCAAGTGTGGAGTTTATCAATGGAGTATGCATTGCATTGCATTGTGGAGTAGCACTCATGTGAGTGTTTGAATGGTGTTCATTCCATGTAGATTAGTGTGAGACCATTGTGCATCTTGTTGTATTGTGTGGAGTATTGTGAGTATGAGGTTTGGATTTCCTCTATTTCCTTGTTGCATTATGGGTGTTGATATTGTGTTGTGGTAATGTGATGTGCTCTTAAAAATCTTTTGTTTTATTGCTACTTGGTTTTGTTTTCTTGTTGTGCTTGAGTGTTCTTATGGGTGTGGGACTTACACTCACCCTTGTGGGAAGGGAAGAGAAGTCCAGGGTGAACAGGTAGCAGTTGGATTGCATACTTGAGAACCTTGGAGTATGGCCTCCATTGTATGCCATTGTCATAATCATATTTTGCCTTGGGGGAGGATAAGAAAAAAAAAAAAAATTGGTGAGGAAGGAAGTAACTGAAGTATGGGTTTGTAGGAAGCTAAAGCTGTTGGTTGTGTGTGGTGGAGGATGTTGTGTTGGTAGTGTGTGTGGTGGAAGATGTTTATGAAGCCTCGAAAGGGCATGATATTATGAAGCCCTGAAAGGGCCTTGTATTTTGTTGATTTAGCCCTGAAAGGGCATGAGTTTTATGGCAAATATGATATGAAATGGTAAACCTCCTTGTGTTTCCACCTTCACCCTATGTTCAAGGTTCCAATGGTGAGCCTTTGTGAAATATCCTTGGGATGGGATTTGTTGCAGTTTTGTTATGTGGTGTATATGTTTCTTACAAGTGTGTATGTGGATTTTGTTTGAGCCTTGTTCCCCTAGCACGAGGGTGGTCTCTTTGAGGCCTATGGTTGGGTGGAAAGAACCCATGGTCCTTGTTGTTTTGTTGTGATGCATTTGCAAGTTTTTAGAGAAAAATCTTGGAAACTTGGAGTCCTTGTTATCTTCCATGTGCATAGGAGGAGAAGACAATATTGCATTGAGATGAGATAGAGAGAAAAACTCCAATTTTTTTATGTGAGCCTAAATGTATTGTAAGAGAAAGCTACTGTCTTGGTTTGATTGTCAATGGAAAGGTTGTGAGTGGTCATGTGTAGTAAAAGTATTTTCTATTGTGTATATTATGATATGTTGACTTCACCACCTTTTTGTGTATCATGAGGGTATCACTAAAGATAATTCATTGTAATAATATTATTGTTTTATTAGATGGTAACACCAATCAGAGATCCAAATTACTTGATGCTCTTGAGTGGAATGCAAAAGAAATTTGATATCATAGAAGAGATAATATTCATAGGAAGGATTATCCTAGTGGTTTGCTATTATCATTTTAGTTCCATTGTTTACCAATTGTTTACAAGACTTAAGACATAAGCTTGTTGTAGGTGCACATTTTATCCTCTAGAAAATGTATGAGAAAGTAAAATAAATCTCTTCTCTTAATACAGACATTAAAATATTCAAGAGTATTCCTTAGACTCCTAGGACCCTATAACCTATAAAGCATATTTTAACATAATAAACTAACCATCATATTAATTGCATTAGAAGGGACCTCATATGAGACACATAACTCGAGTCAACACCCTATCAAATCAAAAGAAACTTTTTTAAAATATATATATACAATGCTCATGTTAAACAAACCTAAACTAGCACCAAGTAATATTTTAAACAAGACATAGTGTGACAAACAACCTACTATATTATCTACCCTAGGCTAGCATGGGTTGGTGAATGAGAAAACAATTTAATATGCTATGGAGACCAAGGTATTTAATTTCTCTGACATGACCAAGACTTATTTCATCCACCTATTCCCTAGGTGCTTTGTGCCTTCAAATATTATATTGGAATACCGCGCAAGTTTATGACATAATTCTGACAAGAGGGAATGGCTTCCATTTTGTCCTTGATGCCTTGATTTTCCTTGGAAGAAGTTATGGAATTTTATATGTCTTTCTTCACCCACCTAATTAAGACTAGGATAAACTCCACGCTGCCAACAATATGGGACCAAGTAGCAAGTCGATTTAACATGGGAATTCGAAATGCATATCTTCTAGCTCAAAATTTATAGGATTTGACTCATGGAAAAGGCACCTATGCTTGTCTTGGCCAAAACTTTGGTAAGTGAGTCCACCACGGAGAGAAACCCAAGGAATTCACTTGGTCTATGGGTAAGTGAAGAAGATTATGCGGTAGTAGCACGTGGGTAGTAGGGTGATTTGGAACTTTGCTAGAGAAAAAGTATTTCATCTTCTTTAAAGAAATGTGAGTGGGGTCAAGTTAATGGACTATGACTAATAGGGTATTTTAGATAGATGGATAGTTACTATGTTCATATGAATTCATTTTGTTACCTTAGCATTAGTAAGGATAGATTATCTTTTAAAATCATTCTTTTATGATATATGTTTATATAAATGAATTGATCATTCTTTTCACTACACTTTCAATTGTAGTAGGTATTGACCCTAATATTAAAATGTGATGTTGCTTGCATTAGAGATATAATATGAATAATAAATGGATAATTCAATCTTAATAACTATGTCAATGAAAGATGTAAGTTGGGATATGAAAAAAATAAAAATATACACCCATTAATTTGGGGAACATTTTAAATACTCTTGAAAAGTGTTAATTATGTATCTATTGTTATTTGAATCGATTGCCTAGAGTAGCATGGTTGGCATGAAAGTTGATGATAGTTCTAATGGATGGTTAATCGAGGGTTACATGCATTGAAGAAATGCTAACTCATATGACAAATTAGTAAAGATGACATTGAAATGTGGAGTATAGAATGAAGTAGTAGGTATGAGTATTCTCTTTACAAACCCTAGGTCAGTAGATGTCAAAGCGATGTCCAACCAATGATGATATAGTTGTAACACACGTATGTCTTTTGGAGGTTATTTAGGCTTATGAAATTAATTAATTAAGAATAATAACAATAATAATATTTTTTTTTTTAAAAAATTGTGCTTAATATACATTTAGGGTAAATTTAGGGCATGACATAATTAAATAAGAAAAGTGTCTCTAATTAATTAAAGATTATTTAATTAAATAGAAAAAGTAATTCTGACAGCATATCTCATTTTATTAAGTTAAATATCTCAACAAAATCTCTCTTTAGTTAAAAAAGGGAAATTTCCAGTTCACTATTGATCAAAAGTGAGTTAAATCAGTTAACTCCTTTTTCTACTCAAATTGAATCAGTTAACTGTATATTTTACTCAAATTAAATCTGTTAACTCTCTTTAATTTGGAAATCTCCCTTTATGACTGAATTTTACCTTTAATCCTGACCGTTGACTGAAATCGATCTCAACTGTTGATGAACTCTAGGAAAGTCTATTTTAGAGACCCTCATATCTTCATTTTGAAAGGTTGAATGAGAATTTGCATTGAATTGTTATTGGAATTCATACTCACATTTGCTCATAGTCACATACGCAAAGATCAAGTTTGACAAAAAGTTGACCAAATTTAACGACGATTGACTTGACTTGACTAGTTTCGATAAGAATTTTGAAATAATTAAACGAAATTATTTAATTAAATGGAGTACTTACTTCTAATTAATTAAACAAAGTTATTTAATTAAATGAGAAGCCATTCCTAATTAATTAAATGAAGTTATTAAATTAAATAAGAAAAGTGTCTCTAATTAATTAAAGATTATTTAATTAAATAGAAAAAGTAATTATGAGAGCATATCTCATTTTATTAAATTAAATATCTCAACAAAATCTCTCTTCAGTTCAAAAAGGGAAATTTCCAGTTCACTATTGATCAAAAATGAGTTAAATCAGTTAAGTCATTTTTCTACTCAAATTGAATCAGTTAACTCCCTATTTTACTCAACTTAAATATGTTAACTCCCTTTAATTTGGAAATCTCCCTTTATGACTGAACTTCACCTTTAATCCTGACCGTTGATTGAAATCGATCTCAACCGTTGATGAATTCTAGGAAAGTCTATTTAAGAGACCCTCATCTCTTTGTTTTGAAAGGTTGAATGAAAATTTGCATCGAATTGTTGCTGAAATTCATACTCACATTTGCTCATATTCACATACGCAAAGATCAAGTTTGACCAAAAGTTCACTAGATTTAACCACAGTTGACTTGAGTTGACTAGTTTTGAAAAAAAATTGAAATAATTAAATGAAATGATTTAATTAA
Source organism: Cupressus sempervirens (assembly GCA_028749045.1). Lineage (NCBI taxonomy): Eukaryota > Viridiplantae > Streptophyta > Pinopsida > Cupressales > Cupressaceae > Cupressus > Cupressus sempervirens. The sequence goes on from CM053783.1 coordinate 127,351,605, forward strand.
ATGGAGTACTTACTTCTAATTAATTAAACAAAGTTATTTAATTAAATGAGAAGCCATTCCTAATTAATTAAATGAAGTTATTTAATTAAATAAGAAAAGTGTCTCTAATTAATTAAAGATTATTTAATTAAATAGAAAAAGTAATTATGAAAGCATATCTCATTTTATTAAATTAAATATCTCAACAAAATCTCTCTTGAGTTCAAAAAGGAAAATTTCCAGTTCACTATTGATCAAAAATGAGTTAAATCAATTAACTCCTTTTTCTACTCAAATTGAATCAGTTAACTCCTTATTTTACTCAAATTAAATCTGTTAACTCTCTTTAATTTGAAAATCTCACTTTATGACTGAACTTCAACTTTAATCCTGACCGTTGATTGAAATCGATCTCAACCGTTGATGAATTCCAGGAAAGTCTATTTAAGAGACCCTCATCTGTTCGTTTTGAAAGGTTGAATGAGAATTTGCATCGAATTGTTGCTGTAATTCATACTCACATTTGCTCATATTCAAATACGCAAAGATCAAGTTTGACCAAAAGTTGACCAAATTTAACCACGGTTGACTTGAGTTGACTAGTTTCAAAAAGAATTTTGAAATAATTAAATGAAATTATTTAATTAAATGGAGTACTTACTTCTAATTAATTAATCAAAGTTATTTAATTAAATGAAAAGCCATTCCTAATTAATTAAATGAAGATATTTAATTAAATAAAAAAAGTGTCTCTAATTAATTAAAGATTATTTAATTAAATAGAAAAAGTAATTACGAGAGCATATCTAATTTTATTAAATTAAATATCTCAACAAAATCTCTCTTCAGTTCAAAAAGGGTAATTTTCAATTCACTATTGATCAAAAATGAGTTAAATCAGTTAACTCCTTTTTCTACTCAAATTGAATCAGTTAACTCTTTATTTTACTCAAATTAAATCTGTTAACTCCTTTTAATTTGGAAATCTCCCTTTATGACTGAACATCACTTTTAATCCTGACCGTTGATTGAAATCGATCTCAACCGTTGATGAATTCCAAGAAAGTCTATTTAAGAGACCCTCATCTCTTCGTTTTGAAAGGTTGAATGAGAATTTGCATCAAATTGTTGCGGGAATTCATACTCACATTTTCTCATATTAACATACGCAAAGATCAAGTTTGATCAAAAGTTGACCAGATTTAACCACCGTTGACTTGAGTTGACTAATTTTTTAAAGAATTTTAAAATAATTAAACAAAATTATTGAATTAAATAGAGTACTTACTTCTAATTAATTAAACAAAGTTATTTAATTAAATGAGAATCCATTCCTAATTAATTAAATGAAGTTATTTAATTAAATAAGGAAAGTGTCTCTAATTAATTAAAGATTATTTAATTAAATAGAAAAAGTAATTATGAGAGCATATCTCATTTTATTAAATTAAATATCTCAACAAAATCTCTCTTCAGTTCAAAAAGCAAAATTTCCAGTTCACTATTGATAAAAAGTGAGTTAAATCAGTTAACTCCTTTTTCTACTCAAATTGAATCAGTTAACTCCTTATTTTACTCAAATTAAATCTGTTAACTCCCTTTAATTTGGAATTCTCCTTTTATGACTGAACTTCACCTTTAATCCTGACCATTGATTGAAATCGATCTCAACCGTTGATGAATTCTAGGAAAGTCTATTTAAGAGACCCTCATCTCTTCATTTTAAAAGGTTGAATGAGAATTTGCATCGAATTGTTGCTGGAATTCATACTCACATTTGCTCATATTCACATACGCAAAGATCAAGTTTGACCAAAAGTTGACCAGATTTAACCACGGTTGACTTGGGTTGACTAGTTTCGAATTTTTTTTTGAAATAATTAAACAAAATTATTTAATTATATGGAGTACTTACTTCTAATTAATTAAACAAAGTTATTTAATTAAATGAGAAGCCATTCCTAATTAATTAAATGAAGTTACTTAATTAAATAAGAATAGTGTCTATAATTAATTAAAGTTTATTTAATTAAATAGAAAAAGTAATTATGAGAGCATATCTTATTTTATTAAATTAAATATCTAAACAAAATCTCTCTTCAGTTCAAAAAGGGAAATTTCCAGTTCACTATTGATCAAAAATGAGTTAAATCAGTTAACTCCTTTTTCTACTCAAATTGAATCAGTTAACTCCTTATTTTACTCAAATTAAATATGTTAACTCCCTTTAATTTGGAAATCTCCCTTTATGACTAAACTTCACCTTTAATCCTGACCATTGATTGAAATCGATCTCAACCGTTGATGAATTCCAGGAAAGTCTATTTAAGAAACCCTCATCTCTTCATTTTGAAAGGTTGAATGAGAATTTGCATCAAATTGTTGCTGAAATTCATACTCACATTTGCTCATATTCACATACGCAAAGATCAAGTTTGACCAAAAGTTGACCAGATTTAACCACGGTTGACTTGAGTTGACTAGTTTCGAAAAGAATTTTGAAAAAATTAAACGAAATTATTTAATTAAAGTGAGTACTTACTTCTAATTAATTAAACAAAGTTATTTAATTAAATGAGAAGCCATTCCTAATTAATTAGATGAAGTTATTTAATTAAATAAGAAAAGTGTCTCTAATTAATTAAAGATTGTTTAATTAAATAGAAAAATTAATTACGAGAGTATATCTCATTTTATTAAATTAAATATCTCAACAATATCTCTCTTCAGTTCAAAAAGGGAAATTTTTAGTTCACTATTGATCAAAAATGAGTTAAATTAGTTAACTCCTTTTTCTACTCAAATTGAATCAGTTAACTCCTTATTTTACTCAAATTAAATCTATTAACTCCCTTTAAGTTGGAAATCTCCCTTTATGACTAAACTTCACGTTTAATCCTGACCATTGATTGAAATCGATTTCAACCGTTGATGAATTCTAGGAAATTCTATTTAAGAGACCCTCATCTCCTCATTTTGAAAGGTTGATTGAATAGATGCATTTCAGACTTTGATCGGTGTAGTTCAGTAGAGAGTAGTACCTGTGGTTCAGCCAATTCAGCAGATTCCAGTATTGGAAGCAGAGGGAATCGGAGGAGGCAAGCCCAGAGTCAGAGAGAGGACTAGGAGTCCCCCACCAAGACAATTAGAGGGGCAGGATGAGCATGAAGGTGAGTCAATAAACCAGAGAAGACCCCCACTTGATAGACCTCCTAGACATGTAGGAGATGATATCAGAGAATTGATTCGACTTGGGCCACCATTAGTTACTGGTTCTACTAAGGGGAGAGTAGTAGAGGCATGGTTGAAGAGCCTACAATGGTGCTTTGGATTACGACCCTATGAGAGTAATCTAAAGGCACGACTAGCAGTTCATTAGTTGAGAGGGGATGCCTCCAACTGGTGGCATCAGGAGGAGATCATAGGTGGAGTGAGGATGGATACCCTCACGTGGGAATCATTCCTAAAAATATTTCAAGAAAGGTACTTGTCAGAGTATTTCCGACAGAAACAGATAGAGGAGTTCCATTCTCTTTATCAGAGAGGTCTTACAGTGGCATAGTATGAGAGCAGGTTTCTCGAGCTCCTTCCTTATGTAGAATACATGAAGGACGAGAAACTACGAGTACATCATTTTATCATGGGGCTGAATTTCTCACTTCAAGGACCATTTCGGATGGCCTTCCCTACCACCTTCAGATAGGTAGTGGAGATAGCACTAGTGGATACCCCACAGCCATAGTCAATGCAGACTCAACAGTCTTCTAGGAGTGGATACAGTTGGTCTAGCAGATTAGGAGGCCCATAGTAGTCAGGATCACAGGATACACGATCTTATACCCAAGGGCCATGCTACGCTTGTGGTGGCATGGGTCATATAGCTAGAGAGTGTCTGCAAGGGCAGTCATCTAGTGGTCAGAGAGGGGTTTTTTCAGAGCCGACAGTTGAAGACTTGGGCAGGTCTCACAGAGTTTTTACAGATGTTGACAACCGCTAGGTTGAGCATCAGGCTACAGATATTGGGGCTACAGGTGGAGTTGGTCAGCCAGTTAGTGCTAGATACTATCCATATTATTGCCCGACAGACCCTAGCTCCTCGAGGTCGAGAGCTGGACCAAGTTAGGGTCTAGTGGGAATGTTATGACGAGGTCACAATTTCCTTGGGGAATGCAACATGGATGCGATCTCTATACGCTTATCTTTTGATGAACTCCAGGAGGAAGTTCATGCCTAGTGGGGGAGGATGTGAGGCCTCGCCCCGACCCTTTGTAGCTTTAGTTATTACTTTATCTTTTTGATACTCATGATTCGAGATGTCAAGACATTATCTGATGCTTAGAACATATCATATTATTTCATGTTGTGTGATGTTATTTTCAAATATTTGATGTCCGTCATTTAATGTTTTATGTATATATATGTTGATAAATTAAGTAAAAGGTAGGATTAACATTTTGGTTTAAGATATTTTAAATGGTTAAGAATTGAATAGGATGAGAGGAACCCTGCTTTTTGTTATAGATGAATGTTTTAATTTATGTGATTCCTGATACGTATATATATACATATGTGCATGTGATTTTTGAGACTACTGATGTGTGGAATGCGTGTGCAGATATTATAGCCGAAGAAACTAATGGAGGAACAGAACTGATCCCTATGAGTTAATTTTGGAAACCTTGTTGTTCATAATTCAAGTATTGTACTGTGAGATGTATGTATTTTATTTCTGTGTTCAGTGAATATTAATGTTCATAACTATGTTCTTTTAGTGTCACTTGACACTCGTGAATTGTTTGTGCTCTTTAGCGTCCTAGTTAGGGTTATTTGTGTAGCCTTTGGATCTAACTCGATTTAAGTTAGTGTCAGTTTACTAATTGAGTTCTTAATTGGAGTTAGTCATCCCTAATCCGGATTAGTGCTTAATTTGCATTTTAGAGTTGTTAGTTGGTCCTAATTATTTCCTAGCTTTTGTTTGGCTCTAACCTATTCCTAAGGCTTTATATCATGAAATTATTATACCCAAAGGGTATGGGTATGGGTTAGGGGTCTTTTCCAACCCCTAAGCCCCATTTTTTGACTTTTGAGACCACTCAAAAAGTCTCTGTTTGCCTTTGTGCGAAAATTGCAAGTGGCTACCATGAGTTTCATCACACCACCTCCACTTAGTGTTTAACCATAGTGTGGGTTGAGTTAGGAGTTTTTGAAATTGTAAGTGGGTGGGTGTAGTTATTGATCCTTTTGGGTGGTTGAGTTTGAGGCTTATTTAAAGGCCTTTCTTAGACTAGTAGAGGTTGTTACCCAATCTCTACATTTAGAGAAGAGTTCTTGAAGATTAAAGGAAGGAGAAGGAAACTCTACTCAAACTTGTTCATTGCCATTACCTCTTGTGAAGGTTCGAATTCTCATCTCCCTTGTTCAGATTTCATTCTTGTTTCATGCTTATGCTACCTTGTTGTTGCTTCAATGTTTGTATGTTTGTGGGAATGTTGGGAAGCTTGAAAACCATGTTTTTTTTTTATGATTTCCTTTCATGTTTATGTTTGCAATTTTTTTTTTGAGATTTTTTTTGCATGGGTATTTTGGTATTACTCACCCTTGGAGAGGGCAAAAGTGACCAATTTTGGGAAAGGTCTGTTTAGTCAGACTCCAACCAGTGTAGAGTCTCTTCTCAAGATGAGAAGAGGGAGAAAGGTAAAGGTGTTATGGGCCCCTACTTGTCAGCACAAACCTTGTATGATTATGGTATATTGAAATGGAAGAATGGAAGTTCTTAGTATTTAGCCCTAATTGGGCATTTGTTAGTGTTGTGCTTGACTTCTCCTAGTTGAAAAAATCCACCTTTCCCTAGTTTTGATTTATTGTGAATCTCATTGTCTAAACCATGTATGAATATGCATATTTGATTGTCTCTTGGTTATGCTTGGTTGTCACCTGATCAGATTTTGTTTCCTCCACGGTTCGTAGAAATGTGTTACAAAATTGGATATGGAACCCTTGTTGAGGGTCATGAAAGAAATTTCATTTAAGTGTTGTAATTCAGGATTGAAATCCCATGTAAATTGTATCTCAAAACTTTGTTGGATTGGCAACGAAGCCGGGTTTTCTTCCTGATTCTTTCTCGGCTGAGCCTTTGAATCAGGTTTTCCAATAAAATTGGTGTTTGAGTATAATTGTTTATCATGTGATTTAATCGTAATTTTAGTTTAGATGGATACATATCAAAAATAGGATGAAAATGATGACATTCAATTATGCAAATTTTGCGTTTAAGTATGTTAAGAAAGGAAGATGGATATGATTAATTTTTTTAATTCAATTTCGTACCTATTAGAAGATCAAATAAATATTGTATTGTTGTGAACAAACTTTTGAACCTATGTTTTAAAGCCATTAAGAACATAAAATAATAATACCTATTTTAGAAAAATCAAATACATTGCTTGTAAATCTTTACTTAGAAAAATTTAGCTAAAAAAAAAAAAGTACCAAGAGAGCAAAAACTCTTTGGATTTTTGTATGGGGAGCAATTTAAATGCTCCCCCTTGAGACAGAGAATCTAAGAGATTCTCTTATTATCCTTTTTGTTTATTTTAGATATTGTTTTATTTTTAATTAAATATAGTAATGGAATTAACAAAGACAAATTTTTTTAAAAAGAGAAATTTTCAACTAAGCTAATATCCTTAATATCTACTTTTCCTACCTAAAAAACTTTATGTGTTTAATGCTTCCATCCCTTCTTGGGCGTCAATTCAAATGATATTGAATAAGTTTTGTTTAAGAAATATGTTTTATTGCAAAGTCATTAGTCATCATATAGATGACATCACCCGATCACATCAACCTATGTTGCAGACCCTTCGAAAAGTTTGAATTTGGTTATGAGTTTGTTTTTTTTTGCTTTGATTGTTTTGGGCACCTCCCTTTTTGTTTAAGCCTGCGCCTGCTTTGGCTTTGGGCAGAGCGCTGTCCTTGGTCAGTGCTTGGGCAGTGCTTCACCTTGGGAAGCGCTTGCCCAAGGTAGGGGTAGGTGATCATAGGGGGGAGCAAAGGGTTAGTAGATTAGAGTTAGTATTGTTAGGTGTTAGAATTAGGTTAGTATGTAGGTTAGCTTGTTTGTATTAATTTAGTTATGTTTTATTAAATGTTTTTTTTGGTTAGAATAATAAGGGGTTAGTAGAGGTTAGTTAAATTAGTTTAGTATATGTTTGTGAGTGTATGTTAACTTTAGTTAGTAAGTGGATTTAACCACGGTTGACTTCAGTTGACTAGTTTCGAAAAGAAATTTCAAATAATTGAATGAAATTATTTAATTAAATGGAGTACTTACTTCAAATTAATTAAACAAAGTTATTTAATTAAATGAGAAGCCATTCCTAATTAATTAAATGAAGTTATTTAATTAAATAAGAAAAGTGTCTCTAATTAATTAAAGATTATTTAATTAAATAGAAAAAGCAATTATAAGAGCATATCTCATTTTATTAAATTAAATATCTCAACAAAATCTGTCTTCAGTTCAAAAAGGAAAATTTTCAGTTCACTATTGATAAAAAATGAGTTAAATCAGTTAACTCCTTTTTCTACTCAAATGGAATAAATTAACTCCTTATTTTACTCAAATCAAATCTGTTAACTCCATTTAATTTGAAAATCTCCCTTTATGACTGAACTTCACCTTTAATCCTGACCGTTGATTGAAATCGATCTCAACCGTTGATGAATTCTATGAAAATCTATTTAAGAGACCCTCATCTCTTCATTTTGAAAGGTTGAATGAGAATTTGCATCGAGTTGTTGCTAGAATTCATACTCACATTTGCTCATATCCACATACGCAAAGATCAAGTTTGTCCAAAAGTTGACAAGATTCAACCACGGTTGACTTGAGTTGACTAGTTTCGAAAATAATTTTGAAATAATTAATCACAATTATTTAATTAAATGGAGTACTTACTTATAATTAATTAAACAAAGTTATATAATTAAATGAGAAGCCATTCCTAATTAATTAAATGAAGTTATTTAATTAAATAAGAAAAGTGTCTCTAATTAATTAAAGATTATTTAATTAAATAGAAAAAGTAATTATGAGAGCATATCTCATTTTATTAAATTAAATATCTCAACAAAATCTCTCTTCAGTTCAAAAAGGGAAATTTCTAGTTCACTATTGATCAAAAATGAGTTAAATCAGTTAACTCCTTTTTCTACTCAAATTGAATCAGTTAACTCCTTATTTTACTCAAATTAAATCTGTTACCTCCTTTTAATTTAGAAATCTCCCTTTATGACTGAACTTCACCTTTAATACTGACCGTTGATTGAAATCGATCTCAACTGTTGATAAATTCCAAGAAAGTCTATTTAAGAGACCCTCATCTCTTCATTTTGAAAGGTTGAATGAGAATTTGCATCGAGTTATTGCTGAAATTAATACTTACATTTGCTCATATTCACATACGCAAAGATGAGATTTGACCAAAACTTGACCAGATTTTACCACGGTTGACTTGAGTTGAATAGTTTCGAAAAGAATTTTGAAATAATTAAATGAAATTATTTAATTAAATGGCGTACTTACTTCTTAATTAAATGAGAAGCCATTCCTAATTAATTAAATGAAGTTATTTAATTAAATAAGAAAAGTGATTGTACTTAACTAAATATTACTTAATTAAATAAAAAAAGTAATTATGAGCGCATATCTCATTTTATTAAATTAAATATCTCACCAAAATATCTCTTCAATTCAAAAAGGGAAATTTTCAGTTCACTATTGATCAAAAATGAGTTAAATCAGTTAACTACTTTTTCTACTCAGATTGAATCAGTTAACTCCTTATCTTACTCAAATTAAATCTGTTAACTCCTTCTAATTTGAAAATCTCCCTTTATGGCAGAACTTCACCTTTAATCCTGCCTGTTGATTGAAATCGATCTCAACCGTTGATGAATTCCAGGAAAGTCTATTTAAGAGACCCTCATCTCTTCATTTTGAAAGGTTAAATGAGAATTTGCATCGAGTTGTTGCTAGAATTCATACTCACATTTGCTCATATCCACATACGCAAAGATCAAGTTTGTCCAAAAGTTGATCAGATTTAACCACAGTTGACTTGAGTTGACTAGTTTCGAAAAGAATTTTGAAATAATTAAATGAAATTATTTAATTAAATAGAGTACTTACTTCTAATTAATTAAACAAAGTTATTTAATTAAATGAGAAGCCATTCCTAATTAACTAAATGAAGTTATTTAATTAAATAAGAAAATTATTTCTAATTAATTAAAGATTACTTAATTAACTAGAAAAAGTAATTATGAGAGCATATCTCATTTTATTAAATTAAATATCTCAACAAAATCTCTCTTCGGTTCAAAAAGAGAAATTTCTAGTTCACTATTGATAAAAATGAGTTAAATCAGTTAACTCCTTTTTCTACTCAAATTGAATCAGTTAACTCCTTATTTTACTCAAATTAAATATGTTAACTCTCTTTAATTTAGAAACATCCCTTTATTACTGAACTTCACCTTTAATCCTGACCGTTGATTGAAATCGATCTCAACCATTAATGAATTCTAGGAAAGTTTGTTTAAAAGACCCTCATCTCTTCATTTTGAAAGGTTGAATGAGAATTTGCGTCGAGTTGTTGCTGGAATTCATACTCACATTTGCTCATATTCACATACACAAATATCAATTTTGACCAAAAGTTGACCAGATTTAACCACGATTGAAATGACTTTACTAGTTTCGAAAAAAAATTTGAAATAATTAAACGACATTTTTTAATTAAATGAAATACTTACTTCTAATTAATTAAACAAAGTTATTTAATTAAATGAGAAGCCATTCCTAATTAATTAAATAAAGTTATTTAATTAAATCAGAACAGTGTCTCTAATTAATTAAAGATTATTTAATTAAATAGAAAAAGTAATTATCAGAGCATATCTCATTTTATTAAATTAAATATCTCAACAAAATCTCTCTTCAGTTCAAAAAGAGAAATTTCCAGTTCATTATTGATCAAAAATGAGTTAAATCAGTTAACTCCTTTTTCTACTCAAATTGAATCAGTTAACTCCTTATTTTACTCAAATTAAATCTGTTAACTCCCTTTAATTTGGAAATCTCCCTTTATGACTGAACTTCACCTTTAATCCTGACCGTTGATTAAATTGATCTCAACCGTTGATGAATTCGAGGAAAGTCTATTTAAGAGACCCTCGTCTCTTCATTTTGAAAGGTTAAATGAGAATTTGCATCGAGTTGTTGCTGGAATTCATACTCACATTTGCTCATATTCACATACACAAATATCAAGTTTGACCAAAAGTTGACTAGATTTAACCACGGTTGACTTGAGTTGACTAGTTTTGAAAAGAATTTTGAAATAATTAAACGAAATTATTTAATTAAATGGAGTACCTACTTCTAATTAATTAAACAAAGTTATTTAACTAAATGAGAAGCCATTCCTAATTAATTAAATGAAGTTATTTAATTAAATAATAAAAGTGTCTCTAATTAATTAAAGATTATTTAATTAAATAGAAAAAGTAATTATGAGAGCATATCTCATTTTATTAAATTAAAAATCTCAACAAAATCTCTCTTCAGTTCAAAAAGGGAAATTTCCAGTTCACTATTGATCAAAAATGAGTTAAATTAGTTAATTTCATTTTCTACTCAAATTGAATAAGTTAACTCCATATTTTACTCAAATTAAATCTGTTAACTCACTTTAATTTGGAAATCTCCCTTTATAACTGAACTTCACCTTTAATCCCTACCGTTGATTGAAATCGATCTCAACCTTTGATGAATTCCAAGAAAGTCTATTTAAGAGACCCTCATCTCTTCATTTTGAAAGGTTGAATGAGAATTTGCATCAAATTGTTACTAGAATTCATACTCACATTTGCTCATATTCACTTACGCAAAGATCAAGTTTGACCAAAAGTTGATCTGATTTAACCACGGTTGACTTGAGTTGACTAGTTTCGTAAAGAATTTTGAAATAATTAAATGAAATTATTTAAATAAATAGAATACTTACTTCTAATTATTTAAACAAAGTTATTTAATTAAATGATAAGCCTTTCCTAATTAATTAAATGAAGTTATTTATTTAAATAAGAAAATTGTCTCTAATTAATTAAAAATTATTTAATTAAATAGAAAAAGTAATTATGAGAGCATATCTCATTTTATTAAATTAAATATCTTAACAAAATCTCTCTTCAGTTCAAAAAAGAAAATTTTCAGTTCACTATTGATAAAAAATGAGTTAAATCAGTTAACTCTTTTTTCTATTCAAATTGAATCAGTTAACTCCTTATTTTACTCAAATTAAATCTGTCAACTCCCTTTAATTTGGAAATCTTCGTTTATGACTAAACTTGACCTTTAATCCTGACTGTTGTTTAAAATCGATCTCAACCGTTGATCAATTCCAGGAAAGTCTATTTAAGAGACCCTCATCTCTTCATTTTGAAAGGTTGAATGAGAATATTTATCGAATTTTTACTGGAATTCAAATTCACATTTGCTCATATTCACTTACGCAAAGATCAAGTTTGACCAAAAGTTGACCAGATTTAACCACGGTTGACTTGAGTTGACTAGTTTCGAAAGGAATTTTGAAATAATTAAACAAAATTATTTAATTAAATGCAGTATTTACTTTTAATTAATTAAACAAAGTTATTTAATTAAATGAGAAGCCATTCTTAATTAATTAAATGAAGTTATTTAATTAAATAAGAAAAGTGTCTCTAATTAATTAAAGATTATTTAATTAAATAGAAAAAGTAATTATGAGAGCATATCTCATTTTATTAAATTAAATATTTCAACAAAATCTCTCTTCAGTTCAAAAAGAGAAATTTTCAGTTCACTATTGATCAAAAATGAGTTAAATGAGTTAACTCGTTTTTCTACTCAAATTGAATCAGTTGACTCTTTATTTTACTCAAATTAAATCTGTTAACTCCCTTTAATTTGGAAATCTCCTTTTATGACTGAACTTCACATTTAATCCTGACCGTTGATTGAAATTGATCTCAACCGTTGATGAATTCCAAGAAAGTCTATTTAAGAGACCCTCATCTCTTCATTTTAAAGGTTGAATGAGAATTTGCATCGAGTTATTGCTAGAATTCATACTCACATTTTCTCATATTCACATACGCAAATATCAAGTTTGACTAAAAGTTGACCAAATTTAACCATGGTTGACTTGAGTTGACTACTTTCGAAAAGAATTTTGAAATAATTAAACAAAATTATTTAATTAAATGGAGTACGTACTTCTAATTAATTAAACAATGTTATTTAATTAAATGAGAAGCCATTACAAATTAATTAAATGAAGTTATTTAATTAAATAAGAAAAGTGTCTCTGATTAATTAAAGATGATTTAATTAAATAAAAAAAGTAATTATGAGAGCATATCTCATTTTATTAAATTAAATATCTCAACAAAATCTCTATTCAGTTCAAAAAGGGAAATTTCTAGTTCACTATTGATTAAAAATGAGTTAAATTAGTTAACTCCTTTTTCTACTCGAATTGAATCAGTTAACTCCTTATTTTACTCAAATTAAATCTAATCAGTCCCTTTAATTTGGAAATCTCCCTCTATGACTGAACTTCACTTTTAATCATGACCGTTGATTGAAATCAATCTCAACCGTTGATGAATTTCAGGAAAGTCTATTTAAGAGACCCTCATCTCTTCATTTTGAAAGGTTGAACGAGAATTTGCATCGAATTGTTGCTGGAATTCATACTCACATTTGCTCATATTCACATACGCAAAGATCAAGTTTAACCAAAAGTTGACCAAATTTAACCACGGTTGACTTGAGTTGATTAGTTTCGAAAAAAAATTTCAAATAATTAAACTAAATTATTTAATTAAATGGAGTACTTACCTCTAATTAATTAACCAAAGTTATTTAATTAAATGAGAAGCCATTCCTAATTAATTAAATGAAGTTATTTAATTAAATAAGAAAAGTGTCTCTAATTAATTAAAGATTGTTTAATTTAAAAAAAAAAGTAATTATGAGAGCATATCTCATTTTATTAAATATCTTTTCGAAAATAGTCAACTCAAGTCAACCGTGGTTAAATCTGGTCAACTTTTAGTCAAACTTGATCTTTGCATATATGAATATGAGCAAACGTGAGTATGAATTCCAGCAACAATTCGATGCAAATTCTCATTCAACCATTCAAAATGAAGAGATGAGGGTCTCTTAAATAGGCTTTCTTGAAATTCATCAACGGTTGAGATCGATTTCAATCAATGGTCAGAATTAAAGGTGAAGTTCAGTCATAAAGGGAGATTTCCAAATTAAAGGGAGTTCACAGATTTAATTTGAGTAAAATAAGGAGTTAACTGATTCAATTTGAGTAGAAAAAGGAGTTAACTGGTTTAACTCATTTTTTATCAATCGTGAACTAGAAATTTTTATTTTTGAACTGAAAAGAGATTTTGTTGAGATATTTAATTTAATAAAATGAGATATGCTCTCATAATTACTTTTCCTATTTACCTAAATAATCTTTAATTAATTAGAGACACTTTTCTTATTTAATTAAATAACTTTATTTAATTAACTAGGAATGGCTTCTGATTTAATTAAATAACTGTGTTTAATTAATTAGAAGTAAGTACTCCATTTAATTAAATAATTTCATTTAATTATTTCTAATTTTTTTTGAAACTAGTCAACTCAAGTCAACCGTGGTTAAATTTGGTCAACTTTTGGTCAAATTTATTTTTGCGTATGTGAATATGAGCAAATGTGAGTATGAATTCCAACAACAATTCGATGCAAATTCAAATTCAACCTTTCAAAATGAAGAGATGAGGGTCTCTTAAATAGACTTTCCTGGAATTCATCAACGGTTGAGATCGATTTCAATCAACGGTCAGGATTAATGATGAAGTTCAATCATAAAGGAAGATTTTCAAATTAAAGGGAGTTAACAGATTTAATTTGAGTAAAATAAGGAGTCAACTATTTCAATTTGAGTAGAAAAAGGAGTTAAATGATTGAACTCATTTTTAATCAATAGCGAACTGAAAATTTCCCTTTTTGAACTGAAGAGAGATTTTGTTGAGATACATAATTTAATAAAATGAGATATGCTCTCATAATTACCTTTTTATTTAATTAAATAATCTTTAATTAATTAAAGACACTTTTCTTATTTAATTAAATAATTTCATTTAATTAATTAGGAATGGCTTCTCATTTAATTAAATAACTTTGTTTAATTAATTACAAGTAAGTACTCTATTTAATTAAATAATTTCGTTTAATTATTCCAAAATTATTTTCAAAACTAATCAACTCAAGTCAATCGTGGTTAAATCTAGTCAACTTTTGGTCAAACTTGATCTTTGCGTATGTGAATACGAGCAAATGTGAGTATGAATTTCACCAACAATTCGATGCAAATTCTCATTCAACCTTACAAAATGAAGAGATGAGAGTCTCTTAAATAGACTTTCTTGGAATTCATAAACCGTTGAGATCGATTTCAATTAACAGTCAGGATTAAAGGTGAAGTTCAGTCATAAAGGGAGATTTCCAAATTAAAGGGAGTTAACAGATTTAATTTGAGTAAAATAAGGAGTTAACTGATTCAATTTTAGTAGAAAAAGGAGTTAACTCATTTAACTCATTTTTGATCAATAGTGAACTGGAAATTTCTCTTTTTGAACTGAAGCGAGATTTTGTTGAGATATTTAATTTAATAAAATGAGATATACTCTCATAATTACTTTTTCTATTTAAAATAATCTTTAATTAATTAGAGACACTTTTCTTATTTAATTAAATAACTTCAATTAATTAATTACGAATGGCTTCTCATTTAATTAAATAACTTTGTTTAATTAATTAGAAGTAAGTACTTCATTTTATTAAATAATTTTGTTTAATTATTTCAAAATTCTTATCGAAACTAGTCAACTCAAGTCAATCGTCGTTAAATTTGGTCAACTTTTGGTCAAATTTGGGCTTTGTGTATGTGAATATGAGCAAATTTTAGTATGAATTTCAGCAACAATTCGATGCAAATTCTCATTCAACCTTTCAAAATGGAGAGATGAGGGTCTCTTAAATAGACTTTCTTGGAATTCAGCAACGGTTGAGATCGATTTCAATCATCGGTCAAGATTAAAGATGAAGTTCAGTCATAAAGGGAGATTTCCAAATTAAAGAGATTTAACAGATTTAATTTGAGTAAAATAAGGAGTTAACTGATTCAATTTCAGTAGAAAAAGGAGTTATCTGATTTAACTCATTTTTTATCAATAGTGAACTGGAAATTTCCTTTTTTGAACTGAAGCGAAATTTTGTTGAGATATTTAAATTGATAAAATGAGATACGCTCTCATAATTACTTTTTCTATTTAATTAAGTAATCTTTAATTAATTAGAGACACTTTTCTTATTTAATTAAATAACTTCATTTAATTAATTAGGAATGGCTTCTCATTTAATTAAATAACTTTGTTTAATTAATTGGAAGTAAGTACTCCATTTAATTAAATAATTTCATTTAATTATTTTAATTTTTTTTTGAAACTGGTCAGCTCAAGTCAACCGTGGTTAAATCTGGTCAACTTTTGGTCAAACTTGATTTTTACGTATATGAATATGAGCAAATGTAAGTATGAATTCTAACAACAATTCAATGCAAATTCACATTCAACCTTTCAAAATGAAGAGATGAGGGTCTCTTAAATAGACTTTTCTGGAATTCATCAACGGTTGAGATCGATTTCAATCAACGATCAGGATTAAAGGTGAAATTCAGTCATAAATGGAGATTTCCAAATTAAAGGAAGTTAACAAATTTAATTTGAGTAAAATAAGGAGTTAACTAATTTAATTTGAGTAGAAAAAGGAGTTAACTAATTTAACTCATTTTTTATCAATAGTGAACTAGAAATTTCCCTTTTTAAACTGGAGAGGGATTTTTTTGTGATATTTAATTTAATAAAATGAGATATACTCTCATAATTACTTTTTCTATTTAATTAAATAATCTTTAATTAATTAGAGACACTTTTCTTATTTAGTTAAATAACTTCAATTAATTAATTAGGAATGGCTTCTCATTTAATTAAATAACTTTGTTTAATTAATTAGAAGTAAGTACTCCATTTAATTAAATAATTTCGTTTATTTATTTCAAAATTCTTTTTGAAACTAGTCAACCGTGGTTAAATCTAGTCAACTTTTGGTCAAACTTGATCTTTGTGTAGGTGAATATGAGCAAATGTGAGTATGAATTCCAGCAACAATTCGATGCAAATTCTCATTCAACCTTTCAAAATGAAGAGATGATTGTCTCTTAAATAGAATTTCTTAGAATTCATCAATGGTTGAGATCGATTTCAATCAACGGTCAGGATTAAAGGTGAAGTTCAGTCATAAAGGGAGATTTCCAAATTAAAGGGAGTTAACAGATTTAATTTGAGTAAAATAAAGAGTTAACTGATTCAATTTGAGTAGAAAAAGGAGTTAATTGATTTAACTCATTTTCGATCAATAGTGAACTGGAAATTTCCCTTTTTGAACTGAAGACGGATTTTTTGAGATATTTAATTTAATAAAATGAGATATGCTCTCATAATTACTTTTTCTATTTAATTAAATAATCTTTAATTAATTAGAGACACTTTTTTTATTTAATTAGGAATGGCTACTCATTTAACTAAAGAACTTTATTTAATTAATTAGAAGTAAGTACTCTATTTAATTAAATAATTTCGTTTAATTATTTTAAATTCTTTTCAAAACTAGTCAACTCAAGTCAATCGTGATTAAATCTATCAACTTTTGGTCAAACTTGATCTTTGCGTATGTGAATATGAGAAAATGTGAGTATGAATTCCAGCAACAATTCGATGCAAATTCTCATTCAACCTTTCAAAATGAAGAGATGAGGGTCTCTTAAATAGACTTTCCTAGAATTCATCAACGGTTGAGATCGATTTCAATCAACGGTCAGGATTAAAGGTGAAGTTCAGTCATAAACGGAGATTTCCAAATTAAAGGGAGTTAACAGCTTTAATTTGAGTAAAATAAGGAGTTAACTGATTCAATTTGAGTAGAAAAAAGAGTTAACTGATTTAACTCATTTTTTATCAATAGTGAACTACAAATTTCTCTTTTTGAACTAAAGAGAGATTTTGTTGAGATATTTAATTTAATAAAATGAGATATGCTCTCATAATTACTTTTTCTATTTAATTAAATAATCTTTAATTAATTAGAGACAGTTTTTTTATTTAATTAAACAACTTCGTTTAATTAATTAGGAATGGCTTCTCATTTAATTAAATAACTTTATTTAATTAATTAGAAGTAAGTACTCCATTTAATTAAATAATTTCATTCAATTATTTGAAAATTCTTTTCGAAATTAGTCAACTAAAGTCAATTGTGGTTAAATTTGGTCAACTTTTGGTCAAACTTAATCATTGCATATGTGAATATGAGCAAATGTGAGTATGAATTCTAGCAACAATTCGATGCAAATTCTCATTCAACCTTTCAAAATGAAGAGATGAGGGTCTCTTAAATAGACTTTCTCAGAATTCATCAACGGTTGAGATCGATTTCAATCAATGGTCAGGATTAAAGGTGAAGTTCAATCATAAAGGAAGATTTCTAAATTAAAGGGAGTTAACAGATTTAATTTGAGTAAAATAAGGAGTTAACTGATTCAATTTGAGTAGAAAAAGGTGTTAACTGATTTAACTCATTTTTGATCAAAAGTGAATTGGAAATTTCCCTTTTTGAACTGAAGAGAGATTTTGTTGAGATATTTTATTTAATAAAATGAGATATGCTCTCATAATTACTTTTTTTATTTAATTAAACAATCTTTAATTAATTAGAGACACTTTTCTTATTTATTTAAATAACTTCAATTAATTAATTAGGAATGGCTTCTCATTTAATTAAATAACTTTGTTTAATTAATTAGAAGTAAGTACTTCATTTAATTAAATAATTTCGTTTAATTATTCAAAAAAATTTTAGAAACTAGTCAACTCAAGTCAACCGTGGTTAAATCTGGTCATCTTTTGGTCAAACTTGATCTTTGCGTATGTGAATATGAGCAAATGTGAGTATGAATTTCAGCAACAATTCGATGCAAATTCTCATTCAACCTTTCAAAATGAAGAGATGAGGGTCTCTTAAATAGACTTTCCTGTAATTCATCAACGGTTGATATCGGTTTCAATCAACGATCAGGATTAAAGGTGAAGTTCAGTCATAAAGGGAGATTTCCAAATTAAATGGAGTTAACAGATTTAATTTGAGTAAAGCAAGGAGTTATCTGATTCAATTTGAGTAGAAAAAGGAGTTAACTGATTTAACTCATTTTTTATCAATAGTGAACTGGAAATTTCTCTTTTTGAACTGAAGAGAGATTTTGTTGAGATATTTAATTTAATAAAATGAGATATGCTCTCATAATTACTTTTTCTATTTAATTAAATAATCTTTAATTAACTAGAGACACTTTTCTTATTTAATTAAATAACTTTATTTAATTAATTAGGAATGGCTTCTCATTTAATTAAATAACTTTGTTTAATTAATTAGAATTAAGTACTCCATTTAATTAAATAATTTCGTTTAATAATTTCAAAATTCTTTTCGAAACTAGTCAACTGTGGTCAAATCTGGTCAACTTTTGCTCAAACTTGATTTTTGCGTATGTGAATATGAGCAAATGTGAGTATGAATTTCAGCAACAATTCCATGCAAATTCTCATTCAACCTTTCAAAATGAAGAGATGAGGGTCTCTTAAATAGACTTTCCTGGAATTCATCAATGGTTGAGATCGATTTCAATCAACGATCGGGATTAATGTTGAAGTTCAGTCATAAAGGAAAATTTTCAAATTAAAGGGAGTTAACAGATGTAATTTGAGTAAAAGAAGGAGTTAACTGATTCAATTTGAGTAGAAAAATGAGTTAACTGATTGAACTCATTTTTGATCAATAGTGAACTGAGAATTTCCCTTTTTGAACTGAAAAGAAATTTTGTTGAGATATTTAATTTAATAAAATGATATATGCTCTCATATTTACTTTTTCTATTTAATTAAATAATCTTTAATTAATTATAGACACTTTTCTTTTTTAATGAAACAACTTCATTTAATTAATTAGGAATGGCTTCTCATTAATTAAATAACTTTGTTTAATTAATTATAAGTAAGTACTTCATTTAATTAAATAATTTCATTTAATTATTTCAAAATTCTTTTCGAAACTAGTCAACTCAAGTTAGCTGTGGTTAAATCTGGTCAAATTTTGGTCAAACTTGATCTTTGAGTATGTGAATATGAGCAAATGTGAGTATGAATTCCAACAACAATTCGGTGCAAATTCTCATTCAACCTTTCAAAATGAAGAGAAAAGGGAGTTAATAGATTTAATTTGAGTAAAATAAGGAGTTAACTGATTCAATTTGAGTAGAAAAAGGAGTTAACTGATTTAACTCACTTTTGATCAATAGTGAACTAGAAATTTCTCTTTTTCAACTGAAGAGAGATTTTGTTGAGATATTTAATTTAATAAAATGAGATATACTCTCATAATTACTTTTTCCATTTAATTAAATAATATTTAATTAATTAGAGACACTTTTCTTATTTAATTAAATAACTTCATTTAATTAATTAGGAATGGCTTCTCATTTAATTAAATAACTTTGTTTAATTAATTAGATGTAAGTACTTCATTTAATTAAATAATTTCGTTTAATCACTTCAAAAATAATTTTGAAACTAGTCAACTCAAGTCAATCGTGGTTAAATCTGATCAACTTTTGCTCAAACTTGTTATTTGCGTATGTGAATATGAGCAAATGTGAGTATGAATTCCAGAAACAATTCGATGCAAATTCTCATTCAACATTTTCAAATGAAGAGATGAGGGTTTCTTAAATAGACTTTCCTGGAATTGATCAACGGGTGAGATCGATTTCAATCAACGGTCAAGATTAAAGGTGAAGTTCAGTCATAAAGGAAGATTTCTAAATTAAAAGGACTTAACAGATTTAATTTTAGTAAAATAAGGAGTTAACTGATTCAATTGGAGTAGAAAAATGAGTTAACTCATATAACTCATTTTTGATCAATAATGAACTGGAAATTTTCCTTTTTCAACTGAAGAGAGATTTTGTTGAGAAATTTAATTTAATAAAATGAGATATGCTCTCATAATTACTTTTTCTATTTAATTAAATAATCTTTTATTAATTAGAGAAACTTTTCTTATTTAATTAAATAACTTTGTTTAATTAATTAGGAATGGCTTCTCATTTAATTAAATAACTTTGTTTAAGTAATTAGAACTACGTACTCTATTTAATTAAATAATTTTGTTTAATTATTTCAAAAAAAATTCAAAACTAGTCAACTCAAGTCAACCGTGGTTAAATCTGGTCAACTTTTGGTCAAACTTGATCTTTGCGTATGTGAATATGAGCAAATGTGAGTATGAATTCCAGCAAAAATTTGATGCAAATTCTCATTCAACCTTTCAAAATAAAGAAATGAGGGTCTCTTAAATAGACTTTCCTTGAATTCATCAACGGTTGAGATCGATTTCAATCATCCATCATGATTAAAGGTGAAGTTCAGTCATAAATGGAGATTTCCAAATTAAAGAGAGTTAACAGATTTAATTTGAGTAAAATAAGGAGTTAACTGATTCAATTTGAGTAGAAAAAGGAGTTAACTGATTTAACTCAATTTTGATCAATAGTGAACTAGAAATTTCCCTTTTTGAACTGAAGAGAGATTTTGTTGAGATATTTAATTTAATAAAATGAGATATGCTCTCATAATTACTTTTTATATTTAATTAAGTAATCTTTAAATAATTAGAGACACTTTTCTTATTTAATTAAATAACTTCATTTAATTAATTAGGAATTTCTTCTCATTTAATTAAATAACTTTGTTTAATTAATTAGAAGTAATTACTCCATTTATTTAAATAATTTCATTTAATTATTTCAAAATTCTTTTCGAAACTAATCAACTCAAGTCAACCGTGGTTAAATCTGATCAACTTTTAGTGAAACTTGACCTTTGCGTATGTGAATATGAGCAAATGTGAGTATGAATTCCAGCAACAATTTGATGCAAATTCTCATTCAACCTTTCAAAATGAAGAGATGAGGGTCTCGTAAATAGACTTTTCTGGAATTCATCAACGGTTGAGATCGATTTCAATCAACAGTCAGGATTAAAGGTGAAGTTCAGTCATAAAGGGAGATTTCCAAATTAAAGGGAGTTAACAAATTTAATTTAAGTAAAATAAGGAGTTAACTGATTCAATTTGAGTAGAAAAAGTACTTAACTGATTTAACTCATTTTTTATCATTAGTGAACTGAAAATTTCCCTTTTTTAACTGAAGAGAGATTTTGTTGAGATATTTAATTTAATAAAATGAGATATGCCCTCATAGTTACTTTGTCTATTTAATTAAGTAATATTTAATTAATTAGAGACAATTTTCTTATTTAATTAAATAACTTCATTTAATTAATTTGGAATGGCTTCTCATTTAATTAAATAACTTTGCTTAATTAATTAGAAGTAAGTACTCCATTTAATTAAATAATTTTGTTTAATTATTTCAAAATTATTTTCGAAACTAGTCAACTCAAGTCAACCGTGGTTAAATCTGGTCAACATTTGGTCTAACTTGATCTTTGCGTATGTGAATATGAGAAAATGTGAGTATGAATTCCAGCAACAATTCGATGCAAATTCTCATTCAACCTTTCAAAATGAAGAGATGAGGGTCTCTTAAATAGACTTTCTTGGAATTCATCAACGGTTGAGATAGATTTCAATCAACGGTCAGGATTAAAGGTGAAGTTCAGTCATAAAGGGAGATTTCCAAATTAAAAAGAGTTAACAGATTAAATTTGAGTAAAATAAGGAGTTAACTTATTCAATTTGAGTAGAAAAAGGAGTTAACTGATTTAACTCATTTTTTATCAATAGTGAACTAAAAATATCCCTTTTTGAACTGAAGAGAGATTTTGTTGAGAAATTTAATTTAATAAAATGAGATATGCTCTTATAATTACTTTTTCTATTTAATTATGTAATCTTTAATTAATTAGAGACACTTTTCTTATTTAATTAAATAACTTCATTTAATTAATTAGGAAGGGCTTCTCATTTAATTAGATAACTTTGTTTAATTAACTAGAAGTAAGTACTCCATTTAATTAAATAATTTCGTTTAATTATTTCAAAATTCTTTTCAAAACTAGTCAACTCAAGTCAACTATGGTTAAATCTGGTCAACTTTTGCTCAAACTTGATCTTTGTGTATGTGAATATGAGCAAATGTGAGTATGAATTCTAGCAACAATTCGGTGCAAATTCTCATTCAACCTTTCAAAATGAAGAGATGAGGGTCTCTTAAATAGACTTTCCTTGAATTCATCAATGGTTGAGATCGATTTCAATCAACGGTCAGGATTAAAGGTGAAGTTCAGTCATAAAGGGAGATTTCCAAATTAAAGGGAGTTAACAGATTTAATTTGAGTAAAATAAGAAGTTAACTGATTCAATTTGAGTAGAAAAAGGAGTTAAATGATTTAACTCATTTTTAATCAATAGTGAACTGGAAATTTCCCTTTTTGAACTAAAGAGAGATTTTGTTGAGATATTTAATTTAATAAAATGAGATATGCTCTCATAATTACTTTTTCTATTTAATTAAGTAATCTTTAATTAATTAGAGATACTTTTTTAATTTAATTAAATAAATTTTTTTAATTAATTAGGAATGGCTTTTCATTTAACTAAATAACTTTGTTTAATTAATTAGAAGTAAGTACTCCATTTAATTAAATAATTTTGTTTAAATATTTCAAAAAAAAATTTGAAACTAGTCAACTCAAGTCAACCATGGTTAAATCTGGTCAACTTTTGGTGAAACTTGATCTTTGCGAATGTGAATATTAGCAAATGTGAGTATGAATTCCAGCAACAATTCGATGCAAATTCTCATTCAACCTTTCAAAATGAAAAGATGAGGGTCTCTTAAATAGACTTTCCTGGAATTCATCAATGGTTGAGATCGATTTTAATCAACGGTCAGGATTAAAGATGAAATTCAGTTATAAAGGGAGATTTCTAAATTAAAGGGAGTTAACAGATTTAATTTGAGTAAAATAAAGAGTTAACTGATTCAATTTGAGTAAAAAAAGGAGTTAACTGATTTAACTCATTTTTTATCAATAGTGAACTAGAAATTTCCCTTTTTGAACTGAAGAGAGATTTTGTTGGGATATTTAATTGAATAAAATGAGATATGCTCTCATAATTAATTTTTCTATTTATTTAAGTAATCTTTAATTATTTAGAGACACTTTTCTTATTTAATTAAATAACTTCATTTAATTAATTAGGAATGGCTTATCATTTAATTAAATTACTTTGTTTAATTAATTAGAAGTAAGTACTCCATTTAATTAAATAATTTTGTTTAATTATTTTTAAAAAAATTTCAAAACTAGTCAACTCAAGTCAACCGTGGTTAAATCTGGTCAACTTTTGGTCAAACTTGATCTTTGTGTATGTGAATATGAGCAAATGTGAGTATGAATTTCAGCAACAATTCGATGCAAATTCTCATTCAACCTTTCAAAATGAAGAGATGAGGGTCTCTTATATAGACTTCATTGGAATTCATCAACGATTGAGATCGATTTCAATCAACTGTCAAGATTAAGGGTGAAGTTCAGTCATAAAGGGAGATTTCCAAATTAAAGGGAGTTAACATATTTAATTTGAGTAAAATAAGGAGTTAACTGATTCAATTTGAGTAGAAAAGGGAGTTAACTGATTTAACTCATTTTTGATCAATAGTGAATTGGAAATTTCCCTTTTTGAACTGAAGAGAGATTTTGTTGAGATATTTAATTTAATAAAATGAGATATGCTCTCATAATTACTTTTTCTATTTAATTAAGTAATCTTTAATTAATTAGAGACACTTTTCTTATTTAATTAAATAACTTCATTTAATTAATTAGGAATGGCTTCTCATTTAATTAAATAACTTTGTTTAATTAATTAGAAGTAAGTACTCCATTTAATTAAATAGTTTCGTTTAATTATTTCAAAAAAAAAATTCAAAACTAGTCAACTTAAGTCAACCGTCGTTAAATTTGGTCAACTTTTTGTCAAACTTGATCTTTGCGTATGTGAATATGAGCAAATGTCAATATGAATTCCAGCAAGAATTTGATGCATATTCTTGTTCAACCTTTCAAAATGAAGAGATGAGGGTCTCTTAAATAGACTTTTCTGGAATTCATCAATAGTTAAGATCAATTTCAATCAACAGTCAGGATTAAAGCTGAAGTTCAGTTATAAAGTGTGAGGCCTCACCCCGACCCATCCTAGCACCGATGATACATTGTTTTGTTGATACTCATGCTGACATGTCAGTACATTATTAGATACATTGAACATTGTTAAGCTATTTTTACGATGTGTGATGTTTGCTTCAGTTATTTGATTTTGTCATTTAATGCTTATAAATATGCATAACGATGAAGAAAATGTATGCTACACTAACACATTTGGTTATGCAAGTCGAAAGGTTAGAAATATGAGTAGAATTAGATAAACAATTATTTATTGAGAAATGGATGCTTTAATTTATATAATTCCTCTAATATGTAATTCACATTATGCATGTGGTTTTGGACCTACTGATGTGTGCAATGAGTGTGCAGGAAAATTAGCCGAGACAACTCAACGGAAAAGCAGAGCTAAACTACTTGTTAATTTTGTGCTAACCTTATATTGTGATTCTTTAAAGGTTGTAATTTGATCTTACTATTCTTCTAAAAAAAATTTACTTGTTCCTAATAAGTCTTTAAAGGCTTAGAAACACTAAATTTAAGTACCGCTATGGGTAAGGGTATGGGTGGGGGTACTTTCCAACCCTTTAGCCTCCTAGGTTGACTCTTAGGATCTCTTAAAAACCCTATTATAGGCTGATTTCGAAAATGGGTTCCTCTTTACTTGGGTTAGTGAAACCAAACCTCCATCTTGAGTTACTTGAAGCTTAGTAGAGTTAAGGACCATACTTAGAGGCATTTTTGGGGTAGTTTAGTTTGGGGTCACCCAATCCTCTAGTTTTGGAAAAAGTCTTGAAGATTGAAGAAAGAAAAAGGGAAGGTCTTCTCAAACCACCATTGCCATAACTCTTTTATGAAGGTAGGAGTCCTTCACTCCATGAATGGTTCTTTATGTGTGTTCATGTTTTAAATCTTTCTTCAATCATGTTGGAGACATTGTGTAGATATGCATTTCTTGTTTGTGTGTTGGGGATGGATTTGGGAGGGATTTTATCTTGTTTATTTTGATGTTATTCATATGCCTTCTTGGTGTGTTGATTTTTTTTGAGAGGTTTTCATGGGGATGTTTTTGGCAACACTCACCCTTGGATAAGGAAGAAGTGGTCATGCTTGGGGAAAGGGCATTAGTTGGACCTCAATAGTGTAGAGTCTCCTCTCATGGAGAGAGAAGGGAGAAAGGGTAGGGTGTATGGGCCCCTACTTGCCATCCCATACCGTTTTGTTATTGAACATTCTTGAATGTGGTAAAGAATGAAAATCCTTGTGGATATAGCCTCGAAAGGGCCTTGTGAAAGAATGGAAATTCTTGAAGTTTTAGCCCCGAAAGGGCTAAGTGAAGGTATGGTGATAGACTTCTCCTATTGAGAAAATCCACCTTTCCCCTATATTGGTTCATTGTTGGACCTATTGTGCAACCGGGTGGGAATGTATGTTCATTTTGCTTATCTCCTTGTGTTGTTATCTCCATGTTGTTTCTTGTATCTTCCATGTTTACCCTTGATGAAATGAAGACATTTGATAAAAGTCTCTTGTGGAAGCCTTGAAGAAAACTCAATGAATTGTAATATCATGTAAATTGTAATTGAATTTGATGTAGTGGCAAAGATATCAGATTTTTTTACTGGTTCTTTCTCGATGGAGCCTTGAACCAAGATGAATAATAGAAAAAAGAAAAAGATTATGAAAATCTCCTTGTATTGCTCTTATGTGATTTTAGATTTTTGCATATGTATGTGAGAAAATAGCTCTTTGGATAATGCCTTTGAATTATGAATTCCCAAGTTTTCAATTATGTTAATGGAAGGCAATTTGTTATGTTGAAGTTTCCAAATTGATGTCTAAGTTTTAAATGTAATCAAAATCCTACATTGCGATCACAAAGTTATCACTTGCATTGTATGT
This sequence comes from Cupressus sempervirens, assembly GCA_028749045.1. Lineage (NCBI taxonomy): Eukaryota > Viridiplantae > Streptophyta > Pinopsida > Cupressales > Cupressaceae > Cupressus > Cupressus sempervirens. The sequence continues at coordinate 127,377,963 of CM053783.1, forward strand.
TTCATTATGAACAAAATCAATTTGATCAAGAGATTATCTACTTCCTTGAATTCAAAACAAGAACATACACCTTGATGTATAATGATTAATAAAACATAAATTATAGGAGAGAGGGAGAAAATATAACCTTTTACACATCCTTGTTTGTATGCTTGTTCATTTAAAAAAAAACACAATGTTGTAAATAGATTAGTATTCATTCCTAGTATAACCAGAAAGTATAAAACATTCCATCACTTAGTCAAAATTGGTTGTTCAAAAAAAACACCTCCAGGAGTTAAAACCCTCTCTGGAAAATGTATGTTAAAGTTTTTAATTCTCCCATGCCACAGAGAATATTCCCTAAGATATTCTTCTTTGTAATATTCCCATGCTATATAAATTTTGGTATTAACTCTATTCTCCTCCCAAACGAAGGCGGTAGCGGGGAGTTGATGGGGACGATGGCCAAAGAAATCATCATGAAATAAATTTCATACTCCATCCGCTTGGGCATGAACCACGTGGGCGGGCAGAGAAGTGGGTGAAATGGGCAATCGAATCTCATGCAATTATATTGGCTTTCTTCATAAACATCTTAACTCTATTCTCCCCCATCCTTAGCACACTTTTGGTTAGCTGGACAAGTACGTACATAGGGCGAGTACTGACTGAGCAATGGCACTTGGGGAATTGCAAATGTTAATTGTCAACTCTCTTTACTCTTCCATCCACCCCCAATTCCCTTCTTCTCTCCAGTGCTATCCCTGTTGAATCTGGAGGCACGCAAGGTGGACGTGAATGGGGGAACCAGGTCTGCAGCGCACAGACCTTGAGCAGCGCGTAGACCTTTGGGGAAATGGGGCCCACGCGTGGTAGGATAGGCCACTTGCCTTGGGGGTTTGGGATAGTTTTTTTAGCATTTTGTTTTAATTATTGTTTGATGTGGGTTAATGTTTATTGATATTAAATTATTTATTTGGTAGTGTGGTTTACTATTAGTTTGAAGGTAATATCTGTTTTAGAGGAAGATTTAGGATAGTATAGTTTAATGTAATGCTAGTACCTTATTCTAATGTAAATGTTAGTAATTTTTTTAGTAATGTTAATAGTTATAAATTGCTATATAAGTTAGGAATGTTTAATGTTTAATTATTTATTTAATTTTTATTTAAAATTTCATTAGTAAAAGTTTTAAGCTAAATATTAGAATTTAGATAGTTCATTGTTTGTCTTAAAAAGCTTAGTAGTATTTAAAGTTAGAACTTGTTAATGTAATGGTTAGGTAGATAGGATTTAAGTTAGTTCCATTTTTAAGTAGTTATTAATACGTTTTTGGATATTAGTTAATGGTTAGATTAGTAGTTGTTTTATCTCATTAGACAGTAGTTAGTGTTCTAAGTTAGTACTAATTAAGATAGTTCTTAATTAGTTGGTTCTTAATTTAGTATCATTTGTTATAAGTTGTATTTTATTTTATGTTATTATTTAGTTCTGTAGATTGTGAGAATAGTTAGATTGAACTTTATATTGGCATTTAAATGTTGGACCTGAATTTATAATAGTTTTAAATAAAGTGTAGTCTGACTTATAGATCTATAGAATTAACCTTAGTCTTCAATTTTAATTGTAATGATAGATTAATATAAATTAAATTGTTATTAGTACGTTGGAGATAAATTTTAAGTTAATTAATGATACTAAGCCTGAAGTAAATGATTAAAAACCATAATGACGTTTCAAGTTATCGATTAAATAAAAAAAAGGGTTGGTTATTAAACCATCATCAAGGTTGTAACAATTGATCACGATTAGTTCCATTATAGTTAAACCGTCAAAACTTCTTCGGTCATGATATCTTATTTAATCTTAATTAGTCTTTAAAAAAAAAAAATTATGAGTGTTTTTGGCCTTACATTTTGGGCATTACATAAAGGGAGATTTCCAAATTAAAGGGAGTTAACAGATTTAATTTGAGCAAAATAAGGAGTTAACTGATTCAATTTGAGTAGAAAAAGGAGTTAACTGATTTAACTCATTTTTGATCAATAGTGAAATGAAAATTTTCCTTTTTGAACTGAAGAGAGATTTTGTTAAGAAATTTAATTTAATAAAATGAGATATGCTCTCATAATTACTTTTTCTATTTAATTAAGTAATCTTTAATTAATTAGAGACACTTTTCTTATTTAATTAAATAACTTCATTTAATTAATTAGGAATGGCTTCTCATTTAATTAAATAACTTTATTTAATTAATTAGAAGTATGTACTCCATTTAATAAAATAATTTCGTTTAATGATTTTAAAATTCTTTTCGAAACTAGTCAACTCAAGTCAACCATGGTTAAATCTGGTCAACTTTTGGTCAAACTTGATCTTTGCTTATGTGAATATGAACAAATGTGAGTATGAATTCCAGCAACAATTCGATGCAAATTCTCATTCAATCTTTCAAAATGAAGAGATGAGGGTCTCTTAAATAGACTTTCCTGAAATTCATCAACGGTTGAGATCGATTTCAATCAACGGTCAGGATTAAAGGTGAAGTTTAGTCATAAAGGGAGATTTCCAAATTAAAGGGAGTTAACAGATTTAATTTGAGTAAAATAAGGAGTTAACTGATTCAATTTGAGTACAAAAAGGAGTTAACTGATTTAACTCATTTTTGATCAATAGTGAACTGAAAATTTCCCTTTTTGAACTGAAGAGAGATTTTGTTGAGATATTTAATTTAATAAAATGAGATATGCTCTCATAATTACTTTTTCTATTTAATTAAGTAATTTTTAATTAATTAGAGACACTTTTCTTATTTAATTAAATAACTTCATTTAATTAATTAGGAATGGCTTCTCATTTAATTAAATTACTTTGTTTAATTAATTAGAAGTAAGTACTCTATTTAATTAAATAATTTTTTTTAATTATTTCAAAATTATTTTTGAAACTAGTCAACTCAAGTCAAGCGTGGTTAAATCTGGTCAACTTTTGGTCAAACTTGATCTTTGCGTATGTGAATATGAGCAAATGTGAGTATGAATTCCAGCAACAATTTGATGCAAATTCTCATTCAACCTTTCAAAATGAAGAGATGAGGGTCTCTTAAATAGACTTTCCAGGAATTCATCAACGATTGAGATCGATTTCAATCAACGGTCAGGATTAAAGGTGAAGTTCAATCATAAAGGGAGATTTCCAAATTAAAGGGAGTTAATAGATTTAATTTGAGTAAAATAAGGAGTTAATTGATTCAATTTGAGTAGAAAAAGGAGTTAACTGATTTAACTCATTTTTTATCAATACTGAACTAAAAATTTCCCTTTTTGAACTGAAAAGAGATTTTGTTGAGATATTTAATTTAATAAAATGAGATACGCTCTCATAATTACTTTTTCTATTTAATAAAGTAATCTTTAATTAATTAGAGACACTTTTCTTATTTAATTAAATAACTTCATTTAATTAATTAGGAATGGCTTCTCATTTAATTAAATAACTTTATTTAATTAATTAGAAGTAAGTACTCCATTTAATTAAATAATTTCGTTTAATTATTTCAAAATTTGTTTCGAAACTAGTCAACTCAAGTCAATCATAGTTAAATTTGGTCAACTTTTGGTCAAACTTGATCTTTGCATATGTGAATATGAACAAATGTGAGTATGAATTCTAGCAACAATTCGATGTAAATTCTCATTCAACCTTTCAAAATGAAGAGATGAGGGTCTCTTAAATAGACTTTCTTGGAATTCATCAATGGTTGAGATTGATTTCAATCAACGGTCAGGATTAAAGGTGAAGTTCAGTCATAAAGGGAGATTTTCAAATTAAAGGGAGTTAACAGATTTAATTTGAGTAAAATAAGGAGTTAACTGATTCAATTTGAGTAGAAAAAAGAGTTAACTGATTTAACTCATTTTTTATCAATGGTGAACTGGAAATTTCCCTTTTTAAACTGAAGAGAGATTTTGTTGATATATTTAATTTAATAAAATGAGATATGCTCTCATAATTACTTTTTCTATTTAATTAAATAATATTTAGTTAATTAGAGACACTTTTCTTATTTAATTAAATAACTTCATTTAATTAATTAGGAATGGCTTCTCATTTAATTAAATACCTTTGTTTAATTAATTAGAAGTAAGTACTCCATTTAATTAAATAATTTCGTTTAATTATTTCAAAATTCTTTTTGAAACTAGTCAACTCAAGTCAACCGTGGTTAAATGTGGTCAACTTTTGGTCAAACTTGATCTTTGCGTATGTGAATATGAGAAAATGTGAGTATGAATTCCAACAACAATTCGATGCAAATTCTCATTTAACCTTTCAAAATGAAGAGATGAGGGTCTCTTAAATAGACTTTCCTAGAATTCATCAACCGTTGAGATCGATTTCAATCAACGGTCAGGATTAAAGGTGATGCTAAAAGTGATGAAAGCATATTTTTAGGATATTCTATTGAAATTACAAGTGGGAAAGATAAACTTCTGAGGGGGAGGGGGGGGTGGTTGAATCAGGAGTTTAAACTTGAACCCATAAAACTTTCACCATTCATTAGTTGCATTCAATATATAAACCAAAATAACATGTAAAGTAAATGCATCTAAAAACATGTAAGTAATCAAACACACACACACACCTAATGCCAAATATGAAATATTTAATTTAATAAAATGAGATATGCACCTAGGAAATATGCCAAGCTTCTTAAATCATTTTTGGCTTGTAGTGCTCTTGGCCAGACCACGTGAATAAGGGCTATGTGGTAAAGCCCCAAGTGTGCGAGTTGTGTTTCTAAATAGGTTTTTTTTGTGTTTGAGTTCCCAAGTTGCTTCTATGTTGACAAAATTGCTTAAATTGCTTGTTAGAGCCTAGAATGGTCAAACATTGACCAAGACCCCAGGAGGATGGGAAAGATGGAAAATATGTTAAAAGTTTTAATTACATGGAAATAGTTTCATTTAAACATGTTTGAGGTCATGGAGCCATTAAATGCACAATAGTGCAAAAGTTGCACTTGGCAACTTTGCAACTTTGCAAAGTTGCTTGACAACATTAACAAAAAGTGCTAAAACTTTATAAGGGCTTCAAGAATCAGTTGGAAACCTATGAGATCTGTTGATTCACATGGGTAAGAGGTATTTAAGACAAATCCAAGTCAGTTTGATGGTTGGCACATGCTTTTGTATGAACTTTGGCATTGGAATGAAGAGCAAACTAAGCATTTTGATGACACTTTTCTGATTTCACCCTTCATCCACACCTTTAATGGATTGATAGGGTTTTTTTTTTCATGTGGTTTGATATTTTATGGAATGAAAATGGTTTGGTAAAGACTAGGAGTTTTTTTTATCAGTTTCTTTACTAGTTTGAAAAATCTTTTTAAAGTTGCCAGTTCGTTGGTCTGTACAAAGCAATTAGCAAAGAAACCTCTATAACTTGAATTCCAATGGTGGAACCATGATGGCCTTTTCCAATCAAGTAATATACTGTATAAACATTGTAAATATGTATTTTGGTCTTGTTTTGCAGAGGTTTGTTTTTTTTTTCCAAGAGGCCCTAGGCTAGTTTGCATACCCGGCTAGGCAATGAAATCGACAAATAAGTGTTTGAAAGGAGCATTGAATGGGGTATTGGTGGTGCAGGTGCACCTTGAAACATAGGTCCCTCACCTTTTCTTTTTTTTTTGTTGTGCTCCAAGAGAACTCTTGTAAATAATAATAAGCGTCATTGGACCTAAGTGTGGTAGTTGGGGTGTAGGAAGTCAAAATGTCCTAGGTAGAGTGCAAAATGGCCTAAAAGGCAAGGTATACCTTACCATGGGGTAATGGGTAGCTTAAGTGATGAGTAAATAACTTAGGAAAGGGTCTCTAGCATGAAATTTCTAACGGGTGACCTATTTGACAAGTTGGAAGTGTAAAAAGGCACAAGCAAGAAAAATTGCAAAAGTTGCTATATTGCAATTTTGCAATTTTTGAAAAAAATGTTGTCCTTTGATAGAAATTGGAGTTTTTTTTCTTTAAAAAATAAAGAGGCTGATGCAAAACATTAGGAGGAGAGTAAAATACCTAGGAGGAAGTATAAATGACTTCCCAAACCCTAAAGTGAGCAAGAAGTTGTCATTTTGAAAAAAAACAAGTGTTGTAGCATGCACTTTGAGAGCAAAAAGACTGGTTTTTTTTTAATTTTGAGGTTTTCCTTTATTGTTTTTGCATGTTGTACCTGATATAATGTTAGATGGAATGATTTAGAACAATTTTTATTTAGGAATTTTGGCTTGAAAGCATTTTGTTTGGTAGTTGTAAAAATCTTTTGTTTTTAGGTAGTTTGTTGTCCAGTTTACAGCACTTTGTAAAGAAAATGAGATAACTCACTATCCCACCGTAGGAATTGTACAAAATTTTTGGGATAGTGAGTACACTCAATGTACTCACTATAAATCCTATAAATCTATGTGGTGATCTTGGAGGACACCCTAAGTCTCAGAGGTAGACTGGAACCATGAATCAGTGATTGATTCATCCCTTCTCTCCCTATCAGTTGGGTGCAATACAAATTCATGGAAGGAAAGAGTGGTGAGTGAAGGAAATTAATTCTATAATATTAGTCATTTAGAGTCCATTTGAGTGGTGGAAGGAAAAACCCTCTATATTCATGTTCATACAAACAAGAAACCCTTGTAAATAGGCATATTTTTGGGAATCCCTTGTACAGATGACCTGGGTGTTGCAGACCTGAAAAATATTCAAGGGGAGCCAAAAGGGTACCCAAATCATAAATTTTTTTGAGTTATTCTTAAGGGTTTGAGGAGATATAAGACAAAAATTAGTTTTGGAGGCCTAATTTGTTATTAGTCCTAGTAGCCCTCTTAACTATGCAATATACAAATCGATTGGAAAACCAATACTCCAATCCACTTAGTGATCCTAAAAACTATTGAATGAGACCTAATACAAGCCTTGTAATTCAATATAGCCAAGAATGCACTCTTGGAAGCCAGTTGTGAAGAATGGTACAATGAGAGCACTAGGGAGACCCCATGGTGAGTTTTGAGTTGATTGGTGAGGATTAGTGTAATAAGGGAATAGAGAGAAGATTCCCTTGGAATAGGGTATAGGAGAAATACCCTAAGAGGAAAGGAGAAAGCCTGAAGTGAGTTCTAGTAGTTGAGGCTAGAACCTTGTTCAAGATCCTCCCCATCATTTTTCCTCCAACTCCAAACTATTTCCAATACCAAACTGAAAGTGATTTTCTAGAACAATCAAAACTGACAACACCAGAAGGCTAGATTACGATGCACCATGCACCTAGTACATACCAACTATTATAAAGACTCAAAACTAGCTATTTCAGTCTGCCAACTAGGCCTAGTTTAAGGCCATTTACAAAGCAACTCACAATCCTTTGACTTTTGGAACTCTGATGACCCAAAATAGTCTAAAGAGATTACTCAAATGCAAGGATTCTTTTTTTTTGTTCTCATGATCAACATTACAATGGTTTTTACAAGACCCTCCTTTCTAGCCCCTTTACCCTAGGGCTTTCTAGAAATATTACTTTGCAACATCTCTAGAATCCCAAAATGGTTCAAACACCTTCACTTTGGTTATATTAGATGACTTCCAATGTAAAATGAAACTATTGTTTAGATAAAACACTAAATCCACCTTTGGAGCAATCAATTTTGACTACCCAAACTTGTCTCCCACATGTGGGAATGAGGTTTTAAACTAATTTAGACTCTCAAAACCAAATGAAACCTCCCTTTGGACCCTTTACATGACTTGATTAAGCCCATTTTGGCTTATATTACAAAATATTGCACTTTTAGTGCCTTTTACATCTTTTAGAGGCTTCGATAGCCTTATTACATTATTTAATACCTTTATAGATCTTTTCTATCAACCCCTAACCTTGGATCAATCCTAATACAAAGGATAGGGTGATGGACCCAAGTAACAACCCAAAATGAGCAAATTTTTAACAATGTGCCAAGTGACCCTTCTAGGTCCTGATGGGCAAATCCTACAAACAGTCAACTCTAAGATGTTTTTAGGCTTTAATAGGTTTTTTCTACCCTATCTAGCATGTTACCATCAACACCTTTCAGTTTCCATACCCTCCAAGCCAAAATGCATAATTCACCCAAATGTTGTCAATGCAAAAATTGCAAAGTTGCATTAGCAACTTTTGCAACAATTTAGCAACTTTTAAGAAATAACCATAAAATTGTCTATATTCCTATATTCCTTTGAGGTTTTACTATTTTTGAACCTTTTCTAAGTCATAGAATTCGAATCAAGTGAAAAATGTAAAAATTGCATTTTTTATGCAAAGTTGCATTGTTGAAAGTTGTAAAAGTTGCTCAAATTTGCAACTTAGTGGAAAAAAGGTTATGGGATCGAACTGTCTGCTTTGTTAGCTTCGAGTGGCTGGGTAAACCCTATCCTCAACCTCGTTCCATCTGCTTCAGCGCTTGAACGTTCTCGGGTATGCTGAACCGGAATGTCCCCAAGGGTCACTAAATGCCATAGGGTTGCGACCTTTGATAGGGCATATCTCAGAGCTCATGCGAGGTATGGATTTGATTCTAGTTCCTACAAGACTATATTGTAGAGACCTACAATAATGTCTCTCTTTTTTTTGATATCATATTCCGTTTTCATTTTACAACGCCATCTCGGGTGATGTTGAAACTTGCAGTGTTGGCTAGTACAAAGTTGCCAACTGCCAAATCACTCTCACCTTTCGTCGTGGGATCAAACTGTCTGCTCTGTTAGCTCCGAGTGGCCAGGTAAATCCTATCCTCAACCTCATCCTATCCACTTTAGTGCTCAAACATTCTCAGGCATGCCGAACCAGAATGTCCCTAAGGGTCACTAAATGCCACAAGGCTACAATTTTTGACGGGGCATATCTCAGAGCTCGTGTGAGGTATGGATGTGATTCTAGTTCCTATAGGATCGTGTTGTAGAGACCTACAATAACCTCTCTCACTTTTTGAAGATCACATTCCATTTTCATTTTACAATGCCATCTCGGGTGATGCTGAAACTCACAGTGCTAGCTAGTACAAAGTTGCCAACTACCAAATCTCTCTCACCTTTCATCGTGGGATCAAACTATCTGCTCCATTAGCTCTGGGTAGCCGAGTAAACCCTATTCTCAACCTCATCCTATCCACTTTAGCGCTCGAACATTCTCGGGCACACCGAACCAGAATGTCCCTAAGGGTCACTAAATGCCACAGGGTTGCGATCTTTGACGGGGCATATCTCAGAGCTCGTGCGAGGTATGGATGGGAGTCTAGTTCCTACAGGACCATATTGTAGATACCTACAATAACCTCTCTCTCTTTTTGGAGATCACATTCCATTTTCTTTTTACAATGCCATCTCGAGTGATGTTGAAACTTGTAGTATTGGCTAGTACAAAGTTGCCAATTGCCAAATCTCTCTCACCTTTCGTCGTGGGATCAAACTGTCTGCTCTATTAGCTCTAGGTAGCCAGATAAACCCTATCCTCAGCCTTGTCCTATCCCTTTCAATTCTCAAACATTCTCGGGCACGTCGAACCAGAATGTCCCCAAGGGTCACTAAATCCCATAGGGCTGCGATCTTTGACGGGGCATATCTCAGAGCTCGTGCGAGGTATGGATGCGATTATAGTTCCTATAGGATCATGTTGCAAAGACCTACAATAATATCTCTCACTTTTTGGAGATCACATTCCGTTTTCATTTTACAATGCCATCTCGGGTGATGTTGAAACTTGCAGTGTTGGCTAGTACAAAGTTGATAACTGCCAAATCTCTCTCACCTTTCATCGTGGGATTGAACTATCTACTCTGTTAGCTCTGGGTGGCCGGGTAAACCCTATCCTCAACCTCGTCCTATCCCCTTCAATGCTCGAACGTTCTCGGGCACGACGAACCGAAATGTCCCTAAGGGTCACTAAATCCCATAGGGCTGCAATCTTTCATGGGGCATATCTTGGAGCTCGTGCAAGGTATGGATAAGATTCTAGTTCCTGCAGGACCATGTTGTAGAGACCTACAATAACCTCTCTTGCTTTTTGGAGATCACATTACATTTTCATTTTACAATGCCATCTCGGGTGATGTTGAAACTTGTAGTGTTGGCTAGTACAAAGTTGCCAACTGCCAAATCTCTCTCACCTTTCGTCGTGGGATCGAATTGTCTACTCTGTTAGCTCTAGGTGGCTAGGTAAACCCTATCCCCAACCTCATCCTATTCCTATGTGACAATGGATAATCAATATTGACTAACTTTAAAGATGTTAAGAAAAGGGGAAATTTAGTTAACATTGGAAATTTAGTTTAAAACATTGATAAATTGTTAATGAAGATAAAATATTGAATGGACTTATATCAAAGGTAGTGATGTAAAAATAGAAGATATGAGTCAAAGGGGGATAAATGAACTATTGGCGAATGCTACTCAGGGAGAGAAGTGTTATAGTTAAGATATGAGTCAAGCAAAGACATGAAGTAGAGAAGTGTTGCAAGGAGGAGATGAATGGTTTATTAGTTCTATGAGTATTTTCATAAGGGGGAATATATAATAGAAAAAAGTGGAAACATTATTGTGTTTCATCATAATTTGAAGATGATAAATATTGGTGAATGGAGGAGGTCTGAGGCCATGCACCAATTATCTAGTAATTACTTTGAAAACCAAACCTAGTGTGACCCTATTAGGTCTATGTACTTTACATGGGTTAGGTGCTACAGGAATGGAATTGGGAATCTAGGCTTTGGAGTCTTAAATAAATTTCAAAAGGGTGTCTGAATATACCCATAGAATAGTTAGATTTCAACCTAAGAGGAATTTAAGTCCGAAAAATTAGATTAGGAGACCTACAAGGAATTCTATGATAGTCAACATTTTGTATTGTATGACAATTGGAGGGTTAAACCAAGAGTTGATTCTCAATTAGTTCAACATAAGGAAGGTGTCCTAATAGAAACTTGGGGTTGGTGAAGCCATTGGTGAAGAGTTACAGTTATTGGCTTGGAATAGGGCTAGTGTCCCTAAAACAAAAAGGTGCAAGATCTTGATTGGAGAAATACTCACCTTGGAGGAGTTCACAAATGACCCTATCACTATAGGTAGGCCACAAAACTGATATCCTAAAGGAGTAAGATATTAGGAAGGCCACAAGTTTAGTTTGGTAGATTAGGAAGAAGAAAGTTCTTAAACCTCACTTCTTGCTCAACATCTCTACATTAGTGAGGGGGAGATGAAGAGGATAGATGGCTACATAGATATGGAAAAAATAGAAATATGAAGAGGGGGGGGAATAAGAGAGAGTGAGATACAAGGATAACATGAGCCAAAACTACCAAATTGTAGTGCTTGAATCGTTCATTAGAAAATCGACACCCAAATTTGAATACGAGTCTACAAAACAACATGTTCCTTCCACTTGTCATACTCTTTTATTTCCTTTTAAAGATGCTCTATGATTTTCCATAACATGTATTCTAAATTCGTTAACAACTATAGCTCCCTCTTACAAGTATCTTATGTGTCATCTTAGATTCGTCCCCCTCTCATGTGAGATATCTCTCTTTCTTATATATCACAACTATTTATTAAACTTTTATTTTTACCTTAATCTAGTTACTATAGAATAATAACAACACATTCCAATCAACTGGTGATTATGTTACAATCATTAATGTATGAAAACACATAAAACTATCAGTGATTATGTTACATTTATGATTTTTAAAATGACTTTTTTTTTGCAAATAATCCATCTTTTCTCTACTATCTCTGACATTTTTCAATTGATGATAAAGAATGGTGGTTATGTATTAAAGCTCAACAAGCTAATTGTGTTTTTTCTTCTTGTCTATATTCTTTTTGTAACAATGATTTTTCCTTCTACACAAACTTTGTGACCACTTGTGATCAAATTTGTTTCTTATTTTTAACATAAATGTTTAGAGAACTTTTGATCTAATTTTGTTGGATAGAGTAATTTCAAACTACTAATTTCTTTAATGGAGTTCCTAATAAATCTCAAGGTACTCATTTAGGTGACCAATTGCCAGGAGGTCCACGAATATTGCCTAATAAAGTCTATTGCCAATCAATATTGTATCAAAAATTCAAACTAATTAGGTATTGAATTAAACTTGATAAACAAATGATAGAGAAGGAAAACTTAAAAACATGAACAAGATCATAAATCATATGATGATGATATATTGCAAATGATTAACTTATGCTTAAATAATGATAAATTTTATTGTTAATCAATATTCTATCAAAGTTTTGAACAGATTAGGTATTGAATTTAATTTCATACATGCACATATCTAATTTAATGTCATACACGAACATATCTAATTTAATGTCATACATGAACAAACATATCATATCATATGTCGTATATGAACAAACATATCATATATTAACCAATAATGTCATAAGTCGAATAATGTCATACATCAAATAAATGTCATACATCAAATATAGAATGTCATATACATCAAATGTGTATCGAATATGTCCATTGATGCCTATATATGCATGTCTAGATCAACTACATCTTTTCCTTCCCACGAGGGGAAGGAAACAAGTCTCTCGACGTCCTCTACCGTCGGTGGAGGGAGACAGTAGAGATGATGGGGCCCTCCTGACATGCTCACTCGACCTCTTGTTGAGGTTGTTCTCTAGCTCCAACTGATACAAAGAAAGTAGATATGAATCAATATTTATTATACATTGAAATCAAATATATGTATACACAAAATCAATTATTTTCTTACCGCCAACAAATAGTCACTCTATAAGTTCACCTCAAATGCTCGTGGACGATCAGGCGTGACGAGACCCTACAACAATTCAATAAATATAATCACATATAAATAACATTAGAAATTTTGAGATTACCTATTATAAACAACAACTAAAATGAAGAAAATTCTTTCATACCTCCGTCAGTGGCTGTGAGCTAGCCACAGCTGCAGCCACTCCACTATCAATAGAGTATCGCAGATGAGGAGGTGTGTCTGACATCATGATTTGCATGTCATACAATACACATTACATCTAACATGAAACATAAAATAAATATAATCAAATGAATTAAATTAACATGAAACAACTGCACCTGTGTGAAGCTCGTACGATGTCTATGCTTCAAGTCTGTGGTAAAGGTTGAGGGTCCTATGGAGAACTGATGCATATGCATAATTTTTTTTGTGTATCCTTAATATGATTACGTAATAAATATATGTATTAATTAAAATGATTAAATTGATACATACCTCAGGACTCGTGGAAGGGACAAAAAATGTGCTTGGAGGATCGCTGCTAGGCCTAGCAACACTCTGACCCTAAATTTTGAACAATGTCAATAGATGCTAATTAATTAATCATTCACTATACATATGAAATGTGATCAAATTAATAAATTATAATTGTAATTTACCTATGTGTCAATGCCAAATGTGTCGTTGAAGAACTGATCGGTGACAAGCCCATCATCCGCACCATCTCCAACATGATTGTCAAATGTGCATAGGGATCCGCATGAGGTGCACATGTGACCAAGACGCACAGAAGGCTCCCCCTCAACTAATGGGCTCGTGGAATGGATGAGGGTCTGCATCAAAGCATTAATGGTCCCTAGAGTGCTGGCCTCTACATTTTCCTTCACAACTGAAGGAATAGTCAGATGCTCGCATTGTGGCTTGACCACAGGTGCCCTAACTACATTAGGGCATGACGTGCTCTCGGCCTCTCAAATGATAACCCCCCACCTCTACCTTGGGAGTCTAATATATCAAAATAATTGGGGATCTCCCCAAGGAAAAACTCACAATATAATTTCTTCAAAAAATACATGGGGACCTCATATTGTTGCAAGGAGGGGCATCAAAAACCATCCACCATCTATCTCAAAAATTGTTTCTAATAGCATCGTGTATGCACCAATGGATGGGGAATCATTTAGTACCCTCTCTAATAGTATTTTGCTCACCAGGTTTTCTAAATAATGCACATATACTACCTTTTGGTGTTTCTTTTTTTTTAACATCTTCATATGACAATTTATTTGCATAAAATATTTTTTGTTCATCCCTCTTAACCCGCCAAATATCTAACTGACCACTAACTAAGGCTATCTGTGTGTTAATGGATTCAAGGGAAGATGCCAATTGAGCCCTCATTGGATTGGTTTGTTTGAATTCTTTTAACCGAGCAATGAGTCTTTCTAATTCAATTTTGGCTCTCTCTATTTCATTTATTATATTTTCTAGTGTGTCTGGCAGAGGTCTTGCAATTGGTTCGGGTTGTGGAATTTGTTGTTCTTCTTGAGGAGGGTTTTGGTTTTGAGGGTTTTGAGGCTCTTGTGGATTTTTTGGTTGATTATGGACATTTCCTGATAAAAAATCAGTTGAAATCCAAACAAATAAACAAATCTAAATGAAATTTGTAAAAACCCTACAAAACAATATAAAAAACCTACAAAATAATATGAAAAATATATTAAACAACACAAAGTTAAGTTTATATCACTTATAGCTTCGTCGTGGGTGTGCTTGTTGTCTTCGATTTCGTTTGCGAGGAGGCATATTGGAAAATGATGGTGAAAACTTGGGTTTTTTACCCGCGTACAAGCTGTTCTCTGTGGGAATAGCAAAAAATGAAGATAAATATGATGGGTTGCGGGTTTGCAGCCCATCATATATACTTTGTTGATTACGCAAATAGCGCGTACGCGCTATAGCGCGCACAGGCTATTGAAATTAGGAAAATAAAAACCTTGTCACCTTTTTGGCACCACAGCTCGGTGCATATGCCCTATTAGGAACTTCTAATTGTCTGACTTTAATGCGAGTACATTTCGGCATTTCGCACACTTGAAAGTTAATAGGACTACGAAAAATAAAATATGAAAGATTGTGAATGCCAAACAATTTAATGCAATTGCCATTAAATAGCCTCTTCAATTCCTCTTTCATTATCATTTCTCAAATTCTTCAATTTGAATTTGGTTTGTAGAGTTTCTTGAATTTTAGTCATGGATACACCAATTTCCCTGAAATGCACTACAATGGCTTTGCAAAAGCCCTTTTTGGGCAGGATTCCTAATGATGTCCTTGCCATGGTTTCCAAGCTAGATGCCCAAAGTCCTTTTATCCACCATGCTATATTCATGTTCCTTGGCCATGAATTCTTAAGAAACGATAAGAGGTACCATGTGTCCATAGATATTACCTCTTGCTTCCTCGCATCTCTTCTTGAGCTTGGAGGTAGTAAAATAGACATTTTGATACTTCTGTGTAACATTTTTAAAGAAACATTTTTAGAAGATGATGTTGAAATTATTGTATTGGTCAAGTATTTATTGGGGTCAGACGTAGCAGACAAGTGTTGGGAGCAAGGCATAGGGAGCATTATACAGAAGTATCCCTTCCTACTCAGGATGAATGAAAGGAAATTGACTCATCATTGGAAATGGGCATAGCTCAAAAGGTATTTTCTATGGAAGTGGTTGTTCTTGGATGCTGCCAGCGAGATTGACTTCACAAGGCTAGATGAGTTCAGCGACATCATCTTCTCCAACAGATTCCTCATGGAGGGACTTGAAGACCTTTCTGATTGAAGGCTTCAAGCCCTCGGCCCCTTAGCCCACCGATGCTTCCAGTCTCCCTATTCCCTGGTTTCTTGTTCCCTGTTCCTTGAATCTTGTTTCCTTAACCCTTGCCATTTGGGAAAAAAATATTTTTAAGATATCTATTTTTTCTTTGGATTGGGCCTTGCCCTTTAATTTACATTGTAAATTATGAAATAATAAAACCAAGCTGATGTAATCAGCTATTTTGAATATCTATGTTATGAATCAGTATTATGTACATTGTACACTCTAAAATATTATCAATGAAAACAATAGTTGTTGGCTTCTCAAATCATTGTTCCTGTTAGTCTACGATTTTATTTTTGGCATCTCAATGCACTGTTGAAATGTTAGTCTCTGACTTTGTTATAAAAGATTAACTGTTAATAGTAATAAAGTTAGAACTTAGAAACAAAAAAATGGGTTTCAACAATCCCCTTATGGTTTCATATTTGATTAACGATTTATAGTAAAAAAAATATTCAATTGAAAATTATCCAATTAAAAGTATTGTAATTTCTAAAACTATTTTTCTTTAACCTGATTGGTTAAAACAAATGGAGCGATAAGAGCAGATTTCAAGAAAAACTAAAGATTATAGCCTTAATAAAGTTAAATAAAATTTTGATAATTTATGTGTCAATTTTTTATTTCATACCTATCTTGTCATCTAAATTTTTTCGTTATGAAATATTTTAAATGATGAAGAATAATTTATAAACAATTATCACAATTTTTAATGTGTTAATAATTTATAAATAATTAAACTATATTACACTTTAATTTTGAAACTAAATAATAAATATGAATAAAAATATAGCATTTGTAATTATATTTTTTAATTTTAATTATTTTATTTAAATTAATCTTTTAATTAATTAGAGACACTTTTCTTATTTAATTAAATAACTTCATTTAATTAATTAGGAATGGCTTCCTATTTAATTAAATAACTTTGTTTAATTAATTAGTAGTAAGTACTCCATTTAATTAAATAATTTTATTTAATTAATTAGAAATACCTTTCCCATTTAATTAAATAATTACATTTAATTAATCAAGATAGGCGTATTTATTAAATGTATGTAAAAATATGAGCGAATGTGAGTATGAATTCTAGCAGCGATTCGATGCAAATTCTCCAAATTCATCCTCTCCTAAAATGAAGAGATGAAGGTCTCTTAAATAGACTTTCCTGGAATCCATCAACAGTTGAGATCAAATTCAATCAACGATCAGGATTAAAGTTGAAGTTCAGTCATAAAGGGAGATTCCCAAATTAAAGGGAGTTAACAGATTTAATTTGAATAAAATAAGGAGTTAACTGATTTAATTTGAGTAGAAAAAAGAGTTAACTGATTTAACTCATTTTTTATCAATAGTGAACTAAAAATTTCCCTTTTTAAACTGAAGAGCGATTTTGTTGAGATATTTAATTTAATAAAATGGGATATGCTCTCATAATTACTTTTTCTATTTAATTAAATAATCTTTTAATTAATTAGAGACACTTTTCTTATTTAATTAAATAACTTCATTTAATTAATTAGGAATGGCTTCCTATTTAATTAAATAACTTTGTTTAATTAATTAAAAGTACTCCATTTAATTAAATAATTTCGTTTAATTAATTAGAAATACCTTTCTTATTTAATTAAATAATTATATTTAATTAATCAAGATAGGCGTATTTATTAAATGTATGTAAAAATATGAGCAAATGTGAGTATGAATTCCAGCAGCGATTCGATGCAAATTCTCCAAATTCATCCTCTCCTAAAATGAAGAGATGAGGGTCTCTTAAATAGACTTTTCTGGAATCCATCAATGGTTGAGATCAAATTCAATCAACGGTCAGGATTAAAGTTGAAGTTCAGTCATAAAGGGAGATTCTCAAATTAAAGGGAGTTAACGGATTTAATTTGAGTAAAATAAGGAGTTAACTGATTTAATTTGAGTAAAAAAAGGAGTTAACTGATTTAACTCATTTTTTATCAATAGTGAACTGAAAATTTCCCTTTTTGAACTGAAGAGAGATTTTGTTGAGATATTTAATTTTAAAAAATGAGATATGCTCTCATAATTACTTTTTCTATTTAATTAAATAATCTTTTAATTAATTAGAGACATTTTTCTTATTTAATTAAATAACTTCATTTAATTAATTAGGAACGGCTTCCTATTTAATTAAATAACTTTGTTTAATTAATTAGAAGTAAGTACTCCATTTAATTAAATAATTTTGTTTAATAAATTAGAAATACCTTTCCCATTTAATTAAATAATTATATTTAATTAATCAAGATAGGCGTATTTATTAAATGTATGTAAAAATATGAGCAAATGTGAGTATGAATTCCAGCAGCGATTCGATGCAAATTCTCCAAATTCATCCTCTTCTAAAATGAAAAGATGAGGGTCTCTTAAATAGACTTTCTTGGAATCCATCAACGGTTGAAATCAAATTCAATCAATGGTCAGGATTAAAGTTGAAGTTCAGTCATAAAGGGAGGTTCCCAAATTAAAGGGAGTTAACAGATTTAATTTGAGTAAAATAAGGAGTTAACTGATTTAATTTGAGTAGAAAAAGGAGTTAACTCATTTTTTATCAATAGTGAACTGAAGAGAGATTTTGTTGAGATATTTAATTTAATAAAATGAGATATGCTCTCATAATTACTTTTTCTATTTAATTAAATAATCTTTTAATTAATTAGAGACATTTTTTTTATTTAATTAAATAACTTCATTTAATTAATTAGGAATGGCTTCCTATTTAATTAAATAACTTTGTTTAATTAATTAGAAGTAAGTACTCCATTTAATTAAATAATTTTGTTTAATTAATTAGAAATATTTTTCCAATTTAATTCAATAATTACATTTAATTAATCAAGATAGGCGTATTTATTAAATCTATGTAAAAATATGAGCAAATGTGAGTATGAATTCCAGCAGTGATTTGATGCAAATTTTCCAAATTCATCCTCTTCTAAAATGAAGAGATGAGGGTCTCTTAAATAGACTTTCCTAGAATCCATCAACGGTTAAGATCAAATTCAATCAACGGTCAAGATTAAAGTTGAAGTTCAGTCATAAAGGGAGATTCTCAAATTAAAGGGAGTTAACAGATTTAATTTGAGTAAAATAAGGAGTTAACTGATTTAATTTTAGTAGAAAAAGGAGTTAACTCATTTAACTCATTTTTGATCAATAGTGGACTGGAAATTTCCCTTTTTGAACTGAAGAGAGATTTTGTTGAGATATTTAATTTAATAAAATGAGATATGCTCTCATAATTACTTTTTCTATTTAATTAAATCATCTTTTAATTAATTAGAGACACTTTTCTTATTTAATTAAATAATTCATTTAATTAATTATGAATGGCTTCCTATTTAATTAAATAACTTTATTTAATTAATTAGAAGTAAGTACTCCATTTAATTAAATAATTTTGTTTAATTAATTAGAAATACCTTTCTCATTTAATTAAATAATTACATTTAATTAATCAAGTTAGGCATATTTATTAAATGTATATAAAAATATGAGCAAATGTGATTATGGATTCCAGCAGCGATTCGATGCAAATTCTCCAAATTCATCCTCTCCTAAAATGAAGAGATGAGGGTCTCTTAAATAGAATTTCCTGGAATCCATCAACGGTTGAGATCAAATTCAATCAACGGTCAGGATTAAAGTTGAAGTTCAGTCATAAAGGGAGATTCGCAAATTAAATAGAGTTAACAGATTTAATTTGAGTAAAATAAGGAGTTAACTGATTTAATTTGAGTAAAAAAAGGAGTTAATTGATTTAACTCATTTTTTATCAATAGTGAACTGGAAATTTTCCTTTTTGAACTAAAGAGAGATTTTGTTGAGATATTTAATTTAATAAAATGAGATATGCTCTCATAATTACTTTTTCTATTTAATTAAATAATCTTTTAATTAATTAGAGACACTTTTCTTATTTAATTAAATAACTTCATTTAATTAATTAGGAATGGCTTCCTATTTAATTAAATAACTTTATTTAATTAATTACAAGTAAGTACTCTATTTAATTAAATAATTTTGTTTAATTAATTAAAAATACCTTTCCCATTTAATTAAATAATTACATTTAATTAATCAAGATAGGCGTATTTATTAAAATAAATAAATTTAATTCCATAGTACATTAGCTTTAGGATATAATTTAATTTAATTAAAGTATAAATACTTAATAATTAAATTATAATTAAATCAAGTAGGTTTAATGCGACTAATATGAGTACATACTATAGGAATTAAATAAAATGTATGATGAATGCAGATTAGGGTTTTCTGCATCTGACAATTAAGTCAAGTAGCGAATAGCAGAATGAGAATTGCCTATTAGAATAGGTCTTAGGATTGATCAGAAATAGACTAGAATTGGTATCATGGCAATGAGCCAATTTTGGGGTATTACATATCCAACTACCTCAATGCATAAGCATTTCTGGGACTACTCCCATATATAATCTAGAATTGTGATTTACCAATACTCCTATTGATAGAATTATTGTATGCAAATGTTTTATGTGGTAAAATCATATCCCAACCTTTTGGCTTATCTCCAACCAAGCATCTCAGCAAATTTTTCAAACTTGAGTTCATTACTTTTCATTGCCCATCAATCTATGGATGATGTGAAGAATTGAACTTCAAATTTGTCTTCAATTTCTTCCACAATATTTTTTAGAAATACCCAACAAACTTGGTAACTTGATTGGAAAATATACACTTTGGAAAGCCATGAACTCTCACCACTTCTCTGAAAAACAACTCCACCACATGAACAACATTTCTAGTCTTCTTGCATGGAATGAAATATGTCATTTTAAAAATTTATCAACCACCACAAATATGGAATCATGCCCCCACTTTTTCCTTGGTAAATCAAGAATAAATTCCATGTTCACATCCTCCCACAACTTGTTCAGTATAGGTAATGGTTGATACAAGCCATTATTCTACTTCACTCTTTTTTCCATCTAACATACTCTACAACTCTGCAAAAACTTCTTCACATCTTGCTGCAACTATGGCCAATAATAACTATCAACAACCAAGGCAACGGCCTTATCTCTACCAAAGTATCCAGCCAACCCCCCACTATACTTCTCCTTGATAAGATTCTCTCTCATAGAGCTTATAAGAATGCATAATTGACTCCCTTTGAATAACATGCCATCTTGGATTAATAAACCTAACCACTTTGTTTATCAAGTGTAACAGGTTTCGTACAAGCCTTCCAAGCTTCACCAGAATTAGGATCCCCTAGATACAAATTCTTGACTTCTTTGAACCCAACCACTTCAACCTACAACTTTGTTAGACTTCCCACTCTTTTGTTTCAAAACAAATATATAACTCTGCAAAAACTCAACCCACTTCAAATATATATTTGTTTCAATTTTCCTTGACTATTCAAAGATTACAAAGCTTGATGATCAATATACAAAACAAACTCCTTAGGAAGAAGATAGTGTCTACACTTCAATGCTTAAACTATAGCATAAAGTTCTTGATCATAAATCAAATTTTTTTTAAGGCATCATTCAACTTCTTACTGATATTAGCAACAAGTTTACCTCCTTGGCTCAAAATAGCTCATATTATAGTACCACTAACATCACAATCTACTTGAAACACCTTATTAAAATTTGAAAGTGCAGACTATTCTGTAACTTTTTGTTTTAACATATTAAAACTCTTATATGTTCCTATAGTCCATTTAAATTCTTTCTTATCCCCTCTCATTGTTTTAGTCAAAGGTCCACAAATACTGCTAAAACCTCTTATAAACTTTATGTAAAAATTAGCCAATCAATGAAAAGATCTTACCTCAGTTGCACTTCGCAGAGTAGGCCACTCAAGGATAGCCTTCACTTTCTCAGGGTCCATTTTCAGACCTTATGTTGATACTGCAAATCTCAAGTACACCAACTCCTTCACAAAACTACACTTATTTAGATTTGTCATTATCTTTTCTTCCCTCAACTTACCAAAAACCTTACAAATATACATCAAATGCTCCTCCAATATCTTGATAAAGATCAAAATATCATTTAGGTAAATAATGAAAAACTTACCCAGAAACTCCTTTAGTACCTCATTCATGAGCCTCATGAAAGTGCTTGGTGCATTAGTTAACCCAAAAGGCATGACTAACCACTCATGCAATCCTTCCCTCATCTTGAAGATCATCTTCAACTCGTCTCCTTCTCTTATGTGAATCTAATAGTACCCACTCTTCAAATCTATCTTTGTAAAATATACAACTCCACTCAAATAGTTCATAACGTAATCCATCTATGGAAATAGAAATTGACACTTGATTGTGATTTTGTTGATAGCTAAAGAATATGTATAGATCTTCCATTCTCCATTCTTATTTGGTGTTAATATTGTTGGTAGAGGAAATGGAGTCGGAGCCTCTTGAATCAACCCCTTCTGCAACAACTCATGCACTTGTTTGTTCAACTCTTCACTTCTGCTGGTGTCATTCTATGCATTGCCTTGTTTGGAAAACTAGCTCCTAGGATCAATTCCATCTAGTGACTAATCTTCTTCATTGGGGTAATCCATCAAGTATATTATCTAACACAATATCAGGCAACTCTCCCAGTAAATCTGCAACTTCTATAGGTACCTCATCTACTTCTTCTTTACCATCTTTTAGGATTACAACAAAACACATATGCTCATGCTTCATACCTTTCAGAAGCTCTTTTACATTAAAAAAAACATATTCTTTCAGCACTACATACCTTTTTTTCTTTCTCCTTCAATGACTTCAACAAATTTTTTACTCCATCCTTTGTCAGAGTGCAGGTATTTTCTTGCCCATCATGTATATCATGCATGTCAAACTTCCACAACCTACCTAGCAACATATGACATATGTTCATAGGTATGATATAACAAACCACCTCATCCTATTAGCTTCAAATCTTGAACATCACTAAGAACTACTCATTGAATGACCTGGTGGTCATCCTACACCCAAGAAATACAATATAGATGAGGGTGTTTCTTCCTCTTGAGATTTAATTATGTGACCATCCTTTCTAAAACCAAATTGTTAGTGCTTCTACCATAAATGATCACATCACAACACTTATCTTCACATTTGCACCTTGTATAAAAAAAACTTCTCATTTGATCAAGTTCAGTCTCACCACTCATAAAGACTCTTCAAATTACTAAGACTTCTCTTCTTTTAGCATCTTCAGAATGGGATGATTTATTATCTTCATCAATATGAACAACTATGGCATGGCCTTCTATTCTCCAATCTGTCCTTCCTTTCTGATGGAAATATTCAAATTCTCTATGCCCTTCTTCTATGTAGTGAGAGAATTTTTCATGGAAACCTCCTCTTCCAAATCCTTTCCCTCTTCCTCTTCCTCGCTAATCTCTATTGCTTTGATCATGGAAGCGATTATTATGGTTTTCTCTAGTTCTAAATGCTAGTGTCTGCCTTGTCCTTTTTCTACAAGTCATTATTTTGGCCTCCATAAGACCATTTGTCAAATCTTCCACCACAACCTCTTCCACTATTCTTGTTATCAAACTTCTTGCTCATTTATTCCTCAACTCTTAAGGAAAACTAGTATGCCTCTTTAAAAAAATTCATTCAAACTAGACTCACTTCCTCCTACATAATTTGCCTTGGCCTATTGAAATAATGAGTAACTTTCACCTTATTAGCATTTGCATGGTTATTTTCTTTAGCAGATCAAGCTCATAATATGTGAGAATGAATTTTCACTTCAATTTAGCAATCATCTAATCCCACATGATGATTTTTTCCTTCCCTCTTTTATTTTTCTCTAGGTAGATCTCCTGCCACCAAATCTTCACATTCTCCTTCAATTTTGCCTTTGCAAACTTGACCCTCTCAAGATCCTTAATATCTTCATACTTAAAGTATTCCTCCAATTCATTGATCCAATCAATCAAGTCCTTTGGGTTAAGATTTTCTGAAAATGTGGGAACCTTAAACTAAGGTCTTCTCCCAATCTTCAAGATGGCCTTGAAAAGAATTTCTTCTTCTAAGTTCAAAACCACCTCTACTTCAACATTTTCTTCTTCTTCACCTTCATCCTCACTTTCATCTCTTATGGAAAGATTTACTCCTTTGCACATTTGTTCCTCCAATGCTTTTATCTATCTCTGGAGGTCTCTAAAATCCTTAGGTGTAATACCTACAACTCTCCCATCATGATCTCTTTGTGGAGGCATTTTTTGTGCTTCCACTTCAACCCTAGTGCAAATAGCCTTACAATTAGTGATTTGTCTACATGCTCAACCAAAACCAAGGTCTCGTTGCAACTACTATTAGCATGAATGTTGATGGTATTCCTTTGGGGGAGTATCCTAAACATTAGAGAGCACTGGCATGTTAGCTTCATGACTATGTTTTTCATTGATGTCAACATAGCAATAACTACGTGAAGACTGACACAGTAGAAAATAGAGATCAAGGTCGTATAGACATGCATTTGATGATCCAATGATGCACGGGTAAGGACATGTTTCACACTATGTCCTAATGATGAGTTTCAATGTGCGTAAATTAAGTAGAAGACATACAAAAAATATGCTTGAGTTGCAGTGAGCAGTGCAGAGACAGAGTGCATGGAAAGAAGTTTCTAGTGATTGTATTATATCTTCTAACAGAGATATAATCTGATGATGTGTAGTTAGTCAGAGATAGAAGATAGTCTGATGGTGACATTAGCAATTTCCAAATCCTTAGTATCACACATGTAATAAGTTGTATAGAATGTGAGCCGATAATGTTATTGTAATTATGAATTAAATAATTATCTTATTATAGTTAATTGGGAAAGCCTTGAGCCTAATTCAAGGAATTATTTTGAAGATACGATATAAAGGAATGATGTTTTCCTTATTTTTAAATGTGTATGATTAAGTATTGAATGCAAAGTGTGAAAAGGAGCAGAGTGTTTGGTGAATGTGAGTAAGTGATCTGAGAGATTATTGTATGCAAGGTTTGTGATCTGGTAACAAGATTAGAAGGAGAAAAGGTCCAGTTGACAAGATAGAGAAAGAGGAAGGAGCAATACAGTACAATTATATTATTCTACAAGGAATAATATAGAAATCTTTTGGATAGTGCGTTCAGTGGTCTTTCCCCTGAAGCTATTTGGATAGGGGGTCCATCTACCTTTCAAACCTCCTAATAGAGTTAGAATCTCCTAACAAGGATTCAAAGTCTTCTAATAGGGACTGCTATATATTGAATGTTGTTATAAACTCCTATTATGGTCCATCCCCTAACAAGGAATATTTATATTAGTACATCATCTTGAGGGTACTATCCCCACTAGGGTTTTCCCTCTGATCAAGGGTTTCCCTAATTAAAATATCTTGTGTTATTGTGATTGAGAATCTTGTTGTGGTTTCTAATTATAGTCCTCATATGGCTAATATTTAATAAGGTTGACAATTTTTATAATAGTTGGATAACTGATTCACCCCCCCCTCCCAGTTGTATTAGTGGACTATATATTCTAACAACTACCTTACGATTGGCGATTGGTTTACACACTCAAAAAAACTTAGCTCTACTACTTGATGAAGGGTGCTCCCCTTAATACCACAAACATATAATAGAAACAAAGAAATAATAGCAATTGTTAAGAACAAAATATGGGCTTCTTATTATTTTCGTAAATGTGGAATTATAGAATTTTAAAATACAATATGTAAACCCACTTAGATGCCTTCCTTAAAATAATTTGCAACACAAAACTGCAAACTATCACCTAGAGTTGCCCTAGATAATATATGAGCATTCCTTATATAGGCATGTTTACACAACTTGAGAAGTTTGTAGACATCAAACCCTAACCCTTGAGACCAACTAACTCTAAAATTACATATAAAATCGGCTCAATGCACCTTTGACACTTATTTTGAAAATTTTGGTCAGCCCAACTTCAAAAGGCCATAACTTTTTAACCATTGCTCTAATTGGCCATTATAACCACTTTTCAAAATCCATAACTTTTGATATATAGGGCTCAACTTGTGCAAGCTCTAGTCAACCCCATTTTAGAGCCTGTTTGGAGCCTCTAAGGTCTTCAACAGTGAGCCTAAAGTTTTTATACCAAAATTTCACACTAAAAATCTACAATAAATCCATGAATACTTATGATATGGCATTGAGCCTCAATTGGTAAGTTGATATATCCAAGAATAGGCACCCACCTCTGAAATTAGGGCATCCTGAGCTCGAATGACTGAATTACTAAGTAACAAGCCTTCACTAACAACAACTCTACACTGAGACAACCCTTATTCAAGAAACAAAAAGGAAATATTTTTTGATGGTGCAAGATTTTTCTTACACCTAGAATGCTCTTGTATCATTAACCAATTTTAATTATGACTCATGTGGAAAGATGCACTTGATTCTATCAACCATGCAACATCACCTACACGAGTGGGGTTTCCATAATTCTAGTAGATTGCCTTGGATTTACGAGGAGATTTTGATCTCCCCTTATTCTTGGACTTAAAATGACCATGTTGCTTTTCATTCTTGTATATTTCTCTTGGTATTCCTCAAACACCTAAATCCTCTTTGGCATTCAGAAAGGCTTTCCTTCTCATCTCCTTAGAAAGTAGAAAACCAACAACATCCTCCATCTTCTAGACAACTGGAGTGCTCCCTATGGCCATGACGAGGATATCTCATGAATCTGACAATGAACATAGAAACATTTGGCACCTTTCTTCCTCATCCATTGGCACCCCTACTAAAGTCAATTGAGTCACCAACATATTAAATATTTCCAGATGCTCAAATATTTATCCACCTTCATTGAATCTCAAGGAATACAACTTCTTCCTCAAGAAAATGTTGTTCACAAGTAATTTCTCTTGATAGATCTCACTTAGCTTCTTCCAATGCTTCTTTGCAATAGACTCTTCATGCACATTATTTAGAATTGAGTTAGCAAGACATAATCTTGTGAGACCTTTATCTTTTTTGTCTATCACATCATATTGTGTGGCTAAAGTCAGATCTATGGGCCTCTTCTTATTCTCATCCACTGTATCCCATAGATCTGGATCATCAATAGACCTTTCATCTTCGACTTTCACATCTCAAAGTGTGCTCCAAAGGAATTCTCTACATCGATCCTCCCCAACATGATTTCCATCTTTACGATCCTATAATACAAAAATGAAATACTTTTCACAAGCTCCCACTCAAACCTTGATTAGCTCAAAAAAACTTATACCCAACAAATAGAACCAAAACTCATCAAGCTTTGATACCACTTGTATGGAAGAAAAGGTATGCAGAAATGCTTTCTATGCTAATCTTGAGAGGGTGACTATGAAAATTTTAACTTAACTATCATAAAGACCTCAATAAATACATAAAAGCACAATCAAAATAATAATGAACACATAACATGGTGATTACCATGAGGAAATCCCATATAGGAGAAACCAATCCCCCACCCCCAAAAAAAAAAAGCCTGCATTATGTATTATCTAATCAAGAGGATCATAATACACTTACAATGCAAGTTCTTACAAGAGCATCATTGCAAATCAAGCTCAGAGAGACTTCACTAACATCCTTCTAGCACCCTGCCTTGCGAACAAAACTCCATGATGCAAACTCCTCACCAAGCCCTCATTGTATAGTAATTTTACAACCTAGAAACCACTTGTGGTTTTACAATACCATGGGAAAAACCAAAATGCCAAGTGTTTCCCATTCTTGACATTTGTATTTCAAAGATGGGAAAAGGTCATGTCAAAATAGTATTCTCATCCAAAATTGTGTCCCCTAGTTTTAACCCTTATAACTATTGTGAAATGTGTCATCTGTATGCTAAAAATGGCCCTCCTATATTCTACTATGGACAAGGAATCTTTTGGCATTTTCTACACCCTTTCCAAGGAACAAAAAATTGGAAAACTACTAATGACATTTATTGGAATTATCTAGAAAAAAACTTTCAAGGTTGAGACACTTGTTTCTCAACATGTGTAAGCCTGACCCCTTTGACCTAACATTTTACTCATTAACCATGTTATATTGGTATGTATATCTATGTACAGCATCGATATTCAAGTCAATTTTAACTTCTAAATTTGATTTACATTCCCACTCTATTGAGTCAGCTACGCTCCCTTCATTTTTGTCTAGGAGTTGGGAAATTGCCATGATAATGTGTTCCACTTGAGGATCATTACTCTGAGAGTAATGGCATTCTCAAGAGGAAGGCACCTCTGCTTGATTGTTTGTAATACTCACTAAGGCTTTAGTTGATTATGTTGTTTTAGGATCCTTAGAGGTAGCTTGTTCTTCATCCTCTCCTCATAGAAGGGATGTCAAGGGTATGAATTTTTTTTTCTCTAGAGAGAGGATTGTTAGGATGGGGATGTAGACTTCCCCTTGATAGCCAAGATTCGCTATCTTTAGCAAGAGTAAAAATTCATGAGACATAACCTTGATTTTAGCCTCTTCTTGTTCTTCTTTGAAATCATCTAGATCTTCATTAAATATCAGACCTAATTTAGTTATTGTATGAAATCTAGTTGTGGAAAAACCTACACCATTCTTGCCTCTTGTCTTCTGGCCTTCAAAGGAGCTTAGCAAATCTACAAGAGCATCTTTGTGATCACCAATGGGTCCTTGTCCTAACAAATACATTTTCAGAAGGAATTCATAACCTTTACCATAATTTTCCAAGGTGATCAATGCTTGTGGTTGGCTTTTCTATATCTTCTCCTCTGTAAACCCATTCCTGAATGGCTCTCTCTTTACTTTCTTTTGAGATTGGGATAGAGGATTAAATAACTAACCCATCATGGATGGTTATTGCAGATGAAGTGGGGTTCATAGCCTCATAAGGTTTTTCATAGGACCTAAGTGATATGCGGAGGGACATAACAAAGTTAGGTCGATATTCACCCAAGCCTATGCTTTGCAATTTCAATTTTTTTCTCACACTTTCTTAGTGCAACTTTGGAGATTTTAGTTGCTCCATTATTCGAGACCAATGTGTTTTTTATTTGTCTAAGACCATCGCAAGATTGTGTTGTCACCTAGAATAGTAACCTTATCTTTTTTGTATGAAGACTTGATGCACTAATGGTATGCTTATTGGATCACTTCTATTACATGAGTCCATGTTGTGTCTAGAAAAAATTTGTATACTAGAGGCAACTCAAGTATCTGACAAACCACGTCCCTCTCAATAGGTCCTACTTAGATCGATAGCACAACGAGACCTTTGGAAGATTTTTCTTCTTTATCATATGCCTTGATTATGATTTTTACTCGTGGATTAATGATATGTTCACAAAACCCTAGTTGTTGAATCAGATTATACGTACAAATGTTCAAACTTGTACCTCTGTCTATCAAAATGTTCCTAATGTAATGTTTATGAATGAGAACTTTGATATGGAGAGGCAAATTATGAGGATTGTTGATTTTTTTGTCATTTTCTTCACAAAAGGATGGGTAATGTAGTGAAGTCAACTAATTTTCCATGGTCTAGAACCAATCGACATCAATATCCTTAGGGACATTGGCTACGACTAATGTATTCTCCAAAATGTCCCATTGTACAAGGAATATCTCCAACAACTCAAATATTAATATTTTCACTAGTGAATGTTTTTTTTGGTCCACAAGCTTGTACTTAGCCAATGCAATAGTATAGGTGTGTTTCAAAGATGAAGCTCCAATATTTTTGGTAGTTGATTGCTTTGAAGGAATAGGTCCTTTAATAGTGACCTTATCTTGGCTATGGGTCATGATATTTAGGAGCTCAGTTGTTTATTTTAAGGGACCTACTCCCTTGGTAATGACCTTAGGCGGGTTTTGGGTTGTTTCATTTGAGTTTTTAGTTTTTGATCTATGAAACTAAAGATGCATAGGGAGTAGGTCTACACCCTTGAGGATAACCTTCTTTGGAGGTGGATTAGACAGGCATAGAGGACTCCTTTTCTTTGATCGTGATCATGTTGATAGAGTTATAGACAAGTTTCTGTGTGTTAATGACATTTCCAATGATGGTGTATGTATAGTCGATCTTGGCATTCTTGCCTCTCTCTTTTCACCCTTTTCCCTTCTCTTATTTGGAAAAAGGCTCTTGATAAGCCTTATGATTGGCATTTTTCTTGTGACCATCTACCTCTATTTTATCAGTATCGACTAAGTCTTGAATGACATGTTTTAGTTGCATGCATTCATTGGTTTTATGGCCCTTATTCCTATGATAATCACAATAATGTTCATCATTCCACCATGTGGGATTCAGCTTGGGCTTGTAAGGTTTTGAGTTGGCTGGTAAGGTGATAATTTTGTTAGATAATAGCATCTTCAGAATAACCTCAAGGGATTTTCCTAGTAGGGTGAAATTATGCTTCAATTTAGGTGTCTAAGACATATTTCCTTTGTTAGATTCATTTTGTGATCTCATAGCTTCTTCTTGTTTAGCACCTTGAATATTATTGAATTTGAAGATAGGTTCCTTAGGCTTAGTCATGAAAGTGTTCATTGCAACATTAGAGACCACATTTTTGTTCATGTTCTTGTCCTTACTATCATTTTTTTTGTCAAAGTTGTTGGATTTTTCCTTATTAAGGGAAAGTTATCCCTTCTTCATTAGGACATATTTGATTCTAAGTGCAATTTCTACCACCTGGTTGAAGGTAGAATATAGTTGTTTTCACAAGTCATAGCATAATTTTGGGTAACTATTTTTTACGAAGATCTCAATCTTCACGATTTTTAGAGGTTTCCAAGGATAGAACAAAGAAATATCCCTCTAGTTTTGAAGGAAAGTTATGAAAGACTCTCAAGTGAACTTCTTAGTATTACATAGATCTAGCATGGTCACAATGTGTTGGATATTGTATGAGTATGATTCTATAAATCATTGTATTAGATGGTTGAAGGAATGAACGGGTGGAAATAGTTTAGTGAACCACTCCATAGCTTGAAAACTAAGACTCTTAAGAAATAACCTTATCATGTATGTTTGTTCGTGTGTGAACTTCATACTAAGGGTATAGAACTCCCTTACATGGTCTTGAGGATTTTTATTCCCATTAGAATTGTCATAGTTTAGGATTTTAAATTTTGAAGGAAAAGGAGGCATATATAGATCTCTGTCGAATGGGAAAGCCGAGATGGCCTCTAACAAGTATCTTGATTTTGTTTGTTGTTTCCTTGCATTGCTTTATGCATTCCTTGACTTGTTTGTTTAGAATAAAAAAGGAGACAATTCCTTTTAGATCAGACCTTCAACATTAAAATCAAGTGGAAGTTTGACTCTCTAAGATGCAAGATGCATGAAGTATCTACCTTTTTTCTGATTAAGGGTTATATTCATTAGTTTTTGTGTCATTTTGTCCTACTAAAATAATTTCCGTAGTGGTTTCTTCATCACTATTAGATGATGAATCAACATGTTGGGACATATGTATGTTGGGATGCACATTGAGATGATTTCTATCTACAAGCATTTATTTATGCATCTTTTCATAGTCTTTGGTCCTCTTTTAGTTTATCCAAAAGGATGTCCATGTTATTGTTTCTCATTAGTGAACTTGGAGATATAGATGACTTTGATTTAGAGTTTTTTTTTTAAAAACTTCACTAAGGGGTTAAGAACGTAAGGTGCAAGAGCCTTAAAATAGGAACTATCAAAATCTTTAGACTTTCATCCTTGACTCCTCTAACTCCTAGTTTGTATGGCATGAAAAAGTGTACCCAACACTAGTGAACAATTAAGGTTTCTTGACTTTCCTATCTAGAGAGAGGTACACACTTTTCTTATGATGAGATAGGGAAAGATAGACATGCTACAAGGCATCTGAGTTGAGGTTTGAACATCTGATGTTTGATGCTTGTGATCAAGTGAGAGATTAGATGGATAGAAAAGAAAAAAAAGTTATGAAAGTTACTAACCGAGACAAGTAATCAATGGACCTAAGTTATTTTTTAGGAAAAAGGAAGCCTTAGACCTATTGTAATAGACCATGTGACAAAGTACAGTGAGAGATTGGACTACTAGAAATCAGATTTAACAATTCAGGAATCCATAAAAGTGTTTACAATAGACAGTTTGATCATAAATACAACTCTATGAAGGATGTGATAAAGGTATATCTGTGCAATGAAACCTTATGAAGGATACTATAGGATGATACAACGTTTAACAAAGGATCATGAAACTATAGAAGCAATATGATAAAACCTAAAACTAGGTTCAATATAATAGGAAGACAAGTACCGTAAAATAGAAGTCTCTATTGTGTGTGATACAACAACCAGTAAAGGTATACTTGCACTTTTTTTAATCAATAAAACATGTTTGTTAGTTATTTCTATTGTTTGGTCAATGTCTATAGTTTGACAAAAAAAATTACCAAATTGCAAACGAGGTTTTTAGAAGAAAAAAAGCACTCACACTCGACACAAAGAGTTTACTCACCACTCAGGAAGAAAAAGTGTTTGCAAGTTTTGAAACTATGAAAGTATACAACCACTCTTTTCAAATGCTAAGAAGCTAACAAGAAGGAAGTAATGTGTTCCAAGTTTGACATAGAAATTTCCCTCTCTTTTTTTTGACTAGACTCTTATGGTTTGAAGATAGTAGTAGAAAGTGTTAGGAAAGCTACTTGCGGAAAATGCCTTCCAAATGCCAATTTATAGAGGAAATATAAAATAATGTAAACCTACTTTAGAACATTGAGCTGGACAGGAAAAACAAGAATATTGAGAAACAGTATGCACACAAGATAAATATAGGAAGCCAAATTTAACATGGGAAACGCTTTCGGGAAAAACCCACCACCCAAAAACCCTTGAGAAACTTTGTATTATAGTAAACAATTTACATACAACAAACTCTAGTTTCTAGATAGGCTCATATTGTCTTCACAATCAACCTAACTTTCATAGCCATAACCTCTACAGCCTAATGAATCTCACAAACATTTATACACTCTGTAATTCGTTATGGAATCTGGGGCATTAACTGTCAAGAAGAAAATGGTTATAGTCCCAATGGTTACTCATCTATTTGATGGTAACTCTTCTAGTTGGCAGTCCCTTCAAAATCAAGTCACTCCCTTCAGCCTCTGAAACTCCCTTCGGCATCAGGGCCTCAGACACTCCCTTTGGGTCTTGATCACACGTAACAACTTTCTCATATTGCTTCACTATACTGAGATGTCACTGTGCACATGCCATTGACCATACGAAATACATCTGGTAGACTCTCTTGTATAGTGACCTTACTTCCATTGTACAGTGATGTCTTCCACTTGACCTTACTTCCACCATACATCATGGAGACAGAATCTATGGACTCCATTGGTTTCACCATACACTAAAACATTGTCACTGCATGTCATGGAGACAGAATGTATGGACTCCAGCAGTTTCACTATACACTAACACATTGTCACCGTATAGTGACTCACCTCCATCATATAGTACGATGGACTCACCATACAGTGAGGTTCCTTGCACTTCGTCACCTTAACAATCTCCCACTTGATAAAGTACGAAGTTAAGACTGAGATGAGAATACTCATCAAAATATCCAAGTCTCCAACCATATCAAATGAATGCTTCTCGAAATTCCTACACTGACCATTCCAACAAAAACATCTCTAATCACAAGAGATAACACAATCATCTCCATCTCTAAGTTTCCATGAGCACCTACAACTGATCAATCCATGCCAACTCCAAATGCAATATTACAATATCACAAAGTATCCAACAAATGATCAATGTACTCAAAACAAAGAAACTAAACCAAGATCAATAATTATAAAGTTCCAACCATAGTCTCAAGAATATAAACATGACAATATGATCTAAACAATCTCAACCAAAGAGATTACATGATCCATCTAAACATATCATAACATGTTAAATGAAACACAAACCACACCCTTATCAAAGACTCTGTTGAGCCCTCAAGCTGTCAACATCTTCAGTCACATGAAGATTAACATCTCCAAACAGTACTTCAGCAAATGTGAAAAGATCCTTTTGCAACATCAGAATCTTGTGCCTTCAACATCTACATTACCAATGAAGATCAATTACTTCATCATTGCCAACAACTCCCACTAAACCATGGCATCGAGTTACACCTGGCATCTACATCACTGCCAACAACTCCCACTGTACGGTGGTGCTGAGTCACACATGGCATCATGACAAACATCTTCCACATGAAGATTGAATTACTCTAACCAGTCATCATCAGATGATCGATTAGCCAAAGTAGTGTTATTTGCATCTTCATCATCACTCTGAGAAGACTCAAAATCAAAAGAACTCTCCATTTTCTTCTTCTTCTTCTTCTTCTTCTCTTTACAATCCTTTCAGATATGACCAACCTACCCTCAATTCCAACACTTCACTTTGAACTTCTTCTCAGAACATTCAGACTTCATGTCCTTCTTTCTTTTGTTCTTCTCTCTGCCTTGAATGATGAGAGCCTCCTTAGCCACCTCAGAAGATTTCTTCTGCATCTCCTCTAACAGAAGTGTAGCAACCACTTCATCCATTTTTAATTGGGTGGTAGTACTTCCAATGACCTTCACAAGATGATCCCATGAATTAGGCAATGAGCATAGCAGTAGCATGCAACACTCTTCTTCACTAAAAAATACACCAACAGATGGCAGTTGTGTAATCACCATATTTAATGTGCTCAACTCATCTTCCATAGTCATTCCTCCATCCATCTTTAAAGGGTAAAACTTCTTTCTCGGGAAGAGCTTATTTACCAAGGATTTTTTCATAAATATCTCCCAACTTCATCTACAAAGAATGTGCAGTTTTCTCCTCATGAACATTCAACAAAACAGAATCTAAAAGACATAGCTTTATCAGTCCTTTGGTATTTCGATCTACAAGATCCCAATCTTTTTTCTTCATGCCTAAAGGTTTATTACTAGACATAGCAATCCATAGATCACAATCAACCAATATATCTTCAACTTTAAGTTTCCGCAACTCAAAGTTTGTGCCATTGAACTTTTCAATCTCTACTCCCATATATCTACCATCACAATTACTAGATAAACACTTTCCAAACTCCCACTGGAAAAAAATTGACACTAAAACCAACCCTACCCAACAAGGATAACCTAGACTCTGATACCACTTGTTAGGAAAGATACTTGCGAAAAACACCTTCCAAATGCCAATTTACAAAGGAAATATAAAATAGTGTAAATCTACTTTAGAACATTAAGATGCATAGGAAAAACAATATGTGCATAAGATAGATATAGGAAGCTAAACTTAATGTGGGAAACCCTTTCAGGAAAAACCCACAACTCAAAAACCCCGAGAAACTTTGTATTATAGTAAACAATTTACATACAAAAAACTCTAGTTTTTGGACAAGCTCAGATTGTCTTTACAATCAACCTGACTTTCATGGCCACAACCTCAATAGCCCAACGAATCCTACAGACATTTATACACTTAATTCGTTATGGAATCTGGTGCATTAACTGTCAAGAACAAAATAGTTATAGTCTCAATGGTCATTCATCCATTTGATAGTCACTCTTCAAGTTGGCAGTCCCTTCGGCATCGAGTCACTCCCTTTGACCTCTAAAACTCCCTTTGTCATCAGGGCCTCATAAACTCCCTTCAGGCCTCGATCACACGTAACAACTTTGTCATACTACTTCATCATACTGAGATGTCACTCTGCACATGCCATTCACCATACGAAATAAACCCGGTAAGCTCTCATGTACGGTGACCTTACTTCCACCATACAATGATGTTTTCCACTTGACCTTACTTCCATTGTATGTCATGGAGATAGAATGTACGAAATCCATCAATTTCATCATACACTAAAACATTGTCATCGTACATCATGGAGACGAAATGTACAGACTCCATCGGTTTCATCATACACTAAAACATTATCACCGTAGGGTGACTCACCTCCATCGTATAGTGACTCACCTCCACTGTATAGTACGGTGGACTCACCGTACAATGAGGTTCCTTGCACTTTGTCACCTTAACAGAAAGAAAGCCTAATAGGGACAAAGAAACCTGGTAGGATAAGAGTGACAGAGAGAAATTCCAATGCCCTACTATGAAACCCAAACGAATAAGACTAGAAGCTACTATGTTTGGTAGATAATTTTATTTTAACACCTTTTTCTCGCTAAGTTTATTTAATCATAGATGTAGTAGTCCTAATAGGTTATCTAACATTGTCTTGAACACATTTCTCATTTTCCAAATTTGGGAGTTATGTTTATTCATCCAACTCAACAAGTATTTTTTTAATTGTTTAGAATTTAACTTTCACTAGCATTTCTCTAATTAATTTAAGTCACCTATTAGTTTATGTCTACTTATGGTTTCTTACTTGATTTAGTATTAATCCATATATTTGTTCCTTTGTATTACTTTCGAGTCTTAGATCTCATATAGGACTTAGCCACTTCTCATCAAGTTATTCCACATATATTCTTGTTGAAGTTAGGGTGTGATAACAAGTCCTTAGATAATATCTCCTAAATATTTATTTATTAATCCCAAACAATAATTTTACTACTTTCATTTCCATAGTAGGAGCTAATAGCTTAATAAATAAAATACATGTACTTATAAACATGCAATAAAGATACATTAAATAGATTAAAACCATTAAATATAGATATTTACCAAATTATATTATATTCACTAATTACATTGATCATTAAGTTGATAATATTATAAATAGTACATGATTAATTTATTCATCATACATATTATCATTGTCACGTCTAAATACAAGGGAATATACAATGTCATAACCTCATTATTATTAATTATTTAATCTTTTTGAAATAATACAATATTTTCACATAAACAATATGTATAACCTACTAACATATTGTGCTTTATCTATATGTGTGTGTGTGTGTGTGTGTGTGTGTGTGTGTGTGTTTACTTTGCTCTGCATGTCTTTGGATGAGGGGAGGTAGTCGTAGTCACTCCTATGGGATCTCTACATGATGTTGCACTCCTCCTTCCTTTCCTATTATTATTTTATATTTATGTATATGTATTGTATCTTGTTGGTCGATGATGCAAGTGTGTGCAAGTACAAGACATTGACCCCACCTAGATACACAAGTCTAAGCGTGCCTCAAAATCCTCAAATTGATTTCTATTAAAAGAGAGATGGAACCATGATCTATGTATGCATCCATATATCATTAGAAATCTAATAGGAAGTCAATCACCTAGTCCAGAGATTATGTTTTTATCATTTCTTTTGATGGTTGATCAATGGATGCAAGTGTTTAGAATTATTTGTTCATGATCTGGATATATATGTTTTTATGCAATTTGTTTATGATATTTATTTGGTATAATTATATATGCATATATGGGTGCACAAATATATTAAATATTGTTGTAAATATTACAATATGTTCACACAAACCAAACATAAACATGAACTAAAAGAAGCCATAAACAATATGTCTAACCATGGTATTGAAAGCATGATATGGAATTACAATTTTAAGAAACCTATAAAAGATTATCCAAGGTACAGATTATATAATAAACGATATATTCAATTTTCTAAGAACATTATATAGAGTTTGATCAAATATCTAATGCAAACCAAGTTGTAGACATTTTAAGCAAGTTATAGGTAGAATTGCAAGGATGTATATGATAAGGAAGAAATGTTTCTATACATTTTTATATTATAAGAGTCTAGTTGATTTTATTTCCCTCAATAGGCTCTTTGGTAGATAGGCACCATTGTGCTTGAATATTTTAGTAACACTAGTTTAATGTAATTTTATATTTTTAATGTATGCAAGTTTTGAAATCAAAGAGTATCAGAAGTAACCTTATCTTCCAACATATCCCAAGTGTACTTATACTATCTCTATCAAGATGAGAAGGATATTACAGAAATGCAGAAAGTAAATTACAAATATGATTTTATCCCTAAAAAAATTGGTGGGTAATCAAAATCCTTGCACACGTTGAGTATCCACAAGAACTGACACATTGGGGGGTTTTTCAATGATACTTATGCTCAATCACACAAATTCATTGATGCCTCATTCATGTTTGTGCTCTGTGAGATATGAATGTTGGGTATATAATCTTTTAGTGATCGAGAAAGCCACTTGGATCAATCTATGCACAAGGACTATGACACCTTTTGAGGTGAAGCAGGTGGCAATCTATCTAGCAATGTCTAATAAAGTTCCTGCTTATTAACCCCCACATAGTCTTGTAAATGAGACCCTACTAGCATCTAAAAGTGTATATTCTCATATGCAAGATTAAAAGTGGCATTGCTCTATGTAACAATTAGAGCATCCTTGGATCAATCACGTCAAGGATAACATGGATGAAGCTTGTATGTCTTCTAAGACTTTGGTATCAAGGAAGCATATTGATTATAGTGAGGTGAAATAATTGGTGTAAGTGTGTTCTCACTTGGGTCATTCCTGGGAGATTCTAGACCAATAAGCTTGCTAAAGGTAAAACAAAAAGAAAGTGAGCTAGGTGACAAGAGTTGGGATTTCTTATTCTCCTAGAAGAAAAATAGCATACTCTCCTATCATGCCACTCTACTTAAGACACATGATAGAGTTCATTTTCCAAGCAAATGTACTTAAATGTTCAAGTGTCATAGGTTATGACTAGGTTCCTTAAAAAACTTTAATCAAACAGAATGTTTGCTCAATGAAGACCTAGGCAACCTACAAAACCACAACATCAGTAGTTTGATATTGCTTATATTTCATGAAAGCAATTTGCAGTTAGTGGCTCGAAGGAATTCTTTGGCTGAGGTAAACTTGCAAGTTAGGCAAAGATTATTCAAAAATCAAATCCAAGACCTTGCAAAAGACATAGTATCATGAAGAGTTGCTACACATCACTACAAACTAGAATGAGTTACAAAAAATGAGAAATTTTGCGATTTAATGATGAAAAAAACACTCTATTTTTAGTGTGATAAAAGAGAGAGGTGTGACACTCCACCAAGTTATTTCATGAAACAACTCATAAATTTGTATGATAAAACTCACCAAGGTGATACAAGTCCAAAAGGGGTGCGATAAAACTCTAGGAACAACACGTTAAAAATCCAAAAGCCACATGATAAACAATGAACCAAGTTTATGGCATGTG
Organism: Cupressus sempervirens; assembly: GCA_028749045.1. Lineage (NCBI taxonomy): Eukaryota > Viridiplantae > Streptophyta > Pinopsida > Cupressales > Cupressaceae > Cupressus > Cupressus sempervirens. The sequence goes on from CM053783.1 coordinate 127,416,880, forward strand.
ATCCAAAGTTGTGTCATACGATAGTTTACCTATGTCAGAAACATAATTTAAAATATTAAAAAAATGGACCTAGAAACTAGTTCAGCCCCACAGTGGACACCAAAAATCTATCAAAAATTTGTGGATTATCATATTAACATACTAACACTTTTGTAAATCATTGCATCTAAATATCAAACTAGTCTAAATCTCCAAATTTTGACTTATAGCCTCATATTCATAGCATGCAATGTTTAATGTTATTGATTGTGGTCTCAATTTTCCAACAATGAGACCATTACAAGGTGCACTATGAAATAGAAGATTCAAAAAGATGTGATGTAACAAGCATGCGAAACCCTCAAGAACTTCATTATTGCAAAGATGCAAATTAAGCTAAATGAAGAGCTAAGCTATGAAAATTGATATCAAGTTTCAACCATTTAAGTTTAATCTATGTTATCTAAGCTAACATCTAAGCTAACATGGAAATGCATACAAGTAGAGTAGATTAAGAAAGCTAAGATTGTTAGAATGTTAAAGAATTAAAACGACAACATAACAATATGAAAATCTATGATGGACCCTTTGAAATAAGAAAGATGCCTCATTTTATAGACTTGAGAAAGCCAGATGAACAATCAAGATGCAAAGATGAGCAACAATGGAGATATTTCCTTATTGATTTGTGCGCTCTTGGTTGTAGAAGTTTCCAAAAGATGTAGGCATTGAGATGAGTTTATTTGTTTTGTTTTGTTTTGTTTTCTAGAAATTAGAAATACATGTAGACATTAAAAGGGAAATTTTCCTTTTAAATAAATCGTAGAGTTAGGTGATTAAACTTTAGGATACGATTGATTATTCAATTAATTGATGATTTACATTATGAAGAGTAGATTTTTATGCACAATCAGGTCTAGTATTAATTGCACTGAGTGATATTATGAAAATAGGCGCCTCGAGAAGGATATCTCTCGGCTTAACATATATATATATATATATATATATATATATATAAGCTAGTAGCACTCGTGACGCAAATTGAAACACATTATTTTTAAAATTATAATTTATTATAGTTAGTATATTATGAAAAATTTTAATTAATAAATATTTAATATTATTATTATTTAGTAATTTACAAGAATAAATAATAAATATTATATATAATATTTTATGGTACATTATAGATTTTATATGCTCACTTCAAAAATATTCTTAATGAAATAGATTCCCTTTGAAAAAATAAATAAATCACCACCTATATAATCATTAATACAATCAATTTTATTTTTTATTGAACTAATTAGAATTAAACTTTGGATTGGAATTAGAGTTTTCATTTGATTTTTTTTTTAAATTACTCATTTATATATTATTTAAACTTATCTATTTACATATTTTTTAGAAATTAGACATTTACATACTTTTAAAAATTATTCTCTTTCTCTCTACCTAATCACTCTCCCCTTCGACATTGTCTCTTTCTACCCCATACCGTCTTACATTTCTCCCTTTGTCCTATTTCCACTCCTACTTACCATATCCTCTCACCATCTATTCCTCTTTATTATTATATAGCCCTAGCCCACGTCTCTCAAAATCTAAGCTCTCTCTCTCTCTCTCTCTCTCCCTCTTCTCATCATGTCTCCATCTCTTTTGGACCGTAATTGTCATCCATCCGCTAATTACCACATCTCTCTCTCTCTCTCTCTCTCTCTCTCTCTCTCTCTCTCTCTCTCTCTCTCTCTCTCTCTCTCTCTCCCTCCCTCCCTCCCTCCCTCCCAAATTCCTCACCCCATCACCATTTCCATCCTAATTATTCTCTTTCTCTCTACCTAATCACTCCACCCTTCGACATTATCTCTTTCCACCTCATGTACCTTCCTACATTTCTCCCTTTGTCCCATTTCCACCCCTACTTACCATATCCTATCTTTTATTACCATTTATCTCTACATCATCTCTCTTTCTCCCTACCTCCTTAATCTCTTTAAGTCTCTCCTCCCTCCTCTCACAATATCATACCCCTATTTAGCGTTTATATCTACCCCTAAGTGTTAGCGATGCATTCACACTGATTGAAAAGACCCTTGCTCTCTCTCTCTCTCTCTCTCTCTCTCTCTCTCTCTCTCTCTCTCTCTCTCTCTCTCTCTCTCTCTCCATTCAATGTTTTTGATTCATATAATTAAAATTAAATTTAGGGTACAAATTAGATTTTCAATTTTTGTTAGTGTATATATATCTTGATTATATATGTGTATATGTGTGTCTATGTATATACCATTTTTCTTTCTATGTATATGTGTGCATGTGTGTATAGGTGCATATATGTGAGTCTATATATGCATCTCTCCCTCTCTCTCTATGTTTATTGAAAACCCTAACTATCCTCTTTCTTGAGCTCTATGTCATGTCTCTACCCCCTCCCTCTCTTTAGTATGCCCTCTTCCCCTTATCGCTTTCCCATGAGGTTGCAAAAAAAGGATGAGAAGTTGAGAGAGAAAGTATAATTGCATAATTACCCTCTCTCTCACCAACCCCCCCCCCCCCCCACCCCTCCCCCCCGCCTCCCCTCACACACACACACGCACGCATTAACTATTCTCTAAATTATTTTCTCCTATACCATCCCTTGCACATATCCCCTTGTAATGACCCTCCGTTGTTCTATCCTCCATGACCATATCTATCACTATTCTAAGTTCTAGGTATCATCTTTCTTTCTAGCTCTATCTCTTCTCTTCCCTCTTATTAACCTAGCATAATTACTCTCTTTCCCTCTCTCCCCACCCTCCTCTAAACATATCTTCTCCTATTTAAACCCCCCACCCCCGTCTACCCACTTATCACTATTATCCTCTCTTCCTTCCTTCATTACCATGTCCATCTATCACATTCCCTAATTATTATATTTACCCCATCTCTCCTCTATTCCCTCTACCATTCCCTCTTTCTCTTATATCTCTCCTCCTCTCACCATCTATTCCTCTTGATTATTATATAGCCCTAGCCCATGTCTCTCTCTCTCTCTCTCTCTCTCTCTCTCTCTCTCTCTCTCTCTCTCTCTCCATTCAATGTTTTTGATTCATATAATTAAAATTAAATTTAAGGTAGAAATTAGATTTTCAATTTTTGTTAGTGTATATATATCTTGATTATATATGTGTATATGCGTGTCTATGTATATACCATTTCTCTTTCTATGTATATGTGTACATGTGTGTATAGGTGCATATATGTGAGTCTATATATGCATCTCTCTCTCTCTCTCTCTCTCTCTCTCTCTCTCTCTCTCTCTCTCTCTCTCTCTCTCTCTCTCTCTCTATGTTTATGGAAAACCCTAACTATCCTCTTTCTTGAGCTCTATGTCATGTCTCTACCCCCTTCCTCTCTTTAGTATGCCCTCTTCCCCTTATCACTTTCCCATGAGGTTGCAGAAAAAGGATGAGAAGTTGACAGAGAAAGTATAATTGCATAATTATCCTCTCTCACACTAAACCACCCCCCCCCCCACCCCCCCTCGCCCTCACTCACACACACACACACACACATTAACTATTCTCTAAATTATTCTCTTTTATACCATCTCTTGCACATACCCCCTTGTAATGGCCCTCCCCTATTCTATCCTCCATGACCATATCTATTGCTATTCTAAGTTCTAGGTATCCTCTTTCTTTCTAGCTCTATCTCTTCTCTTGCCTCTTATTAACCTAGCATAAGAGTTATTGTTACCTCTCACCATCTCTTGGATCCTATTTGCCATTTATTTCTACCACATGTTGGTCACCCTCTCCCCCTTCTCCCACTCTCTCTTACAAGTTCCACATGTTCGAAAATTGTTTAGAGCTCCCATTGAAATTTGTAACAAGGGCTTAACTACCTCCTATGTACTATAAGTTGAGTGGTTGTATTGAGCATAGATAAATTGATAGAAATCCCACTCTAAGAAGCGCTCTCTCTCTCTCTCTCTCTCTCTCTCTCTCTCTCTCTCTCTCTCTCTCTCTCTCTCTCTCTCTCTCTCTCTCTCTCTCTCCATATTATCCTCACTCTTTACCCACTATGTCTTCTTCATGTCTGTCACCCCCTCCTCATCCTATTATAATCTCTTTTTCACATGTCCCTATGTAATTACTCTATGCTTTTTTCCCTCTCTCCCCCTTCCATCATCCCCTTTTTCTATTATGAGCCCTAACTATCCTACTTATTGAGCACTATCTCATATTTCTAACTCTCCCCCTTCTCTCTCATCTCCCCCTTCTCTTTGTCTACCTAAGATTTTTGCCCTTCCTCCTATATGTTTCTCCCAACTCTCTCCTTATTTACCTCCCCAACTCTCTCTCTCCCTCTCCCTCTCCCCCTCATAACTATCTACTCCTTATTAATGGCTTATCGACTCTCTCCCCTCACTACTCTCAACATATCCCTCCCCCTCTCTCACACACACACAAACACATACACACACATATGTCCCTTAGGGTAGAGTTCAACTTGGTATGTAGTGTTAATTTAAATTTAGGAAGATTGGGGTTAGGAAGGTGTATTTTTCAGGAATCATAATTTATTGGATTTGTGATAAATGGTAAGATGGTTAAGTATAGAATTAGTTTAACATAAGGGCTCAATTTGGCTTGATATTTTTAGGAGACTTAATGTTAGAAATTATTGATTCAATGTTAGGATTAGAGTTTAATTTAGTTTAATTTAAAGTTGGGTTTAATGTTATATTACAATTTGGTTAAATGTTAAAATTAAATTAAATTAAATGTATGTGAAGACATATGTTACATATCACATATTTACATGTATGTGTATCTCTCTCTCTCTCTCTCTCTTTCTCTCTCTCTCTCTCTCTCTCTCTCTCTCTCTCTCTCTAGTATTATGGTTATGAATATGATTATATTAGAATTTAGATAAAGGTAAGTGTTAGGATTAGGCTTGAACATTTACGTTTATCATTTAAATTTTAAGTTTGAAATTAGGGTTTAACATTTATTATTACTATTAAGGTTAGGTTTTCTTATTTATGTTACATTACATAATTTTCTATTAGGGTTTACCATTTAGGATAATGGTTTCAAGTAGGATTTATAGTTTATCATTTAGGATGTACAATTTCATTATTTAGAATTAGGGTAAGGGTTAGGTTTTAGCATTTGGGTTTAAGATGCATATTTATTTTGATATTCTTAAATGGCTAGTAAAAAAGTAGTTGTTAGTGCCATGTTAGTTATACCATCATATTAAGAATATATAATCTTTGAAAGGCATGCATGTATCCCATGTTTTGAATAACTTGTTTTAAGAATAAGTAATTGTGACAATTATTAGCACACCATTACTTGTGCTTAGTAGTGTCAACTCCTCATCAATAGCTCCATTCATACAAAGTCATGTCACAAGACCCTCCTAAATAGAGGAATTCAAAGCCTACCTCCAACAAAGGGGACTTCATGTTAACATAAGATGGTATTGAGAGTTTAGTATGCCTTTGCTACTATGATTGGGAGTATAATGTCAATTTTTATGTAGGACATTCAGAATGGATGGCTAGCACATCTTGGATTCCCATTTCAAAAAACTTGTTTCTCTTTATTTTGGATACTTGGTAAGACAATCCACCTTTTTCTCTCCTTACCTAAACACAAATTTGGTATTTTACTTTTTTGTCTCTTAATATCATTTCTTGTGCTTACCTAAACATAGATTTGATATTTTACTTTTTTGTTTCTAACTAAGTGGATCATATTTTCTTGTAAGCACTCTATATTGCACTATTACTTCTCATGTAATATAATGCCCCCACACAATTGCAATAAATTTTTTAATGTTGTGATTCAAATCAAAGAGCTCCCTTTTTCCTCAATTGCTCTAACAATTCAACTTGACACACTCATTAGACCAATTCAACTTGACATGCTCATTTATAATGTTAGATATTTTGTTATTAACTCAAAATTAGAACATGTTGATTAATTAAGCTTTAATTTTTAAATTTATTTTAAATTAAAAGAATTTATTCAAACACATCTTTTAAACAATTAGATAAAAACTTAATATGAAAAACCATCAAATTACAGATGTAGTTACAATTATAGATCTGATTACAATGCATCTATAGATGATTAAGTGATTAAATTGTCACGTAAGGGAAAGAAATCCTGAGAAATACTCACATAATGTAAGATTCATAGAAATAAATTTTCAATATTATTAAAATTTATTAAGAAATTCTCAAACCATATATATAATAGTCAACCTTATTTTTCAATCATTTTTTTCTTAATAATCAATTTAATGTTACTTCTCAAATTCTAAAATGTTATATTTTACCATATATATAATCATATAAATTCATATGAAATATGACATGAGCTTCTGACAAAAAAAATCCTAAGAATGACCATGCGGCCATTAATTGACCCTACAGCCATTAAATTAAGCAGAGAGAGGAAAATAACATCTTTCGAAACTCCTGTTTCACCAAAATTGGGATCCCGCACTCCCAATACAACTATCTGCTTCCCGTCCACGATTCATAGAAGGAATTAAAATCTACGCATTTCAGCCCATTAAAATATGATCTGAGAATGGCAAGGCAGGCATAAGAGAGCATCTCTTGCCTCTTTGAGCTGTACTCTATTCTAGAATGCTCACCACATCGCCCAACGACATCTGCACAAACATTTCACCTTCACTCTTCTGCTGGGAATTAAGGCGGAAGTAACCCGAGTTCACTATTTTCACCTAGCAGTTCAATCCCTCTATAAACTCTGCTGCCTGTTAAAACAATTATAAAAATTAAATCCCAATTCAATTATCATTAAAACAATTAAATCCCAATTCAGTGATCATTGATTTCTGGTAGTATTACCAGTGCATTCGTCAGCTCACGTACCTCAGGTAAATTTAAGTGTGTCCGGTGAACGCTTTGTGATCCTTGCACAGACTAACTGAGACTTTAATCATTGCAGCAATTCGGTGTTAAGTTAATGGCTTTAAAGAATGGTGAATCGGTCGTTTGGCACCCAAATTTATGAGAGGGAGAGTGGAATTCGGTACAAGGCAGTAGAAGTTGATAGGTCAGGTGCAAGCGTTTAATCTTATTTAAAGGGACTGTCATTCGTTCGCATGTCGCATAGCATGCTGAAGTGTAACAGTTCCTTCTATACGGAAACGCTTAGTAGCTAGATCAAGAGTCTCTCTTCATATTTGTCCTCATGGAGTATATGACTCTTAAACGAACATCAAATTTTTTAGAAACTCTTAAAAGTTTACATTGATATTTGCTCCCACTGTAGGAAAGCCTCTCGGCTTAATTATGAAGAGTAGATTTTTATGCACAATCAGATCTAGTATTAATTTAATTTAACTATTTCAGAACATAGGCATATAGTTTACTAGACCAAAATTAGGTGATTGCAGTTTTCTAGGTATTTTTGGCAATTTGGCTCTCTCAACCTTTGCTCAACCATTATTCTAATTATCGTGCTCAGCCTTTTTTTCTAATAACAATAAGATGAGTGGGAATCTTAAGAGGGAAGAGCATGAGAGTTGCAAAGAATGGGAGAAAGATGATAAGGTTTGGTGAAAGCTTAGAAAGGGAGGAGTTACTCCATACTTGGAAAGGCTACATGGGTACGATAAAAAAAAGTTACTAAGCTCTTTCCAAAAGGTTCGGAGAATGGCACTATCATTCTTTGTGGGAAGCAAATTTCCCAAGCAAGAAGCTCATTATGGATATCATCGACCTTCCATTGAAAGGTGTGAATTTCATCAAAGAAAGAAAAATCTTTGGTAGGGTTGTTAAGAAATTTCCTAAGATAAAGGAGGAAACAGAGATTCTCATGAAGAGCACCACTAGTTTTTATGAAGCAGAATAAATTAAACCCATTTGGCATCTAGTGCTTATGACCATTTTGGAGTATTTCACTGTCGATGGGCATTTAACAAGAGTCTATAGCTACACTTTGTCCAATTTGAACTACTTTAGGCATAAGGTTCTTATTTCCTTTCCATATTTTCTCATTTGTTCGCTCAATTACAACATTGGGGAGGATGGGAAAAATTCCAAGAAATGTGTCCTCCATGAAGGGTTGATTCTCCTTATTTATGAGCATTATCAGGACACAAATCTTGTTTCTATCTTGAAGTCATTGAGGCAAAGGTTGAAACTAGGAAAAGGAAGATTGAGGAGTCTAAAAGGGGGGGTTTGAAGACAAAAGCCTCATCCTCTCCTCAAACTAAGAAATCAAGGTGGCACCTAATACAGTGAGTTAAGAGTTTGATGAGAAGAAGGGTAGGGAAACTGAGGATGAAGATGTTTGTATTACTCTCGAACCCGGTAAGGTAAAAGAAGAATTTGTGGCCAAGGGTATGAGGTTGTCCACTGCTAAGTGGTATGTTGAAGGGAAGGGTATGGATACACATGACAATGAGGAGGACAATGGCCTTTCTCTTTCTGCAAGTAAATGTGATTCTAATTGTCTTGGTGTGGAAGTCAGAGCCCAACATTCTACCTCGAAGAACTCTTTGGTATAATAACAATAGTGGATACAATCCTTCCCCATTTTGAAGATGGTGAGCCTACAAAAGAAGAAAAAGGAAAGGGTGAGTCCCTATTCTAATAGACTATGAAAGCTTAGTAGACCATGACATGCCTATCTATCCCTTGAGATCTTAGGAGTCAAATGTTGAATCCAAAGGGATGACTTCCTCTCAGAAGGAGGAAGGTCACCTAAAAGAGGTATGTCTGGTTGTGCTTAGTTGAGTGAGGAAAAGATAAAACCTATGCTAGGTGTTCTTCAAATGGCCAAAGAATCTCTCTATTCCTATTGGCTAGATGATTTTTCATTAGATCAGGAGCCTTAATCTAAATTATTATGGTTTGTCTACTAAATTGGAGAATTTGCAGTAGAGCATTGATAAAACTGGTAATGTTCCTTTCACTTCTACTGATAACTTGTGGTCCTTAGGATTAAAAAAAAAGAAGGGTGCAAGACCATGTTTCTACTAATAGAAAAGCTAGGAAAGCACTGGAAGAAAAGTTGGAAGATCTTAATTGTAAAGTGGAGAAGTCAAACACTACTCTGAGGAAGATTCTTGATGCAGTACAAGGCAGGAGAGCCCCAAAGGAGATGTCCTAGCCCCTAGTAATTAACCACGCAATGGAAACACAAAACAAGATATAGGATCTGATACCAAACACAACTCTTTATTCATAAATCAACTGATTACATGCATCTTGATGATGGATCATGTAGTATGATCTAAAACGTTGATACTTAAAAAACTATACACAATAAAATCCATAAATTGAAAGTGCATTGTACATGCAGTGTGTTGGGCTATAAGGCCTTTCAAGTTACGGCCAAATACAAAGCACGTAATAGTTATGCAAGATCCCTGAAGGTCCAACCCAAAACCTCAACTATTCTAGATCTATAGCACAACAACACTCTAGTAGAAACCTCCAGTGAGATCTAAATTTGTGCTCGCAAGCCACCAAGCAACCTTCTTGTTTCCCAAACCACAACTATTAGCTTTGCTCACCACTTTGCTCCTCTCAGCTACTCTATCTTCTCCAAGCTGGATGATAATGATTCAAGACTCCACAAGACCCTCTACTTATACCCAACTAAGTCACAAATTGGCCTAGCAAGTTACAAATTAAATAAACCCTTACATTAATTACATATTTGAGCTACAAATTGGCCCGCAACAGATATTAAATACAAAATACCTTAGTCGGATTACAACACCCATTAAATGCACCTAGGATAAAGATCCAAGGCCCAAATAAGCCCCCACACATCTCAAGATTGATCCACATCACAATCACATGCTATGTGCATTAAATGCAACAAGTCGACTAATCTAATCCACAAAACACCACTCAGCAAACTACATTGTCGAGCGTCAACAAAACCTCCAACCAAGCACTGTCAAGCTCCAAGTGTCAAGTACATTCAGGTGTCGAGTACCTTCAATGACCAAGTTCCTTCAGGGACCAAGCACACCAAGCATAGTCAAGCAACAGTTTAGGTTGAGCTCCTTCAAAGACCGAGCCCCTCAGCCAACACTAAAAGCAAGACCTACTCAATAGCAACCAAGCAGCAACCCTCCTATGATGGAATCCTCCAACCCCAAGGTCAAAACACCTCCAACATGCAAGATTGCCAACTTCCCTAGGATGTGCCTGCATCAGATACCCCAAGTGCGAAAAGATGTTCTTAGAGGCTATAAGAACTTGTGGGATTCAAAACATAAATCCCAAAATGGTTCTTCACATACATGTCCACCAAGTTATCAACTTGCACATTCTTCTCTTTATTCCACTTTTGCCAATCCTTTCCAGCAACAGTCACATGGTTGCTTTGCTTATGCACATCCTTTCTCGGTGTGGCACAAGTTTTTTTTCCACACTGATCTCTAACACTCTCAAAATCCTTCATTTCAACACGACTCCCAAAGCTCAGGTTCCTTCTACTAAGTTCTTAATTTTGCAAAGGAATCAGTGGAAACTTCATGCCACCCTTCTCAACTGTAAATACATTCTTGACATAATCATGCACAGCCCTGCAATCATATTGCCAAGGTCTATCAAGTAATATGTGACAACTACCCATGTCCATAATACTACACAACACTTGATCCTTCCCAATCTAGAAATCAACAAGACATGGCTCCCTCACTTCCAAAGCATGTTCATCTTGTAACCAACCAATCCTATAAGGACAGAGATGTCTCATTCTCTTCAAACCAAGTTTTTGAACCATCTCCTCAACAACAAGGTTGTCAATACTACCACCATCCACAATTGCATTGTAGATTTTACCAACAAACTTACAACGAGCCCTAAACAAGTTACTCCTTTGGCAAGGTTCCAATACTCGTTTACCAAACAATACTTGTCAAGCCAACAAGTTCTCTCCTTCCTGCTCAAGTTCATTGACCGAGTGATTAGCTTCATTGACCACAGTAGTTCTCTTATCACCAACCTTTGTGAACATTCATAAGCTCTTTGTCCTTCATCACAATGAAAACAATTACCTTTAAAGAAAATCTTACTCGTCCTCTTCCTCGTCTCAACAGGTTTTGGTTCATCTTCAGTCGTCTATTTATCCTTCCCTCGAGAATTACCTGATGTCTTCTCTTCAAATTTTCTTCTTCCTTCAGACCATACTGATAAGCATCCTCAACCAAATCAATCTTCAACATACCAACCTAATCCTTAATATTGAATCTTAAACCATTAATATACTGAGCCACCTTTTCTTTAGAGAGTTTTCTATGCCTAGACTGAATAGTCAACTTGTACAACTCCTCAATATAATCCTTCACAGTCATATCCTTTTGTTTTAGATTATGCAATGTCTTAAACAACTCGAGTTCATATCAACAAGAATGAACTTAGTCTTCAATTTTTTCGCCATTAATCTCCACCTAGTGATCTTCATTTCACCTTCTTCTTCTCTATCTCTTTGTAATTCTTTCCACCAAAGAGCGGCATGTCCTTTCAACTTAGTTTATGCCAAACTCACTCTAAGTGGATCTCCAATATCCTCTAACTCAAAGTAGTCTTCCAATTCACCAATCCAATCAATCATGTCTTCAAAATTCAAAGCACCTAAGAAATTAGAAACATCAATCTTGCACTTCAACTTCAACTGAGATCTAGAGCTACCCAACTAGCCATCCCTATCTTCCATCGGTCTCTCCATGCAATTAGTTTTGTCTTCACCACTAGATCCAGGAACCTCAAAATCTTTAGGTGCTTCTTCATAACCACCTTTAGTATCCACATGCTGAGGTACACCAACTATAGCCCTCATGGTATCATTCCTCGTCAATTTCATTTTAGATCTGAAATCTGTTTTAATCTTCTCTGAGATCCTTGCTTCCACAAATCAGAGAGGTCTTCAATCGCCCTAGGGTCCAATATTCTTGGAGGCATCTTCGAAGATCTTCGTAAACTCAAATCAACAAATCACCACCCAAATCAACCTTCAGCTCCACAAGGTCAACCTTCAGCTCTGATACCACTTGTTGCAGTACAAGGAAAGAGAATCCCCAAAGGAGATGTCCTAGCCCCCAACAATTAACCACACTATGAAAACACAACACAAGATACAAGATTTGATACCAAACACAACTCTTTATTCATTAATCAATTGATTACATGCAATGTGTTAGGTTGTAAGGTCTTCACGATTATGATCAAATACAAAGCATGTAATAGTTTTGCAAGATCCAACACAAAACCCCATCTAGTCCATATTTGTACCACAACAACACTCTGGTAGAAACCTCCAGCAAGATCTAAACTTGTGTTCGCAAGCCACCAAGCAACCCTCTTGTTTCCCTAGTTGCAGCTACTAGCTCTGCTCACCACTTCACTCCTCTCTGCTACTCTATAGTCTCCAAGCTAGATGATAATGATTCAAGGCTCCACAAGAACCTCTACTTATACCCAACTAAGCTACAAGTCAGCCTAGCAAGTTACAATTTAAATAAACCCTTACATTAAATACATATTTGAGCTCTAGTCTACCTGCAACCGATATTAATTACAAAATGCCTTAATCAGCTTACAACACTCATTAAATGCACTTAGGATAAAGATCCAAGGCCCAATTAGTCCACACACATCTCCATATCGATCCACATCGTGATCACACGCGACATGCATTAAATGCACCAAGTCGGATGATCCAATCACCAAAACACCATTCAACAAACTACATTGTCGAGCGTCAGCAAAACCTACAGCCAAGCACTATGGAGCTCCTTCAAGTGTTGAGTACCTTCAATGATCGAGTTCATTCAGGGGCTAAGCAGGCCAGGCATAGTTGAGAAACAATTTACAATGAGCTCCTTCAGAGACAGAGTCCCTCGGCCAACACTACAAGCATGAACTGCTCAACAGTGACTGAGCATCAATCGTCCCACAACTGAGTCCTCCAACTCCAAGATCAAAGCAACTCAAGCATGTTGGATTGCCAACTTCCCCACGATGCTCCTGCATCAATTCTCCAACATAGCAATGAGAGTAATAAGGTCTCAATGGATAATCTAAAAGCTCTTGTTGCCAGGCTAGAAGGCGCTTATCGGGGTAAGACCATTGTTGATTTTGATCATAATACTAAGGAGGTTGTCGGACAAATTGAAGGGTCAAGCAAAAGAACCCGAGCAAGCCTGAACAAGAAAGTTGCTACTATCCCAAAGGATATCCTAAAATTTGCAATTCAGAAAATGAGCACTCTAGAAGATGTCGCAATGACCCTCAAAGATCTTGCCTTGCTCTATCATGTTGTGTGTCTCTTGTCTTCTCTCTTGTTCATAAGTTTTTTTTTGTTGTGCTAGTGTTTTGTCGATCTCTTATTGGTCTACTGGTCTTCCAACGATGTTTTTTGATGGTGAACTTAAAGCTTTATCTTTTGAAAGCTGGCAGTAAAGGATTTCGAAACCCTTCAAAACCTATTTTTACAATAATCAAAAACAAATTCTTAAAGTAAAAGGCCAATGATATTTAATCCTTACAGATTAATTGGTTTATATTTTGATATATGTGTAGCTTATGCATTGTAACAATACCTTTTGCTTGCAATTTGAATTTTTTAAATGCAAGATTCATATTAATAATTGACTTGCTTAGCATATTTCACAATTGCTTTGAAAACACATTCAAAATATAAAGGCTACAAAAGTGGATACATCATATTGTCTTTTCATATTAGTGGTGAGGACTCTTCTAGTGAAATCATAGGCTTAATAGCAACAAAATTCTAAGTGGCCCATTGTTGGTTTAGTGCAATAAATTAAAATAGAATCTCATGATAATTGCACAAACTCAACATGTCAATATTTCTCCAATTTTTGCTTATACTCACATTAGTTAATACAACTTGAAATTCTTTTGTTAGGGCCCGTTTAGTTGTTGGAATATGAATAGAAAATTTGGAATACGTTTTCTATTTTCCATTTGGTTCGTCAATTGGAATAGGAAATAGGAATACATATTCCAATTTTGTCTCTAAAACGAGCTTATACCCATTCCACAAAAATAGTTGTTATTGGAATAGTCATTCTTATTCTAATATGCATTCCTATTCTCCATTCTTGTGCCTACAACCAAATGAGCCCTTAGGAAGATAGTTGAAGGGATGGGACTCTGAGAGTTAAGGGAAGATAGTCTATGGTCACTAATGTATCCCAATGAACCCTATCCTTGCATTTAGGCTATGCTATGGAACTTTCTCTATCTACATTGGGATTGTATAAATCGAAATAATAGCCTTTATAGAAAAATAGGGTTTCCAAGGAATGAGAATTCTCGACATGGGGCAAGTAGTTTCTCCCAGTAACCTACCCCAACATAGCAAGCATTAGCATATCTATCTGGAGCTAAGGTGAACATCAAACACTGAACAACTATGGGCCCTAACCTTCATCTCCCACCCAACCCAACATCAAACACTGAACAACTATGGGCCCTAAACTTCACCTCCCACCCAACCCAACTTTTCGCTCCACCTACCTTGGGTTATTGTCGAGGGGGCACATGTACATATTGATTCCATTGGACCTGTTTGGTTCATGGAAGATGACAGGAATTGGCTTTTTCGTAATCCAGATTTGAAATTTTTTGCAATTGTTTCGAAATTGGCAAAATGGAATTAGAATACCCAGCTTCTAATTTTGCCTCAAGAGTAGGTTACACTCTCCGGACCAGGAATTGAGATTTAAAACTGGGTTACACTTTTTGGGGTGTAGATGAAAATGAAAATGTTCTTTTTTTCTGGTGTCCACGAGCAAAAATATATTGCTTTGTTTACCTAAAATATTCTTTACTGTTTTCTTTGCTCTGCGTTTTCACTGGGTAATCATGGGTACCAGCAATTCTTGTCGTCGGGTGTAATTCCCCTTCTGTGGTCATTCTCGAGAGCCCAAAATCAGCAACACAGGCATTTGATTATTCAGAATATTTTGCTCCATCATGCATATTTTCCATCGCTGTGATTGACATAGACAACCACTGTGCAAAAGCAATCTTCAAGGCATGCCTGCTTACAAGAAGCTGCATCTGTGAAGTTTAATTGTCCACAATCATTTCCATAAAAAAACTACATGCTCAATCGTATACATTTCTGCACCACTTCCCTTGCAACTCTGATAAGGGAATGTGTTCTAATGGCATCCCTTTGATACGTTACCATTGTCCACAGTGAAATCCCGGAGGACAACTGCTTTACTGGAATTACCTGAGAATCAGCAAATTTCATTGAAACCGCAGTTCACAGACCCACAAGGACTGCCATACTCCATAGCACACACAGTTATGGCAAAGAGTAGGATAGAAACATAAAACAAAGGAAGGAGCATTCTCTTTAGTCCCATGCATATAGACACAGACATAGCCATGCAATGAAATATGTGAAGCCAAGTTTATGGTAGCCAAATCACATAACAGATCTGCTTCAAAGGACAAAAACTTGTTGGCAAGAGAAGTTTCTGTTGATGAAGTTGCAGGGCTTGACGTGGGAGAAGAGGTCGTATTTGATTAGATAGTCTAAATTGTAATTTATAGTTTTGTTGCTTTAAAATTTCTGATGTTTTGTCATGTGATTGTTTTTTTATTGATATAAGTAGAATGCATCAATGCAGAACAACTAGATCAACCACAAAAACAAAGAAGACTTGTATAGACAGGGTGAAGAATAATATCAGTCATTAGCAAGATAATTGTAAAGGCTTTCGTTCCTCTTCATGAAATGTGTGTGCTCTGCTTTGCATTAGTAACATATCTTGGTTTGTTCAAGTTCCAATTCCAATTTGAATAACCAAACAGATAAAAATGTATCTTCCCACACATCTTCCGAGTGGAACAAACGGTTCAAGTTAATAACCAAAAATAGGAGTCAAGATTCACAAAACCTTGATTTTGCTAAATCGAGATTTGTAGAAATCTTGATTTGTACAATTCCACGAACCAAATGGACCCTTATGCCTGTATTTCGTATTCCAATTTCTGTCTGAGTGTATTTTGATTTCTAGGCACTGTATAACTCCTGAAGGGTGACCTCAATCTCACTAACCTTTTTTAAAATAATGTATATTATCTTATATTATTAGAAACAGATGCACTATAAATAATAAAAGGCAAAAATAGAATCTCACAATAATTGAGCAACCTTGATGATTAGAACACCTCTCAAGTTCTTTCCTTTTATTCACACTAGTAACTAGAATTTTAGAATTGCGTGATAATTGAGCAACTTCGAAGATCGGTGCATTTTCCATGCATTCACATCAATAAAAAGAACTTCGGAATTCTGGGACCTTGCATTCAGATTCTCTCAATTACTGAAATTACCAGTGGTCTCTTATCTTAATGACATTAAAGCTCATACAGATATATTAAGTTTCCATGGTCCACGTCAACTGGGCTTATCTTTTTGAATCAACTTTTCGGATTATATACTCTATTATCCATCATCAGGATAGTGAGACAGAAGAAAAAATGAGTGAATAGCAACCAAGGGTCCAAGACCAAGTAGTGAAGAGGTGATGTGGGGTTGAGTAGTTACCAAGAATCAAGAAATTGCAAAGAAGAGGAGAGAAAAAGGAGAAAAGTTCATTGCATAAAAAGATGTTTAAGAACCAAGGTTTTCCTGGTATGACTTACAGGTGTGAGGGCTGCCAACTGCTTCAAGAAGAGCAGAGTGATCTGAAAAGTAACCATGTTAAGCCTATTCACCAGAAGTTTCCCACTAATCAAGATTATAGCATTCCAACTGCAAATGGACAGGGAATGCTGGTCCAATGGCCTGCACGCTAACCAACCCTATTAAACACTCTGTTGGACCTTTGTTGTTAACTGGTAGGTGATATAAATAAAAGTGGTAAGACTTTTCAAGTGCTTGAAACTGTGCTGTGCAACGATCAACCAGGCAAATTTGTTGTAAATACTCAAAAGAGTAGCATAATAGGTTATTAAGAACCAAAGTTTTCCTGGTATGACTTTTGGGTGTGAGTGTCAATGACTACCTCAAAAAGAGCAGAGGATTATGAAAAAAAATCACACTAAGCCTATTCACAAGGATATTTACCACTGTACAGTATTTTAGCATATCAACTGCAAATAACAAAGTAGTTGTTGAATAGATTTTTTGCCTACCAAAATCCAGCTACATTTGCTCACATTCTAGAGCAGACTTAAGAAAACAAACTTTCCTCTGCATTTATGCATTACTTGACTCCCTTTTCTTGTTGTCTGCCATATTGCACATTCGTACACTCTATATGTTATCCAATATTGCATCAAAGGCTTGTGTATAAAAAATGTAGAAATAACCATTTTCTACTTTCCGTTTAAAAAACATTATAATAATCATAGCTTCCCTTTTAATTACCCAACTGCTATTTTCATACATTCAAAACCACATTAGTTCGCTATTTTCATATCTTCAAAACATTATACAACACTTTAAATTCATCTCCTTCAATCAAAAGGTTAGTCTACATATGGATTGAATAACCTCTTGATGGATTGGATCCATTCTATGATTCCTTGGCCAATACAAAGAAATTAGAATGATCTTAGACATTGTAAAATGACTAATACCCTCCCATGAGTAGTCATGGATTGCAAGACCCTTGTGCTTCTACAAGGTGTAAATATACCATCAGACCCACGTGCAGTCCTTGCTAAATCATGTCTTTGTGTACAGTACATCTAGAACTGAAATACCAAACATCAAGCACCACGGTATTGTGCAGATTAAGGATCAGACCAAAATGATTTACAAAAGTAAAATACAAGGATCGATTGATTTCTGTCAATCCAATCAGCTTTACATATTTTATTGTACATTAGAATTGGGTTTCTCCATCCTCGTCCATTAATGCAGATTTGACTTCATTTATTCTTGTAAATGAAAATGCAGCTAATAAACAAGTGGATGTTTTTATAAAGAAAATATTACAGATCCCGTGAATGCTGATCCCAGGATACTCTTTATAGCTGGCTTCTAGCTTGCATCTTTAACTTGTTCTTGAGCCCGCCTTCTAAGATCCTCAAAGGCCTCCATACTTGGTGCATCAAAACCTCCAGCAAACTGTACCCAATTTGTGATTATTCCAAAGTTTCTAAAAATTATATAACTGTCTAAGGACATAATAATTGAACAAAATATGCATACAAGACAACCTGAGACCACATCTAACATTCTTCTGGCCAAAATGATCTGTAGGACCTATCAAATTGAGTCAAGGGAAATCAAACTTTAACTTCCTTAAGGCTGAAATAGCCTCTAGAAACGGTGTTTTTATTTTTTAAGAAGATTGTTTCATGATTGTTCATGATCATGCAGGTAATGTATATATTTTAGTCTGATGTATTTAGTTTTTAAATGATCAGTGTAATCATTAACCCAAATAGTGTAATTCCTCACCTGATGTACACGAAAAGCAAAACGAACTCCTTGCAAAAGAAGAAACTCTCTAATTGGCTCCTTTTCTGGAACAGTTGCTAAGGCATCCAATTCTGATATCACTCGCTTCATGTACTTTTGCGCTAATTGAACACAGGTAAGTTTGATCTGCATTTCCAAACAATTAATATTCCTTCCTTGTAGCTATTCCCCATTAAATATGATTTAAGACAAAACAATTTCTTGGCAATGTTCAATTTGTAAGGGTGGAAATATTTTTTCTATATCAAAGGGAAGATTTTAAACATAGCTACACATTTCAATATTATGTACAAAACTCAAGTTGCATAATGTCAAATGCATATGTGTTATGAATAACAAGCCAAACCAGATCCTTTTCAGCATAATGAACCTTTTAAAAGTTATTTAAAATCAGAAGCCCTATCATGAACAAAAGCAACCTTGAGGATTTTTCTAATAATATGTACATTCCTAATCAATGTTATCCAATTAGGAAGTCTCATTTGGATTGACAAAGATGTACAGGTAGTTTGTGTTAACTTTGTAGCTTCAGTTGGATTAATTCAATCATGAGATATATTGTTGATGGTAAATCATCATTTAGATAAATATTCTTATATGTATATAATATATATAATTGGTTATTTATATTATTAATATATTAACTAATGATAATTTACCCATACACTAGTCTCTTCATGAGACACGTCTCCTCTCATATTTATGAGTCGTCAAATCTGCATTTGGAAAACACCAATAACAATGGCAATGCTAGTACATTTGCAGAACACAATCCATATAATATTAACATGGTATCAGAGCAGATTCGAAGTCTTGGGATAAGAAATTTCAGAACAAATAATGTCCATGTTGATCTCAGGGTTGATCTACTATACCTGAGTATTCCCAACCACATTAACTCCAGACATGAAAAGGTCACAGGAATAATATTAACTGGCGGTGATTAGAGGGAAGTCCAAGATATTGACTAGCATGGCAGTGGTTATCTCATCAATAGTCTGAGCCATCTGAACAAGGAATGTCATGTATTCACGGTGTGATATTAAAGATATTCATCACAACGTGCAATAAAACCCAACATGGAACAGGTTCTCATAAAAAATTGATGCTCGTTTTGATTTTTGAGCAGCTAGGCAGGCATAGAGCTCTGCTCAAGACTCCATCTATTGTGATGGACAGTGGGATGTGCCCTGTCATTCTTATACTCCTTAAGTAAAGATTAATTGGGACAGGTACACCACGTTTAGGCATAAGTTGAACAAGATTGAATGGTGTCTTGTTCATGCGGACTCCTGTATGCTCAACTGGCATTTTCGCTTGATGCTACCTCTAAAAATCAGCACACAAGTCTCTACAACATAGGCAGGACACTGTACTAATTTCCATTTTTAAAGTATTAAAAGGCATCTCAAGTACTCTCAGCAGCGATCACATCCTCTCTAAATTGCAGTCTTCAATCTAGTTTCAGTGTGCACGGTCATAAAGTAATAGGGGTAGCATATATATATATATATATATATTTATTTATTTTTATTTTCTTGATAGCTGGTTCACCACAGCAATATATATGTGTGTGTGTGTATATATATATATATATATATATATATATATATATATATATATATATATATATATATAGTAAGTCGCAGACTACAGTAAATACCACCAGAATTTTTGTATCTAATGATGTGACCATAAAGAAATGGCATGCCAATACAATCTGACACGGTGGAGAAAATACACAGTTATAAGGGTCATCCCGGCAGGGGACGTGTACCATACAAAAATCGTTGACAAGGTCTACAAGGAAGACTGAGCACATCAATCACATTGCAGATTATATTTTCATGATATTGATCAAAGAGAATGGTCAGGAATCAAATAAGGATACACTTGTATGTGTTGATATAGTTATAAACACAGTGATAATTTCAACAAACATATACGCAGACAATGAGGGTGTGACAATTCTCTATGAAGGCTAGTGAAGCCAAACAATGCATGGTCAAAGGGATACGACCTAATAATTGGTGACACGGTAATGCCACTGCCACCATGGCACTAACAAAATACGGGTTGACTATATCATAAATCAATGACGGAAACTGTAGGTCATGATTAGTATGCAACCAAATATACTCTAGAAGAGGCATCACTTCAGGACTTTCCGATGAGGTTCAAGGTAATGTATTTAATTGGGATACATCGGGTTACAAACCATGCTTAAGGTAACTAAAAGGTATGATTGCATTTGTTCGTTCTTATATAGTTGTCTTATATATAAGTACATATAATGTATTACTTAATTTTCTTATATAGATATTACATAGATGAGAATTTATAAGGAGAGTATCTTAATTTAAGAATGATATTTAATAACTTAATATTATGTTTTGTTACATATAAATATTGATAAGTAGGACATGATTTCCACAGCTAGTCAAATTGTGATGTGAATATCAGGATTTAACTGTGTGATTTTGAGTCAAACTCGATGACCCATGTTTCATGAGTAGTGATTCAACATGAATCCATCTCTCATGAGAATAAATGAAACACTTAGCACTCATTGGATCTAGGTGATGCTCACAGGGGTGAAGCACCGGGACTTCCCGGGAGGTCACCCATCCCAGTACTACTCCAGCCTGAGCGCGCTTAACTACGGAGTTTCCTCCACAGTTAAACCCAAAGCTTGCAACCCCATTTGCAAAACCTTCACCAAGTGTTGTGCCTTATGAACCATTCATTAGAAAGCCCCTTAAGCTCATCAATTGATAAGTAGGACATGATTTCCACAGCTAGTCAAATTGTGATGTGAATATCAGGATTTAACTGTGTGATTTTGAGTCAAACTCGATGACCCATGTTTCATGAGTAGTGATTCAACATGAATCCATCTCTCATGAGAATAAATGAAACACTTAGCACTCATTGGATCTAGGTGATGCTCACAGGGGTGAAGCACCGGGACTTCCCGGGAGGTCACCCATCCCAGTACTACTCCAGCCTGAGCGCGCTTAACTACGGAGTTTCCTCCACAGTTAAACCCAAAGCTTGCAACCCCATTTGCAAAACCTTCACCAAGTGTTGTGCCTTATGAACCATTCATTAGAAAGCCCCTTAAGCTCATCAATTGATAAGTAGGACATGATTTCCACAGCTAGTCAAATTGTGATGTGAATATCAGGATTTAACTGTGTGATTTTGAGTCAAACTCGATGACCCATGTTTCATGAGTAGTGATTCAACATGAATCCATCTCTCATGAGAATAAATGAAACACTTAGCACTCATTGGATCTAGGTGATGCTCACAGGGGTGAAGCACCGGGACTTCCCGGGAGGTCACCCATCCCAGTACTACTCCAGCCTGAGCGCGCTTAACTACGGAGTTTCCTCCACAGTTAAACCCAAAGCTTGCAACCCCATTTGCAAAACCTTCACCAAGTGTTGTGCCTTATGAACCATTCATTAGAAAGCCCCTTAAGCTCATCAATTGATAAGTAGGACATGATTTCCACAGCTAGTCAAATTGTGATGTGAATATCAGGATTTAACTGTGTGATTTTGAGTCAAACTCGATGACCCATGTTTCATGAGTAGTGATTCAACATGAATCCATCTCTCATGAGAATAAATGAAACACTTAGCACTCATTGGATCTAGGTGATGCTCACAGGGGTGAAGCACCGGGACTTCCCGGGAGGTCACCCATCCCAGTACTACTCCAGCCTGAGCGCGCTTAACTACGGAGTTTCCTCCACAGTTAAACCCAAAGCTTGCAACCCCATTTGCAAAACCTTCACCAAGTGTTGTGCCTTATGAACCATTCATTAGAAAGCCCCTTAAGCTCATCAATTGATAAGTAGGACATGATTTCCACAGCTAGTCAAATTGTGATGTGAATATCAGCATTTAACTGTGTGATTTTGAGTCAAACTCGATGACCCATGTTTCATGAGTAGTGATTCAACATGAATCCATCTCTCATGAGAATAAATGAAACACTTAGCACTCATTGGATCTAGGTGATGCTCACAGGGGTGAAGCACCGGGACTTCCCGGGAGGTCACCCATCCCAGTACTACTCCAGCCTGAGCGCGCTTAACTACGGAGTTTCCTCCACAGTTAAACCCAAAGCTTAACTGTGGAGGAAACTCCGTAGTTAAGCGCGCTCAGGCTGGAGTAGTACTGGGATGGGTGACCTCCCGGGAAGTCCCGGTGCTTCACCCCTGTGAGCATCACCTAGATCCAATGAGTGCTAAGTGTTTCATTTATTCTCATGAGAGATGGATTCATGTTGAATCACTACTCATGAAACATGGGTCATCGAGTTTGACTCAAAATCACACAGTTAAATCCTGATATTCACATCACAATTTGACTAGCTGTGGAAATCATGTCCTACTTATCAATTGATGAGCTTAAGGGGCTTTCTAATGAATGGTTCATAAGGCACAACACTTGGTGAAGGTTTTGCAAATGGGGTTGCAAGCTTTGGGTTTAACTGTGGAGGAAACTCCGTAGTTAAGCGCGCTCAGGCTGGAGTAGTACTGGGATGGGTGACCTCCCGGGAAGTCCCGGTGCTTCACCCCTGTGAGCATCACCTAGATCCAATGAGTGCTAAGTGTTTCATTTATTCTCATGAGAGATGGATTCATGTTGAATCACTACTCATGAAACATGGGTCATCGAGTTTGACTCAAAATCACACAGTTAAATCCTGATATTCACATCACAATTTGACTAGCTGTGGAAATCATGTCCTACTTATCAATTGATGAGCTTAAGGGGCTTTCTAATGAATGGTTCATAAGGCACAACACTTGGTGAAGGTTTTGCAAATGGGGTTGCAAGCTTTGGGTTTAACTGTGGAGGAAACTCCGTAGTTAAGCGCGCTCAGGCTGGAGTAGTACTGGGATGGGTGACCTCCCGGGAAGTCCCGGTGCTTCACCCCTGTGAGCATCACCTAGATCCAATGAGTGCTAAGTGTTTCATTTATTCTCATGAGAGATGGATTCATGTTGAATCACTACTCATGAAACATGGGTCATCGAGTTTGACTCAAAATCACACAGTTAAATCCTGATATTCACATCACAATTTGACTAGCTGTGGAAATCATGTCCTACTTATCAATTGATGAGCTTAAGGGGCTTTCTAATGAATGGTTCATAAGGCACAACACTTGGTGAAGGTTTTGCAAATGGGGTTGCAAGCTTTGGGTTTAACTGTGGAGGAAACTCCGTAGTTAAGCGCGCTCAGGCTGGAGTAGTACCGGGATGGGTGACCTCCCGGGAAGTCCCGGTGCTTCACCCCTGTGAGCATCACCTAGATCCAATGAGTGCTAAGTGTTTCATTTATTCTCATGAGAGATGGATTCATGTTGAATCACTACTCATGAAACATGGGTCATCGAGTTTGACTCAAAATCACATAGTTAAATCCTGATATTCACATCACAATTTGACTAGCTGTGGAAATCATGTCCTACTTATCAATTGATGAGCTTAAGGGGCTTTCTAATGAATGGTTCATAAGGCACAACACTTGGTGAAGGTTTTGCAAATGGGGTTGCAAGCTTTGGGTTTAACTGTGGAGGAAACTCCGTAGTTAAGCGCGCTCAGGCTGGAGTAGTACTGGGATGGGTGACCTCCCGGGAAGTCCCGGTGCTTCACCCCTGTGAGCATCACCTAGATCCAATGAGTGCTAAGTGTTTCATTTATTCTCATGAGAGATGGATTCATGTTGAATCACTACTCATGAAACATGGGTCATCGAGTTTGACTCAAAATCACACAGTTAAATCCTGATATTCACATCACAATTTGACTAGCTGTGGAAATCATGTCCTACTTATCAATTGATGAGCTTAAGGGGCTTTCTAATGAATGGTTCATAAGGCACAACACTTGGTGAAGGTTTTGCAAATGGGGTTGCAAGCTTTGGGTTTAACTGTGGAGGAAACTCCGTAGTTAAGCGCGCTCAGGCTGGAGTAGTACCGGGATGGGTGACCTCCCGGGAAGTCCCGGTGCTTCACCCCTGTGAGCATCACCTAGATCCAATGAGTGCTAAGTGTTTCATTTATTCTCATGAGAGATGGATTCATGTTGAATCACTACTCATGAAACATGGGTCATCGAGTTTGACTCAAAATCACACAGTTAAATCCTGATATTCACATCACAATTTGACTAGCTGTGGAAATCATGTCCTACTTATCAATTGATGAGCTTAAGGGGCTTTCTAATGAATGGTTCATAAGGCACAACACTTGGTGAAGGTTTTGCAAATGGGGTTGCAAGCTTTGGGTTTAACTGTGGAGGAAACTCCGTAGTTAAGCGCGCTCAGGCTGGAGTAGTACTGGGATGGGTGACCTCCCGGGAAGTCCCGGTGCTTCACCCCTGTGAGCATCACCTAGATCCAATGAGTGCTAAGTGTTTCATTTATTCTCATGAGAGATGGATTCATGTTGAATCACTACTCATGAAACATGGGTCATCGAGTTTGACTCAAAATCACACAGTTAAATCCTGATATTCACATCACAATTTGACTAGCTGTGGAAATCATGTCCTACTTATCAATTGATGAGCTTAAGGGGCTTTCTAATGAATGGTTCATAAGGCACAACACTTGGTGAAGGTTTTGCAAATGGGGTTGCAAGCTTTGGGTTTAACTGTGGAGGAAACTCCGTAGTTAAGCGCGCTCAGGCTGGAGTAGTACCGGGATGGGTGACCTCCCGGGAAGTCCCGGTGCTTCACCCCTGTGAGCATCACCTAGATCCAATGAGTGCTAAGTGTTTCATTTATTCTCATGAGAGATGGATTCATGTTGAATCACTACTCATGAAACATGGGTCATCGAGTTTGACTCAAAATCACACAGTTAAATCCTGATATTCACATCACAATTTGACTAGCTGTGGAAATCATGTCCTACTTATCAATTGATGAGCTTAAGGGGCTTTCTAATGAATGGTTCATAAGGCACAACACTTGGTGAAGGTTTTGCAAATGGGGTTGCAAGCTTTGGGTTTAACTGTGGAGGAAACTCCGTAGTTAAGCGCGCTCAGGCTGGAGTAGTACTGGGATGGGTGACCTCCCGGGAAGTCCCGGTGCTTCACCCCTGTGAGCATCACCTAGATCCAATGAGTGCTAAGTGTTTCATTTATTCTCATGAGAGATGGATTCATGTTGAATCACTACTCATGAAACATGGGTCATCGAGTTTGATTCAAAATCACACAGTTAAATCCTGATATTCACATCACAATTTGACTAGCTGTGGAAATCATGTCCTACTTATCAATTGATGAGCTTAAGGGGCTTTCTAATGAATGGTTCATAAGGCACAACACTTGGTGAAGGTTTTGCAAATGGGGTTGCAAGCTTTGGGTTTAACTGTGGAGGAAACTCCGTAGTTAAGCGCGCTCAGGTTGGAGTAGTACTGGGATGGGTGACCTCCCGGGAAGTCCCGGTGCTTCACCCCTGTGAGCATCACCTAGATCCAATGAGTGCTAAGTGTTTCATTTATTCTCATGAGAGATGGATTCATGTTGAATCACTACTCATGAAACATGGGTCATCGAGTTTGACTCAAAATCACACAGTTAAATCCTGATATTCACATCACAATTTGACTAGCTGTGGAAATCATGTCCTACTTATCAATTGATGAGCTTAAGGGGCTTTCTAATGAATGGTTCATAAGGCACAACACTTGGTGAAGGTTTTGCAAATGGGGTTGCAAGCTTTGGGTTTAACTGTGGAGGAAACTCCGTAGTTAAGCGCGCTCAGGCTGGAGTAGTACCGGGATGGGTGACCTCCCGGGAAGTCCCGGTGCTTCACCCCTGTGAGCATCACCTAGATCCAATGAGTGCTAAGTGTTTCA
Organism: Cupressus sempervirens; assembly: GCA_028749045.1. NCBI lineage: Eukaryota > Viridiplantae > Streptophyta > Pinopsida > Cupressales > Cupressaceae > Cupressus > Cupressus sempervirens. The sequence goes on from CM053783.1 coordinate 127,443,230, forward strand.
TTTATTCTCATGAGAGATGGATTCATGTTGAATCACTACTCATGAAACATGGGTCATCGAGTTTGACTCAAAATCACACAGTTAAATCCTGATATTCACATCACAACATATAAATATGTTAAACAATACAAGTTATTAGTATTATTGTGAGTTACTAATATTGTTATTGAAATAGAAATGAAATTTAAATATATTTATAAATATTGAACTTCTAGGAGAATATGTCATCTAAGGAAAAGTCATATATATACAAATTAAGTATTGTGTTATCTTAATTCTATTATTGAAAATAAACAGAGATGTTATAATCATTTATGTTTTTGTTAGCAATGGGCATGAGTTAAATTACTGACATTCTAATTAATGTTGACATTCTTATTTATACAACCAAGAGCTATGTACCTTGATCTTTTCCTCCAAGAATGTTATTGTAGGAAGAGAGAGTTTGAAAGTCCTTGTGTGTGACCGTATGACCTTAATGGGTCAATCACGACGAAGTGACGACTTCCAAATCATTATGACTTGTACTAGTCAAAGTTATTGAAACAAGAAGCAAGAGAAAAGATTATTACCACATGCAATTAATTTAATTTCTTGAATAAAATGCCAAGCACTTATTCTCCAATACATCAAGCTTACTCTAGAAGTACACAAAATTGATAGAAGGATGGTTGTCTTCAAATTGAAGAGAGAGGGACCTACCTTTGTTGTTTTTAAGAACTAAGTTGAGGCACTTGTCAAATAGAAAGAATCTATATAGGTTGTGATTAGTTTCTTCAAAGAGGAGGAACTAACATATAGATAGAAGTCTTTCCATACTTGATGTGATGCAAAAGTATCCAATGATATAAGAATGGGAATTTTATATTGTGGAGAGGAATAATAACCAAGATTTCATTCCCATTATTTAACAGATGCTTATATGGAGGCAATTTATGACTTGATTGATATGGACCTTCATTAAAGAAGCTTGTATTAGGATGCACAAATAAGTATCCATTAGCTTTGAGTATTACATTTATCTTCTCACTCTATTCTCTCTTAATTGTACATACTACAAGAGTTATTTTCCTTGATCTTTTCCTTTATGTCTAAGGATGTTCTTGCAAGAAAAGAAGGTTGGTACTTTACACATGCCACCAAATATTTTGCAGACTCAATCTTTTGACAATAGCTTGACAATAGCTACAAAGAAATTGTGATCTAGTATTCATTAGTCATTTGATGAATTAGGTTGGATAAAGTAAGGCTCTTGAAACAAATATCTTTGATGATTGGGACTACGAGCATACTTCTACATTAAGAGGGAGTCTGACACTTCTTCAAAAGGCAACGTAGGAAGATTGATATTCAGAGGGAGTCTTAAAATACATGTGTGTGACTGCATGATTTTTTGATGGGCCTACCCTTGTATACATCATGAGGGAAGTATTGACTTATCACTAGAAAGTCGGAAGATCGATATCAAATTCAAAGTGAATCCGACAGGCATCCTTGGGGGAGGAGAGCCTCTAAGGGAGTAACTACTAGACCTAACTTCCCAAGGTCATTGTTCAAAGGGAGAATTTTGAGGTGAAATCCTTGTGAATGATATCTTCTCTATGAGGGAGAAGTTATAAGTGAAATTCCTTGTAATACATTCTTCTCTATAAGAGATAAATTGAGGTGAAAGTCCTCGTTCCACCCTCTAACTTAGTTCATGGTGGTTACTATTTTGCATATGTGGATTATGTCATGAAAGGTGACGATCTTTCATTGATGTATTTTCAGAGGATTGCTATTGTAAGGTGACGATCTTATCAATAGCTTGACCTATTATCATGACAAACTACATTAAGTTGTTGTCCCGGAGTGTCAATAGCCATCATAACGAATGTATCATGATTAGACTTCATTTGTTGTCCCAGAGTGTCGGAGATCATGATACTTGTCATGATAGAGACCACAACATTGTGATTTCTTGTTATCTGATAGACTACATTAAGTAATTGTCCTAGAGTGCCGGAAATCAGATAACTCATATCTACTAGGATATAACATATTTTTTTGGGTAGGCATCAAGGATTTGATGCCAATGCACATACCAAAAAATATAAGTATGGTAAATACCATATGAAAGATCACAATGGGAGGATCACATAATATTCTTTCAACTGTTACATGAAGAAAATGGTTCTGAACATTATGAGTTTGCATGCTAAATATTGTTTGGAAGTCTTCTCAAGTTTTTGAGAAGACAACATAAACATCAATTTTATTCATCTCCTTTGCATGCATTCCTCATTTTCCTTGCTTTTGTCTCTTGCATTGTACATTGATCTAAATTTTAAACTGCTATATAGATGGTTCACAACTTCACAAGGTGCTTTTAAGACCCCATGCCACAATTTACTTGAAATGTTTGAAAAATTATTCTAGTCATTGATCAAATGAAATACAAATTGCTTTGGATTCTTTAATACCACAAAGCCTTTGGTTGGCTTTATATAGATGTATTTTGAAGCATTGACGGCATGGTCAATGACTTACACACTTCTTCTTGTTTTTATGATACTATGTGACAATCTAATCTAACTCATGCTTCTAGGCTGCATAAATATGTATAGATTCATAATTTTTACATGTTTTTGTAAAAAAAACCCAAACTCCTTTCTAAAAAAATTCTGTGTGAACCGGTTCCTTGATCCAGAACTTGAACCCGAACACAAACCAGCATCCTAGCAAATGAGTGATCAAACTAGTAAACAAAATAGTCTGCTGTTTTGAAATTTTTGACTTAGCAGTACTTTAAAGTGAATTATTGATATATATCCCTGCATAAAAACTCCCACATAAAAAGCTAAAACCTTTTTCTGGTTAACATAAAATTACAAAATATATGATAACTAGAAGACGTAAAAGGCGCCTTCCAAAGGTGTAAACATTATATGATACATGTTTGTAAACAAAGCCACACAAGTGTTTATGTATTCTATATTCTCATCCAGCTACAACTTGCCTTGGTTTCTCTTCAGGTAAATAAACTAGTAACTTATTCAAAACCATGGAATGTGGGCAAAAGGAGCAAGGCAATGCCTGAAGAACAAACACTATCAGGTAATGTATGCTTAGTAACTGAAATAAGAAAACCACACATGAAGATATTTGTTCACTATTTTTGGATCATTCTCAGAAATAATTTTCTCTAAAAGAGAGGCCTTAATCAATGCATAACTTCCGGCAGTACATACCTTGCCCAAAAGGCCAGAGTCAAGCAGCCAGTATGTAGGAATATTAAACTCTTTATAACGAGCAATAACCATATCTCGCATGCATAGCAGTCCGTACACACTCTTTTCAACTCTGCATCATTAGTTGACATAAGAATCAAGTATCTCCAAAAATCAGAAAGATGCTACCATTATAGAGATAGAATGTATAGGTAACCTGACAATCCTAATGTTAGTACTCATCATGCTATTGAATTTTGAATCTTGATAGCTAGAGGACAAGATAAAAGCATTAATCCTCAAATCAGAGGATGGCAAGATGAAGATAAAACAAACAAAAAGCATACATTTCCTGTTATTATATTATGGCATTTTTATTCTGGAACATTTCTGCTTTCAGAGAGATTTGCTTAAGAAATAAAAAATTTACAATTATCAAGTTATAAGATCTTACAGTTCAAGTAAAGATAGCATTTTGTTAAGGGCCGTATCACAAGAAAGTGTTGGGCTATCAACAAAGGAAGCAACTTCTGACTCCAACTTTTGCAAATCTTGATATTCAAATGCTGCTTCCCTCAAGACATCAACTTTACTCTCTGGCCAATCAAAATGTTTGAGAACTGCACGCTCGTCAACCTGAGAAAAGGAGTAAAAGACATATTAAAGCAACTGAACTTGTATCAAGATGTTTTTTGCATGACTGGTTAACAAAATTGTCTATTGGAGTCAACACTGTGTTAATAAAAGTTTAAACGTCCATATTAAGTGCTGCACCCTTCTACCCAAGCATGTTGAAAATGAGCTTTTGTCTTATTAGTTTGACACTTCTAAGCATTGAACTCTCATTCACAGAAATTAACGCCTCAAATAGATCCAGATGTGCTAACTAGAAGTTGAAACTACAGAACAATTAACAATTGGCAAGTATAAACAAAACAACTTTGTCAATGCTAATTTTCATCCATGAATTAGATTAATAAAATTAAAAGAAAACTTCGACAATGCTACTTTGCATCTATATGTCTTGAACATCAGCTTGAACTTTTCCATTCCCCTAATATAGTAGCAAACAAAACATGTGAAGCCCCATCCTTAGAGTGGAACTGGTATATAGTATATACTCCCCTTCATTCTCCAAAGTATGTTATTTAGAGGTTAAGTTTTACTAAACTATTTCTCATACATTGCAATAACCAAGAAGTTTATGATAGGTGATATCAAAGACCCAGTTTTCAGACTATTATAAGAGGACTCCCCTTAACTTCATATGTTACATATTTGGATTTATAACTCAGATTCTAAACAGGGTAAAATAGGGGTTGATTTGGTGAACAATTACAAAATGAAGCAAACAATAATCTTGCATATACTTTCCAAGGTCACTACAGGTTGAAGATAGCACTTAGCTATCTGAACTAAATTTGCTAGCAGTGTCATCATAAAGGAGATTGCTCGTTGGGCTTGCAAGCACAAGGTTAGAACTCGTTTGGGGTTTCTTCTAGAGTGTTGTTGTGTTACAGATCTAGGCTATCTATGGTTTGGGTTGGATCTTGAGGGATGTTGCAAAACTATTACTTGCTTTGTATTTGGCCGTAACCGAGAAGGCCTTACAGCCTGGCACATTGCATGTAATCAATTGTTTGGTATCAGATCTTGAATCTTGTATTGTGTCTCCATTGTGGATATTTGCTTGGGGCTAGGACATCTCCTTTGGGGATACTCTTGCCTTGTACTGCGTCAAGTGGTATAAGAGCAAGAGTTCCGGAGTGTGTAGACACATTGCCGACAGAGATTATTTTAGTGGCAAATCTTCACCATTTGGTGATCCCGTCTCATCACCCGATCGTCATTTGGCAAATAGAGCATGTAACGTTGGTCAACCGTGTCGCTAGATATTTATAAGATTTGGGTCCAACGTTCATGCTACTCGCCCATTAGTTTTCACGACTGGTCGAATATCTCAATCCAATCACCATTGTAATATACGTTTTGGATACAATTATTTTAAAATTTTCGCCATCATTTGCATGTTGCTTTCTTATTGGACAACGTTCTTTCGCCATTAGTATAAACAATTAATTTTCCCTTAAGTTGGGCATTGCCTACCATTTCCTCAACGTGTGTCAACCACCAACCCCATTAAGCCAATTGTTTTCTATTTTGGGCTTACACAAGAAGGTAAGTTTCGCCTACATTTGACATTCTCACTTGTTAATCCCACGTAATTGGCCAACTTAGATTGGTAGTATATATACATTCATAAGATACTATTGTTCTACACAATTTTCTCTTTTCTGCTCTGGAGACTAGAATTTCTTATTGCTGCCGAAGTTTCAGAGTGATGAGTGCATTGCCCATTGACTCGTGGACCATGGTTTTCATAGAAGCTAAATGATTTTTAATTTATTTTTTATGTGGTACTGGTACTAGTTATTTTTTTACTGTCCACTAGATATCTCACATGCTCAAATAGGTTTGCGAATTTTATTAGGTAGTACCATAGACTGTAGTACCGTAGTACACTTTTTATGCAAATGAACCATATTATTGTTATTATATGTAGTCTAAGAAGTCTACTGTCACAATCTTTGACTCGTCAATTTTTGAGTCTTTTGTTCAACAAGTTGATTTTATTTTTTTTGTAGTCTTTATCGGTTTGCAACGTCAAACAAGAGGGGTAACAAGAGTTCTAGTAGGATCCCTAAAAGCCAAGAGAGGCCACCAAAACGCAGTGGCCACCAAAACGCAGAACCTTAGCTGCATATTTTGGTGGTGGAAATAATGGCAACCTACAAAATTCACAACTTATGTCTCCAATGCATATTGAAAAAGGAGATTCATCACAAGTTGGAGACCATTTCAAAGAAGTTCAAGTTGGTGAACCCGATATCTCAGTGGAGGACGAACTTGATCATGATTAGGAGGCACTTCCCCTAAGTAGGGAGTCACAAAATGATATTATAGACTTGGATTTGGGTGAGAAAACCACAAGTGATTCCATAAATGATGTCTGTGCATAGAAGGGGAAAAGAAAATTGGAATGAAAAAAAGATCAATCTCACTGGGATCTATCCAAAAGGAATTTTCAATTAGAATAGGTGAAAAAGTTCTGATTCATTGAACCAGTTCCCAATCCAATTGATAGTGAGCCTCTTGTAGAATGCAGATGTAAAAGATTTGCACAGAGATAACAAAGAAGGAGAATAGGTAGCAGCTTAAACTTGATACCATAGAAAAGCATGTTAGTGAAGTTTACAAAAAAGAAACTATAGATGGAGTCGAAAAATTTGTGCTAACTTGGAAAATGAAGGACAATTGTCTGCATATCAGGAATGCCGAATTATACAAGCTACACAAGCAATTATGGGAGAAGCGTTCTACAGTAAAAGTTTCTACTGAAGATTTCCTTGGAAAAGCAATGGAAATGGAAAATATGAGAAAAGTTGTTCAGTTAAGTGTGGTCTTTTATATTTTGAGTGAAGAGCGTCCTATGACAAACTACCCTTCAATTATTGGTTTATTGCGCTTTTTTTAATTGTGAAACTATCTGAACAATCACTGGTCAGTAAACAACGGATGGGAATGGGCTAGTTGTCTTGAACAGGTTGAAAAAGAAGATATGAAGGCAAAAATAAAACAGTCAAATTTCATTGCATTGTTTCTAGATGAAGTTATAGCAATTGATAATACTTCATGAGTGTGAATGCATGTTATTATTGTAAACGATCTTTGTCGTCTGTTGACATTCCAATCATGTTTGTTATTAGTGATATACACTTATTCAGATTGTGAGTTCATACCAAGCATATTGTCCAGTTAACAATGTAAACCAAGTATTTCAATTGTTACCGAGTCCTACAGTTGCTACCGAGTCCTATGGATAGAGTTCAATTTGAACCAAGCAATTACTACAGAGTTGATGAATAGCAATGTAAACCAAGCATCTCAGTGTATGCCAAGTTTACCAATGTAAACCAAGTTATGCAGTGTTACCGAGTTCGCAGTTGATGTAATGCGAGTCTAGTATTAACCGAGCTACTCAGTGTTAACTAAGAGACTTAGTTTATACCAAGCTTGAGGTGATAGTGTTTACTGAGCTATGCAGTGTCAATCAAATGATTCAGTTTATATGTCGAGTTTCACAGTATATGTCGAGTCACCAGTGTAGACCGAGTTCAAGACTACTTGGAAGTGATCAATATGGACCGAACTTCTACGTCTACCGTGTGCATAATGATGTCGAGCATTGACAGTGGATGCCGAGTATCAAAATTTCACCGAATCAATCTTTAGAGCCTGAGTTCCTACACTTTGGCCAACTTTGTGATATTTGTGTAAACTTGTATTGTGGTTGACTTTGTAATTGTGTAATTGGATTGATATATATGTAATGCATTGTATCACATCCAAATCATACATTGAATAATGTAAGGAAGTAATGTAATCATAAAAGAAAAGCAAAAGAGCGAATTACAAAGGCTACAACAGCATAAGGAGCAGCAAAGATTCATCTATCACAGCAAGGTGATTTGTACACTCAGAGGAATCTCATTCAGCAAACCAAGTTGTAGATCAAAGATCAACTACTATTTCATCCTAACAGGTGAATCAGTCAAATCCTTTAACAAGGTAGACCTAACAATCTTATGTAAATCTCTTTACCAAGTGCATACTTCATTGTATGTTTGTAAATCTTTTTGCAAGATGGACCTAGTAGTCCTTATTGCTCCTAACAAGGCAGATCATCAGAAGTGATCACTGTAAGCCTTAACAGGCCAACTTTATACTGCAGTACTAAAGCTTGTGGGTGTCATCCCCACCCCAATTTTACTTTCTATTTAGAAGGATTTTGGATCACCAAATCTTGTGTTGAAGTGTTGTGTATGCTTTCATGTTTTTTTAGTTTCTCATGCATGCAGTTAGATCAGAATTTATATAAAGGATTAATTGCTAATTGGGATAAAAGTTTTAAAAGTTACTAATTCACCCCTCCCTTCTCAATAACTTAGCTTGTCATAATATTTCTAACAATATTGAACCAGTTCCCAATCCAATTGATGGTGAGCCTCCTGTAAAATGCAGATGTAAAATTTGCATAGAGATAACAAAGAAGGAGAAGAGGTTGCAGCTTAAACTTGATACCATAAAAAAGCATGTCGGTAAAGTTTACAAAAAGGAAACTATAGATGGAGTTGACAAATCTGTGCTAATTTGGAAAACAAAGGACAACTGTCTGCATATCACGAATACCGAATTATACGAGTTACACAAGTAATTATGGGAGAAGCGTTCTACAATAAAAGGTTCCATTGAAGATTTCCTTGGGAAAGCAATGGAAATGGAAAATATGGGAAAAGTTGTTCAGTGAAGTGTGGTCTTTTATATTTTGAGTGGAGGGCATCCTATGACAGACTACCCTTCAATTATTGGTTTATTGTGCTTTTTTTAAATTCGAAACTATCCGAACAGTCACTGGTCAATAAACAGCGGATGGGAATGGGCTAGTTGTCTTGTATAGGTTGAAAAAAAAGATATGAAGGTAAAAACGAAATAGTCAAATTTCATTGCCATCCTGAGGGTTTAGCAATCACATGCAGCCACCTGGGGTTGGCTCTCACAGATTTTACACTTGCAGGCAAACTTTGTTTGACAGGGAACAAGATTTTGACAGGCAACCAGACACCATGGGTGGCAAACAAGAGCATAGCCCACCCAGAGACAATAGGAATGAGGATCGGGAAACAAAAGAATTTTTCAAAGCAATGGTTACAAGACAAGAGAGGATGGCTCGGGCTTTGTAGGCACTCACCACCATGGTTGAGCGCATGAACCCACAAGACAGACGTAATCAGGAACAAAATAGGGGGACACCAAAGCAGGATAACAGGAGTGTGACAGGTTCACAAGGTACACCTAGATACAGATCATGGACTGTAGATAGGCCTACACGTCCTACTTTCCTTAAAGAGGACGCCCAGGAGGCTGTGGGAGATGATATGCCAGAGGATTTTCAGGATGACCTTAGAGCTGCAGATGCAGAATGGCAAGCATTGCCTCCACATGAAAGTGAATTGCTGAATTTTGATCGTTACCTGAGTCAGAGGAGAGAGCACATGAGGAATAGTCGGCAAAACAAGAGACCTAGAGGAGGCCAAGGCAGTGAGTTGCAGCGAGCTGCTAGCAAGCTCACATTACCATCCTTTGATGGCAGCGGGCAGATGACAATACAAGCTTGGATCCATAAGTTAGACACATTCCTTGCATTGAGGCCTATGTCGGACACTAATGCCATCAAGTATGCCACCTTGCATTTGGAGGGCGCAGCACATGATTGGTAATCACATGGTATGGTTACATTACAGCATAATTAGGTGACATCCTATCAAGATTTTGTGGATAGACTGGTAGAGCACTTTGATAAGAAAGACCTAGAGGTCTTCTTCCATGATCTTGCACAGTTGAGATAGACAGGCAGTTAGGAGGTCTACATCAGTGAGTTTCAGAGATTATCAGTGATGGTGCAGGATGTTCCTGAGAGGAGATTGGTTATATTATTCACAGAGGGGTTGTCAAAACCTCTAAGGGGTTGGATCAAGGCATTCGATCCCCCAACACTACAGGAGGCTATGAGGAAGGCACAAAGTATGGAGCTTACAGCACCATCCACTAGATTCACCTTCAGGAGTACTTTCTCTTTCAGGGACAAAAAGAAATTCGACAAGAACAAGGGCAAGAAAGGTGATTCCCAAGGTAAGTCTATTGTACCTTTGGATACGAACACCCTAAATGACTTGCGCAGGAAGAAACTATGCTTTTTCTGCAAAGGTCCTTATGATAAAGATCATGATTGTCCTATGAGGCCGAAGGGGAAGGCCAACAAGGTTATGTGGGCTTACTACGAGGGTTCAGATTCTAACAGTTCTGGACATGAGGATGATCATAGAGATGCAGAGGCAGAGGCTTCAGAGCTTGAGGAGGAGCCCGAGTTGCACTTACAGAAGGCACGCTTGTCTAACATTCAACAAGAGGGATCTTTTAGACTGCGTGGTGTTCTAGCACGGCAGAGAGTTATTACATTGGTTGAAACAAGTGCTATGCACAATTTTATTAATGCACATTTTGTTGAACGCCATGGTATTATGACTAGGAGTTTGAGGGACTACGAGTACAGGTTGTTGATGGTTACACTCTTAGGTGTAACAGGATGGTTAGAGATTTTCCCTTATGCCTGAACAACTATGAGTTCAAAGCGAACTACCATGTTGTCAACATGGGTAATCTGGATATTGTGCTTGAGATGAAGTGGTTACACTCATTGGGAGAGGTCACCTTCAGGTTGAAGGACATGGAGATCAAATTTGAGGTGGATGGGAAACAACACATTTTGAGAGCCATCAAGAATGGTGACATCAGGACTATTTCCTTCAAACGGATAGAGAGGTTAGCCAGACATGATGACATTGAGTGGGCAGTAGTATGTACCCTCATGCCTACACAAGAGGGACAGCATTAGATAGAGTATCATCCAGACATACAGAGGTTGAGAGTGAAGTATGACAGAGCCTTTAGTGGCATCCCACCTGGTAGGGCACCAAACAGAGGTATTGAGCACATCATTGAGTTAGAGGAGGGTGCTAAACCCGTAATGATTACACCATACAAGCATCCTAAGAGACTCATGGATGAGATAGAGAAGATCATCAAGGAGCTTCTTGCAATAGGACACATCAGGCCTAGCAAGTCTCTTTTTGCTTCTTCGGTTGTGTTGTTGAAGAAGAAGGATGGTACATTGAGGATGTGCATTGATTACAGGGTGCTGAACAAAAAGACAATCAAGAACAGGTACCCCATTCCACGGATTGATGAGTTGATTGATGAGCTACATGGTGCATGTTATTTCACGAAGATTGATTTGAGATCCGGCTATCATCAGATTAGAGTCAGAGAGCAGGATATTGAGAAGATAGAGAGCAAGATATTGAGAAGACAGCTTTCAGATGTCATTGTGGGCATTTTGAGTTTGTGGTCATGCTATTTGGGTTGACCAATGCGCCGGCTACCTTTTAGTCCACCATGAACAAGGTCTTCCATCATCAGTTGAGGAAGCATATGTTAGTCTTCTTCGATGATATACTGATATACAGTCGAACTTGGCAGGAACACATGGAGCATTTAGAGTCAGTTTTGGGGATCTTGCAGTCGGAGTCCTTGTACGCTAAGGAGTCCAAATGTGATTTGGGCATGACAGAGCTATTGTATTTAGGTCACATCATTAGTGCAGAGGGAGTACAGATGGATCTTGATAAGATCCGTGTTATTGTGGATTGGCCTACTCCAGAGAACTTGACACAATTGAGAGGGTTCCTTGGGTTGTGTGGTTTCTAACGCAGATTTGTCAGTGGGTATTCACGACATGCAGCTCCTATGACAGATTTGTTGAAGAAGGGAGCCTTTGCTTGGACACCTAAGGCACAAGTTTGCTTTAAGAGATTTAAGGAGATCATGACTACGTGCCTTGTGTTTACATTGCCCGACTTCTCGAAGCCATTTGAGCTTCAATGTGATGCATCTGGAGAGGGGATTGGTGTTGTTCTGATGCAGGACAAGCAACCCATTGCATTTGAGAGCAGGAAGCTCCGTGGGCCAGAGAGATCATTTAGCATATATGACAAGGAGATGTTAGCCATTATGCATGCATTGGCTAAATTCAGGCAGTATCTGGTGGGTGGTAAGTTTTGCATTAAAACTGACCTCAATAGTTTGAGACATTTCCTTGGACAGAGAGATCTCAATGACAGACAGTAGAAGTGGGTTAGTAAGCTACAGGCTTATGATTTTGACATCTCCTATGTGAGAGGGACTCAAAATGTGGTAGTAGATGCTTTGTCACGCAGACCACATCTTAATGCTATGGTTGAGATATCTGAGGATTGGAGGCATCTGATCATTGCAGAGTATGCTACAGATTCATGGGCATCCGGGATTGTTGATGGGACAGTTGTTGATACCAGATACACACTTGTGGGTGATTTGATTATCTACAAGAACAGTATATTCTTAGTCCCAGGATCGAAGGTGAAGCGTGTTGTTATGAAAGCTCTTCATGATTCACCTACAGCTAGACATCCTAGATACTTCAAAACGTACAGGCAGGTACGGGAGCAGTTCACATGGAAGGGGCTCAAGGCAGATGTGTTGCAGTATGTTAGAGAGTACCCTGTTTGTCAGCAGAACAAACAAGAGCACACCTTTCCAACAGGGCTCCTACAGCCACTTCTCATTCCTGACAAGAAGTGGGAGTGTATATCCATGGATTTCATTATGGGTTTGCCTAAGGCCCAAGGGCGAGATTGCATCTATGTGGTGGTGGACAGGTTGACGAAGTATGCACACTTCTTTCCCATCACTACTACTTACACAATAGTGCAAGTGGTTGAGGTCTTCTTTAGAGAGATTTTCAGATTGCATGGGATGCCACAAAGTATAGTGAGTGACAGAGACAACAAGTTCTTGAGCCATTTTTGGCAAGAGGTGTTTCGTTTATGTGGCACTGAGCTCACACCTAGCACTAGCTACCACCCGCAGACCAATGGGCAGACTGAGATAGTGAATAAGTGGGTGGAAGGATATTTGAGGAACTATGTGGCTAGTCAACAGAAGGCATGGGTTAGATGGATTTATTTCTGTGAGTACTACCATAATACCACATACCACATGTCTATTCAAATGACTCCTTTTAGAGCACTATATGGTTATGATGCACCAAGCTTCGTTGATTTGCTTATGAGTGATGTTAGAGTTCCATGTGCTGGAGATTTGCTCCAAGAGAGCAAGGACATTGTTGATGCTCTCAGAGATAATATTGCCAAGGTGCAGAATCAGCATAAGCAGTATGCAGATTAGAAGCGGACAAAGAGGAGTTTTGAGGTTGGTGATATGGTTTATCTCATGTTGCAGCCCTATAGACAGTCTACTCTTAGGAAGAGTGGATCGGAGAACCTTAAGCCTAGGTACTATGGTCCTTTCAGAGTTATCAAACGTATTGGAGAGATGGCATATGAGCTTGAGCTTCCAGCAGACAGTAGGGTACACAATGTTTTCCATGTGTCACGCCTCAAAAAAGCGTTGGATCAGCACGTTGTGCCTTCAGCAGTTCTTCCTCCATTGGATGATGAAGGGAAATTGGTTCTTGTTCCTGAATGCATCATTGACAGCAGAGAGAGGTAGCTCCGTAGGAGTAGGAGGACTATCAGAGAGTACTTGGTGAAGTGGAGAGATTTGCACGAGGAGGATGTCGCATGGGAGGGAGAAGATATTTTGCAACACCCAACTTTGAGATTGCTTAAGGGCAAGCAATTTCAAGAGGGGTAGATTGTCATGTCCCCTCTTTAGTAACATGTCATTTTTCAGTGGATTTGCCTATCATGGACTCTCGTAGGCAAATGGTTTTGGTGAGAGAGTCATTCTAATGATTATTTGGGGATTGGATGGTCTTATTTTCTCTTGGAGAGATGGTATTTATTATATTTTTATTATTATGTGTTATGCAGAGCCAAATGTTATAATTTTGAATTGAGTTGCACTTTTTATTTTATAAAGTTACTTTTTATATAAAAGTGCATTATAAAGGGATTTCATAAGAATATTTTATGGATACTTCTAGAAGTTCTAATGGCTTCTTAGAAAAGTGAATAAATAGAGTGCTTGGCCTCTCATTTGGACAACCCGTAACTTGAGTTTACACTACCTTTCTCTTTGAGCATTTGTGGTGCCATCTTGGTCTACAGATTATCATTTCTTCTTTAGGAACAGAGTCTCCTAAAGATTTTGCATAACTAAGGAGGTGAAATATCCTTTGAAGGGTTGCACATTTGGAGGTGATACTACAATCACTTCAGCTAGGGCATCATTGGGCCTAAGGCCATTTTCAACATTTCAGGAGGCATTTTTAGCAGGGCCGAAATTATAAGAGGTCGTTTTTAGCAGGTCCGAAATTATAGGAAGCCATTTTTAGCAAATCGAAAATTTTAGGAGGCTTCTTTCAGCAAGCCTGAAATTATAGAAGGAGGGCATTTTCTGAGGACTATTCATTTTCAGTCATGGATTGATTACAGGACATCTTTTGAAGGCTTAATTGTGGTGGAGGAAACATTTATAGCTACTAGTTCATTTTTGCTACAAGTCTGATCCAATTTTCAGAATTTTAGGATAGGACTTTGGAACCACATTTTTGTTTATATCTTCCTCATTACTCAGCTTATCATTCTGGGTATTTTTGCATCAGATTTCTATTGTCGAAGAGATAAAAATAGGTGCATTTTGGAGATCCAAAATGCCATGATTTGTTTTTTAAGGAATTTTTCAAAACTCCTAGACATTTTTGAAAATTTGCAACGAAGTACATTTTCAGATTTGGGGTGACTTTGGCTTGGGTGTTGGCATCTTCAGCATTTGTAAAAATTATTACAGCTATCTACAATCAGGTTCTTCACTTCTCATTTCACATTTGGCATATTTTCTGAGAAATGTATGTTTTCAACTGAGTACAAAATATAGCTTCAGCACTTTACTATTTTACATTGTACTTGTCTTTGTTTGCCATTTGGCATTATTGGTATCAAAGGCTAGGATTTTGCAAGTGAAAGAGTATTGTAATTTTTAGATTATCTATATTGTCAACCTAGGGTTTGATGATCATATTATTGGCTGAAATATGTATGGCATTGTTGCAAATTGTTGATATATAAATGGCATATGGTTTTGAGCAATTTCCTATGTTCAACATTTACTTTCAGTAGTAGTCTTCAGTTGCATGCCAAGTGTTTGACAAAATTTCTCAGTTCAGCATTAGAGGTTTTTAGTGGCCTATTGGTACGAGTCATTACACCAATTCCTTCTTCAAATAAAGGATTGTCTTTACAATTAACTCCTCTTTTTTCTTCATATTCTCCAATTGCTTCTTCAACTTGTGGATTGTGTTTGCACTAGACTCCTGTTTTTTCTTCTCATTCCCCAATTCTTTCTGCAAATTATGAATTATCCTTGCATTAGACTCCTCATTTTTCTTTTCACTCTCCAATGCCATCTTCAAATTATGGATTGTATTTTCAGTAGAGGAGTGCTTTTTCCTTTCATTCTCCAATTCAATCTTCAAATTATTATTTTCCTTAACAGCAAAGTCCAGATCAATTTTCAATTTATTGTTTACTTGTGCACTACTCTCTACAGACTTGAACAACTGTGTAATAGAGGTTTTTTCATTCTAAAATAATTTGTTACACACATCCAATTCTTTAGTCAAATTTTTCAGTTGTTCATTCATCTTTTCTTGCTGGACAATTGCCTCTGTAGAAGAAGAATTCTTTACCCTATTTTACAATTCTTTGAACCTATTGTCTATTGCTTTCTCCTTGGCCTTCACATTATCAAAGTCTGCATGTAACTTTTCTATTTGCTTTGCAAGCCTTTTGTTTTCCCTCTCCGCTTTCAGAAGTGTAGAGTAGACCATTTTGTTGCTCTCTTTTGATATATTGATTTTGTCAATATTTTTCACCTTTGAGAAATCCATTTGAAGACTAGTCACTTGTACATCGTTACGATTTATTAGTTTTTTTGGTGGATTATTATCTCTAGCTAGGGGCATAACAGCCATGAAGTTCATCATTTTGGTGTTTGGATCATATGTTAGAAATATACTTTTACTAGATCCCTGATGTTTAGCAACTGCATCACTTTTCAAAGTCTTCATAATTTGTCTATTTCTTTTGCGTGTCTGATCAAATTTTGTTGCAATGTCATTTACACTAAAATTTGGGTTTGCTAAAACAATTGAGTGTTTGAAAGGTGAATTATCAGTTGTATTGTTGTATGCTCCTCCAACTCCGGTTACACTTACTCCACCTACAATTGTATTTTGAGGATTGTCAACATACTGAAGATGACCCGTTCCAAATCCTGATGTTTTAAGACTATTTTCAAGGTTTTGTCTAGAAGCTACTGATGCATACATTGGTGAAGTAACCGCTGACATTGCTTGCATTGTAATTGTTATAACTTTTTGCTTTTTTGCACAAGGTTCACCCGTGCTAGTGCTACTGTCAATGGGATCAACTACAACTGGATTTGAAGATTTAACAAATTTTGTCTTGGGATGACCTTCAAAAGCAGAAGTATAATGTTTTTTGCCCTCTCTAGATGAATCATCAGAAATTTCAATGACTGGTTTACTTCCACTATTGGGTGGGTCAAGTACTGCAATTGGATTCCAAATCCCTTCACCACTTACACCAATGGGCCCTATACCTACATAACCCATGTTTTGTATCATACTTGTCTCTTTATGTTTGTTTAATAGAATCACTCATTTGACATTTAACAATATGCTTGGTTGACCCAAGATCCTCAGTACCTTGAATGTCTTAATCAAAGTCGAGGTCCTTCTGTCTTTGACTATCACTGTCACTACAAGTGCCAAATTGATATACTAAAGATGGATGCTCTTTATTCCAATAATCGCTAAAAAGTTCATCCTCCTCAATTTTCTCAAAAGTTGTTGAGGTCTTTGGTTCACCCAAATTTTGCCTCATTTTCCAAAAACCAGTCATCTTAGTTTGACACCATAATTCAGATCTGCATGCCTCTTTAATTGCTTTCGGCATAGAACTCTTAGAAAGTTGAGATGCTTTCTTGTAGAAATTTAAGTATGTCAGACGCTTTGATTTGTATGACTCTGATATGTGCAATGTCGTAATTTGGGATAACAATTTTTGCATTGAAATATTAATTTTTGTTGCATGTTTCTCCATCTCTTTCTTAACCTCATCCCACGAATCCATGTTTTTTAACTTTTCTATCAATGGCATCTCCTGATGTTGATATTTGCTTGCAGAGTTCCCATTGGTAATAAATCTTGTTTTTATTATGTTTAGTGGATCATAATTCCAGTGATTGACAAAATCAAAGCAAAAAAGTTGACCAAATCATTTGCCACTTTGAAAGTATTTCTTTCAAATGTGAGGCTTCCAATTGCAAAAGGCAAGGAAGGAAATATCATTTTCTTTTGTTGTCTATTGAAAAATTCATATGCGCTCTCCATCTATTGTACATATTCCAGTGCAAAAACTCTTTCTGTAACATGCATTGGAAGTTTGCACGGTTCAACCACTAAACCGTAAAACCTTAACATAGTGTAGTCTTCAATGAAGAACCAATCAACCAATTGAATTTGACTTCCCAGTTGAATGCAATCTTTACAAGACACAAGCAATCTCCACATTGAAATGCCTATGATTTTTTGGTAACTAGGTGCCAAAAAGAAATCTACAAAATGGTTCTAGTTATTATTGTTATCATTCATCCTCATGGACCTGGAATCTCTAATTTCTTCTAGGTTTTCTCATCAAACTTATAGACCTCAATATCAAGCTGCTTGTTCTCAATCTCAAATATTGGGCGATGCTTTGCTAAAAGAAGGTAGCACAAGTAACTTGTGAACCTAAATATCTTCATCTTGCTTGTAGTTGTACTTTGTTTAATTATTAGTAATTGTTCTTGCATAGATTCAACAATGTGCTGAGCATAATTATATCTTACTTCTACCTTCTCAACTGACTGACCTCGACAATGGATATTATAAATCATTTCAAGAACACTGGCCCCCACTTCCTTGTTACTGTCCAATCTCAGACAAAATGATAACAAAGAAATAGTATTTTGAACCCATGGCACAAAAATATCATATTAATAAGGAGGCTTATGGTCTATGTCCAATGTAACAGTAACACTAGTATAAACAATAGACGACTTTGAGCTTATTAAACCCTTAATATATGAATCTTGAAAAACTCAATCCAGTTTATCATAAGCCTGTGCTAATTTATCTAACTAAATGTGCTCGTTAAAGTTTTCTGGTTTAAACCCTAGCCCTAGGTCTAACAGAGTGAAAAAATCACTCTCAGTTATGGATAAAATTTCTTCCTGAGTGTTTTGGTTGACAATTGTTTTTCTATTTTCATCATAATATTGAGCGCATAGCATTACAATTTCAAGGCAAGGGAACACTTCAGATATAGTGAGATTTGCTAATCCACTAACCAAAGCAGCTAGTTTATTTATATTTGCACCAATACTTTTGTTATATTTGAAATAATTTCTCCCTTTTTGTGGATCTTTCCACTTATTAAACAATGAATATCTAATTCCCATCATTCCCAAATCTCCATGGATAACAGGATCAAAAATATCATGACATTCATCGGTGAAACTTATGGTTTGTAGCACTTGCCTGAGTTCTATAATGTCTTTCTTTTCCTTTTTGCTTCCACTTGTACTAGAGGTTTTTGACTTTGTTTTGCCCATATGCCTGCTACTGGTTATTACACAAATTTCTTCTTCAAGCCCTATTTTAAAAAATTGTAAAGTGTAAACCTAAGATAGTAAGATTTCTATTGCTACAATTGCACTGCAAAAAAAATATTAAAAAAATTTAAATACCCGAAATCAAGATTCGAGATTCAATAATAATGGTGCTAGCAGATACTTAGATAATTGGTGTTGTCCTGTAATACTCAAGTTTCAGACTTTCCGTCTTCAAAACAAAAAATGGAATTCAATCAGAGTCTTTGAAAAGTTGAAATTCGAAAACCCTATGGTATTGGACTCTCAAGAATTCTAAACTTCATAGTCTAAAAACATAAAAGTAAAAGGTTAATAGTTAAAAGTTAAAATGTAAGTAGCTAGTGGTTTAAAGTATTGTACTATGTACAGTGTACATGTAACTGTCGTCAATAATGTACATAATTATAATAATAAAAAGTAACAATTAATTACATTATACATTTGAATTTTGAATTTTGTACATTTTAAATAGATTTATAATAAAAATCAATTATCAAACTTAATAATCGACAGCCCCTGCAGCCTTACCCGATATGATTTTCGGGTTGATTTGTGGAATGTTATTGTTGTTGTCAAGAGTCATCCAAAATCGTGAAACTTGTCACAGACACGTGTCATGATTCTGGATGTTTCTTGACAACAACGATAGCATTCCCAAAATTTACCCACAATTCATCTCGAACCATTGATCTTTCTTTTACTTAACAATCGAGATTAACTAATAAACAAGACTAAGAATAGTAACTAAGTCCTGACACTTAATCGAGCATTGCAATGACCGGACACGTGTTACGATTCTGGATGAATCTAGGCACATGGGAAAACATTAGATCCAAATCAATCCAAAATTCATCTCGGGCTATCGATCTTTTTTTAATCAATAGTTGGGACTCGGACGTAACTATAAGAAAGAATCTTGGACTACATGTATCCCGATTTTGGGAAGAAATAGAATTTAACTTAGAACTTTTAAAATTTGGCCCGAAATAGAGATGTGGTCGTTGATCTATTATTCATTGAATGGTCCAGATCAATTTGTAAATTGTTAAACCTTTTGCATAACAAATATTAATAATTTAAATTATAATTTATCTTATTGTTGCACAATGCAACTTTAAATTTAAATCACAAGGTGCAGTAACCAGTTGCAATGTTGCACACATTGTAACTAAATGATTTAGTTAAAATTTAAAACATACAGATTATTTGAATTTCTTCACAATTTCCAAAATCCCTAATTTGGATTAGAATAAAATTAAACATGTAAAATTAATGAAACTTCGAATTTTTGAAAATATAAAATTATAATTTGTAAATTGTAATAAATTATCAGTCATCGATCAATAATTGCTTGATAATGATAATTTAATAATTGTAGCACTTTTACTTAATTAAAATTAATTTAGATTATAATCAATATTTGTTAAATTGCTTCAACTTGATAATAACTTAATTTAAATTTAAATAACCATGGCATTTTTCATTTAATTCAAAATATGATAAAAGTTAAAAATATTATGATGATCATGACATTTAAATAAATTTAGATTTGAAAATAGGAAGTAATGAATTAATAAACTAATATTCAATATTTTATATATAAGTTATAATTTGAACTTTATTTTCAAATCAAATTTCAATATTATTTATACAATTTAAATTGTATGATCAAGAATCATAAATCATGATGTTACATATATCATAAGTTTAACTTTAACAAACTATTTTTTTTTTTTTTAATATTTGTAAATAAATTAATAATAGTTAAAACTATTATTACTATTAACTTACATGGCCCTAGCCCCTACGTTTATATATTATCAAAATTTACAGGTTTTGAAATTTAAAGGACATACATATACATATTACAAATTTTCATTGGATAATTTTAAATTAAAATTTTTTTTACTATAAATCATTAATCAAGTATGAAACCATTAAGAGATTGTTGAAACCCTTTTTTTGTTTCTAACTTTGTAACAATTCATTTTTTATAACAGAGTCACAGATTAACATTTGAACAGTGCATTGAGAAGTCAAAAACAGAGTCGCAGACTAACAGGAACAAAGATTTGAGAAGTCAAAAACTATTGTTTTCATTGATTACATTTGAGATTGTACAATGTACAGATTCATAGCATAGATATTCAAAATAGCTGATTAAATTAGTCTGATTTTCCTATTTCGTAATTTACATTCAAGGGCAAGACCCAATCCCAAGTAACTACTTATCGTTTTTATCAAAAACAAATATCTTAAAAACATTTTTTTGCCCAAAGGGCAAAGATCAAGAAAACAGAAAACAAAGAACCAAGGAACAGGGAGCATCAACAAACTAGAGGCTTGAAGCCTTCAATCAAAAAAGATCTTCAAGCCCCTCCACGAGGAATCTCTTGGAGATGATAATGTCGTTGAGCTCATGCAGCCATGTGAAGTCAATGTTGCTGACGTCATCCAACAACAACCACTTCCGCAAAAAATCTCTCCTAAGCCGCGCCCACTTTCAATGGCGAGTCAATTGGCGTTCATTTATGTTGAGAAGGAAGGGATGCTTTTGTACAATGCTCCCTATGCCTTGCTCCCAACACTTGTCTGCTATGTCTGCAAAAGGGATGCCAATGCCCGGCCCCAATACCTATTTGGCCAATACAAGAATTTTGACATCGTCTTCTAAAAATGTTACACAGAAGCATCAAAATGTCTACTTGATTGCCTCCAAAATAAGAAGAGACACGAGGAAGCAGGAGGTAATATCTGTGGACACGCAATGCCTCTTCTCATTTTTGATGAATTCATGGCCAAGGACCATGAACAAAGCATAGCAGATAAAAGGACCTGTGGCATCTTCCTTGCAAACCATGGCTAGGACATCCTCAGTTATCATGCCCAAAAAGGGCTTTTGCAAACCCATTGTGGTGCATTTCAACCGAATTGGCGTATCCATGACAATTACAAACCTAAGATTCTAAGAAACTCTGGAAACCAAATTGAGAATTTGAGAAATCATAGTGAAAGAGGAATTAAAGACTCTTTAATTGTAGTTGCATTAAATTGTTCAGCATTCACGATCTTTCACATCTTTTGTTTTCATATTCCTATTAATTTGCAAGTGTGGGGAATGTACTCTCATTAATGTCAGACGGTCAAAGTGCCTGCCAAGTTGGCTGTAAATGGAATCTAATAATTGTAACTATCAGTTCCACATTAATGATTTTAATCTTGATATGATCTTCACTACATTCCGGTTAATGGTTTCTGTGCAAATCTTTCCACGTGTCTCCATTCCGAAGAATTTCATGCGGCTCCATGTCTTTTCAAGCATCTAGCCCCAAAATGCATCTTTTAGTTTTGTCGTTGACACTAACATTATCAATAATAGGCAGTACACTAGTCAATAGTCAGTACACTTGGAAACCATGAAGCCCTAAAAGGTCACTAGACAATACACTTGCAAATTCGCTTTCAAATTAAACAATTTTTCAGTTTACCACTAAAGATTAGCCAAGACCATTATTATTCGTTTTCCTACAAAACAAGTAATTCGCCTTTGACATTACAATCTCATTTTTGGCAAGGAAAAAATAGCCATCATTTATTTATGTCAACAAGAAAAAAAAATTAATCTGCCACATTTAAAATGATTTTTGTTAGGGCAAGAAAAAAATCACCAACATATAATATTTTATTTCCCTACATGGAACAAAAAAATCGCCCTCGACATTAAAATTTTCCCACTCATAAAATTTTGGATTCACCAACATTTTGGGCATTTTTTTTGGGAGGGGTTTCTTAAAGTTATCCCTAATTGCCGAATGTGAGGCAGTTTGCACCAAGACCTTGGGTTGGGAGAAGTTGATCTGAGAAGATCTTGATCTGGTGGTGATCGTTTGCATTGAGAGCCTTGGTTTGTGATTCTTGGTGTGAGGTGGTCGATTGTGATCTAACCTACACTTGTAGAGGATTTTCGTCAATCAATCATTTGGATGTGAAGATGGATTTTTTGTAGAGGGTTTGCGAAAATCTTGGAAGATGCCTCTGAGAAGATTGTACCCTAGGATGATTGCAGATCTCCATGATGTAGTGGAGAAGAAGATTTAAGAGGTGTTTTCTCGGATGGATACTACTTTGTCTGATCAAGTTAAGGAAGGGATAGTTGAGTTTTGTAGAGATTTATGGAGTTGGAGTCTACCGATCCAAAAGTGAGTTGTTTGGCCAATTAGGAGACTTGTTTGAGAACGAAGAGGGCATGGAAAGTTCGAGGTGGAGGTTGGTTTTGTTGATCAGTTTTTGGAGTTTGATGTGAAACCTGCAGAGCAACTTGTGGTTGTTGCTGAAGAGGTTCCTATCCTTGTCGATGCTAGGATGGAGATTGGTTTTTATGATCAATTGGTTGAGTTTGACATGGAAATTGCAAAGCACTTGGTCGTGGACAATCAAGTTGTTGCGGGTGATAATTTGTATGTTGCAAAGCATCTTGGTGTTGGGAGTTTGACATATGTTCGTGATGGCTTTCATATTGCTACTAGTGTGGATTTAGTTTTGGATCTGCCTGTTGTTGTTGTGGATGTGGAGTTTGATGCTCTTGTTGCTGATATGGATTGTGGTGATAAGTTGTAGACCCTATTTGTGGGTTACTTTGTTGTTCAGTTTATTCATGTGAGTGAATATGTTGATCGGTTATTTGTAGATTTGCAAAAGAGGAATTGGTTGATGGACTTGTTCATTTTCTTGGCTTTATGAATTGGCAAGCCTTGGGTGAAGATGAAGTGGAAGTCTTATTTTCTTGAAGAAACAAAGTGTGGGACACACTTTTCTTTGTACCACAAAAGTCTGATGCAGGAGCATCTAAGGTTCTTGAAGATTTTGGCATTTTTGGTGGAAGACTGGAGATGCTTGATCATCTCTATGGTATTTCTCAGTTGGAGGCTTGACCAAATGGGCTTGGTGAAGAAGCTTGGTGTTCAGTTGAAGTGTGTTACTCGGTTAAGGAAGTGTTGCTCGGTCCTTAATTGGGTAGTTCTTGGTTGCAATGTTGACCAAGGAGCTCGGTCACTGAAGGGGCTCAATTTCAAAAGGCACTCGGTCGGTGAAGGAACTCAACAAAGCTTACGGTGTTCCATGATGCTTGGGGAGCTCAACAGGCATGTTTGCTTGGCAATTCATGGATTGTTCGTGTTTGCTAACACTTGGTTGTGTGGTTATCGAGGATTAATACAAGAGTTAACATTTTGTATTTAATTTTTGTTGCAAGCCGACTTGTGGCTTAAATATGCATTTAATGTAAGGGTTTATTTAATTTGTAACTTGCTAGGCCGACTTGTGGCTTAGTTGGGTATAAGTAGGGGGTTTGGGGGAGTCTTGAGTGAGAATATTTTATTCAGCATGTAGTTAAGAGGAGTGAAGTTTGTGAGCAAAGCTAGTAGTTGGGGCTTGGGAAACAACGAGATTGCTTGTTGGGCTTGCAAGCACAAGTTTCGACCTCGTGTGAGGTTTCTTCCAGAGTGTTGTTGTGTTACAAATATGGGCTAGCTAGGGTTTGGGTTGGATCTTGAGGGATCTTGCAAAACTATTACGTGCTTTTATTTGGTCGTAACTGGGAAGGCCTTACAACCCGGCACATTGCATGTAATCAGTTGTATGGTATCAAATCTTGTATCTTGTATTGTCTTTCCGTTAAGTGGTTATTTGCTGGGGGCTAGGACATCTCCTTTGGGGATACTCCTGCCTTGCACTGCGTCACTAAAGGAGACTGCACTTTTACTTCTAGCAAGAAGATCAATCCTAGTTCTGAACTGTATCAAACTGCACAGTAGGGGAACCAACAGATTTATCATCATTCATCATAAACAGGCAAATATAGGATGTGTGCATCCGTAAGAGCATAACAAACTAACCTAAGAGCATCTAGCTAGACAGTCATACAAAGAAGGATACTTCCTCTAAAACATTTTCATAATATCCATAGCAGTCCTCAAAAGACGAAGCAAAAATAAGCAGCTAGTCCTTTATGCCTAAGACAAGAAGAACCACCAATCAAAGTATAAGCGCAGAGAAACTAGGGTTCCTTGGTAGCAACTCAAAAAAGAAGGTTATCATGGTCTCATATCTAAATGTGCCTGAAATTGCTAATACCCATAGGGATTTTGACTACAAATATTTAAGAGGTGCATAAAAATGTCAATGATTAGTTCTAACAACAAATAGCATAAGTTGGAACAATTAAACATCTTGTGTTAATGAGCTCTAATTTCCCTTGAGTGTTGCTAGAGGTGGCCTACTTTAGCTACCATTCCTTTCTCTTCCTCTAAAGTTCTCACATATGTTTCCTATAGTTCTAGACAATTTCATAGTCTACTAAGTTGTATTAGTTTGTTTTGCTTCATGAGCAATTTACTTCTCCCTTGGACATGGATTAAGCAATATTTCCATACCTATTTGTAACTAACCACAATTTAAGTATTAGTAGACATACATTGCTTGCTAGTGAGGATCAACAGAAAAATCTTGATTATTTATTTCAATAAAACAAAATTATTATGTATGCCAAACCATTTTTTATATGCACGAAAGACAAATGATCATGCTACACTCAGAAATATTCAAATACTAGTTGAAAGCTGAGGCACAGGGACGTGTAACCTGGCATTTTGGTTCCCAAGATGCCTTGGGGAAATTTCCCCAATGTCCCCCAAAAAAACAATTTGTAGAGGGGACATTTCTAAGCTGCGGGGATGTCACAAAAACACCCAGAACGTCCCAGGGACAACCAGCCATTCCCTTTTCTTCATTTTTGCTTCATCTTTTTAATTACCCAAAAATAAAATGCCTCGCATCCCCTCAATCGTTGGGTTTTCTCACATTTAACACCTTGTGCAGTTTATCATTGCTGCCTCTCAAATCCATTGCGATCTCCATTACCAAATCCCCACTAGTTATTGGGATCTCTTGTCATATAAGTGGGTCTAAGAGTGGAGACCAAATTCAAGAACTTAAACAACTAATTTAATCATTAATATGATATCATTGATCAATAATGAATTCATTAAACTGAAGAAGAGGAAATGTAAAATGTTGTAGTGCAAACTTGTAGCCTTTCAGCATTTTGGCATATGCAACATTACTATTTTTCATATGCAAGTTGACATAAATTATGGAGGCAATTAAGTATTACCATTAACTTTTTTTACTTTCATTTCAACTCTATTGTTGTGTTTTAATTCTATAATGTATATGTCAATAAGATTACATTTGCAACTTTATCAATGTTATGATTTGTTATATAAATATTTAAATTTCTCTATATGCCCCATGCCATCCCAACAAATGGCCCGAATAAATCCCATCCCCAAAATATGTCCCCTCATCCCAAAAACTTGGCAGAACATAGGTCGAAAGTCGAATGATCTACCCCAGAAAGTTGCTAAGAAAAGAATTGCATATATCATTAGGAGAGCACAGAATTATAGTAATTACCATCAACTATCATAGTGCAGTCACCAGTTTTAGAATTAAAATTCTTTAACATCAAAAAACACTGCTTTAGATAAAAGTCTCTCGTCTGACCAGTATAAAAAATCAACATCTTATTTAAAACAGAAAAAAAAGCCTAAGATGAAAAAGTTCCGCATCCAACTAGTGCACAAAGTAAGTACATCTTTATTTATTCTTTAACATTTGGGGAAAGAAAACATACCAAAAATGAAAGTTCTTCATCCAACCAGTGTACAAAGTTAACAACATCTTTAATGTTTGTATAGATGGCTAGACGAACTTCATTAGCCAGCGATTGAACAAAGTCGCCTTGAGTTTCTACATCAGCTTTGACCTGACATCGTGAAGAACATTAGAACAAACCATTCCATTTTCTTCCATGGAGAAAATAATCTCTACAACCGTGCAGCTATAGCACAGAATTTAAGATCCATAATATTTGAACTGTCAACCTGAAAGACATATAACAAGACTTTTATGTATTACTACAAATGTGGAACTTACAGCTAACAGATATGCAGATTGGTTCTCAAGCTCTCCAATTAAGTTATTATGAGCATCTGCAACATTGTTGGATGTGGCAGATCTCACATTAGCAACCTCCTTTTGGGCTTCTCTTTTCACCAAAGATTGGTAAAACTCAACTACTTGTGGCACTCTATGAACTTTATCTCCTGTTTGTCTTTGCAAATCCTGCAGGCCATTGGGAGGTGGTGGTGGAGGGGGAGGCATACCAACAGCAGCCGTAGATGGGGGTAGGGGTGGAGGAGTTGGCATGCGAATGTCACTTGAAGCTTTAAATGGAATACCATTGTGTGTTGGAGAACCCATGGAAGGCTTGGGGGGTGCCTTTGCAACCTTTGGGGCCCTCTTTTGTACTTCTACGAGTTTCATTTTGCTGATTTTTGGCTCTTGACATTTATTGTCACATGGGGAGTTAGTTTGACAATCTCCAAATTCAAGAGCTTCCAGGATCTTCTTTCCTGTTAAATTCTCTGGTCTCACATCTTCAGTAAGTGATTCTGTTTTAAATTTTTCTGAATTTTTTCTCCTTCTGTCCTGTTCTGCTTTGCCTTTAATAGCATTCTCTCGTTGCAATGCTAACCAATGTCTATTTTTTGAGCCAGGCTTCTCTCCCTCATGTTTGCCTGTCGCAGACTTTGACACGAGTCTAAAGGAATCTGCCACACTGATTGATGAATCCTTCAATTCTGAAGATGTTTCTGACATGTTGTTACTTGTATCCCTTTCAGGCGAACCGACTGATGGCATTTCTACACCATGTGCCTCAAGAAATTTTGTTGCTATATCATGGGCATCAAGTAATGTGCTTGATTTAGACTGTGTCTTTGTGTCAGAATCAACTTCCCTTCTAAAAAAGTCAATGGAACTACCATTGCTTGAGTTTCTTGACAATAAAGCATCGGATGGGACACTTGACATTGAATATCTGTGTCGTGGGCTCTTTTTCCAGTTGATAGAACCATTTCCTCTTCTGTCCCCTGCTGATCCACCTAAAGATGCCACAGAGTCATCCTTACTTCTTCCCCACCTTTTAAGTTTGTGGATCAAGCTAGACTTTTTTGATCTGTTTTGTCTGCTAGATGCACTATCCAAAAAAAAGTCATCAAAATCAACACTCTCAGAAGGAGTGGATGTCCTGGATGATGCACTCTCAAAGTCATTATCTGTAAACTCTTTTTCATGCAATGTAAAAACATCTGGCCCAGCGTATTCGAACATAAGCTGTTTTGCCTTCTCCTGGGATCTTGGGCTCAAGCTTTTGTTGAGATCGGGTGCAGTCACTTTCCCTGGAGGAGCTTTGTAGTTCCTCAACTCATAGCGCAGGCATGCATTAACCCATCTCAAATAAACTAATTCCTCAACTTCACTAAACCGATTATTTTGTAGTCCTTCTATTTGCTTTGACAGATCTTTATTCTCATGCCTCAATAAATTGACCTCCTCTCTTGCCTTTTCAATAACCTCTGTCTGTAGTTTAAGAAAAAAATCAATACCTTTTATTGGAACCTAAGAACCACATTAGACACATAGAGAACAATTCAAACACAAAATTGTAAATCGGAAAAACCTTATGACTCAGATACAACATGCATAGACCTAGAGAAATATAGATGGAAAAATGTACCTCGGTAATTTTAGAAAGGGAAGTGATTTTTGCTTCTGCATGGTCTAGTTTCACTATCAACTCCCGCTTTTCTTGTTGCAGCTCTTTGTTGGCCCTTCTTAACTCAACTACTTCCACTTCAAGTTCTTTCAATTGCTGTAATTTTTTCTCCAATTGAAAATTCCTTTCAGAAGCATCTTTCTCCTTATCTTCAAGAACCGCGATTCTTTGTTGAAGCATATGAAGTTGTTCATTTGACTCTTTAGCATCCATTTGTATCTGTCTTTGAAGCTCCTCAATGATTGATCTAGCAGATTCAAGCTCTTTGTTAACTAAAGAAGCATCTGCTAATTCCTCTTCAATTTTCTTCTTTTGGGCTTCCAGAGCATTTATTTTTAAATTAAGCATTTCAATCTCAACTCCATTAAGCTTGAGTCGCCTCTGCAATTCAACAATGCTTGCTTCCTGTTCCTTTAGACCATAATACTCGAGTAATTCATTTTCATAACTTTCTTCCCTTTTCTGAAATTCTTGGACAAGGGCCCTCAATCTTTCAATTTCTGCACTTGTATTTGTCATTGCCTCCTCATGCATATGCCTATCATGCTTAGGCATTACATCAGAATCTATCTCCATAGATTGTTTATCCTTATCACCATATTGTATAGTTTTAGAAGACTCATCTTGGGGTGGAAACCGAAACTCCTCCAATACAAGATCACTGAATTCTGGCAGGAGGAGCTGTTCATCATCAGTCAAGTTCTTGCTGCTCAATGATGGACTAAGGCTGTCAACTCTTTTAACCTCCTCCTCCTGCTGCTGCAAATCCCACCAAAGCATAACATGATTATTTGTTTGTTTAAGGGGTTATTCATTCATATTCACCAGGGTACCATACAGGTTACCCTGCTTCAATAATCATATTACAATTTGCGCCTCCTCTAGGTGGCTTCATAAGGACTAGCTAATATGCTATATAGGCATTTGTGACTCATCTTGTACTAACATAAGACTTTTCACTTTACCTTATGTATGGTATTTGTACCTAATTACATTTAAACCTCAAGAAAAAGTTAGGAAGTACATCAGACCTTGACAATTCTTATTGAATATTTATACATAGTGAACAAAAACCGAACAGGACGAGAAGATGCTAATGGTCCAAACTAAGGGCTAGCCCATCAAAGCTTAAATGTGAGATAAGCAGATGGACAACATAGAAATAGGAATTGGAATAGACGATCTCTGTAATCTGTACCACGGAAGCAATATAATCAAACAAGAATTTCACCATGGGACATCCATCTTATGGTTAAATTAAAGTCGGCACCTAAGGAATTCACTTTATTTTAAGTTCTTTAAGAGGTGAAAGTAAAAAATGCGAGGGCGAAAGTAAAGGATATGAGGATATTTCTAATCAGAACCAAAAGAAGAGGAAGCAGGCTTCAGTTGGACGCAATATCCTCTTCCAACCTCGGCCCTTCAGGCAGCTATGTCTTAAATAATAAAAACAGATTGTTCCCGGGGAGTTAACTAAAATCAATTCATGCAATTTCATACCTTTTGCAAAGGAATTATAACCCAACTAACTATTATGCTAATATGCCTTCTGGCTTCAGATCCTGAATCAAAGGGTTCACTAAAAACAAATAAAACAGGTGCTTACAAACCAAAACTAAGATCGTACGACTCAAAATACTTCTCGTTAGAAGCGAAATGAATACCAAAAACCCATGAGCAAATAGAAAGAATTGGTATAGATTTACATACATCATTTTTCTGTGTTGAATCAGCTTTCGAGTATGAACAGATTTGTTTATTGATTTCGACATTGCTTTCTTCTTTTCCCTGGATTAAATACTGGGGTTCTGTATCCAGAATTAGCCATACGTTTCAGAAAATACATCGTAAAAAAAATCCACAACCTTTAAATATCAACACATGAGCTTTTCCAGAAACCCAAAAAGCCTAAAAATCATTATGTGACAAGTTGAAGGAAGAGGTAGCAATAAAAGGAAGAACATATAGTTACTTCTTGCAGGATTCGATCGACTGGCACTCTTACTTCTGAGATGAGTCAATACATAAACTGCAACAGACAAGCTGACAGCAAGGCCTATCTTTACTATCATATATGGAAATTTTCTATTTTCTGGCCCCTGTATTCCTGAGTCATCCCACTACAACTCGTGCTTTATTCGCTCACCCGACGCGCTGATTTAAGCAATCCATCCAAAACAATCTAACCTCTTTCATTCTTCAAAGCAACGAAAGCCGAAAACTCTTTAAAGAAAGGACTTTGAGCGCTGCAAAACAAAGCAAGCAAGCGTTAAAAACACGAGGAAAATCAGCTTAGAAAAGCCGACATAAAATTCGTTAGCAATAAGTTCAATTAAAAACGAATAAAAGCAAAAACTTAAAACTTAGAATTCATGTAACGTTAATTCCAATAAAAATTGAGATAACGGAAACATATATATATATATTCATTACCCAAAGAGACGACTGGTCCATCGTCATTAAATTCTTGAAATGAGAACATGTCAACAAAAAAACGGAAAATTCAAGTCTTCTGGGAAAATTCTGCACAATACTCGATCAATCTCCACACTCCTCCCCAAACGGAAAAAAATTCCAACAATCTTTTCGCGGCAATTAATAACTGCTGCGAGTCCAATACCAATATTTAATGGGAAATTTAATGGCAAAACACCTCAAATTCGAGAAAATTCAACTACGATAATCAAAAACCGTTGAAATTAATCATTTCAACTTAAATTAGGTGGCCGAGGCGGCAAGATTTGCACTGTTCGCTCAAGGGTTTCGAGAAAAAACAGAAAAACATACGCAATGTCAAAAACTTTCTGTGCTAAAAAGCAAAAACACAAATACATTTCCCGGCCGTCGATAAATGATATGCCATCGACGTCAATTCGATACTTGTGCTTTTGTCATCCCGAATATATTCTCTCGCAATTGATTTAGTATTTAAAAATCACAAGTTCATTTGTTACATATTCATTGAATATTATAAATTTACTAATTACAGAAGGATTTGAATTTAAATAATAATTCACAAATTTAATATATTACATATGGATTTAAAAAACTCACAAATTTTAATTTTTATATTGATTTCAGAAAGATTTTCAGATTTGTCCTTGGTAATGGTTGTCTGGTTTTAATGGCTATTTTAATCGGTCCACCAGATCTTAGAAAAGTGGGTCCACTCTCAACTAGTTTTTTTTCTTTTTCGCTTTTTAAATCTCGCGTGGGACTTGTTTCGCCACAACTTATACCTATTTCACGTGAGTTATTCCGTGAAGCTGAGTCAACTCCGAAGATTGTGTGCGGACTAGTAGCTATGGTGCTTATCGTGGGTTTTAATGGCATTGAAGTTTATCATTTTCTTGGATGAAACATTTACAATGGAATAGAGTAGCACATATTTATAATTTTATTTATTTATTATTATTTTCATGGAAGATCTAATATCATCCACAAAGAAGTTTTAGTGTGAGGTGGATCTATTTAGAATCACCTAACTTTGTCACTCGATTGATATGAGAGCTTATTATTTTGAATGGTATATATTTTGCAGATTCATATGGTACATGATTTGGGCCTCATCTCTAATGTTGTGGAGGTGAGTTCCTCATTAACACTTGATTCTAAGTAGACTCATTTAGAATCATTCAACTTAACTTATTATTTTGAATGGGACATATTTTGCCAGATTCAGATGGTACATGATTTGGGCCTCGTTTATTATCATGAGGAGGCCACATACTCATTAAGACTTGATTCTTAGTAGACTCGTTTAGTAACATTCAACTTCACCAATACATCAATATAAGGGTATATAATTTTGAAGGGTGTATATAATTTTGAAGGGTATCTATTTTGCCAAATTCACTTAGGGCAATGATTTTGGACTCATCGTTGATGGTGTCGAGGTCTTGCACTTATCAAGATTGGTCTTTGGTTGACTCATTTAGAATCATTCAACTACACCAATAGATTAATACAAGGGTATATAACTTTGAAGGGTATCGATATCGCCAAATTTACTAGGGGTGCCATTTTAACGTCATCCCTAATGATGTTGGGTCTTCTACTCATCATGACTTAATCCTTTGCAGACTCATTTGGAAGCATTCAACTTCGCTAATAGATCAATAAGAGTATATATAATTTTGAAGGCTATCCATTTCGCTAAATTCACTCAAGGCACGATTCTAGCTTCATCTCCTTGCATCTATCAAGACTTGATACGTAGTGGAGAACTATTCAACTTCACCAATTGATTAACATGAGAATGTATAAATTTAAAGGGTATCCATTTCACTAAATCTATGTGGGGCATGACTTCAACATCATCTTTTATGCTTTTAGGGTCTTCAACATCATCCCTTATGATTTTAGGGTCTTGCACTAAACAAGACTTGATCTTTGGTTGGCTCATTTTAGAATCATTCAACTTCACCAATATATCAATATGAGAGTATATAATTTATATATTTTATAAGATTTGAATTTGTGATCGACCTTTCAAATATAAAGTATAAATGTGAAATATAATATGGAAAGAATTATCATGATTATTTATACATATTAAATTCTATGTAATTATAACAGTGCCATATGTATTTTCATGACAAGTTTTATTTAGCTTTGGATTTTCTAAGAGAATATTTTAATACAATTGAAGGTTAGAATCTATTAATTTTAAATAGCTCATTCAAAGCTACAAATAGAAAAGATATTAAAATCAAACCATCAAAACAAAGTTAGTGTCCAAGAGAAATGTAAGCACACAATAGTTCACTTCAATACCAACCAAGGAAGCAAAGATGTTTGAACGAGGATAAGATATAAAACCAAAAAGTAAGGGATTGTTATCCAAATTTTCAAAACTATGAGAACAAAAATGAGTTGCAATCTTATGAAAGAAAATAATATGAAAACCCACAATTGTATCCTAACTAAATGAACCTAATGAATAAGTTTTATATCGTACTAAAAATAAGCATATCTAAAATGAATACAAATAGTAAATTATCAAAATATCATGACTTGCTCTTTGTTCGACTCATTTAAAACCATTCAATTCACCGATAGATCGGTAGAGAGGTATATAAAGTTTTGAATGTCATCCATTTTGACAAATACACTTGAGGCACGACTTTACTTTGGTCTCTTATGATGTTAAGGTCTTGCACTCAACAAGACTTGATTTTGTGTTGGCTCATTTTAGAATCGTTCAACTTCACTGATAGAACTATATATAAAAAATAAATGTAAGATTTAAATTTAGAATAGACATTTCAAGAATAAAAGTATAAATATGAAATATTATATAAAATGAATTGGTATCAAATTAATTGTAATTATAATGGTTACATGTGTATTTTTTGTCAATTTTTATTTAGTTTTGGATTTTCTAAGAGAATATTTTAATATGATTAAAGTTTAGAACTTATAAAGAGATTGATCACTCATTAAAAAATATCAAGAGAAATTATATTAAAAACAAGCTATCAAAAAAATTTAGTGTTAAAGAGAAATATAAGCACGTAATGGTTCACTTCAATATCAACCAAGAAAGGAAATATGTTTGCAATGAGGATAAGACATAAAACCAAAAGGAGGCAAGGTATTGTTTATTTGAATTTTCAAATCTATGATGACAAAGATGAAGCAGATTATTGTAAAAGAAAAGAATATGAAAGCTTACAATTGTATCCTACCTAATATGTAAATATACATAATCCAAGTCCTACTACAAGTTCATGTTAGGTGTATATACACAAATTTATCTTGTAAATAAGGGAAAGAAAAAACTTGAAAGAAAAATCACCCCAAAGAGAGAGAATACAAACAAACATGTGTGTGTGTGTACACGCGCGCGCGCGCGTGCATGTGTGTGTGTTTGTGTGTGTGTGTGTGTGTGTGTGTGTGTGAGAGAGAGAGAGAGAGAGAGTTAGAGTAACACATTTGTATATGAATGATGAAGGTGATCCATTTGTGGCAAATGACTTTTCTCCCATTAGGAAGAAACCATCTCAATGGTAAATAACGAACTAACTTATATTTTAAAAAAAAGGTAATGTAAGGTATGCACTTTTGGCATGACTCTTGACTTTACTCAAGTGTCCTCACATAAACATAAAAGGATGGATCCATGCACAAAAGTGGAAGTAATCTAAACCCATGTAAAGAAAAGTGAAATCCTACATCCAAAAACAAGGTAGATGAGACAATAAAGGTGAATGGTTTTCATCAAAGAGGATTGAATGTTACTTATCCTAAACATATAATATGATTTCCAAAAAATAAAGTTTCAATATGTATCAAATGTTCATCTCAATGATCTAAATTAGGGAGATAGTGTATAACTTATTACTCTTAACATGAAGAAGTGAGAGGACAAATTGGAATGTCACGTATAAATTAAAAATTCATGTATTACAAACCACAATATGGTGACTCATAAAATCTAAAAAAATGATTGCATCTAATGTACAAAAAGTAGAAGTGTCCATGTCATCATAACGTTGAAAACCTTATAAATATATTAACTTGTATAAATTACTATCATCTAAATTACATTATCTTATCATTAATGAGTATAAAGGTATACATTATCTCATCAAGTGAGGCTTTCCTTATGGGTCTTTTCGGGTTTTCTTGCTCTGCTCCCCCCTACACCTTTATGTGGGATTCTTGCTTTTTCTCTTCATCAAGGTCTTAGGTGATCTAGGTTTGGGTGGGTTTTTGTCTAAGTGTCTTCCCAATGAGAAGGAAGCTTCTTTTTGCTCTGCAATTTGTTCCTATCATGAGCAAGGTGTTTCTTTCGAATTCCAACCCCTACGGTTGGATTCTCATTGCTGGCACACTTCACCAAATGAGATCCCAAGGAACAAAAGTAATGGTGAAATTTATAGGGGTATTTGAAGGTTGATTCATAGTGAGAAGATCTGAAGAACAAAAATCTAAAGCTATGGAACTCTTAGAGTATAGATCCAAAGTCGGAATTTGATTCTGTGTAGAGGAATGAACTTCCATCAATTTGAATGCTTCCTCTTTGGAAGCAAACATCTTCAAGTTCATTTCCAAAGTAAAGTTGGGAAAAGAAGTGGAATAGTGACCAAATCAATATAAATATTTCCAGTTTTTCTTTTTTGGAAAACATATGTCTCAATCATACTTTCTACCTAAAAGGAAGAATATGAAGCTTCTATTCTAGAAGATATAAAATTGTGGAAATACTAAATTTTGATGCATAGACATTCTTTGGAAATACCACAAAGTTGTTTATGATGGAGTAGTTCGTGAAGTATGAACCCAATGTAAAGAAAATAATAGTCCAAGCCCTCAAGGTGAAAAGTTCATTTCATGGCTTCTCCAAGGAATGAGATAAATCACAAAGGAAAGCTTTGTGTTGAAAAGAAAGTGATAGGGTATCCAAGGCACCAAAGGAGTATTGCTCATGATATGATCCTGAATCAAAGGTGTTGGTCTGATTTTTCACAATGCAAATTTTTTTAAAAAATTTAGTGAAAAATCATGTGAGTCTTTGTGTCTTGCAAATTAGGGTTTTGTTCCTTGTATTTTTCAAACCCTTAGATTGCCCTAGTTCATAGCCTGGTCTCTATGTCATTAAAATCCTATTAAATTCTCAAGGTTTGTCTTCAGAGAATTTCTTAGAAACCCTAGTGCCCTGTCTTATTTTACCTTAGTTTTGAAAAACCCTCAAAATATTTTCAGAAAAATGTTTTAATGGTATATCATTTTACCTAAGGTTGGGCTTGTGTAAGCATAATTTCATTAAATATTGTTTAAACCTTTTTAGCCGTGTTTTGTTTGCATCAGGCTCGATTATTTTATTGAGAAAAGGTCCTATGTAACACAGATTTTGTGTGATCGTTGATCTTGATCAGATCAACGGGCATCGCATTCCCGCAATAACAAGATGCAGGGCTTTTAAACAATGATGGCATGCGCTATGATGACACGTAGCCCTTCCTAACGTTCCAGCCTCAGTGTGCCACAAAAGAATTTTTGATTATCGATCTTGCAAGAATCAAGGGCTATCGCATTCCCATAATAACAAAGTGCATGAATGTTATACATTGCGGGGAATTGCCAATGCGACGTGTGGCATAGTGTGACATCATGGGCCCGCCTTTCTCAGAATGTAATAATAACTTGTCTTATGTGGTACTTGTCAGATGAGCTGGAGTATTGAGAAAGCGTCTCATTGGTCTGACTAAGCTTACTAGATATTATAGTCATGCAAGATTTTTAATCATCAAATCAAGCATGGATCAATGGTACTCGCTAACTTGATATAGCAAGATGCTCGAAAGTTACGCATAGCGAGGTAGCGACTTGATGACACATGTCCCCAGTCATTAGTGGGCCCAGGTTGAAACGCCAACATTAAAGGAAAGGTATAGATGGGATCAGTTTATTGGTTTGACTTCTAGCGTGCTAAGAAGAAAACTTAGTCATGCCATATTGTATGCCACATGTGCTTAGCTGGAAATATTTGTGCTATGAACGCGAAAACCTCAGAAATAAATGCAGTAGTTAGGTGGGTTAGAGCACGAGGGTTGAGAGGAGTCATTTTATTGGGCAAAGTGGATGAAGCGACCATAAAGTGTAGAATTTTTCTTACACCATTGATCTTGTCTTGATCAATGAAGGGTGCTTGCCCGCATTGCGAACTTGAAGGAAGTTTAAGCAATGTGAGCAAGCGGTTTGTGGACATGTGTCCATGGTGGCGTCACTATTCCCAGCTTGGAAGGATTAAAGGTATAATTAGTGTCACTATTGATCTTTCGAAGATCAACGGATGGCGCAATCCCTCATTAGGAAAGTGCTTGTTGGATAAGGAATGCGGGGATGTGCCAGCTTAACGCATGGCAAAGATGATGTTAGGCACCACTTTCTCAGATTTTAATATGGGACCCACCTGCGTGGCAGTTTTTAGAAGGCACAGACTCACATGGAGCTTTCCCATTGGTTAGAAAGGCTGACTGGGTATTATTCATTTCAAATTTGGTATGATCGTTGATTTTGTTTTGATCAACGATTGCCACTTACCTGCAATTTCAAAGTGCAAGAAATTTAAGGAATGTGGGTAAGCGGTAATGCAACATGTGGCCCTGCTCCTAAGGACCTAAAGCTTATTTCTTTTTTAAATTAGAATTGCCCGATGTGGTGAAAATCTATGGATAAAATTTAAAGCTAATTGCAATTTGGAGGTAACGGTTACTGAGAGTTAAACATGGCATAGAGCTCATTCATGTGATTTCAATGCTCAAATATAATCTGTTATCTCGCCATTATTTGAACTATAGAATTGAAAGAAATTAATAGAGCATAAAGAAGTTTCAGAGCCAGGGCACAGAGATTTTATCCAGCGATTAGGAAAGTTGCAGCGGGAATTATACAGAGAAGAGGTGCAAATTTAATGTTGCGGATGAAATTGCAATCAGATTTAGATTTTTTTTTCATCTGATTTGACTTCTCCAGCAATTATAAGGATGAATTGAATGTTTTTGGAGGTGGTTGAAGTAATTGGTTTTTTGGCAACTGCACAAGTTGATCTTCATGGCAAAGTATAAGTGACATGTTTGGATCAGATTTTTGGAGCCTTAATACAGTTTGATGATTTCTTGATATTTCTCCATGAGATATTTGCATATTTTAGGTGGGGATATATCAT
Source organism: Cupressus sempervirens (assembly GCA_028749045.1). NCBI lineage: Eukaryota > Viridiplantae > Streptophyta > Pinopsida > Cupressales > Cupressaceae > Cupressus > Cupressus sempervirens. The sequence continues at coordinate 127,481,190 of CM053783.1, forward strand.
ATATTTTGGCATCATTTATAGTTTTCAAAGTGCAAGTAGATGAGGAAGTTCAGTTTTAGCAACTCCAGATTGAAGGCTCTTTCAGTAGGACAGATGTCAAGTTCAGATTAGAGACCCATAAAGATTTTCTCTCCTATATATCTTCCTTTTCTGCTCATTGTAAGGGTTCCAATTTTTTGAAGATTTTAGGAGCATTGTGAGACTAGTTTGGTTCCAATTTCCTGAGTTTTCTCATAGTTGTGATACCATTTTCTCAGTGTTATTCTGGTATGAATAGAATATTGTATCTCTTTTGAAGCATTGTCATATTACACAGTCATTCTTTGTGTATTTTCTGAGTTTTGATATGCAAATGGTGTATTATTTTCAAGGAAATTAATGCAAGAACTTCACCTTTCTTAGTTTCATTCTAATTCTCATCTCCTTCTTCTGTTATCTGTAATGTTTTGTGTTTAAGAACAAAGAGCTTGAACTTAGTTACAATCCCTTGAGGTTGTATATCAGAATAGATTTGTTGTTGGAACAAAGAGCCAAGTAAATGCTTGTTTATACTGATAGGGTTACAGGTTACACCAGAAGGATATTATCATAAGTACGAGAGTTGTTATGAAGATTGATGTATGTTTACAAGTCAAATAGATAGATTATATGCCTGAATATATGAGTATATTTTAGGTATCCATCTTCATGTTAAAGTTTTAGTTGATGCCCAATGGATAAGGGACTGGTCAGCTTGGAGGATGCATGTTCTCTGTTGTTGCATACCTAGATGATGTTGAGATACAAATCTTAATCGAATATATTTCCTTTTGTGTTTAAGAGTTAAAAGAGTTTTCCCTCACTTAGTTTATTAGGTTCATGTGCTATATTATCAGCTATTTCACCCATGAATGCTTGCATAAACATAGAAGATTAAGGGATTTTATCTGTTTTCTAGATTCAGTTGTATGCCTTTACATTGGTACCATATAAAGAATCTGAGGTCCACCCGCCTAGGTCTAACAGAGCCTGAAGAAGAAGAAAGATTTATCCTTATAGTTGGCCCAAGACTGCAGTCAAGTGCATCCATCATAGGAATTTGCTAACCTTAGATGTATTGGTCTGGTTTCTTGGTTATTTCCAAAACTATTAAATCAGGAGCCAACAAAAGGAAAAGGCAAGCTTATGGAAAGATAGGCTTATGCTTCCTCCCTCGCACATAAATAATTGTAGTGCAAACCTTTGTTCTGGATTCTGAAGTTAAAAGGGTTGCTTACATTAAACCTTGAGCCAATCAATTTGGTAAGTAAATAATCTCACTACTACATGAGATTTAAGTGAATTTTATGTTCATCGAATTTATGAATTTAGAGAGTCGTTAATCTACCCAATTTATTGCAAATCTGATTGTTATGACTGTTAGTTGTGAGTTATTTCATTTGTGTGGTGCCAACATTCAAATTTATGAGTCTAAAATATCATATTTCTGCCAAACAAAGTTCCTCATGTCGTAACGGATATTTTGTCAAAGTAATTTGTCTTCTCGGTATAAAACTAAAAGCTAATGGAAATCAAAGTAGCAGGGTATGATCATCTGATTAGATTAGAGAGTGAATTAAAGTACCTTTATGGTACTTCCTTCAAGTTTTATGACTTGGGTGATCTACACAAAAGACTTAATATCCATCCCATCCATCTAATTACATAGAAATTGAAAGAAAGCAAATTAGTTGAAGTAGTCAAATTCCCCATGGTTGTGCAAGTGCCAAAGTTGGTAAAATAATGTATTGAAAGATACAATTCAGAGACAAAGAAGATATTGTTGCCTGACCAATCTATTCTACTTTCTGTGAATAAGGAATTGATGTAGTTTGCCTTCGGGGTCCCAATAAAGGAAGAGTATTGTGACATTGATTTCTCTTCATCTGCATCAATGTTTAATGAGGAAAAGACTCTAACGAGAGAAGATATGCAGAGAACATGGTTTTAGACCCTTCATGGAAAAAAGAGTAAGATGCCAAGGATGCTTTTTATAACCAATCTAAAGAGGGAAATCGTGGATATCTTGGCACTATTGCTAAGATTAAAAGGAAAGGAGGAGATCCTAGATTTTATCGAGCATCACTTCTACTTGGTCCAAGATGTTTGTGCTGAAGGACTACAAATTGACTGGGCTCAGATTATATGCGAGGATCTTGCCTTAGGGATAAATTTGAAAAAAGTATTTAGGCAGTTCTTTATGTCATCATATTTGATATATACCTTAGCCACACATCATCTCTACCCTGGCCTTCCCAGTATCAAATACTTGATGAAAACACCAAGGTGTATGAATTCTATCCCCACCTACAATTGCATAGGACTTCTGAAGAGTATGTAAAGGTAAAGGATGCATTCATAATGAGGTTGTGTAGAGAATTGCAAGGGTGCCTTGAGCAGAGGTTTTCACCAGAAGCCATATCATCAATTAGCTAGTTTGGATATAGTTTCATTTAGTTTCCATCTTTCTCCTACTTGAGGATTGGTGCATTTGATGGCTTCCCAAAGAGACTCCCTAGATATCCTGAAGATAAGGTAGTTCTTATTGAGTTGTGTAGACAAATACTAGAGGTGAATACCTTATATTCAAATGTGAAGAAGATAGTTAGGACTCCTTTTCCAATCATAGTAGAACCTTATTCTTGTGCCTCAAGATCTGATGCCTAGAATTTAGTTAAAGCCTTTGAAAACATAATTAAATTGATTGATTATGAGGTGATAAGACCCCAATATGACCCTGTTAACTTTGTAAAAGATCATCTGAAGTTAGTGTACACTCATAGGCATGTTCTAGATATTGAAGACTATTGGGCTAGATGTTATGATGAGTACCAAACCAGAGAAAGTTACTAGTCTAGGTCGACACTAGATGAGATTAAGTTGTATAATGACACTATTGATGTTAGTGATCTTGTAGATGATGGCTCTTACATGTGTCCCTCAACTTATGAGCAAGTCAAGAATGCTCCTATAGTGTCAACTTAGCCTAATGGGCCTATTATCGATACAATGGAAGTCCTGATGCATGATGTCATCAAAAGTATAGACAAATGGGTGGAGTGGACCAGAGTGAGGAAAAAGAGAACTGGAGCCGCAAGTTCTGCTAGTGGAGTAGCTGTCAAAACTGCTCAATCGTTTGCTTCTACTTCTATTATTGTTGCTACATCGACATCAATTGGACCAAAACAATCTATTGGTGGAGAAGGAGACCAAGCTCCTAAGAAGAATGTTCAAATCACTTCAACCTGTGGAGGAGGATCTCTGCTAGATACAACAAAGGTTGGACAAAAGAAAGATGAATACAAAAAAAAGAAGAAGAAGGAGAAATCAGTAGCCAAGGCCTCTTCCCTTGTGCTAGTCATCAACCTTGATGGTGACAATAACCCTCTAAATGGCTAAGAACAAGAAGCATCCCAACAAGGTAACACTCTAGCCCTCTTAGTTACTAAAGTGATTGCCTTTCCTATTGCCAATCAAAGCAAAGTAACACCTCTAGTTATGAGGAAGCTTTTTGATCCTACAGCCTTGTAGTCAGCACTTAATGTCCTTTCAACTGAATCTTGGTTGGAAGAGACTATTGATTAAAAGAAGAGAAGATGTGAGGAAAGTGCCCCATCTAAGGACCTTATTGTACAAGTAAATTAAGCTCAGTCAGCATCAAAGAAGGCAAAGAAGCATAAAACTATAGCAACATTGGCATGGATTCTTCTACTGGTCACATGCTAGTAGAGATTACAGAACCTCAGAAGGAGGAAAAAATTCATGAGCTCACTCCTAATGATTTTCAAATTAGAACAACTAACATAGGCATTCCAGTGAATGATTCTATGGTCAACATCTAGAAATCAACAAATGTGAAGATTGAGGATAGACTGGAGGAGTTAAGATAAAAAAAAAAAAAAGAGGTACTCAAAGCCTCAAATAAGGAGTTGATGGATTACATTAAGGTTGCACTTGGAAGTACCTCTGCAAGCACATTCGACCCAAGTGTAGAGGAGAACAAATTTTTTTTACTTAAGCTACAACAAGAGAGGCAATTTGGGTAATTTCTTACTTGGATAGATGAAATGAAGGCCCAAGGTCCCTCTCTCATCAAGGACCTTGGAAATCTATTATTAGACACTGACAAATTGAGAGAAGTAGTGTCAAGTCACCATACTTCAATGTGCAAAGCATCAAAGAGCCTAATAGAGCAATTGGTCTTGTTGCAAGAGGTGATCGACATGAAGACAAATGTTGTTATAATCCAAGGGATACTCAAGTCAGATCAAGAATTGTTTCTTCATTAGAAGAAATCATTGGAATTCAAAATTGAGAGCTCAGTGAAGTCTAAGAATGAGCTGAGATATGTATATAATTTAGTGAAGAAAGTAATGGACAAGATATTTGAGCATTTAAAGGTTTTGCACACTGAATTATATGTCACCAATAATGGCCATTTGGTATACATCAAACGAATGAAGGCCAAGTCTCTGACATTCATTAAAGAGGCTATTGACCCATCAAATTTCCAAGTGACAAAGATTCTAGAACTTTCAACAGTGATGGTGTTCTAAAGCATGCAATGGAGAAGCTGTAGTCAAGGATCTCCAAAGTGGAAGAATTGATAGAAGTGCATGATTATTGGATGATCAGAGCTAACAATATTCTCACCCCAAGTGTCCATGAGTTGAAGAGTGTAACTGATGCAATGAAGGCCCTACAAAGCTAAAGTCGTAACTCCAAAGAAGAACTGATGCTCTAACAAAGTATTGCATTCTCCTTGCAAAGATATGACACGTGTCACCTCTTCTCTCTCTCTCACTTATGGATATTGTATCCATATTTGGCATTCTCCTTGTAGGTTAAAACTTTGTAATGAATGACATATGCAGTCAATCCTATGTTTAGAATGTTCAAAGATGCTCTGTTGAGCAATCATGAAATGTAACTAGCCAATTTTAAAGGGCCTATAAATGTAACTTTTTGGGAAGTAAATAAGATTGGAAAAATTTTGATGTCAAAAAACCCCTGTAGCTAGGACTACTGTATGAGACTCTGCATCCATATTTTGATTATGTAGAACATGTTAGTCTAGTTTTAGTTCTTTTATGGTGCTTGGAATGAAATGTGTTGTTAATGAAAGTTGTGGGATTGCAAATAAACTAGGTTTTATTTCTTTCTTTTTAGTATTTATAAGCTTTATTTCCCTCATTTATAGTATTATATCATTTCCTCTGTTCTATGCAAGTTAGTTCATGTGCATTTTCATGATTGTGTGAGAAATTTGAGATTGGTTACTATAAGCTAATGAGTAGGAAGCAAATGAGTGTTGTGAAATCTCACTAACTTGGGCGATCTAGGTATTGCTTAGTTAATCATACTCTCTCTTCTTATATAGTACACATTATAGATAGTCTTGCATTGTTGCATCTGGCATTCAAGTAGATTGAATAGACTGCATTTAAGTGTTATAAAAGCTAAAAATTTACTTAGCTGTGAAGGTTTGTGAGTCATTGTCTAAAATCTGCCTCGATTGTTTAAATTTTTGGGCAATCTGGTCATATCTCTTCTGCTCTCTGGCTAAGAGCATACCCCTACATCTTGTTGATCTACTAAAAACAAAATTCATTGTAAACCTTTGCATACAAGGGAGTTGTACCTTTTCAATTCAAGGGTCTTTGATTGAACACCTATATTGACCTATTCTATTGTTAACTACTTTGGATTTCACCAAATTGGGCACATCAAGAGTCAAGGTATAAACCAAATCAAGGAAGACAAGTTGTTAACCATCAGGCCTATAGAGTGTGTAGATCAATGAGGCATGAAATGTCACAACACAAGTCAAAATAAATATTGTAATCAATTAATATTGGGATTAATGATAAACTATATTTACTCATATTATCTTATTATAGCGTGCACATGGCCCAAATATGATTCCATAGAAGTGGATCAAATAATTACTCCATCAAAGTGTTATAAACAAGGAATACCAAGGGGGGATTAACCATAAACATGCATAAACAAATAAATTGAATATCAACAAAGAAAATTCCACAAATAAACTCATAACACCATATTTTGTTAACTAGGGAAACCTTGTCTAAGGGATAACCCCAATGGGGATGGTACCCACAAGATGATACACTAATCAAAAATACTTTTAAGAGGTTTTGACCCCTTTAGGAGTCTATTATGTACATTTAGTATATATATGTTCTTGCTAGAGGAATTTACCTTTTTTAGATGCCTCAACCCTATTAAGAGTTGTAATAAAAAAAAATGAGCTCATTGTTCTTACAACAATATACAAATTGTACAACTAGTATAGAAATTGTACCAAAACTTGACTATATTGATATCTTCAATATCTGATTAGTCATTATGTGTTCCTTTCATTTGATCATGCCCATATAACCTTTTCTTTTCTCTAACCATAAAAATATACATATCCCAATTTAAAAAAATCTCACATAACATAATCATACCATAGCATAGTCATGTATATCTTTGCATATTAAAAAGATCTCCTTTATTACCATTTTCCTTAATTTTGTCCAATCAACTTGAATAACAATATGTAACATTTCCAAACAAATTTATCACAATATTCTAAGTGAGGGTAAACATCTAGTATTTCATCCCTAAATTACTAAGTTCTTGACTTGTCAAGATAATTCAATTTCTTAGCCAAATCATCCAATCTTTTATGTGTACTATGCCTCTGTGATAACAAATCTTCTACCACTTATTCATCAAAAACTCATACCAAATGCCATTGCAACATTAGAGAACATAATTACATTATGTATACTTACTATACTACCATATTCCAAATTTTTGGCCTTCCATTTGCTTCCAGTGAAACTCGATGATGCAAATTGTGTGATCTTAGACTGATATTCTTGATTATGCTTAGATAATTTCTTCACAATAAAATACCAAAAAAAATATCTCTAACATGAGTGTCCTTAACTAATAATAGTGTATTGTTAGTGATAATATTTAACTATTCACATTAGCTAGCTTTCCAACAATCTCTCCCTTTGACATTGATGACAACATTTAGTAAAAAATTGGCTATGTATCAAAATTCTTTAAAAACTTCAAAAAATTATTATACCAAAAACTTTTTCTTTCTCGTGCATACCATACTAATTTATTTTTATTTCCTTACTCCCTTTTTTACATATTCACTTATTCCCTTTATTTTATTTTTCACTATCTACTCACTCCCCCTTTGACATCAATGGTGAAGGTGAGTTATCTATGTAAAAGTCAAAAATTGTAGTGTCAATCTTCTTAGTTCACATACATTAGTATATCTATGAAATCTCTCCTTGGAGTCTCATACTTTGTATCCCATGTTTTCTTCATTGAATTTTCTACTTGACTGATTTCACATATAACATAGGTTATTATCTTTTCTCCATCAAGGTCCAATGGGGTGAATGACTCATAACTCTTCCTTGAAGACTCCAAAGTTTCAAGTTCCTTTTGCACTATATCCAATTTTGGGTTCAATAAGTTTCTTAACAATGTAAATCTCCCATATATAATGTCCATGTCTCTCTAGAATACACTGATGGTATTACATTCTTTCTACTAACAGTCTTATCTATCTCAATAACACTTAGATCTTTCTGCTCAAAATTATTAGCTATTTATTCTAGCTTCTCCTCATCATCCTTGATACATTTTGTAACATCTTTTACATAGTTTTTTGATCTAATAAATGCAATGTAGATCTTCTTACCCTACTCAATGCATCCTCTGATATCCTTGATACATCCATCTATGACTTGGTTTCCATTAGCTATGGCCGCACATACTTTGTATAGCTCTGCAAATTCATATTCTCTCTCTTCTCTAACTCTAGCTCATTCTAATAGTAAGGCATAATGAGAGTAAACAATGTTATTTACCTCGCTTAAGTTGTCTACAATGATTTTACCTAGTAATGGTGTAGGAGTAGGTAAAGTTTTTTGTGATCCATCTAAGACTTTTTCAAGAATCCTTAAATGTTTATTAGATTTCTTCTTAGATTTATATTTTTCTTTGGCATATGAAAACAATGATATTTGCATGAATGCATCTTCATCCATTTCCTCTCTCGCCAACTTAGTGATATCTTTACTCAAACTTCTACTTGCAAACAATTTTTGAAATGAAGTGTTTGGTGTAACAAGTATAGCAATTACCCTTTCTTTCTCAATTGTGGTAGCCTCTTGCATATATGTCCTCTATTAAGGTATAGTGGACTAAGCTTCCACTTTATTACTATTAGCTACAATGGGAAATGAATTTTTATCTTCATTTTCCATAGATGGAAATTTTGACTAATCAATATCCATGTCCTTTGTCCCTAGTCCTCTCCTTGGTTTTGGATATCTTCTTGATTCAAATCCTTGTCACTATCACTAATATGGAATGCCATATATACTATCTCTATCATAATATTACCTATGTGAGTTTTATTATCTAGGTTGTCCTCAAGTTTGTCCTTCTCTTTCTCTTGCTCTTTTGGTGTAGCATCTAGAGTTATTGGTGTTTCACTTACAAAGAAGTTTGGTTGAATTGTGTTGAAAAACTAATTAGTATCATCCTCATAAATAACCTTATCTAACAGTTCATTGATACTCATACCCACTAATCTTCTCTTGGGTTTAGTGGAATTTGGATTCTTTTTAAGATCTTTTAATATTTCTATTATTTTCTTTCTAGTCTCGTCTCCTACTTCGTCGTATAAGATATGTAATGCCCTACTTGGGAACTTAAGAGAAATAACCTAAAATGATTCAATGTTTATTGAACTATATATTTTTGGTTTAAATAACACAAGATAATAATGCAAATATAGTTTTTAATTCTTCAAGGGTTCCTTCATGTTGAGTCACGTTTAAGAAGTTTATAATAATTAGTTTAAGTCTTCAATACATGTTCATGAATCATAAGCAAATAAGAGATACATTATCTCATAAGCAAATGCATAAGTACAACTGATACAATGAAAATACATCCGATGAATATCATCCATTGCACATGTCGCAGGGTATGCGAGAATAGATATAAGCACATCAAAATACAAGATACATGATAATGTACATCTATCAATTGAATATAAGTCTCTGATATAAGAATAAGAAAGATAATGGTACAACTGCGTCCATGAACATCCAACATCTATCAAACCAAGGGGGACCCAAATGGTATGAAGACACTACCTCCCAACCATTTGATCACCTAGTCAGACTTCTACTCTCACATTGCTAGGAAGATAATGAACAATCCACAAATGGCTAATCAATAAATTAAAAACATTCCTAGGAAAGGAATCCTAATAGCCAAAACTACTTTGAGGGTAACACAAACTACTCAAGAAAAAAAGTTAATCAAAATTGAAAGTACACTCATTCCAATACCAACATATCACACTAGGTCAACGATTAGATACCAATTATAATAAAGTATCAGAATCAAGATAAAGTCAATGAGAGATATCCACCTCAAGTTAAAATTCACATGCCAAAGGTACATCAACCATGCATCACCAATCACCATCAATGAAAGTAAACATCAACAATAATTACACCACCAGAGGAAAAACAAAATCTATGGAGGAGACTGAAGCTACATACTAGGGAGTGTCATCACATGGTCAAACTACTTGAGTTACCCTGGATAGGTCTCTCATTAGACCTCGGACCCTCAAGTGTTGAGTTACCCTGGACTGGTCACTCTAGACCTCGGACTCTCAATGTGACCCATGCAGAACCATAATATCTTCTCACAAAGATGAGGAAAAACTAGTCATACCTATCATTAGGTATCATCTCATTCCCATCCTTAGCCTATACAAGCACTCAAGGCAAGGGAGAGGCAATATCTCTAAAAATATTAATTACTAGATTATCACTTATTACATAACTTACAATGAGTGACCCTGGAGACCACTTTGAGCTCTGACCCCTATTGCAAATCACTCCCATAGACATGCACCTAGACTACCTTCCAAAAAATCATAAACCATGAGTGTGCCCCATACCACAAAAGTAATATTGATTAATTTCAGTTCCTTAATATGCAACTCAAAAATAACATTGGTTCTCAAAACCCATGTTTTCATAAATAATCATCAAAAGATATCTCATAAAATAAATCTCAATTTGAATCATAAAATACATAGTCATGACATCTAGTCAAATAATTATAAAAGAAATTTAAAAATCGCCTCTGGTGCACATCCTAATTTGGCCAACTAAACAACCCACAAAGAAAACCATCACGAAAATAAACACCACAAGACTATAAACAGAATATAAGAGAACACATAGTTTTTAACCATATGATTTAATTCCATCCATTTATCTTGTTTAGTTTGGGTCATAAGAACATGTTTAGAAATCAAACAAGAATATACATGTTAATATAAATTAATAAGTATACATGTTATACTAATATATTTATTTAAATTAATAAGTATTTAAATGTCAAATCTCTTTGTGCATATAAAATGTCATGCAATATTATCATGTTATTAATTTAAATAATCTTAAATCATAAATAATTTAATTAATAACATAAATGTTTATTATTAGATTAAATATATATATCAATATCATTTCTAAAATATTAATTTGACTTCTATTCAAGTCCAATATTAATATTTACTTTTCCTTTAATTCATAATGCAACTAGAGATAAATCAAATTTAAAATTAAAATTTTATTTAAGTTATTTACAAATTCTTTCATAATACTAAATATTCATAACTATATGATTATATAATGAACTCCACTATAACTTCTCTTAAAATATAACTGAATCACAAGTATATATTTATTAATTTGTAACTCCATTTGCATTAATAAATAAATAATCAGTTATATCCCACTAAGAGTTTTAAAAGTAATTGATATAGAAAAATCACGTATAAGAAAATTAATAGTGTCTATTTATTTAATTTTCAAAATGAATAAATAATATATATATTTTTAATATTTATTTTTTTAAGTTTTGAAATTAATAATTAATCATTAAAAAGTTTTTTTTTAAATATCTTAAAAATTAAATTATATTTTTATAAAATAAAAATAAACATACAATCTGTATTTTCATATGCCTTTAATATCTCAAATCATGCAAGCATAATATAATTAGTTTTCTATTTCTAGTATATTTGTTTTCACATGCATGTATAAGTTTAATTACAACATGCTTTCCTCTTAATTAATCTTTTATTTTTTCGGTAAATTTTGCAACAAAATTATTTTAGATATAAGAAGCATACTTATATTTATTAAGAAAAGTCGTGATAATCATATGGTTCTAATGACAAATATAAAGTTCAAACCCTAGTTTTTCAATTTGTTGTTTTCTTTTAATTTTGTATAATTGAATTTCCCTATATTAGAAAGGGTTTTAAAAGAATAGAATCATAATAATTTCTAAATTTTTCAACAATTTTCCTCATTCAAGTTTTCTTGATCAATAAATTTTCCTTTTCAAAATCTATAACATAATTTTTTATCCAAAAATCATTATAATAAATTAATAAGCATTATGCAAGCACCTAGGAAGACACGAAGTAGACAGATCTTTCAATAAAATTCTATGATGGATTTTCAAACCCTACCTCAAAACAACAGCTAATATCTGAAACAATCTGTGAACGCATGCAAATCCAAACCTTTCAAAACTTTCAACAATTGTTTTGCTCTAATTCCAAATTTTGCTCCCCAAAATATGTGTGTCTGTCAAATGAACTACAAACCCTCTACTAAAGAACCATAACCCTAACTAGGGTTTCTGATCCCCAATTACTAAAAGCCACTAACTTTATTAAATAACAATTACTTTAATTATTAAATCCTTAAAGAACTTTTTAAATTAAAATATTATTTTCTTTTCTTTTCCTCCACTTTATTAATTAGTGCAAGCAATATTTAAAGCATTGTTTATTATTTAAGTTATTAACAATAATTAAAGCTCATTATTTAAATGAAACTCTAATTTAATTATTATTAATCAAATATTTGTATTAAAAAATATTTAATCTTTAATCTTTTAATCTTTTAATTCTCTTTTTATCCAACTTCTTAAATTAGAATTTTAAATTAAATCTTTTAAATTGAAGCACAAATTTAATTAATTTCTAATTAATTAAAGATCATCATATTTTAATTTCTCTTTAACCAATTTTTTTAATTAGACTTCAAAATTAAGTCTTTTAAATTAAAGCACATGTTTAATTAGTTCTAAATTAATTAAATATCTTCATATCTTAATATTTCCCTTTTAATCAAATAATATTTAATAATTCTCAATATTAAATAATTAACCTAAATATTATAATTAAATCATTATCCAAATAAATTGCATAGCCAAATCCACATAAAAGCAACATTACCAAAACTGATCAAAACTCAAAATTAAATAACAAAGGCAAAGATGAACTCGTGGGTTTAAAAAGGGTGGAAAGTCATATACATGTCCTCCTTCTCATGACAAGTAAATAGGCTATGGTTGGGATTGGACCTGAAAATTATCTTCTCATTCTTATTACTGAGTTATTGTGATAGGGCACACTCATTTTAACAATTCAGGGAAGTCGATGCCCAATACCTGCAAATCTATATAAAAAAAAAGCACGTACATGCACATATATATATCTAAGCTAAAAAGACAATGGTGGGGAGTGGTACACCGTCAAGCAGATGATTGCGACTCCCTCCCTCAACCAGATCAAGTACATCAAATATAAATGTAAAACAAACACACACACACACACACACACACCATACACATGCAAGTATAGGGTAAGTGTAATAGTAAATCCTAAATATAAATAACATCATATTCTAACATGAATATCATCATCGTGAGGACATAATTGTAATGTCCCATTTTTTTTTGGAGGAGTTAATTATAAAGTTATCAATTAGAAAAAAAATATTACAAGGTAACTTTATAAATTAAATAAAAAAAATCTTCTAGAGGTTGTTGGAAGAAGCGGAGAAAAAATTAAAAAGGAGGCTGACCTATCAAGGAAAAAAGAATAAATAGGCATTGAGGGCTCATTTCCTATCATCGAGATTTATTATTGATTTTTGCTTATGTGCGTTGTGGAGCCTAGGGTTTCTGCAAATAGTCACAATTGGCCATTGAGAACAAAAACTCTCAATTGGTACGCAATTTTGAGGATGTGAGAGATCACCTAAATTATTGCAGCTGTGGGAAGGATATTTCAGTGCTTTCATTTGTGCTTAATTGTTGATTTGGAGTTTCCAGTGGAGTTGCAATTTCACCATATCATCTTCAGCATTCAGTCTCCACCATTTGATCAATCTAGGTTCTTCATTTCAATCTGTAGTTGCAACAAGCTCTCAATTGTATATAGCTAGTTAGGGTTTCTCTGTAATGTGCTATATCATAATGTTTTGGTGCTGAAATTTGCCATATCATTTGTAAAAACATTTGGTTTTTCATTGAATGAATATATTGGCACTATTATTTCTTTTATTTCAGCAATATATTTTAGCAGTGTATTAAATTTAGGGTTTTGTTTAGTGGCCTATTGGTACAGGTCATTACAATAATAAACATCTTTTTGAGACAGACCATATGGTATCATCATAAAAATCATATCATTAACTAACTAAGAGAAATTAAAGCATCATCACTACAAGTAGACAATTATTACAACCTAACATAATCAATTACTCAACATATCAAAGTATTGCATTTCAAATATAAAATAAGGGCTAACATATCCATAGAATAGTCATATAGAACTTTAACAACTGAGTATACAATGATAGATTAAAAAAAAGGGGTATTACATGATAATCATTAACTTAACTAACCTCATCTTTGTCCTCAACTTAGGTGTTACATTATCCAATACTTCATGCATTTCATCATAAGTGATAAGTGTGCAAAGCTCACACAACCTATCTTCTCTCATTTTCTTGTCCTCTTGTAATGCCCACATTCTCTTTCCATCCAACTTATTGAATAAATGATCAAAGATGCTACCATTTATTTCTACTAAATTCCTCTTTAAGTTCAATAATTAATTAAGATAGAGGTCTCAATCGTACCTTGTTGTTCTTCATCATACCTCTAATAAAACTTTTGAAGTTGGTCTAGTTTACCATCATGCTCAATTATAGTTGTAATAGTCTTTAGATATAGCTTCCATTTCTTCTTCTATATCTCAATATCAATCTTAGGTTCCTCAAGTGCATCTATTGTAATAGGTTATGCTTGTGTTTCTTCAACTTTTTCAGTGTTCCTCCCTTTTTCTGCCTTCTTCCTTTTTGCGACCTTAGGCTTCTTGGGGCTATGGCCTTGGACCTTTGCTTTTGTCTAGGGGTCCTTGTAGGTTCACTTTTCACTTGTTGTTCTATCTTTTTTGATGGTGGAGTCCTTGTGGATCTCCTTGGTGTACTGTGAGGTTTAGGGGTAACCTATATTGGTGTAATCTCCACATCTACAACATTTTATGTTCGAACTACATCTATAATAGGCTCATTGCTAGTGCCTTTAAGTTTAGTTCTAGAGGGATCTTCTCTTGACCTTTCGATCTCTTGCCACTTTTCCTTTGTTAGTCCTTCTTGCATAGTAATTCTCTCAACTATCTTATCTACTTTCCTCTTCCTTGTACTCTTATAGAGTTGTTCTCTAACTTGGTTTAACTTCTCTTTATATGGGCCCCATCTCTCACATTCCTTATCTCTTGGTGATGCAAGCATCACATCTGCATATCCTTCAAGAGTTTCCTTTTCAACTTCATATCCCATTGGGTGGATAAATGTATCTCTTGGTTCAACTACATCCATTCAAGTTGTATATGTTTCAACCATAAAACATATTGCTACTGCATACTTGTCCACAATTGATCTAGGAATTTTGAATCTTTGTTTCATTTCCTTTTGGAATCCTTTGAACTTTCCAAACAAATCTACAATGATGTATCCTATGTATTGTATATTATTGTGTTGAAAAATTCCATCATGCATCTATCATTAGTCCATGCATAAGGGTTCATATTAGAAAACTTATTCATAATGTGAAAGAAAAATGAATAATATTAATGATCCAAATTTGAAGGGTTTGTGCTTGTCATGCTTTATCCTTATTAGAATCTCAAACAACTATTGTCTTATTATTTCACATATGTCCAAGTGCTCCTTTTCAATAACCTTCCTATAAGTTTTCTAAATCACTCCTACTAAAACTAAATTCTATCTAGTACTATAATGCATCTTATATCTCAAGATCTTAGCAATGATCCTAACATATGTTTTCCTAGTATCTAATAGGGACATGGATCTCCTATCCCATTTGGTTCCAGTACTCTTCTCAATCTCTTTCTTAACCATTTTAGTTGTCATGGGTACAATACCAAAGTTATCAAGTCCAGTTACTAGGTGAAATAGCTCTTTTGCAATCATAGTTGGTTTATCTCCTAGCCAAAACATCTAGTCATGAACTCTTCTTAATACAATGCTAATCTATTCAAGTTCTTCAAACTCCTTATAGTCAACATACTACAAAATATTCAAGTTTTGAAGGTGTTCACACTTTGGTTTTAAGGTTTTATCTGAATTGTACATTTCTCAAGGTCTGATCTTATGTCCTCATTTCTAGTTATTTCCACCTTGTAATGTATGTATGCCTTAATGTCCTCAACATCCAAGACTCCTTCTAAGGTTTGAAAAAATGCACCAATAGGGTTGTTCTCCATAGAAATGAAAGGATTCTTTTTAAACTAATACCTAGGTCTTTATTTTACACTTTACAATTGAGGCTTGTCCATGATATGCTAGCTTCAAAGATAAATTTGATTAAGTGCTTAAAATAACTTCGTTGACTAATAAATACCTTGTGAAAATTCACTAGGGCATTAATTAAAATCTTCAAAAATTATTCCAAGTATCTTTGCTTCTTTTCTCGAGGCTCTTTGTGATCTCAAATAGCTTGAATGATGAAGAATAACTCTAATTGTGCCCTTAAATACTTTGTAAAATACTTTTTCTTTAAATGGATTACATGCAAATACATAAAGTTTTTGAAACTTATAGAACATACTGAAAACTTAAAGTGATCTTCCAATTCTTTGAATTAATATATGTGAATTTAACCATAGGATCTATAATGCCTAACATACTTTTAGTTGAATTTCATATATTAACTCGTTGATTTAGGGGTCGAATATTTTTCTAGTAAAGTGTTCCCCCTATAATTATGATAGTTATTTAGTCTAAAGTATAAGGTTGAGTGCTAAGCACAATCCATTTTTCTCTTCGTGCATTCATGTCCCTTTTCTTTCCACACATTTGTGTTAGCAACACTTCCTTCTCTCACAAATCTCTTGTATATATTTTCATATTGTTTCTTGTTAGTATTTACATTTTTTCTTCCACCATAACTATTTCTTCTAACATTAGGTGTTCTCATTATGTTCACAAGTCCATTGAATCTACAAAATCTATTTGTATGTCCCAATTTTTTGCTAATATGACATGTAATGACTAAATTTTCATGCCTTGGTCCAAATTGATTAACTTGCAATATGCAATCTGTGGCTATGTTCAAAGTTCTTATATTTGTAGCATATGACACCATTATTGATAATATTATTCATTCCTAAAGGTATTATTGATGCCATGTTAGGTCTTTCGTTATTTCTCACACTAGATCTCAAATTAGGCTTCTTTCATTCATGTAATATATGTTCATAAAGAAATCAATTGAAATAATATCTAGTAAAGGGTTGTGTACATCCATGTTACCTTTGCAACCATTCTTCACGTGGCATACTTGTTGCATGCATAACATGTGACTTTGAATGATTTCCTATGTTCTCTAGGTTGTTTGGTCTGATTTGATGGTTGATTAGGTTCTTGTTTAGGTTCATGCTCAACTATTATCCCTGACTCTTTAGAGGATTCTCCTTTACTGTATCCAATGTTAGTCATATCTCCCTTAGGTCTTTGTGTCATTAACTACTCATCAATTGTATTTGTACTTGAATGTAACTTGCCAATATGTAGCTTGGTTTGAATAAGTTCTCCTTTCACAATATTGTTGTATTTCTTAAGTTCCTTTTATTTAATATTTGATCATCAAGTTCTAATCTCACCTTCATAAACTATGTGTTCAATTAAGTAATCTTATTTTTCAAATTTTCTTCTAGTTTGTTCTTGTTTGACATCTTGATCATCTTGAGTGATGTGATCTCAAGTCATGTTTAAGAACTTCATTCTCTTTCTTCATTTTGGTAACAAACTCTGAGTCCTTGATCTAATCAAATACCTCTTTCCTTTTAGTCCTTGAAGTTTCAATTTGATCTTTTGACTTCTTGATATAATCTTGTGTGTCCTTAATCTAGTTCTTCAATCTCCCTTTTCCATCATTAGCCTGTTCTAACTCTTTAACTATAGCTTCATAGTTTTTTGCAAATATGTTGAATCCATCTTAATCTCTCTCAAGTTGTTACACTTATTTTGAGTAACTAAGCTCTAATACCAATTGTTAGAAATAGGGAATATTGAGAGTGGGGGTGAATCAACATTCCAACACTTTTTTTGCAACTTTGGATTTCAACAGTTAACCATAAATAAAAATAATAAATAAACTAAATAGAAACAAAGAACACCCCACAAAGAAATGCATAACACCATATTTTGTTAATTAGAGAAACCTTGGCCAAGGGAAAACCTCAATGGGGGTGGTACCCACAAGATGATATACTATAAAAATACCTTGTAAGAGGTTTTGACATTTTTAGGAGTCTATTACATACATTTAGTACATATATCCTTATTAGAGGATTTGACCTTGTTAGAGGCGTAAACCTTGTTAGCAGTTGTAATAAAAAATGAGCACACTACTCTTACAACAATATACAACTTATAAAAGTGGTATATAAATTGTACCAAAACTTGACTATACTGATATCTTTAATATCTGATGAGTCCTTGTGTTTTCCTTGCATTCGTAATGCCCATATAACCTTTTCTCTTCTCTAACAATAAAATCATACATATCCTAGCATAAACAAAGCTCACATAACATAATCATACCATATCATAATCATGTATCTCTTCACATATAAAAAATATATCCTTTTATACCCTTTTCCTTAACTTTGTCGAGTCATCCTAAGTAACATATAAGTAACACATTCCCAAAATTTGTTATCATGATATGATAAGTAACAATAAACATCTAGTATGTCATCCCTACCTTACTAACCTTTTTTGTCAAGACAATTCAATACCTTATCTAAATTATCTGATCTTTCTCATATACTCGACCTCTATGATAATGAATTGTCTTCTAGTTATTCATTAAACACTCATACCAATTTTCATAATAACATTATAAAACATAAGTCCATCATGTATACATACTATACTACCATATTCCAAAATTGTGGTCTTCCATCTTTTCTCAATGAAGCTCGTTGATGCAAATTGTGTGATGATTGACTGATATTATTGAGTATACTTAGAAAATGTTTTTACGATACAATACCAAAACTTTACCTCTAACAAAAGAGGCCTTAATTGGTAATAGTGTTTCTATTAATGACAACATTTAACTATTCATATTATCCAAATTGTCAACACTAAGATGTGTCAGTATACCCTTTCGTTGATATTAATAATTACCATGGTTTAGGGTTACCATGTAACATGATTTATTGTCTTTAAAAAAGAATTTCATTCTACTAGTTATTTTTAACCCCATTTTATTGTAGGCATCCTCGCACTATCTACATAGTGACACAATGCATAGAGTAGATTTTCATAGTGAGTCAAAATTCCTCCATGTTGATGTGAATGGGCAGCTTGAGGAGTCATCTTGTCTAGTAGGTGGTCTAAAATTATGTTTCTTATTAATTGTATGTGATTTGAAATCCCCATAAAATAGGGGATATTTGGAAACAATGAAGATGAAATAGATGAAAGTGGGAAGTTCTTGGGAGGATCAAGGGATTTTAGTAGTAGTACAAATGATTTTGGTGGAGGTGGAAAGTTCATGGGAGGAAAGAGAAAGGTGTGTTAGGGAAACCCTCCCCCTTTTCCCAAGTATTGTAGAACATGGATCACTCCTAAAAATAAGGACAAGCTATACTTTATCCACTCCATTTTAATGGCCTTGTCATTTTATCAATGTGATAGGGATGCCATCATCACATATCAACTTTTTTTGGATGAAGAGGGAAGGATACATATGCACTTTGTCAGCTACAAATGTACACTTGATTTCAAAGAAACTAAGTATTGATAAACATGGGAGAAAATATTGGCCCCTATTTGCAAAGCTCGACAATTCCTAGGATGTCATTGATAGCTGGATTTTCCTAGATGGATATGATTGGTCTACCATTATAGTTTGAATGTATTGAAATTTCCTAATATAAGGAATTTTTGAGCTACAACAATGTTTGAAATATTGTTTTTAACTAAATTTAAGGCTCTACAGGATTTGACCACCAACTTTATTTACAACATTTAAAGTGTAAATTATAAATACATCATCCATGAAGGTATGATACTATCCAAATCATAAAAGGGAGGTGAAACTATGTCTTGTACCACTATCAGGGATACGACATGCTCAAACTTGCATCTCAAGAGAAATGATATTTGGTATGTATCATTAAACATGAAAACATTAAGCGTATTCAATCTCAATATAAATAGCCAAAGCAATAATAAATAATGAAAGTACACCTAATAGAAAAGTGGCACTCTAGTGATTTGATCATTCATATGCATTATGATTTCATGGTACTAGCCATTCCATATTTAATCCTTAATGAACATGACCATTTGTTGTCATAACTTACTAAAAGGAGTCAAGTATGAGACCAATGGAGCTTACCGATGAAACAAGAGTATGTGTTGGCATTGATGACAACACACGATCAAGTACATGCCAATATATAAGAGGGAACTGGTGAAACAAGGAAAGAACATGAGTTCATCCCAATCACAAGAAGACACGATTAGAGAAAGGTACATGAGAGAGTGGTGAAAAGAAGTGGTTTTCACAATCTACAAAGACAAGTTGGGCTAAGTACAAGTTTATAGAAAGCAAGGAGCCAAGACAAGCATATAGATAGATAGGGTAAGAAGGCTGGCATCAATACAAATGAGTTAAAGAGAACACTTCATGACTAGTGAGAAAAAAATAGGACACCCATGACTAGATACATCATTGAGTTGGTATGGATGATTTGACACCTCAAAGTATGGTGGAGTCATCACTTTAGGCTCTAAAGAGAAGATAGATGACATAATTCAAAGTTGAATTCATCCCAATGAATAAAGAAAGTGGTCATCTAAAACCTGTGACTCTCCATTAATGGAGAGTACACCTGATAGATGTTACCTGCAAATGTCGTGCATGACAAAGAAAGGAGAACACATCTAAATAGGGATAGTTAAATTCAAATTTTTGAATTCATGAATAAGGGTTTGCAAAAGATTAAAAAAAGGAAAGCATATAGTCATTCATTTTCTGAATAAACAAGTTGTTGGTTTCATGTTGTGAAGATGAAACACCACTAAGCTAGGCTTACTACAACCACTAGAGGAAAGGAGAAAACAAAAAGGTGAAGAAAGAGGAAGCAAGTGAAGTGAGTTTATCAAATTCATAAAACTAGAACACATAAAGTGTATGAGTGGTGAAGGTGGATGAGCCAAGCATAGAAGAGACCAAGTTTGAATTGCATAGCAAGTTGCAAATAGGTTCATGAGCATATAGGTGATCTAATTCAAGCTAAGGTGAGTAGCTACTTTTCATAGATCAAACCTTTTGTTGTTTTCTCATAATCATAATAGAAAATCCCATTGAGGATGAACCTTAACAAGTCTCTTGTACTAAATCCCTTAGCAGGGTGACACATTTGTGTCTTAAGTCCTTTAAAATAGGCTACCTTTAATAGGATAAATCTTTAACTGGTCTTCTCTAAATCCCTTAATAGGGAATCACTTGGTAATGTCTTTGTAATCTTTTAACAGGGATAAGCTCTTGACTGAGCACACTCTCGAAGGGTACAAGCCTAGTGAGCATCGCCTCACAACTGTGGTTTACCCTAGTTAGGTTTCCACAAGATAAACTTGTGTGATGTATTGCCAACTTTTGTGTTGAATTTTTTTTTGTTTTTTTTCTAACTGGTTGAATTAGTGACATACATATCAACATATAGATTAAGAGTCAAAATTTGGAGTTACCAATAGTATACTGATTCACGACCCCCCTCTAAGTATATTCACTAGTTAGTGGACTATCATCATCTAAATTAAACATTAAAGCATAAAAAAAATCATTTACAATAATATGAGCATATATCAATGAAACATATCCATCAACAATAATGACACAATATAACATGAAATCAAAGATAATCATCATAAGAATCTAGTCCATTTTTTTAAAAACAAAATGTACTAGATATCATCATGTCACATCATGCATATGTGATCAAAGTGGTAATCAACAACATAATCTAAAATCTAAAATAGATATGATGTACTACTAAAGTCAAAATAATATACTATAATGCAATGAATCACCTAGTACAATGTTTGATCACATCATGTAAATATCCAAAATAATAAATAGAGTCCATCTTAAATCAAAATAACATGTAATGAAATGCAACCATGTGAGGCACTACAAGAAAGACTATTTTCTTTGCAATCAAATCCTTATTATCAAATACGATCCTATCAACTATAACCTTTCTATCTTTGCATAAACTAGCAAACTAGATTAACATATTTTCATCATATTCCTTAATGCGTTCAACAAATTGTGAGACCCCATGCTGCAAAAATATGTGCCAAATAGTTTTGTTATCCTTAAACTGTGAATGGATTCTAGGCACAATCTTAACTTTATCGCCATTGGTGTTTGTAACAGTAGTAGTAGATGCTAATATAATTTTTTTTTATTGTTGTAAAATATAACCAACAAATAGAAATAAAGAAAAAATCCAAATAGCTCAAGAGGGTGAGATATGTGTTGCAATAATAAGCAGCATTACTAAGCACCATCCACATTAATCAACAAAAACACCTCCTAAATCTTGTGGCATAAGAAAAAGATTGCAAAGGAAAAACTTGTATTAACAATCACAATCAAATAATGTAAAACCAAGTTTACATAAAAATGTCATAGTTAATAAATTTTGAATCTCATTAGAGATATGGTAAGTGTAATGGCAATCATTATTATGACTTTTCATCACACTGACGTAACCTCAAATGTGAACCACATTAGCAATACATCCAAATAAGCACCAAGGTTCATTATGTGAGTCCACCACACCACCAAGCACAGTGGAAGACACTGCTAATGAGTCAATAGAGCCATACAACCAATCCAATAGTATAATTACATCCTATAATTGATGTTCAGATGACTCCTCATTAATCCTAATCATTATACCCATCTAAATCAAAATTTCTCTCCAATAACTTTTAAACATCTAATTATTAATCATAGTGGTCCAACCCATCATACCCACACACCTAAGCAAAGAAGGGATGCAGGCAATCCAACCATTCATTTTGTTAATCATCATGATTTTTATTAGTTTTCTTCTCCATAGAGAGGAATCTTTGGACATTTTGTGGTTAGCACTTAAAGCTCCTCTAGCATTACAAGAAGTTTCACCTAGAGGATCTTTAGGATCTTTATTCATTGACTAAGTCCTTGTGATGCTAGAGGATCTTTAGGTGTTGGCCAAAAATTATCCAAAGACCCCTCTCTAAGGAGTAGGACTAATAGAAATGAAGATGATTAACAAAATGGATGGTTGGATTGTTTGTATTCCTTCTTTTCTTAGGCTTGTGGTAATAACCTAAAGCTCCTATATCAACTTTAGTCCCTTCTTTTAAAATGTATTTCAACTCAAATAATTTGAGTCCCTTAAGTAGTTTATGAATGCCAATGACATTATCTTCCAAGGTCCAACCTAGAGTGTTGGAACCTTTAACACCATTAATATTAGTTTGGAATGTATTTCCAAGACGAGTTGTTTGATTTTGATAGAAAGGGGGAACTTCACTCCATCCCTTACACAAATTATTAGTTGCAAAGTGGATACCTCCCATATGACTAACCACAAATACACTGGGAGGTGATCTTATTACCCTTCCCTCAACCAAGCTTGGGTTAACACAAGTTGTCTCACTAAAATTGAGTTTCCACCAATCACGGAGTATAGATAATTAAGAATTAATTGCAACTATCTAAAATTTCAAATTCTAATTCCAATTAGACCTATGGATTCTATGACATAGTAAAACAAGGATCAATTTTAATTTATTTTTAAACCTAACAATTTTTTTATTTCATCTCTTTGCTTTTAATAAAAGTGATTATGAATTATGATTCATAAACTACAATCAAAATAATAAACTACTAAACCATCAATTTCAACTAAATATTTATTTTTATTAATTTTTTAGTTTCATTTGAAATAAAAATAATAAACTACTAAACCATCAATTTCAACTAAATATTTATTTTTATTAATTTTTTAGTTTCATTTGAAATAAATTAAATTGATATTAATTATCATGTCATTTTATCTTTTCTTTTAAATCATCCTTGAATTTTGTAAATATTCTCCCATAAATGTTTTCTAATATATACAACTTGAAAATACAACCGCATAAAACTTATTTATTCATCATAGCTTAACATCATTTCAAGGAATCCATACTTAGAAGGGGAACTTTTATCTTCTTTTAAAACAAGTCTATATTCATTTTGGACACACTTCCTCGCACGCTTCGAATCCCACGGTGATTGGTTGGGGCCACGCGTTAGGATACACTTTTGAGGTAAAGGCATATTTTCGAAAAACTTGTATAAGGAAGACAAATAAGATTCGCGTAAAGGCATATTTTGCTTTCATGAATGTTATGTGGGACAAGCCACGGCCGTCCATTTTGTTTTGTACCCTTCAGATACTTCTTTTGAGTTTACATTTGGATTACTAGAATACTTTTTAAAGATGGACTTGTTAGCCGATAGGCTACTTCTTTGGGGTTCCTTTGTCGGGAAGTGTCCTGTTCGGTTCGGCAAATGGTTCAACCCGATAGAGAATCAGGTGTATACAATGCTTCGTATACATTTGATTCTCTGCAATTAATCAGCGTAATCTTGGACCCCAAGTACAAGTGTTAGTTTAAATTGGAGACAACGGAAAATAATCTCAAGTTACCATCCATCCCAATTTGACACATTTTAAGTTCTTGAATGATATAAATACAAAATAAGAATTTGTATACCATAGTATTGCCCTCATTTGCTTCATCCTTGTAACATGTTAAATTGTATTATTGTATTCTGAGTCAAACAATTAGTGACATGTAGATTGGAGGGCAATGGTGATTTCCACCCCCCTTTATATAGTAATTACAAATAAAGTTTTAATATTTTATAATATAAATAGGAAATAGCTAAATTGTCATATTTAATTATTTCTAATTTATGTATTAATGCCATAATCATATATTAATATCTTATAATCATATTTCTAACTAGAATGTTTATGTCACTTTCTATGTTTTGGTAGTTAGATAGTTCATTTGTACAATTCAATGAGTATGGGGATGATATTCTCATATAGTCTTCTTAGAACATAGGAAAAAGTTAGAAAAACTTGATGCTTACAATTTTGCTTTCTTTAAGGCATTTTTAAACATTAATTATTATCATGAATATTTAGAGAGCAAAGATCGGGGCCAACTTGATTTGAAATTTCTATAGTTTATCAAATTAATCTCTTGGCTTGCAAGACAATTCTATGGTACACTCATTTTTTGTTGTTGTAAAACTTGACATCAAGGAGCTTAGATTTGACTTACAAACAATTCTATGATTATTTAAATTTTGAGGTAATATACTCGCATAATATTATTGCTTGGACTTTGATGAAATGATTTCATGTGACATTTATTATGAAAATGTGTGTTGATCACCTTCCATAAAATTAATAATATTTGTCACATAAATCAAGGAAAAGTAGAAATGTGTGCATTGCATGGGTTAGATATTATTGGAGACATCTTGCATGTAATATATAATAGTAAGATAATTCTTATATGGCTTGTATAGTGAGAAATATCTAATATTCAAGAAATTTAATCTCAAAAATGGAAAACTTAATACCAAATAGTAAATGTGAGAGGTGTAGTTTATGATTGTGATATTAAAGAATTTAGCATGATGCATCGTGATGTAATGCCCTGTCCAAAGGACCAATTCAAAATTTTGATGAAACATCTTTTTTATTTGGAGAAATAACATCATCAAAGATACAAAAACATGTTAGACTTGTACTATAATGCGCACACAAGTGTCATATGGAACATTGTGACATAAAGGTAATGACAACTAGAGTAACCTCTCCATTACATATGCAAGGTGGTACCTATAGAAGCCTAAATAATTTGGATACAAAACCACCATAATTAACTTATGAGAGAAATAACAACACCTAAAAGATGATTAGGTACAATCTCATAATCATGTTCTCTCATGACAAGATGAATGAATCATCAACCTCAAGAACACAACAAGGCTCACTTTAAAATATTTACACCACATTAAAAAATGTACACCAATAACAATTATTTAAGAACTAACAATTCTCAACTAGGCAAGGATATTATCAATTTTTGAGACAAGGAGCATGATGAGGGAATTATCACATCAAACCCACTCGATAATACCATAAATGCTCCTTGACAAAATCTCAACATAAATAAGAGATTTCCCAATAAGGGAGCCTTACTCCCTCATGACACTATATGGTTAGGATTCAAGATTTTTCCTTAACAATTAACTCTCCTCTTGGTATGAAGAATAGATTCTTGTTGAACCTTGATTTGTGAGTTATTCCTTAAAGGACTTTCTACTTTAATTTTATTGAGCCTTGGGTATCAATCTTTCATATTACAAACTTCAACTCAAACGTGAATGAGGTAAATTGAAACCTTGGCACTTGATCCTTGATCAATCCTCCTCCAACCTCATCTAGTTCCAAAACTTTTCATGCTTTAAACTTTGGAGTTCTAAAGTTCATCAAGGTTTGTACTTCCACCTTCCACCTTATTGTTTAGATCCTCACTAGGTAGAAAATAAGATAAAAGATTGGCCTCTCAAAATCTTGATATACTTCTTTAGTATTCAAAATTTATGTTTTTACTTTTCCAAGTTATTTTATTTTGTGCACTACTTATGAAAGTCCAACCCTTTTCAACAACTAATATGGAGCACAGGCAAAGAAATAAAAAAAATCCTCATTCATACAACTATTTCAAATGAAGAACACTTTGAAAATAAACAATGCATCCACAAATAAAGAAACATGTCACATTCCTTCCTAATGTCTATTTCAATGCCGGTGACCCCATGCAACTCAATGCTCCTATGCTTTCACAATGGAAATATCAAATTTTCTTCACAAAGAGGGTCTTTCTCACCATTTTATCCCTAAAATATGCCAAGTCTCAAATGAATTTAAATTTTACACATAAAACCCAACCCAATTTCACTTTTTAAAAATAAAACAAGTATTTTAATACCTCAAACACTTTTTGTTTACCCCTTTCCCCAAAAATTTAATTAACAAATACATATGCCATATTTCAATTCAAACATTAAATTACAACTTCAAAAATGTTAAACACTCATTTTAAATTTAAAGTTACTAAAAATGTGGATTTTCATTAAAAAATCACATTCGTTAATGGACGTCCGTATAGGAATTTTATTGGTTTCAAAAGACTGCCAACTATATTATTTAGGCAAAATTATGAAAATAATCCAATAGAGGACCACACTTGAATTGACTATGATAGGTAAGTGTATCATCCTAAAAAGTAAGCACCCTTCTTAAGGGCTTAATTTTAGACCCATTTTACTATAAATAGGTCCCCACATTGATTTCACATCCTTCTAGCACATATGCATCCTTCAAATCCATGTTATTTGTTCAAAACTCAAGAATGTCTCTAACTTCTATGCACACTTTCCTATTTCTCCATCCAATAATATAATTAATCCTCCACCTAAGACCTTTATATGCATTTTCAAATTTTGGCACTTGCCTTGATTTTATGGTGATCTATGGCTTCAACCGCCCATTTTTAGCACACTTCATTAGACCTAGAAAATCTTTGTAAAAATAATTCCTATACAAGGCCATCAAGTTCAACCTTTTCCTAGACAAGGTTGTCTAAGTTAGCCTTGTGAAACATGAGCCAAAAAATATGTATTAAAAGGCATCAAACCCTCTCATTTTAACATATGAAATTCATGATCAAGACACATTCATGAGTACGATCCATCTTCACCCAATCATCTACAAGAAATATATTTTGTACTCAAGAGACTCAAGTGCAAGCAAGTATCCATTAGTGAAGGAATCTAATATCAAGCATTCAAGTCCATCAAACACCAAGTGCAAGGATGCCATCAAACATTTCAAGTCTTCAATCTATCATTTCCATCACACATTCAAGGAATTTCCCTCCATATATCTAGCTTATTTCCCTTGTTGGAGGCCAATAAAAGGAGTTTGTGATTATGGGAGGAGATCTACACCCATCCATCAAGTCTTATTCGCCTCTCTCTTCCTCAATCCAACATTGTGGAAAACTACAACATCCATGATTCAAGGGTTTGGATTCATTATTTTGTATTAGTTTTTTGTGGAGTCCAAGCTATTTCATAAAAAAACTTTTGATCATCTCTAAAGAGGCAATACATTATTGAGGTATAAGGTGATTTATGTTTTAGATATAGATTAAATTTCATATTTCCTTATGCAATTTCAATGTTAATTCATAAACAGAGGTTTGACTTGTTTAGAACCCTTTTCATAGTATTATTTCCTTCTTTTCTATGAGAAGGAATGATTATGGAAATTTTGGATTCATATTTGAGAGCCTCATAACTAGTTGCAAACCCTCTCAATGTTTCATCAATTCCTTCTTTCTATGTTATGTCATCATTGTCTTTTTTGCTCTATTTGGGATGGTTGTTTATCTTTCTAATTAAAATAGTATGACCTACATAATCTTTCACAATCAAATATGTATGATTATTAGGATTCACTATAGTAGCATTGAGATATCAATTTATAGATGCTTTTCTTTTTATGTGTCAGCTAGGCATCTTTTTATGGTTTTCTTTCTTTCTTTCTTATTAGATTTTGAAAGATAGTTGATATAACAACTTAATTAGAAAAATATTTTTTAAATTTGGGATATAACTATCTTTCTAGATCTAATAGTTTACTATTAGATGCTCCATTACATTTCATTAATCATCATAAAATATGAAATAATGGAAGATTATATACCCAATATAAGGTGGGTAACATTGATAAGAAAGAAATGTAACTTAATCTAAAAACCTCATATTATAAAGGCAATATCTCATGGAAACTTTTGTTTAAAATAATCTCATCCAAAAATAAGTAAATGCATATCCTAAAGATGTTGAGACAATTACCTTTGGTATTGTTGATTACCATATTTTTAAGTACAATTTCATATTTAGCCCTACTCAAAATACATTCATCTCATTAGACCTTTTAATTTCACAACAAAATTTGACCAAAGTTTATTTTATCAATTTTTACAAGTGGTTTTGAAATATCACAGGCATTGGAAATGATGTATTTAAATAGGCATATCCCACTTAGTAAGTAAATATCATAGGCAAGAGCCTACAAAATAATGGTAAGTTGTGAGCCTCTCATCTGGGATGTCTTGGGTTCAAGTATATTCAAGTTTAACACATAATAGTAATGAATTCCAACAAATAATAATAAAAAATAATCAAGGCTTTGGCCCAATACATATCAAAAAAGAAGAAGTAAGTATCCTAATATAACCCTTCATCCTTAATTTTAAAAATATCCTTTAACTTGTTTAACCAAAGTTTTCCAATAAGACAATTTAAAATATCTATATGAAATAGTATGAAAGTAGATATGTTATTGAGGTTAAAATATATTCATTCATCTACATGGTCTAACTTTAGAGTAATATTTATATTAACTAAATTTTATAATATTTTGACAAAGGTTGTTTGTAAAAAATGACATGTATTTTAATATTGCTAGTCTAGGAGTAAGAACAATTGTAATTTAGTATACAAGACTAAATAAGGCTCGAGCTACATTGTGGGTTTCCCTAACTAGTTCTTTTTCCCCTAGTGTCTGTAGTTGAACGAGGTATAAAAATTTATGAACAATTTATTAATAAAATAATATAGACTAAGGTCGTTTGCTGAGAAAAAATAACCTTGTTTAATGTAAATAAAAAGTTGTGAAGAAAAAGTCTACATATACTAAAATATATTATAAAAAATGAACACTCACAACAATAAACTTTAAAAGATGAAAACAATTATCTATAATGAAGTGAGTTTGCAATAATTAATGACTCTCCATACATTATAACATGTTCCCTTTACTAATGTTAGAATTCTAAAATTTAACTGATTTTTTTTTTTTGAAAATTAAGATTTATGAAAACTATCAATTAGTTTTAAACTTTTATAAACAAATTGATTAATACATCTTATATCCTTCTCTCATCCTGATGATGGATCATAGAGTGTGATCCGAAACGTTGATGATGAAAAAACATATGCAATCAAATCTAGAAGCATACTCTCATTAGCAATGGATTGTGGAAATTTGATATTATTAACAAATTGATCAAGTTAAAATGTTTTTTTTTTTTCAAGTAAAAGGCTGAAGCCATGTAAATTTTATTAATAGTTAAAATTTGTTACATAGTCTCTGTTCAAGTGAGGGTTGGTGGGGAAGAATGAAGAAGAAACCTCCAATCTAGCCCAAGACAATTGTTTTGTATATAATTACAAAATTAAAATAGGCAATATCCCAGTCTACAAGTTTGATGTAATACAACCCTTATTTATATTCATGTATCACTTAGGAACTTAGGGTGGCATTCCCTCCTTTGCATCTCCTTTCTTTGGATATATCAAGAAGTGATTTATCTTAATGTGTATCTAAATGAGTTGAAGCCTCTTTCAGATTGAGTAACACGATATGGGTATCTTTGTTGTTGACTCCATGAATTTCTACATTCTACCAAACACTACAAGCTCAATTGTAATTTTTATTCTCAAAGTTAAGAACATTCTAACAATTAGGAAACTTTCAATCAATAGGTTAATAAGCTTAAAACAATATATAATTACAAATATTTATCTTGGTTAATTTAATACTTTTCCATTAATGTTTCCAATGTTTAGAATATTGGTTTGAATGTAATTTGAACTTGGATTATGATTTAATTTTTTAATTTTATGATGTGGTCTTAAGATACATTTTAATGCTTTGAAGTTGGACTTAAGGGGATTAGAGATAATAGAGTATGATTGGTGTTGGGATGGGGTAAGTCTTTTAAGCATACAAAGTTATCTTCCTTCTTATTTGTGTATTTAACCTCAGTGTTAAATCTATCCTTGGTAGCTATTATAAGGATTGATGAAGGAGGTTATAATGTAAAGAGGCAATCCATGCAATAAAAGCCTATTAATGTTATCAATATCCAACAAGTATCAACTTTTCAAATTTAAAATGTAGAGGTTTGTGCATTTGTGTCTTCCTACGTATCCAAGCAGATTAGTAATATTGGTTTGATTTGGTCTCTCAAAGTGATTATAGATTAGGGGATTTTCTGAAATTAGCTATTAATTTTTGAAATTAAGAGGGTAAGTATTATCTATTTTAGTGAAAATAGGGGAAGGTTCAATGTTGGACTGTGATACAGAGTAAAAATATGAATTTGTTGATCTATATTTTTGATCTAATGAACTGTTATCACTTAAAAGATTGAAAGTTGTAAATCCATTTCCTTATTGGTGAGCCTGTGTACAAATGTATGAGTTATTTGAAGGACCAAGAATTGTTTTGTTCTGAGACCATTTGTGGGAGAAAATCTAATTAATGAAGGTTGAATTGGATCCAATGGTAGCTTCTGTAGTATTCATTTTTATCCTATCTATAGATATTGTGCATCCATCTTGGTATCTATTTGTTAATAAAATTTAGAATCGTAGGCTATCTTTTCTAATCCTCTATCAAACAATGCCTTGAGTATTCTTTGTTGCTTAAAGTTCATTTGTGATCTTTGTTATCATCTATTCAGTTAGTTTTGTGTTATACAAAATTGTGAGTCCATACTACTTATCACTTTGTAAGAGAATTAGAGAAAGATAAAAAAACATGAAACAAGCCAGATTTTATTATAAATTCCTTTGTGTTTGTATTGATTTGTTAG
Organism: Cupressus sempervirens; assembly: GCA_028749045.1. Classification (NCBI taxonomy): domain Eukaryota; kingdom Viridiplantae; phylum Streptophyta; class Pinopsida; order Cupressales; family Cupressaceae; genus Cupressus; species Cupressus sempervirens. The sequence goes on from CM053783.1 coordinate 127,512,566, forward strand.
GATTTACAAAGTTCCTTTCATGGAAAACTATCTACGAACTAAACTAGTAATATCTATAGAAGCCACAACTATCTGGAAACTCCTGGAGAGCTCTTTTGATATAAGAATTTAGTAATGTTTAGATGGACATGAATAACTCTCATCTTGAGATTATTTGATCCTATGTTGAAGTTAAACACATAAAAGAAAAATGTTGATCTTGAGTTGACCATATTGAAAGAGTAAATATTAGGGGAGATCGATGAAAGAAGTAAACTATAGTAGTTTTTAGTTTCATTTGGTCAAGACAATAATGATTCTTCAAATGGGATCAATGCGATGGTGTTCTAATTGTTATACTCCAAGATTAATTTAATTCAAGCTTTAGGGTGTGGAATGAAGTTACTTTGGTTTGGTTTAATGACAGTTAAGATAATAAGGAAGTTGTTAATAGATAGTTGTTGTTAACATTCTGTCACTAGTCATATTTTAGAGTTTGAATATTTTTATTGTTCTAAATTTTAATGATTATTAATATGGGAAGTCTATGTTATATGACATTTAGAGTTTGTTCATCTCCTTTCTCTTCCTATTCCTTTTCTTGTTCATTATGCTATATACTTGATCTTGGTTAATAATTGTATCATTTGGCTTCTTATGCAGATATTTGTATTTGACTTAGAGGTTATTGTAGACTTTGATGTCTTCACCATCTTCCCCTTTATTTCCTAGATGATCTTCTTCCTTGTTCTCCTCATGATAGATGTGTTGTATCCTAATTTCCTTGAACTTATCTATGATTGTTAGTTCATATTCTATCTTGGAATTAATTTTCTAGTTTGGGGTACTTCTTCTTCTTATTGTGTTTAATATTATTTGAGAATCTCCTTCAATGATTAATTTTTTGATGCCTAATTCTAAACTTAGGTTCAATCCTTCCATTAGTGCTTCCATTTCCGCTATGTTATTTGAAGTTACTCCTAATGGTTTAACTTGTTTAGCCATCTAGTTTTCTTCATCTGAGTGGATTATGTACTCGGTTCCTATCTTGTCAGGATTGCCTCTATTTTCTCCATCAAAGTTTAGTTTTGGCCATAATGTTGGGGGTGGATCCCATCTATAATATATTTGAGCCTTAAAACTAGGTTTATTAGGTGATTCCAACTTTTCTTAATTTTTCCATCTCAGTCTGTGAATGTTCCTACTTCTTTGACTGTATTTCTTAGGTTGTTTTTCATTCTTCTATAATGTTGTCTTCTATTTTGTTGGTTAGAGAGGTTAGTGTCACTTCTCCTATTTCTTTCTTTCCATATTTCCCACATGAGAATGGAGGGAGGGATTTTCCAAAGTTTTCTGTAAATATTGAATTTCCAAGTTTGGGCTAGCTGTTGAGGTGGTCCCATAAATTTTCTAGAAGAGTTGAAAATTAGTTGAGCTTTTTGCATAGTTATTGCTAGCACGATTTGGTGAAAGAACATTGAAATAATAAATGTTCTACTTTCTTAGATTCCTTCTTGTAGAGAGGACATCTTGAGGGACCTTCAAAGCCTAGTTTGGTGAATCAATCTGTTGTTAGAATTATTTTTTGCATTGTCACCCATAAGAATATGCCTGCCTTAGGGAAGCATGCATTATCCTAATATAGGTTTAGAGAGACGTCAAGTTTGTCCCATCTTTGAGAGTTAATTATTACTTCGTATCCATTTTTAACAGAGTATTTTCCATTATTCAAGGCTCCCTAAATTAACCGATCCCTCCTTTCTTTATTATTTGCTTGTCTTTGGTTGATGAATTGTTTGAATGTTTTTTTTCTCCTATGCTGATAGTTGTGTATTTTCTACATGTTTCCACATTCTGGGTTGTTTTGCACTTGTCTTATGGATATAGTAATAAAGAAATTTGCCCCAATAATTAATTAGTGTATTCTTAATGTTAATGGGAAGGTTGTAGCTATTGGCTGGGGGTAACCCATCCCATGAGTCCTCCTAGAATAAGGCTTCCTCCCCTTTACCTATATCCCATGTTGAATTGTTTTTGATTATGTGTTTGCATTGTATAATGAAGTTCCAAGTTTTAGATCCTTTTGGTGGGTTCTTAGTTTGAAATAACGATAGAGGATCAAAGTTGTTTAGGTATTTTAAATATATTTTTTTCTATTTGCTATCATGCTCCTGATACATTCTTCACACTAGCTTGGTTTTTAGAGCTTCATTTTGTTAGGATTAATGAGACATAAATAATAATTACATGCAAATATAACTAATATCAAAAAATAATAAATCACACATAAGAGAACACAAGACACAAGGATTTAACATGGTTTACCCAATCCCTAGGCTATGCCCCCAACAATGAGTCTAATATTCTTATTATCCAGTGATTACGACCTAATTACAATCAATAATCTCTTACAGTTCAATATTGCCACAAGAAGCAACAATCTCATCATACATCATGAAATCCCTAACCCTAACCCATTTTATACAAGCTTTTTGCTGCTTACAAAATTAGGGATAGAATAAGTTGTCCAATAGAAAAATAGCAGCCAATGCCTTTTACAATAATAAAGTTGGCCAAGCTTTTGGGGGCGCTACCCCCCAAAACCCCTTGTGGAGGCATTTCCCCCGACCCCACCCTATATTGCAAGAATAGGGATAAATTTAGTGGAAAATATTTGCCAAATGGAAAATTTCACTCATCAAGGACCCTAAATTTGGCAATAACATTTACACTTTTGGGGTGGTCGTGTCACCCACACTTTAATGGAAATTTTGTCTCATGCTTAGACCAATTGCCAACACTAATACATAATTATTTTTATTTTGGTGATGACTTCGCCAATGAAATTTAATATTTCCACATGGATAAATCAAATCTTTTTGTATACATTTTTTTAGGCTTGTCTTATTCAATGGACACATTCGCCAATATGTGGTAAATCTTTCAGTTAGATTATATGTTGAGTACATATACTTTCCATGTCCCTCTATTCCAGAGAATTTCCAAGTAAGGTTTTATCCTTTTAATCTTTGGCCCAAAATAGATCTGATTGTGGAAAAGTGTTATTATTCTAGATATTTTCTCTATAACTTGTTGTCCTTTAACATTTTGGCCCGAAATAGGATTTATACCATTGATTTATGATCATATAATCGTTATGAAAAAGGCTTATTATATTTTAGATGATATAAAATTATGATTTCTAGGTATTTGTACTTTTGGTTGTGATTTTCATTGATAATTAAAGATTCATCAAGGTTTTACAGAATTTTCATGTGACAGAAACAAAATTGCCAATAAATTTTTATTTATCTCTACTAGAAATTAAAAATTCCTCCCTAAAATACTATTGCATTCTCCATGATTTTATAATTATTTCCAAGGATATGGTTTCTTAAAGTTATCCATGTGCGACAGGGAGCACACTTGGGGCTTTGCCCCAAGACCTTGGAAGAAGTGTTGCCCCCAAACCCCCATAATAATAATTTTGGGGAAAATTATGTCGAATAAAGTGAGAAAAAATGTAACCTCTGATTCTAATTAGGCTCCACATCACAACACATTTTACCTGCTTAGGTTTTTGATCCTCAATCCTCCTAGTGCTTTGGGTCTTCAGATGTTGTCCCATTTAATCAAGGCTATTTTCTTTTTATCATTTGTTCCATTCCAAAATAAGTTTCTTAGTTCACTATCTAATTTCTTTTTGGTTTCTTTTGGTAGTAGAAGATGAGACATTTGATAGGGGGGATAGAGGATAAGACATATTTGATTTTGGTTGTCTGTCCTACTTTTGTTAGCCATTTTCCTTTTAACTTTTCTATTTTCTTGTCTATCTTTTCAATTAAAGGATTCCATGATTTAGTCTCTTTCATGTTTTTTTCAAGTATATTCCTAGATATTTGCATAGGAATGAGCCTCTTTTATATCAGATATAGTTGCAGATTCTTCTTTCCATGTTTGGTTTAGTATTTAATAAGTAAATGTAAGATTTTTAGGCATTTACTTTTTCTCTAGAAGTTTTTGTGTATGTTTTGATTATCCGTTTAACGTTTTAGGCTTCCATCATGGAACTTTCTCCAGGGAAAATAGTGTCATCCACCAATTGTTGATGTGTTATATTAGTGACTCCTTTTGTGGCTTTGACTCCTTTTCTTTTCCCTTCCATTTGAGCCTTTTTTATTGCTCTGCCAAAGGCTTCTCCCATTATGATAAAGAGAAATGGTGATATTGGGTCTCCTTGCCTTGTTCCTTGGGATATGTTGAAAAATATTTCTAGGGTATTGTTGATTAGAATTTAAATTTTAGGGGTAGTTATATAATTAGAGATTAGGTTGATTTATTGGTGCAAAAAGCCAAATGTTTCTAGAGTTTTACATAGAAATCTCCAATATACTTTATCATAGGCTTTTTGAATGTCTAGTTTCATAAACATACATGTTTCTTTGTTGATTTGAGCTGAATGAATGATTTCTTGTATAATTAGAATTCTATCAAGTATAGATCTTTTTGGAAGGAATCACATTTGTTCCTTTGACATTAATTTTGGTAGTACCATTTTAAGCTTGTTAGCTAATGCTTTGGTTAATATTTTGTTTGAAATCTTTGAGGCCTTTGAGAGTGGCATTTTTTGGGATTAATGTTAAAAAGTTATTGTTCATTTTAGACAATATTGAACTGGAATTTCTTGTTGCTTCAATGGCTTTCCATAAGTCGATGCCCAGTATGTCCCAACATTTTTTAAGGAAGAAGGCTTGGAAGCCATCAAGACTTGAGGATTGCTAAAAAGTGCTAATTTTATTTCTTCTATCGATAAAGGTTTATTTAGCTACTTATTGTCCACTTTAGTAATCAGTTTTGGGATGATACTTCCCATGACCTTTTGTGATATAAGGTTAGAGCTTTCATAACTATTATAGATGTTTGTGAAGTAGTTGACAAATATATATGCTATTTGTCTAGGATCTTCAAGCATATCTCTTATGCTATTTTTTTCTTTTTGATATTCAATTAATATTTCTATTATTTAAGGTACTACTATGATAGAATTTAGTATAATGATCTCCTTCTACTAACCAAGTCTCTTAGGATTTTTATTTCCAAAAAAATTCTTCTTTTTCTAGTAAGTTTTATTGTTTTGCTAAGAGATCTTTTTTTTTATTGAAAATTTTGTTATCCATTCCTTGTTTGATTTCTAATTCATTGAGGTTCTTTAGTTCTTCTTCATTGTCAAGCTTTTCTTTGAATACATTCTTAAAGTAATTTTTGTTCCATCTTGGTAATTTTTTTCTTTTAAGTCTTTGAGTTTGGACACAAAACAAAATATCTTAGATCTGTCATAGCTACCTTCTGTACACAATATGCTAAGATTTCCCATAAATTTTTTATCCAAAAACCATATTTTCTCACATTTGAATGGGTTTCTTCATGGTTTACTTGGCTCTTTTATTTCTAGTCTTACTAGAAAGTGATTTGATCCGACAAAAGGAAGAATTGAGGAATGAATTGCATAATTAAAGTTTCTTAGGTCTCGCTTGAAGATGAATTAGTCTAGCCTCTTTTCTATGTGTTAGAATCCTAGTCTTCATTTATTCCATGTCTATACACCATTAGTCAGAGGTATACCAGTAAAACTATTCTCTAAAATCAATCATTGATTGTGATATTGTATGGTGACCCTCAAAATTTCTTCTAGATGTAATAGGGCATTGAAGTCTAATCCTATACATATGTTGGTTGCTTGGTTATTTTCCATGAATGTGTTGATTTTGTTCCACATTGTCTTCTTATCCACTATAGGGATTGGTCCACAAACATTTATGATAATGAGTTGGATATTATTTCTAAAGCTTTAGATTTTCCCTTCCATCCAATTATTTGTTGCTATCAATTTGTCATAGTCTATCTTCTTGGGATCCCAATTTTTCCATGCCTCTCGAGGCTCCTACTGATTCTATCATATTTGATTTCCATATTCCTAGTTTTCTACCAAACTAGTTACCTTCATCTTTTTTTAGTTTGGTTTCTTGTATTAGAATTAATTTTGAATCAAAAAGTGATAAGTTGTGCTTGAACAAGTGCTTCTGTTTGAAACATTTCTTCAATTATATGTTGTTGTTAATGCTACACAAATTTTAATATTAACCAAGCAATGAAGAGTTTATTTTATTAAACTTGCATATTTTAGTAATGATTGAGTAGTCGAGTAAAGAAGAACCTTTAGTGTTAATCAAGTAGTTGGTTAATGAAGGATATCGTGCTTACAATATTAACCGAGTGATTGAGCATCAAATGGTTTGTAGTATTAACCAAGCTTTCAATCTCAGTATTGATCGAGTGATAGTAAAATGAAATTATCTAATAATTAGTTATTTGAGGCCGACTATTTGGATGTTTATTGATTATTTGGAAGGGTATTCAAGTTCACTTGCCCTAACTTATAATTAAAAAGAAAGGTCAAGTTGTGAGGATAAGATGTACAAGTGAAATATGAAATAAGATGGATATGCAAGTGAAGAAAAAGGAAAAGTAGGAAGGTGTGGAAGATAACCTGCAAAGAACATCTAATTAGTAAGGATCCAAAGATGAAGCCAGATCAGAGATATGAATATGCAAAGATAGTTGCTTCATAAATTAGGTCAAATTTTTGTTACCTTATAACCATTGTAGTATCTCTTAGTTACTCTCTTTATTTCCAAAAAATGGTATCAGAGCATTTGGTGCTTGCAGGGAAGGTTTCAAGGACCTAAGCTAAAGACCAAGATATCATACAAAAGGGAGATTCTCAATATTAATAGAGACAAATTTTTAGCATGGTAGGAGTTGATGAAGCTGCACCTATCAAGCATTAGTGATATTGGTCTATTCTACTTGGAAAAAAAATGTGCCACCACCTAAACCTATGACAGTGGAACAGATGAAAGAGGAAAAGGATCACAATATAATGATGATTGATATAGCTTCTTCTCTCAACCATTCTAAATTTGATGAGGTTAATGATTGTCCTACTATATTTGAAATGTGCAAAAAACTATAGAAAGTCTATAGAGGTGATAAAAATGTGCAAAGAGCTAAGGCATAAAGTTTGAGAGGCAAGTTTGATCGAATGAAAATGAAAGAAGGTGAGAACATTGTCCAATATAGTGAAAGAATCAAAGAGGGTGTGAGTGCAATCAAAGCTATAGGAGGAGACATAAATGATGAGACAATTGATCAACAAGGTACTAAGAACTCTTCTTCCTATTTATGCAATTAGAGTTTTAGCAATTCAAGAGATGCGATGCAATCCTAAAAATAAAATAACCTTGGGTGCACTTGTGAGAAGATTAGCTTCTTTTGAGTTGGATAACTTTGATAACTATGCTCCTACCTCTAGCAAAATTGAATCTACATTTAAAGCCAAACTAACCCTTGGGAGAAAAGGAGAAAACACAAAAGGAAAAAAAAAGCAAATAAGTTCTATTCTCCTACTGTCACCCCATCTGAATCTCATGTAAAATAGAATGTTTGGCTCCTTTTCGAAACCACATCTTCTACTCCAATGGCATGGCAAGATAGAACTGAAGCTACAAGAAGCCATTGATGCCTATGTGGGAGATGGAAATGGATACATTATGAGCTTTTTGACTTTTTTTAGACTTGCACTAAGGGAGACCCATATACATTGTTTGAAGACTCTCCTTGCCCTTAGCCACAGATCCTGTAGATTGGGCCACAAGTTTTATATTTTCCACCTATTTTTTAGGTTGTGGTTTTGCTAAATATATCATAGTAGAGTATAGGGCACAAAAGAAGAGTACCATTTGAGCTAAAGGGATGCCATGAAAGTACACAGTAAGGTGGAAGAAAAGGTAAGAGTTTTAATCCCACATTAAGTAGGTGGGGCTTTTTTATGAAGTTTAAGTACATGACCACTCACTACCATATCATCTTAAGGACAAAATGGCTTTTGAAGCCACAAACTTGCATAGTGGGACCCATGGAAGGATGTTTGACTTGATGATGTGGAACTTTTTTGACTAAGCACATGCAACACAAAATGGTGATGTGGTAATTGATTAGACCCTTTGATGAATCAAAACATTACAAGTGGTAGCATGGCACTAGATTTGATGGTGAAACATGGTAGAGGATCCTCCATCCTAGCACACAAAATAAGGTGGTGATGTGGCAAGGTAGGACATGTATCACAAAGGTACATTCCCACATACAACATGGTAGTTGCTAATTGTGCATGTGGAAAAGCACCTATTTGACACATGGCAGTGAGCCCATGTTGATGATGATGTGGCATGGTAAATTTATGACCAATAAGAGATTGCCACGTGGTGGTGACATAGCGAGGGGCCAACAATCAATGATGTGGTATAGTTGATCGTACAAGGAGATCCAGTAGGAGATTGCCATGTGGCATACTAGTGGACCAGGTGGTACGGGATGATGCAGTTGTTTGACCAACCACAAGCTAACACATGTCAAGCCCAGTTAAAGTAAGTTTGACCCGAATTAGATTTTGGAGGGAAAATATATAGCATCAAAAATTAATATTTTATTATTTTTTCAGTTTCTAGACATGCATAAAATTTTAAATCTTTTAAAGTTATATTCTAAAGTTTAAACTTTAGAAAGGTTTCAATTCTTGCAAAAAGAAATGTAGTCTAGAGAACCAGTCTAGGAGCCTAATTTTTAATATGATCTCCTGGGCATTTTCAATAAGCAAACATAACACTAATAAATATTGTTAGAATTGGGAGAGAGTGAACTTTCTAGTTTTGTGGTTTATTTTTGCACAAGAAGCCATTGGTTCAAGATATGAAAGGTTTTATACTAGATTTATATTTTTCAACCTCATTCATGTATAGCAATTTAGATTTGATTTATGATGAAATGGTGAATTGGGTGAATGTTAGAGGTAGTATGAATACAATTAGGGTAAGATTTTCTCACCTCCAAGTCAGTTTAGTGAAGGTTTTATCAACATTTCAAATGCATATCTAATTTTTTTTTGTCAAAATAGAGTTTTTCATCGTTAGGAGAAGATATTTTTAGTTTGTTATAGATAATTATGAGAATCACATTAGATTTCAGTTGTAGAAAGATGAGAGATGTTTTTCAATAGTGGGGAATTAAGATTCAAGTGGATACATGTCACTTCTAGATTAGATCCAGGATTTCATTCCTTTCATATATCTTTCTCTTTTTGATTCATTGTAAGGGTTCTAGTTTTTGGGGAAAGTTTCTCATTACTATGATACCATGTTGGTTACAGTTAGCCTGTGATGCCACAAGGTTGGATCCAAGACTATATTTCCACATTCTTTAGTCTTCTCTCTTGTATGAAAAATAGTAGTTAGCTAATATAGATAGTTCTGATCTATTTAGTGGTTTTATGAGTTGTTTACATGCATCTTGAATGTATAGTTTCAAAGAAATGAATACAATGAGAAAGAATATTCTTAGTTTCATTTTGATTCTCATCTCATATCTCTATAATCTATAATGTTATGTGGTTTGGGGACAAGGAACTTTGATCTGTTTGCATTCCCTTAAGGTTGTATGTTTGGTATGTTTTGTTGTTGGAACAAAGAGCCAAGTAAATGCTTGATGTATTTGATAGGGTTGCTAGTTATTTGAGAAGGATATTTCATGAGAATGAGGTCTTTATGAACACTGATCTTTGATTCAAAAAGTGATAGGATAGATTTGATATATGGAATGTCACTGGTATCATAGATGTATGTGTGTGATTTGTGGAACTGCCCAATAGATAAGGCACTGCTCAGATACAAAATCAACTTGTTCTTACTATTGCATAATTGGAGATTTGCTGAAATCAAAATTATAATCATCCATTTCCCTTTTTGTTTAAGAGCTAAAAGGATGCCCTCACTTAGCTTATCAATTTCTTAGGTCATGTTACTAGCTATTTCATGTCTATGATCTTTGCATAAGTATAGAAGATATAAGGGTTCTATCTACTTTGTTTTAGATTCAGTGTGTGCTTTGAATACTTGTACCATATGAAGAATCTATATGTATACTAGCCTAGGTTTTGTAGAGCTTGAAGTAGAAGAAATGTCTAGCCTTATAGTTGGCTTAGTGTTTGAAAGGATATGTTGCAGATGAGAAGTAGCTGCCTCTAGATGTATTCTATTCTGATCGAGATAATTTGAAAACGTGATGCTTCAAAACACCAACAGAACCATCACATCAACTGAAGGTATCAAATATGAAAATGCCTACTAGGTTGAAGGATTAAGACATAATCTACTCAGTGTGGCACAACTAAATAGTATAGGATACAAGGTAGAATTCATGAATGGAAAAGTTAAACTATTGGATGGGAAAGGAAACTTGGTTGGGGCTGAAAATCAGTCAAAAGGTAACTTGTTTTACCTAGATCTCACTGAAAGTACATGTTTATTAGTTCAAATAGAGGAAATTTGGATAGTTGGATATGGCATAAAAGGATGCGTCATGTTAACTTTGATAACCTAGTTACCATAAGAAAGAAAAAAAAGATTAAGAGACATACTTTATCTGAAGAAACTTGAGATGGACATGTGTAAATAATGTCAAATTGGAAAATTGAGTAAAAAAAGTTTCAGAAGTAAGTCCTACAATTCCAAAGAAGTTCTGGAACTAGTTCATAGAAATCTTTGTGGGCCAATAGGTATAAAAAGATAGCGTGGATACATATACTTCATTCTATTTGTTGATTATTATTCTAGAATGATGACTGCAAATTTTTTAAAAGATAATTCTGACGCTTTTCAAAAGTTCAAATGGTACTTGGCTAGAGTTGAGAAAGAAACAAGGAAGAATATGAAATGCTTGAGTTCAGATAGAGGAGCTGAATTAATCTCGAATGAATTCAATGAGTTCTGCAAGGAAAGAGGAATTAAAATAAAGATATCAACACCTATAACTCTAGAGATAAAAATAAGGATTTGAGAAATACGAATCCAGAAGGCCTAAAGAATACCTGCATGCAAGAACCTGTCATAGAGAAGAAAAATCAATGAAGAGGCAAGGGTTTTGCTATGAAAATATGCAAAATGTATTATTAGGCTAAAAAGAATGAGAGATAATTACAAATAATTTAATAAATTAAATTAAATTAAAGTAACACTTTACTCTAACACCCTGTTGGTAATATTGTTAGTTAGATGTCTAGATGGTTGTTATTTATGACAATATATACTCAACATTTCATATATGCATTGAGAGACAAAAAATTGTCTAAGTATTAGATAGTTTGTAGGAGTACAATGAACAAATCTTAATAGTACACACGATGCACAAAGAGTTAGCTTATGCACAATTGAGGAAAGCTTTGTAACATTATCATGATGATGTGTACCAATACACATGTTTGTATAGTTAGTACAATGCAAGTTACAATAAGTTTAATTGTACTGGTATTTAATAGTGTAGAACACAACATAGCAAAAAATCAAGCTGTACAACTTTAGGAATTGCTTTGATTTCAAAATAATTACTAAGTAATGTTAAGCCAACTATGTGGATATTATTTTATATTTTGTCAAGCTTGTGAAGACATGGAAGTTGACTGAGCAACAATTTGTGAGTGTGCAAGATATAAGTAAAGATCTTTTGTTGCGCAGATAATGGTGTAAGTGTGTTGTGCAGTGAATGTGTGTAATACACAAAGATCGTGGAAGTTGCATGATTAGATGTGACATGTGAACTATTGTGAGAACTGAGTGTGAGCATAATGTGATGCAAAATCTAATGTAACATCAAAGTAAGTGCAATTTACATCAACAAGCAAGTATTGTATGTATATCTATTTTGTGAAAGAACTAATTTGTATAATTGAATGTTAGGGTAGTGGGCTCTTCTTGCATACATTGTAATTGATCTACCAACTCCTAATAGGGTAGTGAATTTTAACATGGCCTAGTCCTCTAACGAAGACTTGAGACACTATATGTACTTCATAGACTCCTAACAGGGTCAATATCCTTAACATGATCCTATTGTTTAGTGAATCATCTAGTGGGTATCTGCCCACCAGGGTTTTCCCTTGGCTAGGGTTTCCCTAGTTAAAAAATAATGGTGTCATGAGTTCTCGATGTGTATGGTTATATTTACTATTAAACATTTTTGGTTTACTTCCATATGCAAGTTATAAAGTAATTAACATTACTCAGCTATGGGCAAAATTTTATAGAATACTGATTTACCCCCCTCTCACTATTATCTATTTCTAACAATTGGTATTAGAGCACAATTACTTTGAAGAGGCTTAATAGCTTAACTAAGATCCTAGTAAATATAGAATAGTTGAAAATGCTCTTGAATAGATTGACCTTCTTACTAAAGACAGAGACAACTTGAAAGATAGATACAAAGATGCAAAAGTTTATATTGGAAAACTGAAAGATGAAATCGATGATCTAAAATATAGCAAGGAACCTTTTGCGCAGATTAATGTTAATGATGATACAAAAAATCTCAAGAAAGAGAATGAGATCTTGAAACATGAGTTGAAAATTGTTGAACTAAAGTTGAGTCTCAAGACTAGTGGCTATAAGAGTGAACTTGATCTAAAATCTAAGAATGCAAACCTTAGATCCCAGTTGGGTAAAGTTACATATGAATTAGATTATATTAAGATAGAGCATGTAGAGTTGGAAAAATACAACATCATCATGAAAGGAGAGTTGACACAAGCAAAACAACAGTTAGAGAAACTTTACACAAGTTCTGAGAAAATTAATGAACATATATTTCATCAAAGACCTTCCTATGACAAGACAAACCTTAGATGTCTTCTTGGAGAGAAGTCAACAAAGAAAGATGAGATTAGGATAGAACCAAATTCTATAGCAAAAATCCCTAAAGAAAATTTCAATTGGTTTGATGAAGTTGAGAAAATTGAATTGGCAAAGAAATTTGATGAGCTTAGAACAACAAAGCAAGTTGAAGAACCTAAGCAAGATGATTCATCCAAAGGGTAAGACATGAATTCAAAGGTAGATGCTACATATGTAATGAAGTTGGACATATGAAGAGAGATTGTATAGGTAAGTCTTTTAAACCTATTAGTAATTTCTATTGTTATAATTGTCATGGTTATGGACATAAGGCAGTAGAATGCAAGAAATCTAAGTTGTTGATGATAATAAGAATAGTAGATTTTTCAGAAATGCTAACCCTACAGGTAATGGAAGAAGTAGATCACATAGTAGATCTAATGATGGAGAGAAACCGAATGGTGAAAGGAAGAAGTTTGTTTGTTACAAATGTAACAATCCTGGACATATTGCAAGGAATTGTAGAGCACCTGGAAGTCAGAATGGGAACAATTAGAGTAGAAATGCACCTGTATGTTAGTTATGCAATAATTTTGGACACACAACATGATTTTGTAGAATAGATAGAGGGAACTTTAACAGGAACTCTAATCACAAAAGGAACAACAATATGAATGATAGAAGGAATGAAAATGGAGGCAACAACAGTAAAAAAGTAGTCAAGGATCAATCTAAGGGATTCAAAGACACATTTGTGAAGGCTTGTAATCCAAAGAGTTCACCTATAGTATTGAAAGAGCAATTATTTGATGCACCTATGGAAAGTTGAAGTCATAAATTATTTGTGGCTCAACCTATCTGAACTAAGCTATTGTAGAAGTAATAGAGCATCAATGAGTGAGTTAGAGATTGTGTAGTTAACAAGAAGTAGAAGACATAAAGAGAAAGCTATGGTTCAGTGCACAAGTCTTGATGTGATTGCAGTAAGTGGGAATTGTGAGATCAAGGTCACTAGTAAATAGAGATAATCTTCCAAGTTTGTGGTAGATACACATTTATTGTGCAGTAAGATTTCTGATGATTTAAGGATCACAAACAATATTCGATGTACCATTTGTTCATGTAAAGTTTCTTGAGTGAATTGAAGAGAAATTTGATAGAAATTCAAGTGCAAAGCAAGCTTGTGAAGATGAAAGTTGCAGGAGCCCTAAAATCTTGAATTTGAGGGATTTTATAGAGTATTGAATCTAGTTCCTTAAAGCATTTATAGTTATTGAAGAATGGCTAGTCAAAGAGTGTATGATGTTAGTGACAGACCAAAGTATGAGTTCAAGAAACATCCATTTGTTTCTTTACTAGAAGATCTCGTAGGCACATTTTCAAAAGTTTTAAAAAATGTGTTACATGTAGAGGATATAAGGAATTATATACATTAAAAAATTGAGAGTATAGATGATGAGGAGATTCACAAAAAATTAGGAGTCATGTGTAATAATGAATTATCCCTGAAGTCTGATTATGCACACCTTGAAGATTTTAATTTGGTGAAGTATATGTTTTACACAGAATACAACAATCATGAGTGGACCCGAATTATATTGAGTAGAATTCATGATGATATGTTCTGGTTAGCTGATCCACAAATTGTCATTGACAATGACCCAATCCACAAGGTTATGGGATTTAGAAATGAAGGTTGTAATCCTGTTAATGAGAAAAGCATTAGGACATTAGTGGAGACAAAATTGAAAACCAAGTTCGATGGAAGAAATATGAGGGTTGATCCTATTCAAGATAAATGAGTCAATTTTTTAACCAAAATCTTAGGGTACAAGTTAAACCATGGATCAAGGGTAAACTCTGTACCAGATAGTTTCCTTCATACAGTATATTTGATGGCCATTGAGAGGAGAAAAATAAATTTCTACGACATTGTCAGGTGTAACTTTTGGACAATATTGCGAAGATAAAGAAAACTAAGAGTGTAGTATTTAGATTTGAGTCCCTATTGACTCATTTATTCTTTTATGTTACTAAGAAGTTTCTTGGAGTAATTAATTGGGATAGCAATGAGTGCGTAATGAATATTGTAACTCAAAGGTATAGATCTAAAGTTGAGAATGTCAGAGACATTAATATTGATAGGATGATGAAGAATTTTTAGTCTAAGATGAAATTGAGGTATAGGATACCTCCATCTACAGTAGAGAAGTATAAGGATGATTTTTGCTTCATGGTGGAAACTAAAAATACTTGCATGGAAGTATGATACCTAGACTAAAGTTCATTGAGGTTATGGACTATGAGATGAGTGCTACACTTATTGAAGGGTATGTGCAGATCATTCTCAAGCCTAAGTAGGACACAAAATGTCCTAGATGGGGGACATATGATGAAAGATTAAGGATTGTAGAGTCAGAGCTCTACAACAAAGAGAGTAAGGAGAAAGTAGAGAAGGAGATAGATTCCATACTTAAGGAATCTAGCATGACCAAGAAAGAATTCAATGAGATAAAGGGAATTGTGCTCGAGATGAAGGCCAGTGGGTAGATAGAAGTGTTGGCAGTAACACCTATTGTAGTAGCTAGACCTTTAGAAGGAGTAACAATAGCACAACCATGTGTGCAAGCTCTCATTGCACCATATGTGATAGTTGCATAGTTAGAGGTGGAAGAACCTACTACACAGAGGAAGTTAGGGGGAATGGTGAAGGTTAAGCAAGAACTTGCACCTCAAGAAAAGAAAAGAGTAAGGAAAATCAATAATGGACCTAGAAAATGGAGGAAAAACATGCAAGTGAGTAGTTCTAAAATCTCAGATGATGATGATGAAGATAAATTTTTTGAGAAAGATGTGAAGGAAGCCAAGACAACCACAAACAAGAAAGCATGGAAACCAAAGGTAGATAATATGAACATGTAGATTATAAATGATGAGAATTTTGTTTAATTGAATAAATTTTATAGCATGTATAGCAATATAGATAGGAGGAAATTAGAGAATGTTTTAATTAGAAATATGATTTTGAGGAATAAAAGATTTGATAGCATTCAGAATAAGATTCCTCAAGACCTATATAATAGGTTGATTAGTAGAAAGAGAATGGTAGTAGAAGAAGATCTGAATATGAGGATCACATCCATAAATAAGTTATGTGATGTTGGGTCAAAAAAGGAATTTGACAAAATCTTGAAGGGTGTTGAGCCCTTGCTGAGTAACAAAAGAAGATCAATTCTTTTGATGGCAGGTAGTTACAAGGAAGTAAGGCAAGAAACAGAGGAGGAATTATTGAAATATATGTCCTCAATACCTAATGAGAGTGCACAAGCAAAGGCTAATAGTCTAGTGTATGTATAGATAGATACACCTTCTAGTGAAGATGAAGAGGTAGAAGGGACACATCAAGCACTATCTCCACCTCACATTGTTATGGGTACTGAATCCATGCAAGTGGATAGTATGCACATAACTATGGATACAAAGGAGAATCCATTTGTAGTGTATGGGGCAAATATTGTTGGAAATATCACTACCTATACCAGCTCTAACGATGAAGAGGAAGAGAAAAAGAAGAAGAAAGAAGAAGAAAAAAAGAGATAGGAACATGGAGAAAAGAAAAAGCAAGAAGTGTTGACATAATAGTCAAGTTTGTTATTAGTGACATACACTTATTTAAATTGTGAGTTCATACCAAGCTTATTGTATAGTTAACAGTGTTAACCAAGAATTTTAGTTGTCACCAAGTTCTAAAATTGCTACCAAGTCCTTTGGACAAATTCCAATGTATGCTGAGTAGTTACAACTATTGTGAAGATCAACAGTGTAAACCAAGCATCTCAGTGTATGCCAAGTTTACCAGTGCAAACCAAGTTGTGCAATGCTTACCGAGTTTGTAGCTGATGTGATGTGAGTCCAATGTTAATTGAGCTACTTAGTGTTAACCAAGTGATTTAGTTTATACCAAAATTGAGGTGATAGTGTTTACTGAGCTATGTAGTGGAAACCAAGTAATTTAGTTTATATGATGAGTTTCATAGTTTTTGCCAAGTCACTAGTGCAGAACGAGTTCAAGACTATTTGGAAGTGATCAGTATGGACTAAGCCTCTATTTCTATTGAGTGCATGATTATTATGAGCATTGATAGTGGATGAAAAATATCAGAACCTCATTGAGTCAGTCTTCAGAACCCGAGTGTCTACATTTGAGCCAACTTTGTAATATTTGTGAGAACTTGTATTGTGGCCAACTTTGTAATTATGTAATTAGATTGATATATATGTAATGTATTGTATCACATTCAATATATGTATGGAATTGAAAAGGAAGTAATGTAATCAATATAAAAGAGAAAAAGTGTGAATTACAAAGGCTACAATAGTATAAGGAGAAACAAAGATTCATCTATCACAACAAGGTGATTTGTACTAAGAGGAATCTCATTCAACAAACCAAGTTGCAAATCAGAGATCAGCTACTACTTCATCCTAACAAGTGAATCAGTCAAATCCTTTAACAAGGTAGACCTAATAGTCTTATGTAAATCACTTTTTCGAGTGCATACTTCATTGTATGTTTATAAATCCTTTTGCAAGGTGGACCTAGTAGTCCTTATTGCTCCTAATAGGGAAGATCATTAGAAGTGATCAATATAAGCTTTAATTAGCTAACTTTATACTACAGTACTAACGCTTGTGGGTATCATCTTGACCCTAGTTTTACTTTCTATTTGGAAGGTTTCTAGGTCACCAAATCTATGTGTCAAAGTGTTATGTATGCTTTCATGTTTTTAGTTTCTCATGTATGAAGTTAGATCAGAATACATATAAAGGATTAATTGCTAATTGAGATGAAATTTTTAGAAGTTATTGATTCACCCCTCCTCTCTTAATAACTAAGCTTGTCATAATATTTCCAACAGGAAGATGAAGAAAAAATGAGGAAAGAAGAACAGGAAAAGATAGAGGAAGAAGAGAAGAAGAAGAAGGAGGCTGAGGAAAAGAAGAGCGCAAAGGAATAGATAAAGAAGACTACTATACCTTTAGTAGTATTAATAGCTAGAACATCAACAACAATACCTATTCCATCTAATGATGAAGACTAGAAAGAGCTATTAGGCACTTTGAGAAAATTGTTTGTAAAAAATAAATCTGTAAAGTCTTTGGAGAAGACTCTTGTTGAAGTCTTGGAGTGCATGCAGAAGACAATTTCCATGACTGTAGCTAATCTAGACTTACAAGCCAAGGAAAAAGAGTTGGTGAAGACCTTTGATGGTGAATTCAAAACCTTAGCTAAAGTAGCAGCAACACAAGCACAAAGTAATCATGATGCAACACTATTCAACATAATGTGTACTAATGTGCACAATGATTTCAAGCCACTTGATGGAAACATCAAGGAATTGAGATAGTGTATTGCTGAAGGTAAGAATTTCTATGGAAAG
Organism: Cupressus sempervirens; assembly: GCA_028749045.1. Classification (NCBI taxonomy): domain Eukaryota; kingdom Viridiplantae; phylum Streptophyta; class Pinopsida; order Cupressales; family Cupressaceae; genus Cupressus; species Cupressus sempervirens. The sequence goes on from CM053783.1 coordinate 127,530,765, forward strand.
TGTGCAATGTCCTATACTTATCTAATTTTAATGCAAAGATCAAAGGCCACATGAGTAAGCTTCAGTCACTCACTACAAGATTACAACAACCAAAGTTTAGAATTGAAGATTTTGAGAATGAGATTGAGAAGATCCACAATGCTGTCAGAAGCATTGAATTTGATAGAAGAAAATAATAAGAATATTCTCTATTCTTAGAGAATATTTGGCACCTAAGGTCATAATTTTGTAGAGGCAATTAGAAGAATGTCTTTCAACAAAGAATTCCTATGACAATTTTGCCTATACTAACTTGAGCATAGTTGAAGTGACATCCTATGCACTTTGTTCACTCATCAGTATATCAGATAAAGTCAAAGGAAACTAGAAGAAGGACTTTGATAGACTAAATATTGATTTTGAAGATTGCATATCCAGAATGATGAGCTGATCACCAACAGGCAACAATTTTTTGTGATATAGTTTTTGACACCTTTTTCATTGATGTCAAAGGGGGAATATTATTAGAGAAAATTGTATAGATGTAAATGTATATGTAAGGGGTAATTTATGTATGTATCAAATGTAAAGGAGTGATAATGAATGTAATGATCCATCAAAACATGAATAAAATTGTTATATTTTGAAGGCAATTTGTGTGTAGTTATTTTATTTTCTTTTTTTTTGTATGACATCATTTTGGGAATTAGCTAATTTTCCCACATGTTGCCATCAATTCCAAAGGGGGATATTTTTGGAAATATGAATAGTTAGATGTCTTGATGGCTGTAATTTATGGCAACATATACTTAACATTTCATACATGCATTGAGAGATAGAAAATTGTCTAAGTATTAGACAGTTTGCAGGAGTACAATGAGCAGATCTTAATAGTATGGACGATGCATAGAGAGTTAGATTATGTAGAGTTGAGGAAAGGTTTGCAACATTTTGATGATGTGTACCAATGTGCATGTGTGTGTGGTCAATATAGTGCAAGTTACAATAATTTCAACTATGTTGGTATTTAATAGTGCAGAATAAAACATAGCAGAAAATAAAGCTATACAACTTTAGGAATTAATTTTGATTTCAAAATAATTACTATGTCATGTTTAGCCAACTATGTGGATATTATACTATATTATGTCAAGTGTGCGAAGACATGAAAGTAGACTGAGCAAAAAATTGTGAATGCACAAGATATAAGTGAAGATCTTTTGTTTTGTAGATAAGGGTGTAAGTGTGTTGCATAGTGAATGTGTAATGCATAGATATCGTGGAAGTTGTATGATTAGATGTGACATGCAAAATATTTTGAGAACTATGTGCAAGCATTATGTGATGCAAAATTTGATGTAAGATTAGAGCAAGTGTGAGTTACAACAACAAGCAAGTATTGTATGTATATCTATTTTGTGAAGGAATTGAATTGTATAATTGCATGTTATGGTAGTGGACTCTTCTTGCATACATTGGAATTGATCTACCAACTCCTAACAAGGTTTTAGAAACTCCTAACAAGGTTGAGGCTTCTAACAAGGTCTAGTCCTCTAACAAGGACTCAAGACACTATATGTACTTCATAGACTCCTAACAAGGTCAATATCCTTAATAGGATCCTATTGTTAAGTGAATCAACTAGTGGGTATCATCCCCACCGGGGTTTTCCCTTGGCCATGGTTTCCCTAGTTAAAAAATAATGGTGTTATATTTTCTCTATGTTTGTGGTTATATTTACAATTCAACATTTCTGGTTTACTTTCATATGCAAGTTATAAAGTAATTAACAAGATTCAATTGTGGGCAAAAGTTTGTAGAATACTGCTTCATACCCCCTCTCAATATTATCTATTTCTAACACATCCCCCCTTAAGATGAGAAGTAATGTTGAAAGAGAAAGGAAACTACAATGCAATGCTGAAAAAAACTTGGGTCCTGACAACAAGGCTTGATGATGTACCCAATCACAATGAAATCTCTATGAAATAGAAAAATAAAGAAAACCCAGTGGGAAAAACCCTACTCCAAAAAGAGATAGCAAGAAAAGAAGGAAGGAAGGACTCATTACTAAGACCCCTAAGGAAAAATTTCTTCACCCCAAGCATAGAACGCAATTGAAGATACCGTGGGAATGCAAAAGGTTTAGTGAAGATGTCTGCAACCTTCTTAGTAATAGGAATGTACTCCAAGCTCAAAGCACCATCTTGAATCAGATGCCTGATGAAGTGCATGTGAAGCTCAATGTTATTGGTCCACTGATGCTCAACTGGGTTGTGAGAAATGTGTATAGCACTCTAATTGTCACACCATAGAAATGTGGGACTATTAGGAGGACATCCAAACTTTGTCATCAATTGTCAAAGCCACAAAACCTCCTAACTAGCTAGCACAACTATCTTGTACTCTACCTTTGTAGATGATAATGTGTGAGCATGCTTATTTTTGTAAGACCATGTGATAGGACTAGAAACAAGACAAAATAAAAATCCAAAAGTAAACTTGCGATCATCAATATCACCAGCCCAATCTAAGTCGGTGTAACCAACAATGTGAGGATCCCCTACTGTGTAGTGAATGCCATAACATGTAGTACCCTGAATGTACCTCAAGATACATTTGGAAGATTTCTAATGACTCTCATGTGGATCATGTGAGAATCAAGAAACAAGTCCAACTATAAAGGAAATATCAAGACATCTGTGCGTGTGTCAGGTACAACAAACTACCCACAAGCTATCTATATAAAGTGGAATCCTTTGTAGGAGTAGTGCAAGTGGTAGATAAAATAAAACCCAACTGAAAAGGTGTGGTAGCAAGCTTTCAATCAAGCATGTCGAATCTCTGAAGCATATCAAGAGCATACTTCTACTTGAGTATGACTATTCCATCTGAAGACTAAACAACATGTAGGCCCAAAAAATAGTGCAAAAGCCCAAGGTCTGTCATCTCAAACTATTCTCTCAAGGAACACTGAATACTCCATATCATGGAGGGTGAGCTTCCTATAATGACGAGGTCATATACATAAATCACAAGTATCAATAGGTCAACTCCTTGATACTGAATGTAAACTGTAGGATTGGAATGACACCGAGTGAACTGTGAAGCAAGTATGAAGGAATCCATCTTCTCATACCAAGCTCGAGGGGCCTATTTGAGACCATATAAAGACCTCTGAAGCTTGCATACAAATGAAGTTTCTTATACAAAACCATGAGGCTTCTCCATATAGATCTCCTCATGAAGATCTCCATACAAAAACACACTCTTCACATCCATCTAAAAAATTGTCTATCCCTGTGAAGCTGCAAGAGAGAGTACAATGTGAATATAATTCATCTTGGCAATAAGGGAAAATGTCTCAAAGTATTCAATATCCTCAACCTGTGAAAAACCCTTTGCAATAAGATGTGACTTGTACCTATCAATAGAACCATATGTGGCATACTTGGTATGGTACACCCACTGACACTGAACCAACTTTCTTCCTTTCAAAAGAGGAAAAATATCCCATGTATGGTTCTTCATCAAAGAAGAGTACTCCTCATCCATAGCCCTATCCCACTCTAAGTGTCCTGACACCTATTTTAAACAAGTTGGATCATCTAAAATGGCATGACTCAAGAGGCCAATACTAGTGGTCTGAGAATGAGTATAACAATAATTTGTAGGATCACCTGCCAGAGGTCATGTTGCATCAAAAACATCACAAGCCTACTTGGGCACTCACAAAACAACTAGTGGAGGTGGTGAAGGGGGATCAGTATCAAGATCTTCCTCAGAGGATGCATTATCCTATGGAGGAGTAGAGGAAGTATTGGGTAGTGAGGGAGAAGCTAGTGATGGTGGCTCCACTAAGGATAATGCTCATCAAATTAAACATCTCATTGAAACAAGACATCAATGGAATCAAGAAAAAATAACCTATATGCCTTCACATCCTCATAGTAGCCAAAAAAGATGAGTGGTCAACTCTTCTTCTCCATGAATTTCCATTGAGCATCAGGAATAAATTCCCAAGCCTCACTACCAAAAATGAAAAAAGTAGAAACATCAGACTTGACATGAGTCCAAGCCTTCTCAGGAGTCAAGTGTTGCAATGTTGTGCGAGGCATTCAATTCTAGATGTAATTGGCATAATTGATAGCCTTAGCCCAAAATGAAGAACTCATAGCTTGAGACTATATCATACAATTGGCCATTCTTGTAATATCCTTTTCTTTCTCTCTGCAACCCCATTCTATTGTCGGGTATGGGGAATAATGAAATAATGCTATAAACCATGATCAATCCAAAAGTCTTTGAAAGATCAATTCATACTTTCCCCCCATTGTCAGTGTGTATACACTTGATAGAAAGACCAGACTACTTATCCACAAATCTATTAAAGATTCAAAATAAATCAAAGACATCATACTTGTACTTCAAAAAGTACACCAATGTGCATCTAGACAAGTCATCTATGAAGGTGAGCACATATCAAACACTTGAAAAAGATGGAGTGGGAAATGACATAAGATCACTATGTATTAACTCTAATGGTGCCTTGGCATGTGTGGATCTACCTGTTGAAAATGGATCTCTGTGATGTTTTCCAAGGGCACAACTTTGACAAACATCATCAGTACAAGAGATCCGAGGTAGCCCAATTATTAATTCCTGTGTACTCATATGCTATAGATATCTATAGTTGACATGGCCAAAATGCTCATGCCATAACTTGCTTACTATGTCTACATGAGTAATGAGAGAAACACATGTAGAATCAAAGCTCTCAAAGCCATCAAACTAATATAAGTGAGATTATAGATCAACACTCCCAGTAGACAAAACCCAGTCGAGATCATGGAGGTCTTGAATAACCATATCATGTGGTGAAAATTCAACTATCTTAGTAGAGCTAGAATGAAAAATCTGGAAGATAGACATGAGGTTCATAGAAATGGAAGGCACCAAGAGAACATACTATAGTGAGCCACCTTCTAAAGAGATAGTTCCTGAACATGTGACTGAAAGTTGTGTAGAATCACCAACTACAATTTTGTGTAGTAACACTCCAAGCAAGTGAGGTAACCAAATTAGGAGAGTGTATCATATGGAGTGAAGCTCTAGAATCAAGAATCCAAGTAGATGTAGGAGAAAAAGCTCATGCAGAAAGAGCATGTCCTTTCCCTAAAGGAGGAGGTGGTGGTTTCAAAGAAGCAATACTATGTCATTTCATGGCCTTCTTTAAAGCCTTAAGATGCTTCCAACATCTAGAAACTAGATGTTTGTCCTTGCCACAAAAACTGCAAGGATCACCTGTGTACTTATTAGTCTTGGAGGAAGACTCACTAGAATTAGAAGATTTACCCTTTTGAGAGGGTTTTCGAGCATCTAATTTAGGAGTAGGCTTGGAGGAACTCTCACAACTTATTGAATTTGCCTTGTGTTTTAGTTTTTGCTTTGGCTTCCTTGTGGATGTCTGAGAAATCAATGCCTGTGTCTTTCAGCCTATGATAGTATCCAATTGTGTAATATTGGACTACTTTCTAGTCAAGTGATCACAAAAGACCTCAATAGAGGGGAAAGCACTGGGTATAAGAGAAATAAGCTTTGCCTTAATCTGAAGTGCTCTAAACTCATTGATGGTGCCAAAAAAGTCATTAAAATTGTCCCAAATTTCGTGAGGAGTGGAACACTCATGAAGATGAAACTATAAGTAGTTTGAAACACTTACAAAAATTAGACCCATGGCTTCATCCATCTTATTCCTATTCTACAAAGTTTGGTATCAACTCTAAAATACTGGCTAGATAAGACCACAAGCCCTTTGAATGGAGAAGCCACTACATATGAGATTTCCATGTGTGATAGTTGTGTGGGTTTAGAAGTACTAGACAAGAAGATGTCTCAATCATTATTTTAAGAAGGGGTTTTGAAGTTTTCTAATATGATGATATTATAAAGGAAAATAATGAAAAAAAACACCCCCCACAATGCAAAAAATAGAACCCCAACTTACAGAACGAATGCATATACAAGAAGAGAGAAAAAAAGCTTTAGTTGAGTAATACAAATACCTAGTATAAAATACTAGTGAAATTCCAAAGAATCTAGAAAGTTCTTGAGAGGATCTTTTTGGTGCTTTTTCTGGATAAAAAAATGGAGCTATAATGAATGAGTTACACCTCCATAAGATTGAAGACATTATCAAAATTTAAATGCAAAAATAGGTATCAAACTAGAAAAAAATAAATAAATACCTATACCATTGCCTCTGTCTTTGAATAATCTTTCTAGTGCTTCTTTTGGATTGAAAAAATACCCCTGTATGCTCAAGTTATAGCCAAAAACCTGATAGGGCTTATGGAATGGTAAAAAAACCCAAAAAAAATTGCAAAGGGGCTAAAACCTTGGCTGTTGGCCCCTTATGTGACTGCAAGATAGATAAGGAGGGGTGTAGTGGCCCAACAATGAAGCTCAAGCAGAGGTAACACTTACTAGTGGAGACACAGGTGGAGGCAAGGTTGCAGTTGTAGCTAAGCGGAGGTGACAAACATGAGGTTGGGCATGGGCATGAGAACAGTGGTGCGTGGGACACATTTTCTGGTAGAGCAGTGGCTCCGTCACCCTTAGTGGTGGTGTAGTGTTTTTAAAACCACATGTAGTTTTAAAAATACTTTTTTAATTTTTTAATTTTTTTTTACAAAAATCACATCAAAATTGTGTGCCAAAGGCTGTATGATCCTGGTATGCAATTTTGTTTTGCCTCCCCTATCAACGTTGTCCAAAATTGATAAACTTTATATGAAAATGGGGGTTTTGATGCCTTTTCAATCCAACTGTGAGGTCTATTTGGCCTCAAAGTGCTCCAAAAATCAGAGACCCCTTATTTTCACAAAAAATGCCCAAAAAAATCTAGATCTATTCTATCAAACCCTCGTTCTTATTTTTCTACAAATATTAAAAAAGCTACAACATATCTGGCTCTGATATCATGAAGGATTTGATCAATACAAATCTACAAAGCCCAAAGAATACCTGCATGCAATAACTTGTCACAGAGAAGAAAATAAAAAGAAGAGGCAAAGGTTTTGCTCTGAAAATATGCAAAATGTTTGTTATCTTAGAGTATTTGGAAGAAAATGCTATATCTTGAAAGATGTAAGGAAAGGAAAACTTGATGCAAAAAGTGGTGAAGGTATATTCCTGTATCATCTTAAAATGGAAGCACTTCCATTTTAAGAGCATTTAGCCCTCCAAGTAAGTGGTTTGGGGTCATGTCAAGTGCCTTGAATGGGTATTTGCATGGATTTGGTGTTTTCCCCTTGTTTTGCTTCTTTCTCTATTTCCAACCTTTTTCTGATAACTTTCTCTGTGGAACAGAGGACTTTGACTTTTGGGGTCAAGGAAATTTTTTTAGGTCAAGGTTGACTTTAACCTTGACCTAGGTCAAGGATGACCTCAACCTTGACCTAGGGTAGGGTTGACCTTATCCCTGACCCCAAGTCCAATTTTCAAGTTTTGGGAGTCTTGGGATATCAGGCTTTAGAAAGTTCCATTTTCTCACTTCCAAGTAGACTATTTCAGGTTTTCGAATGGTACACTCTTAAACTACATTTAAGCAAGGTCCATTTCTAGCATTTAAGGTTAATTAGGATTTAATGCTCCTATGTCGGCCTTCTCTAGAAGTTTGTGCCCTAGATCTCTATATAAGGAAGCTTTCTTTCCTCATTTTGACATCTACTTTCCATCCACTATCTATGAGCAAAGTTATTATCTACTTCTTTATGAAGAGAATCTACAATCCATTATCAAGCATCCATTTTTAAGTGAGCAAGAATTCTATTATTCAATCATTCAAGTTTTCCATTGAAGACCAAGGATTTGGTTCAAGCATTTTAGATTCATCATTCAAAACCCTAGATCTAACCATTATGGTGGTGTGGTCTTCCTTTAAGATCCTTTGTTCATCTTCAAGATCTATTCATTCTTCTATCAAGGCAGATCCAAGCATACAATCATGGAGGTTTTGATTTACATTTGTTAATGTTATGTTCAAGCTTTCATATCAATATACTTGTTTACATTTCAAATATAATTGCATATCTATTGAATATCATAGCTTTATTGTTGGATTTACTTCTACTACTTGCTATCATTCCTTATTTCAATTTCATTATTAAAGTTGATTCCAAACTGAGATTTAACCAAGGAAAACCCCTCATCTAAACAACAAAACCATTTTTCTTGTAGATACATTTGTGGAACAACGCATTCAAATGCATATTTGGATACCCTTTTCATTGAACTTACAGGTCTTGTGAATATAATTTTTATTGTAGCTGTATAGGTCAAGATTGACTTTTTGGGGCACAATTGTGCCTTGGTGTAAGATTGTGCCCCTCTATCTAGGTCAAGGTCAACTTGCCTTAAAAAGGATAATTTTTTTCTAGGTTTTCTTCATTTTGGCATTTCTAGTTTAGAACAAGTTGCAGAATTCTCCAAAACTATACACAGACATCAGAAATAAAAAATTTCTAGACTTTTCCCTACTTTAAGGTAAGTTTTTGACTTCTATTCATTCTAGATTTCAAGTACTTACTTTTCCATAACAAAGATTATAGGATCTCCTCCTTTCTCCCTATTTTCTATCACATGATCCATTTGTGTATTGATCACTTACTTGTGGTTAATCAAATTGGATAATTCCTTTTGGGAATTTGGGTTGAGGATAGGTCCTATTTCCCCCTATTCACTTTTGTGAACACAACACACTTACCCCCTATCTTTTGTGGAATTAGATGCCCTATTGTGTTTTGTAGTGTTAACTTTCATTTCATATTTGTTAGGTATTTTCTTGCATTAAGATTAGATTTATTTTATACTCTTACATTTTAAACATTCAAAAATATAAAAAATTATATATATTCAATAAAAATACAAAAACATTCTTGCATTTATTTTACTATGAAGATTATGAAGATTCTTTGGTGTGTGGTTATGTTCCTTATTACCCTTCTTTTAGTATCTCTTTACCATAATTATTATGTTTATGAGAGTATCATTAATTTTATTATGTTCATGATCTTTAATTTTATTCCCTCTTATGCTTTTGTGAATTTAACTGATACTAGTCTTCTTCCATTCAAAACTTTCATTAAGGATTCATGTGGTAGACTTATTATTATTTTGGATTATGTAAAGGATTTGGTAGATGACACACCATCTCTTAATCTTTCTAATCCAAATATTATTATTCCTAATCCGATGCCTAAATCTCTATCTCTTAATCCTCGTTCTTCCCATACTTATGATGAAATTCAAGCTATAGTCAAGATGCCAATGTGCAAGATTTCTTTGATTTACCTTCTTCTCTGATTCATGATAATATTAAAGGAAAAGGTAAAGGAACTTCTTCAAAACCTATTATTCCACCTTATACAACCTTTACTTATGAGCATGATAAATAATTACCTCTTGTAGAAGCTTTACATGATATGTACACTACAAGATATAATATGATAACTAAACAAGGTTATAAAGGTTTAGGGCTTGGAGTTAATGAACATGGTATTAAGTATCTTGTTCATATAACCTCTAAGCTAGATTTTTATGGTGTTGGTTGTTCCAAATCTCAAGTTAAGGAAGGTGATGTTAATCATCATCCTCCTCTTCATTAGCTTCTCCCTACACCTACCTTGGATAACTCTGATATTCATCAAGAGGTGGCTAAACAAGTGTATGTTGAATTAATGAATTCCAAAAAATAAATATTTAAACCTATATTGAAAGATGCCTTATCCAAGTACAAATTTCCTTTTCATTATTGCAATATGTACTTACTTGTTGATTGTTGACATTTCAAATTGTATGTTCATGAATGAGCTGCTTTGGGAATTATATCTCACTCTCTTGAATTTTTACAATTCCTTCATAATTTTGATATAGGGGATTTCACTCCTTATGATATAATATAGATCTCTTATCCTCTTGTCTCTAGACCATGGGGCAAGAGGTGTATTTTCATCCAGTCTCCTAGGATCCATTAGGCCTTTTCTTTGGCTTAATTAACATTCTTTGTTCTTATTTTCTATCATGCTTTGTTTAAGATATCTTTTCTAAGACATTTATTTTGAATTGATTTTTCTTGTCTCCCTCCCTGAGTGGCAAGGTTCTTCCTTCTTTCTCTTGTCTAGGGAATTGCTTCCCTTAGCTTAGTGGCATTTTTTTCTATTGCAATATAATTTCTTCATACTGATTGGTGTTTTGACTATGCATAATCTTTCTATATGAGAGGTTGTTGTCCTAGGTCATCACCTATTTTCTATGTTGAAAATTATGTTCTTTATAAATTCTTACCTTTTCTTTAGTGTTATAGTTGTTTTCCTCATTCCAAAGATTCCTTTTCCTCTTCTTTATAGGGGGCTTGATGATTGAATCTTTTTTCCCACTTGGTTTATCTTTGAAAGATGATAGTTTATCTAAAAGCACTCCTCTATGGCGGGGGTCCTTTTGCTAAGATCTCTTTCTTTGAGGATCCTTTTTCCTTAAGCGACATATCCTTTTCATGATTATCTATACTCTTGGATGTAGGGGTCAATATCACTCATTAAGAATATGGTATACATTTTTGTTAAATAGGATATGTCCTTTACTTGTGAAGTAGGTATCCTCTTCCTCTTCCTTATCATGTCTCATAGATAGCCATGATAAGGAGGGGGGCATATATAGGGTCTCCCTTGTATTATAGTTTTTAAATTTATGTGGTAAATCTTAGAAGGTAACATACATAAGTTACTAAATCGTGAAGAGACACATGTTTTTCATTTTTTCATATGCTAAATCCTTTGAAGGTAATGCACATAAGTTGCTAAATCCTAAAGAGATACACATTTTTTAATTTTCAATATGCTAAATATTTGAAAGGAAAGACACATAAGTTGCTAAATCCTAAGGAGAGGAGACACACATTTCATATTCATAGCGATATAAGAAAGTGAATCTATGGGTATTCTAAAAGCTGTTTGAAGATGCATTACAATTATAAGCACATTTTTTGGATGAACTATAAGGTTTGGCCACCTATTTGGCTCTCCCTCTCTTTTAGTGGTTCATGGTAAGGTGGGCATCTTGCTGGGTGAGGTAATCACTTCTTTTCTTTCTTTTCTTTTTTCATGTTAATAGGACTAGATCATGAAGCTATATTATTTATAGTCTTTCTCTTGTATTTCTTATGTAATTGTTTATGCTTTTATGATAGCTTTCCAAATATGATATTAGTATGAGAAATATTTCTTAGTGAGGTTTCTTGTGCTAGTTGATTTGGATTTGTTTTGTGTTGTTTTGGTTTTTCTTTTTTCTTTTTTATCACACCCTCCTACGTGTATGTTGAGCTAGAATTCTTAGCTTGGGGCTTGTGTCCTTACTTAAGTGTTATTTTGTCTCATGGAGAATCCACTCGGATATCTTCTTTCTTCTCCTTTGCATCGAGTCTATACTCTTGCTAAAGTGAGGGCTGAATGTATCATCTTAAAATGGAAGCACTTCCATGTTAAGAGAGTTTATCCCTCAAGTAAGTGGTTTGGGGTCATGTCAAGAACCTTGAATGGGTCTTTGCATGGATCTAGCTATTCTTTCCTTGTTCTACTTCTCTCTCTCTCTCTCTGTCTCTCTCTCTGTCTCTCTCTCTGTCTCTGTCTCTCTCTCTCTCTAGCCTTTTTCTGACAGATTTTGTTGTACTATTGAGGAATTTGACTTTCTAGGTCAAGGATGACCTTTTAGGACAATGTTGATCTCAAACCTAACCTAGGTCTAGGATAGGCAGGGTCAATGTTGTCCCTGACCCCAGGATCAATTTTCAAAATCCAAGGGTTTTGAGATATTGGGCTTTAGAAAGTTTCATTTTCCTGCTTCTAGGCCAGGTGTTTCGAGTTTCAGAGTGATACACTCTAAAATTACATTTAGTCTAGGTCCATTTCTAGGGGTTAACATTAATTGGGATTTAATGCTCCTATGTTGGCCTTCTCTAGAAGTTTGTGGCCTAGATCTCTATATAAGGAAATCTTCTTCCCTTATTTTGACATCTACTTTCCATCCACTATCAGTGAAAAAAGTTATTATCTACTTCATTATAAAGGGCATCTACGATCCATTATCAAGCATCTATTTTCAAGTGAGAAAGCATTCTATTATTCAAGCATTCGAGTTTTCCATTAAAGATCAAGGATTGAAACATTCAAGCCTTTGAAGGGATTTAATTCAAGTGTTCAAGATTCATCATTCAAAACCCTAGATCTAACCATTATGGTGGTGTGATCTCCCTTCAAGATCCTTAGTTCATCTTCAAGATCTCCCAAAGAAAGTAGAATTATAATTGCAAAGGAGGAAATATCACATAAGAGATACGAAGAATCTTTTCGCACCATGACTTGGAGACCAAAAAGAATAAGTGCTACCAATCATAGATCCAAGCATATTATAGTAGGAAACATGTACAAAAAATAGCATAGGTAAAACATAACATGAAACAACATATAGAAGAATAGAGATACATATAGATGAAGAATACAATAGGTTTGATTCCTTTATCACCTTGCACCAATGAAGCAACAAAGATCATATAAAAGAATCTAACAACATTTAGCAAACATATCACGAGAGAAGCACAATACAACAAAAAAACACACAAAAGGCTACCATGAAGGACTAGCCAATCAAGCATGCTACCTAATCTCTCCATCTTGTTGTATATCATTTAGGGAAGGTGGGTAATTCACAAGAGGGACTATATCTACTATAGTAGGAATGATAGCCAGTTCCAAACAAGGATCCTCTTGAGAATCACAATGTTCGATACTAGGTGTAAGTGTCAATTGTGAGGAAAGTATATAATGTAAATCAATTTCAATTTCAATAGTTTCATATTCATCATTAACATCATCAACATCATTAAGGATATCTTCTTCATCTAGATTAATCAAAATAGGATCCAAGATACAAATAGAATCATTAGAATCATTAATCTTAACATCATTATTAGTAACAATTTCTTCTGACACATCATGCATAGTTGTATCCAAAGAAGGTAAAATTTTACGAGCTTTAGCTTGACCACAATGCTTCTTATGATGTTCATTATCAGGTTAATTATGTTTTGTCTTGTTCGAAATGTGTTGAGAACAAGGAGGAACAATTACTAGATCCTTCACAAGTTTTATAGGGGGATTAATAGGATTATTAGGAAACTGACAAGAAACAGGAGGAGCTTGATTAACAGGTTGTAGAAGCCATAGCTAAAAGAGGTATGGAAGGTGTAGGTAAAAGACCATGATTAAGATCCATAGGAGGTAAAATTAACTTGAGAATCTCATGATGCTTATAGGCTTGATATGAGTGGAAAAGATGGCTAGGACGAGAAGGACATGAATTAGGTATTGAAGGCCAAAAGAAGTCAAGTGTAACACAATCACTGGGCCTAGAAGTATGATATAAACTATGATTAAACATCTTTATTTCATCATCATAAAAAAATTTAAGACATTTATGAATAGGTGAAGCAACATCATGCATGACATTTAACCATGAAAAAACAAGCTTAACTTAAAATTGATTAGAAGTAGGAACAACAACAAAGGTAGTGTTCACAATTTTTCCACAAAGTTCAATCGATAAATCAATAGAAAAAAATGATGGATAAAGAAAACCATTAAAATTTTGAATCCACACATCTAAAAATTACATTACAAACCTTTCATAAAAAGATTTTCTTCTGTAATCACATTAATTAAGGAGGTATGATCAACAAGACAACCACAAGTGGGTATCTGAGTAATCTTAGCATAAATATAAAGGGGACCATTAGGAGCTTTAATACTCTCTGAATCATTAAAGGTAATCAAAATTTCTTGAGGTCATTTTTTTCTTAATTTGTTGTCAAGATTTAGGTTTACGCTTCAATTTAGGCTTAGGTTTCAATTTAGGTTGAGGTAACTTGAGGTTGAAGTGGAGGTTAAGGTGGAGATATAGATTGAACCACATTCTCCACTTGATTAACAACATGATTAAGGTCATCCATCTTTGAATCATACCCATTATACATAGAAGATTGCTGGGCAATAGTATTAGTATCATGTGTAGGTAAAGAATTTGTATAAGTTTGAAGATTTTGATTAGGAGGAGAAATAAATTTATTCCCACTACCATCATAATTATCAATAGATAAAATATTAGAATCAATTAAGTCTTGAACCTTATGTTTTAAAGAATAACATTTCTCAGTCGCATGACCATTCTGACGATGATATTGACAAAAAGCTTTAGGATTGAAAGATTTAGACACCATTGTAGTAGGTAAAAGAGGTTGAATAGGAGGTAAAGTAATCATATTAGCAGTTAACAACCTATTCATAATAGAATGTAAAGATTCAAAAAGAGGAGAAAGTGTACGATTTAATAAAAAATAAGTGGATGTAGAAGTGACATTGCGAGATGCAACAACTTGATCCGCAAGTGCATTTGCTTGTTTGTTAATCTTGATATTGTTTCCCTTATTCCTTTTGGCACATGCATAAGAAAATAGGTATTTCCAGATTGGTTCTATTTCAAGATATGTATCTTATCTTGTCTAATTTCAAGAATTTCCATTACTTATCCCACATCAACTCTAAAATAATAAATGAATAGCGGTGAAGAATAGAGTCATTGTTAAGGATCCAATTTTTTAACCTATTCATTTTGGTGAACCTGCAATAGACAACTCTTTCTTTTTGGTGTTAGATTTAAATCTTGCATTAGATTTCCTTTATTTATATGTTTAAAAAATACAAAAAAATTATAAAATTTCTTTAAAAGTACAAAAACATTTACATTTTAGTATTTCAATATGTATGATTTTTGTTTGGGATACTTTGATGAGGTTTTTATTGCAAAAGAGGATAGATTCCCCAATAAGGTATATGGTAGTGAGGATGAAAATGGTCCATATAAGATCTCCATTGAACCTATTCCCATTTCACTCTCCTCCACAACCTCTTCAATTGACCTTTACCATAGGGTGTGTGCATGGTTACCTTCATGTTCCACTATATGTAACATTGATAAACCTAAAATGATATATCTTAAATCTTTGATGACGGTAAAAGGATGCCCTTGAATAAAAATTAAGGGTAAACCTGGAGATCCTTTGGATTTCTTTGATAACATTAATTTTGTTTCACATGCTTATTGCACATGGAATAAACCTCAATCTACTATTTTGATTTCTTTATTGACTTCTCAACCTATTCTTCCTCAACCTCCTACTTTTTCTTCTACTTTTAAGGAGTATAACTTAGTTGATAAATTACATGCTACTCCTGTGAAGATATCTTTATGGGAGTTGCTTCAAACTTCTCTTACATATTATGAGGAATTGCAAAAAGGTTTATCCACTCTTCCTACTTCACCTCCTAATCAAGAGAACATTAATTCTATTTTAGATTGCATTCATGCTATTCCTTCTATACCTCCTATTATGTTTTCTAATTATGATTTAACTTCTATTGAGATGCAAAATCAATATGATACTCTTATGGTTATTGTTTATTGAAGAACATTAATTGATAATGTATCTGGGCTTAATATTTGTAGCATGGAGATGCCTAAAGTGATTAAGGTTGATCTTACTACTATTCAACCTAATAATGTCCCTATATGTGGATTTGATAATATTGCAAAGAGAACTTTGGGCATTATTACGTTACCTATTGAAGTTGGTCTAGAAATTCTAAATAGACCTATTCATGTTATGCCTGGACCTCTCAATTATAACCTTCTTTTAGGAAGACCTTGGTTACATATGGTGCAAGTGGTTCCTTCTACTCTTCATCACAAGGTGTTCATTTACATCAACCTAATGTATATATTACATGTGGATAGTGAGCCAAATCCTTGCTAAATGTAGAATATGTTAAGATCTTTGAGCCTCTTTAACTAAGTAAAGAGATTGAAAAATATCCAGACATACAACAACCTAAGATTCAACAATCAAAAATTCAATCTTCTTCTTTGACTGAGGATGATTGGGTGATGTTGGATTTTAATCCTACTTTTATAGGAGAATATAAGACCTCTAATTTGAAATTCATGAAGCAATAAAGTGAATTTGAGAAATGATTTTTTATTCCTTCACCACTTTCTAAGGAATTAAAAAGTAATTTTGTTGCTGCTTCTATTAATGAAATGATTGAAATGATGAAACCTGATTGTTCTAACATTGTGACATATGCCACTCCTTGGACTCCATATAAAATGGTTGATTGGTATGGTTCTAGTTATCAATTTCTTAAGAAATCAATATTCAATGGGAAAGGATGTGGTAAATATGAGCAAGGTATACAAGTACCTTTGGATAATGAAATTTATGATCATACATATGGATTATGATTTAATTCATATAAACAACCATTGGATTTTAACCTTAATGTTAATCATATATGTAGTGGATAGTTGAAATTGGTTAACCCACTTCTCATTGATATGAATCAAGTGCCTACTTTGGATATTTTTCTTGAAGATGAAACTTTAATGGAATTTTTAGGGGTTTATGAAGATTTACCTAAGTTTCATTACAAACGAAAAAAGCCTTATTGTTTAAATACAGATACTTATTTTGGAGAACATGATAATCAAGATATCCTCCCTTTACTGATGGATTCTCCAATATGAAGTGATTTCTTAATAATTAAGACTATTGATATTCAAATGAATGAGAATAATCCTGAAAAGATAATAAAGATTGGGAAACATTTGAATTAGGATGAATGTGATCAACTGCATTCCCTTTTACTTGAATTCAAAGATATTTTTGCTTGGACATATTCAGATATGTCGAGTATTGATTCTAAGATTGTTACTCATAATATTATTTTAAAACCAAATATGAAACTTGTGAAGCATAAAATTCAAAAGATGAATCCATAGATTGCTTTATTAGTCAAATATAAAATTGAAAAATTATTTGATTCTAGATTTATTTCATTATATTGATTATTCAGATTAGATTTCAAACATTGTGCTTATTTCAAAAGGAGAAAATAAGATAAGGATGTGTAATGATTTTAGAGATTTAAACCAGGTATCCTTAAAGGATGATTTCCCGTTACCCAATATTGATATGATTGTGGATTCAATAGAAGGTCATGCTTTGTTATCTTTTATGGATGGTTTTTTTGGATATAATCAAATCTTTATTCCTCCTAAAGATCAATTTAAAACTGCATTTATAACACCTTGGGGAAGATTTTTTTGGGTCATGATGCCTTTTGGATTAAAGAATGCAGGAGCAACTTATCAACAAGCTATGACTTTGATTTTTCATGATTATATCCATAAGATTCTTGAAGATTATGGGGATGATATCTTAGCAAAATCTATAGAAAGATAAGATCACTATCTTATGAAAAATATTTGAAAGGATTGGAAGTTACAACATGAGATTGAATCCTAAGAAATGTGTTTTTGGAGTAGACTCTGGTAAATTATTAGGATTTATAATCTCTAAGTGAGGCATAGAAGTAGATACTAGAAGGATTGATGCTATTATTAATATGCCTCCTCCTAAGAATATTTCTTAGCTACATAGTTTACAAGGAAAGATACAAGCTATTCATCACTTTATTTCTAAATTAGATGATTGAACAATTCCTTTTACTTCCTTTCTTAGAGAGGATACCACTTTCTCTTGGAATGATGAATGTAAAATTTTTTTTAAGAGATTTAAGGAGTACCTTGCAAATTATCCTATCTTGTAGCCAGAAAAATTTAATAAGCCCTTTCATTTGTATACTTTAGGAACTCCAAAGACCATGTGTGCCTTATTAGCTCAACATAATAATAATGGTAAGGAAAGACCTGTGTACTACATTAGTAGCAAGATACACAAATTTGGAAAGATAATGTCTAGCTATAGTTTATGCATGTTAGAAACTCAAGCACTATCTTCTAAATGCTGAAGTCAATGTGATTGTCAAGTTTGATCCTTTGAAACATCTTTTCTCACAAACTGATCTCTATTGCTTTTTGCCAAAGTGGCTGATGTTACTTATAGAATTTGATCTTAATTTCATTTCTTAGAAATCTATTAAGGGACAAGCTTTAATAGATCATTTAGCTGAAGCTCCTTGTCCTCATTTAGATACATATTCTACTTCAATAGAATTTCCTGATGGTAATATTTTAGCTATTCAAGAAGATGATATTTGAGAATTATATTTTGATGGATCTAAATGTATGATAGGTTCTAGTGTTGGTATTATTTTAATTCCTCCGACAAAAAAATTCAATCCCTTTAACATACAAATTAACCTTTCCTTGTACTAATAACATTGCGGAGTATGAAGCTCTTATAGCTAGCCTACAAGAAGCTTCATCCCTTAACATAAAACACTTGCAAATATATGGAAATTCACAATTGATTATTGAATAAACTAAAGGAGGTTATCAAACTAAGAATGATAAAATGACACAATATAGAGATTTGGCTTTAGATGTGCTTTCACAATTATCTTCTTATATGATTCAAATCTACCTAGAAAAGATAATTGACATGTGAATGCCATGGCAACCACAACTTCTTTGGTGTGTCTTGAAAATAATGCTAAAAAGTTTCAATTTACTATACAAATTGTTTAAAACCCTAAAAATTAAAAAAATATTGCCTCTGATTATTTCAATTTGCATTTGGATGAATGGTATTCCCACATTTTTTGTTTTTTGAAAGATGGTACTTTTCCTGAATCAACAACAAGAAACATGCGTATCATATCAAGAAACTTGCAGTGCATTACATTATTTTAGGAGATACACTTTACAAACACTCTCATGAAGGATTATTATTAATATGTCTCAATAGACCTAAAATTTTAGTAGCTTTAGCTGAAGCTTATTCTAGTTCTTGCAGAGGGCATTTTGGTGGAAAATATGTAGTTAATAAATTACTTAGAATGGGATATTATTGGCAAATGATGGAGCAAGATTCTTTTATGTTTGTTTAGGAATGTCTTCAATGTCAACAACATGGTAATTTGATTCACGCTCCTTCTCGTGAGCTTCGTAATCAAGTTTCTTCATGGCCTTTTAGTATTTGGGGTTTTAGCCTTATTGGAAAATCTCACTAGCTTCTTTTCAAGGACATCCTTACATTCTAACTACTACAGATTATTTCACGAAGTGTCTTGATGCTATCCCTCTTCATTCAACAACTGTGGATGTTATTTATGATTTTATCCTTAATAATATCATAACATGATTGGCATACCTTCAATGATAGTTTCAGATAATGATACTTCTTTTAAAAATAAATAAGTCATGAAATTCTTGGAGAAATATTGAATTCAACATAAATTTTCAAATCCTTATTATCCTCAATCTAATGGTCAAGCTGAAGCATCAAATAAAATTATTGAGAAGATTCTAAGAAAAATAGTTAGCAAACATGTGAAAGATTGACATACTCAATTGACATATGCCTTATGGGCTTATAGGATGAGTGTTCGTATTGCCACATATACTTCTTACAATCTTTTCTATGTTACTAATGCTATTATGCCTTTGGAATTAGAAATACCTTCTTTGTGTGTTTCATTTCATGGGATAATTGAAAAAGATACTTTTTGGGAACAACATTTGCAAGAGCTAGAAATGTTGGATGAACAATGAACACATTTTCATTCCAATCTTAATTCATCCCACACAATTTTAGGCATTTTCTTGCAAGATTAGT
Organism: Cupressus sempervirens; assembly: GCA_028749045.1. Taxonomy (NCBI): domain Eukaryota; kingdom Viridiplantae; phylum Streptophyta; class Pinopsida; order Cupressales; family Cupressaceae; genus Cupressus; species Cupressus sempervirens. The sequence continues at coordinate 127,550,491 of CM053783.1, forward strand.
ATCATACTCTATGAACTAAGGTCACCAAAATTTCCATGTCAAATATTATAGGCACCCCAAAACAAAAAAAGAATTTTATAACCGTCTTGTTCATTGAAACTTATATTATTTGCATGTCGAGATAAGATGAGTATGCAATAAATATACCAGAAATGATTATTATTTTCAAAATGATTAAAAAAAATTGGTAATTATTTCACTTCAGTTTGAAACAATTAATAGTTGATGTAAATTAGATCATTTTAAATCTATATTTAAAATATATTGCCTATTCCCTATTCAATTATATTAATATTCAAAGTTTCTTGAATTGAAGCCTCAACCTAAACCTCAACAACAAACTAAGAAAAAATGACTTTAGGAACTTTTGATTATCTTTGATGGTTTTGAGACTATTAAAGCTCTTGATGGTTCTCTTTAAATTTATGATAAGATTGCTCATATACCCACTTGTGATTGTCTTGTTGATCCTACCTCCTTAGTTAATGTGATTATAGAAGAAAATCTTTTTATGAAAGGTTTTTAATGTGATTTATGACACATTGGATGTGTGGATTCAAACTTGCAATGGTTTTCTTTATCCATCAATTGGTTCTATTAATTTAGCAGTTGAACTTTGTGGAAAAATTGTGAACACTATCTTTTTTGTTGTTCCTACTTTTGATCAATTTCAAGTTAAGCTTGGTTTTCTGTGGTTAAATTCCATGCATGTTGTTGCTTCACCTATTGATAAATGTCTTAAATTTGTTTATGATTATGAAATAAAGATGATTAATCATAGTTTATATCATACTTCTAGGCCTAGGGATTATGCTATACTTGACTTCTTTTGGCCTTCATTACCTAATTTATGTCCTTCTCGTCTTGATCATCTTTTCCACTCATATCAAGTCTATAAGCATCATAAGATTCTTGAGTTAATTTTACCTCCTATGGATCTTAATCATGGTCTTTTTCCTACACCTTTCATACCTACTTTATCTATGAATTCTACAACTGTTAATCAAGATCCTCCTATTGCTTGTCAATCTGCTGATAATCCTATTAATCCTCTGATAGAACCTGTGAAGGATCGATTAATTGTTCCTCCTTGTTCTCAACATATTTCAAGAAAAACAAAATGTAGTTGATTTGCTAATGAACGTTGTAAGAAGCGTTGTGCTGAAGGTAAAGCTCATAAAATTTTACCTTCTTTGGATACAACTATGCATGATTTGTTAGAAGAATTTTTTGCTAATAATGATGTTAAGATACATTATTTTGATGATTTTGTTCATATCTTAGATCCTATTTTGAGCAATCTAGATGAAGAAGATACTCTTAATTATGTTGATGATGTTAGTGATGAAAATGAAACTATTGACATTGACATTGATTTACTTAATATGCTTTCCACACAATTGACACTTAGATCTAGTATCAAACATTGTGATTCTCAAGAGGATCTTTGTTAGGAACAGGGTATCATTCCTACTATGTTAGATATAGTCCCTCTTGCAAGTTACCCACCTTCCCTTAATGATGTACAACATGATGGGGAGAGTAGGTGGCATGCTTCATTAGCTAGTCCTTCATGGTAGCCTTTTGTGTGTTTGTCTTTTGTATTGTGCTTCTCTCGTGATATGTTTGCTAAATGTTGTTAGATTATTTTATATGATCTTTTTTGCTTTGTTGGTGCGAGGTGATAAAATAATTTAACCTATTATATTCTTCCTCTATATGTATCTCTATTCTTCTATATGTTATTTTATGTTATGTTATACCTATGCTATTGTTCATACATGTTTCCTAGTATAATCTTCTTAGATTCGTGATTTGGTAGCACTGATTCTTTTTGGTCTCCAAGTCATGGTCCGAAAAGATTCTTCTTTGTATTTGTTATGTGATATTTCCTTCTTTGTGACTATAGTTCTACTTTCTTTGGAGAATGATGTCAATTCATTTTCAATTATATATATATATATATAATCTAATGATCATACTAACCCCACAGTAGGTAGATCCCTTCTGTGTTTTCTATATGTTTATGTGGTATTTCCCTTGATTTATCTTTTTTTGGGGGCATCTCATAGTGGAAACATAATCATTGGAGTTATTTATGTTTTTGTCAAAGCCATTTCTCCTGTTAAAGTGTTAGCAGTGACTTTAATGTGGGGGCATACACTCTACTCACTTATTTCACACACACACACACACACACACACACACATTCCAATACATATATATTATTTTTCAAGATGTATTTTTCTCCCTTTTTGGTTTAGTGACTAATCCTTAAAGCATGGATTTACGTTTTAGGATTTCTTGATCCCTTCAGTTTCAATATATTTTGATCCCTTAAGGTTGAAGGTTTCCTTAAGATTGGAGCTCTTTTGCATCTTTTAAAGTTTTACACTTATAGAATAGAATATTCTTGAGGGTAAATCCTTTATGGGTTGACTATTGAGTAGCCCCATTGACTAGGTGGTTCAATTTCATCTTTCTAGTTGCACAGTTTCCTTGTGTGATTCACAATGAGACATAAGTTTTCATTGGGCGAGATAATTACACATTTTTTTTATTTTATCTTTTTCTAGAGATGTATTTCTTATTGTGATCTTGGAGTTGACAAATAATTGAGTCTTTAGGGGCTTGGGGATCTCTTTGTCCCTTTGATTTTAATAATATTATCTTTTCATTATGATATACTTTACCAAGAGTTTGCATCGAGTCCATACTCTTGCTAAAGTGGGGGCTAAATGTAATGGAAGCACTTTCATGTTAAGAGTGTTTACCCCTCTGAGTAAGTGGTCTGGGGTCATGTCAAGTGCTTTGAATGGGTCTTTGCATCGATCTAGCTATTTTTGCCCTGTTCAGCTTCTCTCTCTCTCTCTCTCTCTCTCTCTCTCTCTCTCTCTCTCTCTCTCTCTCTCTCTCTCTCTCTCTCTCTCTCTCTCTCTCTCTCTCTCTCTCTCTATTTCCAACCTATTTTTGATAACTTTCTCTGTGAAATTGAGGACTTTGAATTTTTGGGTTAAGGATGACCTTTTAGGTCAAGGTTGACCTCAACCCTAACATAGGACAAGGATGACCTCGACCCTAACCTAGGGTAGGGTCGACCTCATCCTTGACTCTAGGTCCAATTTATAATTTTTGGGAGTTTTTTGATATTGGGCTTCAGAAAGTTTCATTTTTCTACTTTTGGGTCTATTTTTTCAGGTTTCAGAATGATACACTCTTAAATTTAGGTCCATTTATAGGGGTTAGGGTTAATTGGGATTTAATTCTCCCATGTCAGCCTTCTCTAGAAGTTTATGCCCTAGATCTCTATATAAGGAAGCCTTCTTCCCCTTTTTTGACATCTATTAACTATGAACTATGATCTACAATTTACCCACCTAGTATGAAGTGAAGATTTACTATCTATCAAGAATTCAAGCATTCAAGCATTCAAGTGTTCAAGTATCCAATTCATCAAGGATGTCCATTGTTAGTTGTTGAAGGATTCAGTCTCTATGGAGCCCTCTTGTTGAAGATTTCTCAATCTGCATTCATACAAGCCTTTTTCTATGCAAAGATCCATTCAATATTGGTGTTGAAGATCTAATGCCATTGATTTGAGACATCCTACATACATTTCTATATTCATTTGGATCATCTGTACTTTTGGATATAAGGATTCAAACCCTCCACAAGGATTTCAATCTAAGCAAGGTGAATTGTTTCATTTACTTTGTTTATTTATATTGCAATTTCAATTATATTTCAAGGTTGATTCCAAACTGGGGTTTGACCAAGGCAAATCTCCCATCCAAACAAAAAAATCCCTTTTCTTGTATATACATGTGTAGAATAATGAATTAAAGTGCATATTTGGATACCCTTTTCATCAAACTTATAGAATCTGTGAACATAAATTTTGTTAGAGTAGTATAGGTCAAGGTCAAATTTTTAGGGTACAATTGTGCCCTAGGGTAAGATCGTGCCCCTCTATCTAGGTCAAGGTCAACCTGCATTCAAAAGGACAATTTTTTTTTGGGTTTTCTCCATCTCAACATTTTTAGTCTGAAATAGATTGTAGAAATCTCTAAAACTGTACATAGACATCATAAATCAACATTTTTTAGATTTTCCCACTTAAGGTTAGTATTTTTCTTCTATTCATTTTATATTTCAAGTACTTACTTTTCCATAACAAAGATTATAGGATCTACTCCTTTCTCCATATTCTCCATTGCATGATCCATTTATGCATTGATCACTTCCTTGTGGTTAATCAATTT